>CM059189.1:114952546-115552546 GCA_030323885.1 Branchipolynoe longqiensis
GCGCTTTGTGTTTTTTTCTGTAAGTGGGGCTGCGTCCTCGCAACATCAAAGGACATATCAGAACGGGTACCGATATGTGAGTGCGCACTCATGGCGACTTTATAGTGTTGCCCTACTGAGGGACCAGGCTGCCAGCATCATGATCCGATATCTCACTCAGCCACCTTATCCTGTTACTGAGCAAACCAGTCCCTGTCCTATCCTACTAGCCCCAAGTTCCAGGCCATGCAGCAACACGCATCAAGTTTCTAAGTCATTAGTTTTGATGATTCCATGGGGGTTCGAACCAGCCAGCTCTCTTACTGGTTCAGCCATCTGGCCCAGTCAAACCAGTACGGAACAGGCCAGCCACACCAGTCCACACCCAGTGCCTTTAAGCGACATGTGGTTCGTGATGTTTCGCAGTCCACAAACTGCCTAAAGGTGCTGCAGTGAATTGTCAACACCTGTTTACAACGTGCCTGCTCTGTTCACTTCGGCAAAGAGTTGCCATGACAACGGGCAGCGCCACCAATTGCGCCTGAGGGGTCATTTGACGACTAATTTGCGCGCTGTGTGGCCAAAACATGACACGAGGTGGCGGGATAAACTGTGGCCAGCAAGAGGAGGGCGACCCCCCCCCCCCCCTCTCCCTCGCCACCGACCTACTGGCCAGCCGGCACGGCCAAGGTCATTGCCATTAAGCCGCATCATATTAATGTCCCCTGTTAAAGTTGCATAGTCCGATAGGTTTTGAGTTTCTGTAATTTTCTGAGATAAACATCTTATGGTGATCATTATAATCTACCCTACTTTCACTTGAAGTAACTTTTATTTTAAATAGCTAACTTTTGAGATATATGAAGTGCAAACAAGCAAAATTAGTTTTGGCAAGCTTGCTAAAACTCTGACACCATGGGTTTCTGCAGTAATAGGTTCTATTAAATTGCCTCAGTATTCCCTTCTACGTGGTTACAAATATTTAACAAATGTGCCAGTATTTAAGTTAGATATGTAGCATCAAATTGAGATACTTATTTTGGTTTTGAAAATGTGATGCTTCATCGGACTATGCAGCTTTAACCATGTGCAGAGCACACACATCCCATAGTCAACTGCTGAGCTACTTTGCTCAGACTCAACTGGCATCTGGGGCGCGCTGACTGCTGGAGCGCTGAATTGGCCAACGCTGCTGGCAGCTGCTGAGCTGTGAAACGGTTGGTTGGTTGGAGTTGTTGGGGTTGTTTGGGGTTGTTTGGGGTTGTTTGGGGTTGTTTGGGGTTGTTTGGGGTTGGTTTGGGTTGGTTTGGGTTGGTTGTTTGGTTGGTTGTTTGGTTGGTTGTTTGGGGTTGGTAAGGGTGGTTTGGTTGGTTGTTTGGTTGGGGTTGGTTGTTTGTTTGGTTGGTTGGGGTTGGTTGTTTGTTTGTTTGCTTGGTTGTTTGGTTGAGCTTGCCGCCCAGGCAACAATTAAGGTCATATCAGGATACAAGTTACCTTACTACAATCTACATAATAATATTCAGGAGAGTGGTTCAGTGTGGCGAAATATAATGAGACACAAATTTACATGATTGGTTGATTTGATGATTTTACGTTGAATCAGCAGCAAAGCCATGTTCATTGCAACATAATTTTACATATGCGCAGACATGTGTAATAGTCCAAGTGGGTGGGGGAAGTGCTTTCAAATGGCTCAAAGCCGAAGGTTGAGGCCCATTTGAAAACACTCCGCCCACCCACGAGGGCCATTATGATGCTTGGAAGTATGTAAAATAGCACCGTTCTAGTTTTATTACCCATGTACACAGTTATTTTGCTATTCGCGATAGAATTATATTCTGATGAGTTCATATGGCGAAACTGTCATTCGGCCGAGCAGAAAGAGCCCCCCCCCCCTCCCCCCGCATAGAAGTAATGCGCGTGCAATATACAGGGATGAAAGTGATCTCAAAGGGAAAAAAGGCGGAAATTGAAGGCGAGGTGGTTGGTAAGTCACAACAGCAGAATGTCCTCCAAGGATAGCCTGCACTGACTGAGCAGAGCAGTGGCGATAGGATAGAATGAGGAGAGTACTGGCAATATCTTCCCTGTGATTCCTATGGAGAGAATCCCAACGTTTTCACAGAAATCCACCCCCCACTCAGTACAGGGGAAGCCCAAGACTGGCCAGCCACCAACCCAACACCAGCCTTCACAGAGAGCACGGACAAATTGGAATAGATTTAAATGTTTCAAATGTCTGTAATTTTGTGTTGCCATTAGGCAAACAAATTTGTTTCATCGCCGATCGTCCCCACCCGTGCCTAAAATCAAAATCGCCCGCCCCAGATTATTTTTTTTTAACTGTTAAATGTAGAGGCTGGGTGAAGTGAGAAATGGAAAGGGGTGTGAAGAGGGGTGGATGGAGTGAGAAATAGAAGGGGAATAGAAATAGAAGGGGGGAATGGACAGGGCAGTGGGGGAAAGGAATGGAGATGGAGTTGAGGGGTGATAGGGAGGGAACTGGGAAGTCGATGGAACAGGGTCGAGAGTGGAGGGGAAACAAATAAATAACAATAAAAATCAAAACCGCCCGCCCGACCCAGATTTTTATTTCAAAGGCATGATCACCAACTTTTTTCTTCATTAAAAAATTAAATAAAAATTTGGCCTTATTAAGCATTAGGAAGTGGATGGAGAGAATACATGAAATTTGATTATTTCGTTGTTTACCAAAGATTACGGAAATGGGTCATTCTCAGAAGTTGTGTAACAACACTGTGACATCAGTACCACAAAATCAAAATGCTGTCAAAGTCCTATATACAAGCTTCCTCAATGTGTATGTCCTTTTGCATCTGAATAATTGAAAATAAACATACTCTGACATTCTTAAGTAGGTCAAATGATTCTCACACTCAATAAACAGCAGTATAGCATGGAAACCAATCTGACTCCAAAATCAAATATTTTCCACACAAAGCTTGACATTCTTAGAACATTTCACATACCACTTGCTTTATAAAGAGTATTAATAATAATTTGAAACCTCATTGCTATGTTTTTGTCTTATCTGTGATGATTAAAGAGAAAAGCAGAAAAATATTAACAAGGTAACAGTCCAAGTGGAATCAACAATTTTACACAAATGTTTGGCTCAAATTTCAATGTTTAGGGGCAATTTCAGGATTGATCTTTTACTATACCATAACTGGGTCTATGCATTGAGTGTCAAATGGTGAAAATAGTTCCTGTACTGTATCTGTACTCAGTGTTTGATACAGAGTTTCATAGTACTTGCAAGTGGAAATGAAATGTTACGATGTTAATGACTCCAGAAAAGGTGAACTATTTCATCATTTTTATCATTTATTTGTAGAAATAAATGTCTTCAACTTAATGAAGACATTGTATATGACCATTTGAACTGAAATGTGCTGTTTCAGAGGTTTTCATTAAGTTTATGACAATTTATTTTCAATGCTGTTGACAATGTCACAAATTAGTGATGCAATTTTCTATTTATTTACCTACATCCATCCCAATAAGATACATAATACACAATATTATTAACATTTATTTTTTATCTAAAATATCTCCCACATTGTTGGGCTAAAGGATGAATAATGGGTTTCTTTGAAATATGTATTTCAAGCAGACTACCTCAAGTGGTACACAGTTTCTGAGAACGACGCAAATCCCCAAAATAATTTTCATCCCCGAATATAGCAATTGACAGATGATGGATTAAAGGCGTAGCCAGTGAACAGGCGTGGTGGTCGTCCGGCTAGATTAACATCTAATTCATGAAGAACACAAAAAAAATTAAAATAAACCGTTGTTGAAGACCAAAGACTTATTTGTGGAAGACCAAAAACAAGTTGAAAAGCATTCAGAGCATCAACATACCTGTCCTGACACATCAGGTCGTGGGAGTTGGCCAACTCGGGCTGGTGGTTGATGGACACACCGCGCTTCACCAACGACCGTTTAAATCGCCTTGGATGCCCAGCGGGTCAGCCAACGTGTTCAACATTTCCAGATCAAACAAAGCACACTACTTTCCCACACCTCCCTCTTCTACAAAGTAGTCTACAGCAGAATTATATGGCAGAAGTTTGTTTGTTTACTGCAGTTGTACGTCCTGGGAACATCTACGGTCATATCAGTATGGGTACCGACCTGTATCAGTGCGCACTCCTGGCGACTTTTATAGTGCTGGCCCACCGGGAGACTAGGTCACAAGCACCATGACCCAATATCCCACACAGTCACATTATCCTGATACGGTTCTAACCAGTCCTTGCCATATCCTAGTAAGGCCGAGCGCGGGGCTAGGTAGTGACAAGTATCAATTGTGTAAGTGATTGGGAATCGAACTCCCGATCTCCCACAAGGGAAGCCTGCGCTCTACCCATTCGACCACCGCATCCGATACATGGCATAACATGGTGATGGTTTATGTCATATAAACACGTCATTAAACCATAAATCACACATGATGATGAGTAACACTCCCCTTCCCCTGCAACCTTGAAAATGATGAAAACTTAGGATGATCTCCCCCCCCCCCCCCCCGCACATAACTACAGTGATCAAATGCAGCACAAGTTCAACTGTTGCACTAATTTGCATGTGATAGTATTCAGGCATTTAACAACAAATAGTATATAATTTGATTTTAATAATGAGAAGCAAAGCTAATCCATCAAGTTTATACCTAACAGTAACAGTGGACCTTGGTTGTGGCAACCTGAAGTTGAGAGACATTAAGACCGACTCATGGACATCACTCTCACAGCAGAGAGCTAAATGGAGAGCGGTAGACAAGTAATGAAAGCAGTCTTTGTCTCATCGCGGCCAACAGCATAATGATGATGATTATGATGATGATGATGGTTGTGGCAGTACTTAGCGCAGTCTCTTCTTGTCATCAGTTAATCATTAAGTTATCAATCATAATCCTTATTGCTCATAGTTTTCAGCTGATCGATTTATGACAGTGTCACGACCTAAGACCCAATAGTGTTGTCTGAAAGCAGACTGTTAATACGACGTATGCACCGCGGTGGCTTTTTACCACCTTATTAAAGCTACGTAGTCCGATGAAACCGGACATGGTAGCCGAATCGGTAGAGCGCAAGCTTCCAGCGCGATGGTCGCGAGTTCGAATCCCATCCAAGTCAAACCAATGACTTAAAAAAAATAAGATACATGTCGCTACCTGGCCTGGCGCTCGGCATTAATAGGATAGGACAAGGACTGGTTTACACAGTATTCGGATAATGTGACTGCGGGATATCGTGTCATGATGCCGGCGGTCTGGTTTCCCAACAGGGCAGCACTATAAAGGCACAATAAGTATGTGCTGTCACAAGTGGGTACCCGTCCTGATATGTATGACCTTCGATGTTGTTAGGCCGTAAAACAAACAATAACAACAATATTCCGATGAAAACACCAAATTTACTAAACCAATTAATCACACATATCCAACTTAGATACTGGTGTACTGTACTCATTAAGAATGTATTACTCTATAGAATGAACTACTAGACCAATTATCAGTATAACAGAACCTGTTACTGTCGGAACCTATGCTTTCCATCATTTTAATGTGCACACCACAATTAATTTGGCATGTTTTCCACGTTTTCCACTTCAAATACCAATAGGCCAATCTTGCCCTTCCTTCCAGAAGCACAATCCGATTGCTTTGAGTTTGTGCCATATTTTTTGGATTAATATATGTGGCTGACCATTCGAATCTACTTTACTTTGGTTTGCAGTAAGTAATTTTAAAGAGTTAATTTTAAGATATTTGTAGTGAAAACAGGCTACATTAATTCTGGTGTGCACTCTGAAATGGTGGACACAGGCTTTCTTTACCTGTTTTCAAGTACAGCAGTGCAACACAGCAGGATCAAACTGCAATATTAACAAGTGCACCAGTCTCTAAGGTGGGTATCTAGAGCCGTGTTTACACGGGCGAGTTAAAACGGCTCATATAATGCGTCTTGCCTAGTTCGCCTCACATTCGCCGTGTAAACAGGACTCTGAGGCGGATTAGGGCTGATTCGCTTCATATGATTCACTTTATGTAAACCACCTTGCGAGGTGGTTTATATGAAGCGATACAGCTTGTTCCCGGGCGGCGATAGTGTAAAATAGCGGTGCTCGCCGGCTACAAGCTCAGCTGTAACTATCGCTGGTGCCCAGCAGTGTTAGGGACCGATTAGGCCGGAATCTATTGAATGCGATCATATTTAACAGAATTACATACTCAAATAATTAAATTTAATTAAATTAACCTTAAATTCCAAGCGATATTAACGTAGCAGCTACATCGGCGTCGAATCGCCGAGTGTAAACTAAACAAATAGCAGTGCTCGCCGGCTACAGGCGGACCACTAAGGCTGCTGGTTCCCAGCGGGGAAACACTTTCAAACTCGGTCCGTGTAAACGCGCCACTAATTCGCTTCATAAAAATCGCTTTGCCTGATTCGCTTTACAATTCCCCGTGTAAACACGGCTTAGGATCAAATCGAGGTGAGAGATTTGTTTGTGGAAATACTTTGGATGAGAGATGATTCAGGCTGCATAACCCAATGAAACTTTCATTGGATTATGCAGCTTTAATTATTCGCTTGACCTCCCTGACCTCTGTGGGCCTTGTGTGTGTGGGGGGAGGGAGTGAATAGATGTGACTTGAAATTAACATCAGGGTCATTCTCACGGTGAGCCAAAATGTTTTAAGTGGAACACAGCACCTGCCAACCTGCTGGCTATGCGTAACTTTGCCGATGTGTGTACTGTACGCAACTTTTCCAACATGCTTACTGTATGCAACTTTGCCAACGCGCTTACTGTACGCAACTTACTGTACACAACTTTGCCAACGTGCTTACTGTACGCAACTTTGCCAACGCACTTACTGTATGCAACTTTGCCAACTGTATGCAACTTTGCCAATGTGCTTACTATATGCAACTTTGCCAACCTGCTTACTATGCATAACTTTGCCAACCTGCTGGTTATACATAACTTTGCCAACCTGCTTACTATACGCAACTTTGCCAAGGCGCCTACTATACGTAACTTTGCCAACCTGCTTACTATACATAACTTTGCCAAGCTGATGACTATAAGTAACTTATACAATATACATCAAGAAGTCATCACAGTGCAGGTACATCTGACAGTTTGTGAGAGGTGTTACTGAGGCAAGTCGGTGTCAGTAGTAGCTGTTAACACCAAGCATTATTGGTCCAGTAGAACAGCCACCAACACTCCACAGTGCAGCCAACCTATTCTACCTGAATGCCAACGTGGCGGATACTGGGCCACACCCTTGTGGTCAACAGTCTCCCGGCATGAAAAGTCAGCCAGTTAGCCAGCGAGCCACCCAGAGAGTCAGCTATCCAGAGAGCCAGCCATCCAGACAGCCGACCAGAGAGCCAGCTAACTTGACGGTGCCAACGAATAGGTTTGGTTAGTTGGTTGTTAGTTTTACATCCTATCAACATCGAAGGTCATATCAGGACAGGTCCCAACTTATGACAGTGCGCAGTCATAATGACTTCATAGTGCGGCCCCACTGGGAGACCAGGCCACCAGCACCATGATATCCCACTCAGTCAGATTATCCTGATATTGAGCCAACCAGTTCTTGCCCTATCCTGATAATGCAGAGCGCCTGACTAGGAAGCGACAAGTATAAAATTTTAAGTCATTAGTTTGACTGGACCAGGGTTCAAAACGGTGGATTCGAAAAATCCATAACACAATATTCAATTCATAATTGTACACAGCATTAAATCCCATGCTATTTAGATACACAATTGCCATCATTATTCCACTGGGTGGTGACATGGCAGCTTAAGGAATCAGACTTCAAGTTGGTTAAAACTAAAAAGTTGTTATTATAATTACAATTGGTTAAGTTTGGAGATATTCTGGGTGAAACATGCAAAATTAATCTTAATTAAGCCCGGAATAGAAAGGTTGGGTTTGAAATCATGCGCTAGCCGCAATGTTTCCCATTTAAATCACCGCAACGATACTCTCTCAGTGGCCATTTACCCCCACAAAAAGAAAAAAGGTTTGTTTGATTTAACGACGCCTCTAGAGCACATTGATTTTTTATCATCGGCTATTGGACGTCAAAGGTGGTCATTTACCAGTAAATCAATCGTTCACCTGCCTGTACCATTATGTATTTAGCAACCCATATATATATACACAATAGTATCCATATGCTGTGAATAAACCGGCAAATTCTTTTGCGCAAACTTTGTTTTCGATCAGTTTAGTTATGTGCGGTGGATGACAAAAGGATGACACACCGTAGAATTAGTCCAATCCCGGGGTTGTCCCGTACATTACCACCTGTAGAAGTGACCTACCGACACATATCCAGGTGTATAACCTCTAGCGTGCAGTGGAATGGTCCACTAAAGTTCCCAGTCTAGTGTGCTGCCAACTATCGGCCTGCTGACACAACAAGGGTCAGTGTACAGATGGCAGGCACCATGTGTGATCGGGGCTTGTATATCTAGGTCACTACACGTGTATGGTCCTCATATGGTTTGTGTGCAAGTTCCAAGTGGCTTCGCAGAAGAAACCAACCAGTTGATGATATCAGTCTGTTGACAACTGCAATTTGTCCTTCATTCAAGTAATGGATCCATGAGGTCTCACATGATTGGTTGGTTGGTTGTTGGAGTGTTATGTCCGGGCAACATCTAAGGTGATATACGAAAGGGTGACTGCGCACTAATGGCGACTTTATAGTGCTGCCACACTGGGAGATCAGGCTGCCAGCACCATGACCTGATATCCCACTCAGTCACATTATCCTGACACTGAGCCAACCAGTCCTTTCCCTATTCTATTAATGCTGAGCGCCAGGCTAGGAAGCAAAAAGTATAAATTTTTAAGTCATTGGTTTGACTCGACCAGAGTTTGACCCCATGGGTTCGAACCCCAGGATATACCAAAGCAGGAGATGGACACTCAACTCATACGGCCATCCCATCTGGTCAGGTCTCACAGGAAGCTGCGCTAATCCCACATGTACAAAGTACCAGAAGTGAGCGGGGCGGTGTGCATGCCCAGGAGAACCAATGCAATGCACATTCCTGCCAGCAGTCAGTCACTGGAGGGTCAGCCTGTATAGCTGACTTATGCTAGGTGTTAACCAATCTGACAGTCGTTACTGTTCTGATGCTAACACCATACATCAGGCAGCTATATTTAGAATGTGCTTTCGATGCAACTGTATTAGTATGCCGTCTGATTAATTTCTAGCTTCGCTGTAAACGCATCGACTGGTATATGCTGGATAGCATAATGCAATGGATGGCTTGACTAGCACTGGGAACATCAATTTTGATGAATGGCATATTGATTATATGATTAAAGCTCACATTCGTAAAGTCACCATTTAAATCTGTTAGCAGCACCACTTACGACTCATCAAAAGTTTTCACAACATTTTCATGATTAAAACAAAAAGTCCTACCTTTCCAGGCCTTCCCCATACCCACAAAGTATTACACAATAACATTTCCGTCCTGATATGACGCTAGGACGTAAAACTCCAACCAACCAACCATCAACATATTATCTTAGAACACGACAGTGGTTTATGTCATATCACCATATTATTAAACCATAGGAGTCCTGCATGAATTAACCCCTCCCTCCACAAGGCGAGGACTGGTTAGCTCAGTGTCAGGATAATGTGACCGAGTGGGATATTGGGTTATGGGGCGGCCTGATTTCTCAGTGGAGCAGTACTATAAAGTAGCCACAAGTGCACATTGTCACAAGTCGGTACATGTCATTAGATGTTACAAGGACGTAAAACTCCAACACTCAACCAACTAAACTGGTCACAGCTAATCAGCCTGGTTGACACCTCGCATAAGTGGCTGACTGAGAACACAGGGCCGCCTGTCCGCCAGGTGTGTAGAGGGGGATGTGGGGGGGGAGGGGTTGTCACGTGGTGATAGTTCACCTTCCGGCCGCTGGGCTAGCATGAGGGTTCATTCCAGGGCAGGTGGCGCTGTCGCTACCCAGCATGCACTTCTCAACACTCCCAAACGAGGGCAAGTCACGACCGCGCCTAAACCCTGTCTGTAACGAAGAGGATGTTTGTTTGTTTGGGTTTATGTCCTAGTAACATCCATGGTCATATCAGGACGGGTACCGACTTGTGACAGTGCACACTCGTGATGACTTCATAATACTGTCTCACTGGGATACCAGGCTGTCAGTACCATCACCCGATATCCCACTCAGTCACATTATCCCGATACTAAGCTAACCAGTCCTTTCCCTATCCCAGTAATGCCAAGCATCAGGCTAGGTAGCGACAAGTATCAATTTGTAAGTCATTGGTTTGACTCAACTGGGTTTTGAAACTCCCAACCTTCCACATGGGAAGCCTGCGCTCCAGTGAGTCAGTCATAGTGTCCAGTCTATATTAGCGTGGTCCTCCTCATGCGCTATGCTTACAAACGGGCAGCCAAAGCCTATGATGTCCAACATTGTAGCGCGCACACAAACATTAACTTCACAGGTGTTAACCTCAAATATATTCAAACATAACCCTTTCAGATATAATCCTTAAAGCTGCATAATCCAATGAAATATCAAATTTTCAAAACAAAACCAATTATCTAGATTTGATTTTACATATCTAACTTAGATACTGATGCACTTATTAAGCATTTATTTCTGCATAGAAGGGAATACTGAGTCAATTTAACAGAACCTGTTACTGCAGAAGTCTATGGTGTCAGAGTTTTGGCAAGCTTGCCAAAACTAATTTTCCATGTTTGCACTCAAAATATCTCAAATGTTTACCATTTAAAACGAAAGTAACTTTGAACTAATGTAAAGTAGCTACTAGCGATCGATCTAATATATTTATCCCAGAAAAAATACAGAAATTCAAAACCATCGGACTATGCAACTTTAATAGTTACTCCATATTGTTTGTGGTTTCAGATCCTAGCAACACAGATGTTCATATAATGACAGGGTATTCTATATCATGGAGTATAGTCTATTAAAGTCCATACAGTATATCATAACGATCAACTGAATATATCAATCATAAAAACACATGACAGAAACCTGCACATTTTACAACTTCAGAAAGAATTCAAGTTGCATAGTCCGATGAAAATATCAAATTTTCAAAACCAAGACTATTATCTAGATTTGACCATACATATCGAACTCAGAACTCAGAATTTAGATACTGATGCACTTAACATTTTTCACCACATAGAAGGGAATACTGAGACAATCTAATTGAACTTCATACTGCAGAAGCATATTAGAGTGTTGGTGTGCTTGCCAAAATTAATTTAGCGTGTTTGGATTTCAAATATCTCAAAAGTTAGCCATTTAAAATAAAAGCTACTTCAAAGTAAAGTAAGGTAGACGATAATAACGATCATCCTAATATATATTCACTATGCAACTTTAAATACAGTCCATTAAGTAGATCAGAACGATCAACTAAATATATCCATCATAAAAACACATGCCAGAAACTAAAAACCAGCACATTATGCAACTTCAGAAACAATTACAGTAAAACCTCTCTAACCGACCACTTCCATATATCGATCACTTTATTTTGGTCCCGACAATACCATTGTAACTCCCTAAACCGACCGCCTCCCTAAATGGACCACTTAAAGTCGGTTCCACGGTCGGTCGGTGTAGGGAGGTTTTACTGTAATAAGGCGTCCACAAATAAACCTGTGGAATGACCTGCCGGAGAGTGTCATAGCAGCGGAGTCGGTGAACTGCTTCAAGTCCCGACTGGATGCATATTGGTCAAGCATTACATATATCTTGGAGCCAGTGACAGTTGCTACGATTGACCACATCTGAAGAACTGTCTCCATTTCTATTAATTAAGAGTGGCTAACAGGTCCAAGGCCTATTATAGCTGTATCCTATTGATTGATTGAAACCCAACTGCGGTGCAGGGTTTTGTCGGGCGTTCCCAGAGCGAGGCTGTGAGTGTTGCCGCCGACTTCGGGTTGTAGAATATACAGGGGCCGGCCCGCTGTGAGTGTGGCCACGGTATGACCTACTGACCCACTTACGACGCTGCACGCACTCAGCACACCAGCGCGTTTAGACGCAGGCTTTTCCCTGCCTTATTCTTCTATGGGTATATTTTTCTTCTTACTAATACACCATGGGTGGGTGTGGGTGTGGGTGTGGGTGTGGGTGCGGGTGTGGGTGGTGGCTGACCATCACTTATTGCTGTCACCAGATGGCGCATTCAAAACATATTTATATAGGCATGCGCTGAACAGACACCCACAACGCCACCTAGCATTCCCCCACAATACTGTTATCATCACTTCTCTTCTTAAGAACGCCATATTTTAAATATAGTTTCTTTTACCATTAAAAATCATCTCTTAAAGTTACGTAATCCGATGAAACCATAACATTCTGTAAAACCAAGCACCGGCCAACATTAGATCCTGCATTTCCAACTCATTCACATCATGGAGACCAGCTAGATAAGCATTGCTTTTCTGGGATCCTTTCTGTCTGTAAGGAATTTGTATGCATTTATTGTATCAGCTCAGTTTATTGTAAACATACCTTGCAGAGAGTTAAAATAAATGAATTGAATTGAATTTATGCAGATTTATTGCTGCATAGAATTTAATAAACCTGGTAGTGCGGCAAGTCATACAGGCCATGTTTTCTTCTTTAAAATAAAACACCAAAGCTAACATGAAATGGACATGAAATGGACATGAACGGATAGCCAATGGACATTAACCAGACTAAACGGACAAGAAACGTAGACGTCAATCTGACGGCATCCGTTCCAAGTTTTGTGCATGTTCAAAACTTCTAATGGATCGGGCCGGATATGCAACGGACACAAACCGGACTTTGCCAGATATCAACGGACGTTGTTTGGTTTCTTTCCGTTTCCCCAATCCGGTGATGTGTGACAGAGCCTTTACACTTTCTTCTTTGGGTTTTATGGTCTCACAACATCAAAGGCGATATAAAAAAAAGTCGTGGAAATCCACGAAATTGCAGAGATCTTTCATCCCAGTGTGATACTGTATGTAGCTGATTTGGACCACAATTGCATTATAGTATTTATACTATTAGGATTTGGCCCACGTGTTATTGTTGAAACACATACAATAGGATGTTTGTGAATTAAACAAAATTTGGTACAATAGTTGATTAAGCCGAGGGGGAAATTTCAATAGCGGACAATTGGTCTTCTTCATTCCACTGCTCCTTGCCCTATCCTAGTAATGACAAGCGCCAGGCTAGGTAGCGATAAGTATAAATTTTTGATTGACCAGAGTTTGAACCTGGGGATTTGATCCCTTTCAGTTGTAATAGCCACATCTGTGCTATTCTGCAAAGGATAGATAAGAAACCCTGACTTCGCAAAGTTGTTTACACGTTTATGGGTTTGGAGGTTGGGGGATGAGTGCATACCTACCCTAGGACACTGCCAGGACTCCTGCAGCTCTATCACTCTCCACACACATATTTGGTTATGTAGAGCGTAAACTCCCATTTATCGGAATACAGTTCTGGTCCTACGAGTCTATACAAATTGCCGCTAAGCTCCTTTTAATTGCCAACTTTCATTAATAATGCCCAATGCCCTTGTAGGACATGCTGTATGTGTGAATGTGGGTGACGTCCTGCTGTGAGGATGTACAAATGCAGGTTTGACACCCTCAATGGGTTTTAAACTTGCGGAAGCAGACGAAAACATTAGATTTTCTAAAACCGTAACGCTTAACTAGATTTGACCCTACATGTCCAATGTAGACTGGTGCACTCATTAAACATTATTGCAGTTTTATGCTCATTCGCTACCGGACGCGGTGGCCGAAATGGTAGAGCGCAGGCTTCCCTAGATATAAGATTCACCCGATACTTGTAGTACACGGGTGAACGACAACGTAGTCTAAATACGAGCGAAAATAGCGTTAGTATGGAACAACAAGTAGAATGCTTGGCACCAGTGTCAAATGGTTACTTATATCAACACAGAGTTGGTGAAATAGGAGAGAATGCAAAAAGACAAGATGGCGGCCAGAGAAAGCCGTCAATTTCACTTTTAAATTGCATTAAGGTATATGTTTTATTATATTTTCCAACTCAAAAGTAGCGGGTAAACATGAAGACATATACAAATAATAAATGTTGCTTCTTAGATTGCGAAATTAGGCTCTCATAAAGACTCAATTCATTAGCCCGATTTTTCGACCGTTTTTATATAAGGCTGGTTTTCACCCCTGTACTGGAAGTACGGGGTGAATCTTTTATCTAAGGCTTCCCATGCAGGTCGGGAGTTCAATCCCAGCTGAGTCAAACCAATGACTTTTAAGGAAGCCAGCCAGTGCTCTTACTGATTCGGCGATCCTGCCCGGTTGTGATTGGGTTATGATGTCCAGACAACATCTGAGGTCATATCATTATCAGGTTAGGTAGCACCATGTGGCAGTGCACAATCGTCGTGGCTTTATCACTCTGACACTAATGCTGCGTTCATAGCGTCCTGGTGAATATGGTGAACTTCCCACTTACTGCCGGTGAACACGACCATGTAAACTGAGAGCGTTCATTTGACAATTTGTGGTAAACAATGACAATATGAACTCCAGAAGGCTTTTAGCTTTTTTACTACGGTGTAACCATTATATTAACACAGAATCTAAGTTTAGATACATAGATTTAATCAAATATGATTGAAATAATTAATTTTGAGCAAGTTTTTGTGG
The DNA here is from genome assembly GCA_030323885.1 of Branchipolynoe longqiensis. NCBI lineage: Eukaryota > Metazoa > Annelida > Polychaeta > Phyllodocida > Polynoidae > Branchipolynoe > Branchipolynoe longqiensis. The sequence continues at coordinate 114,967,321 of CM059189.1, forward strand.
TCTATGATTAAAATAATTGAACATTTCAAGCTGGGCGATAATAGAGGCAAACTACAATACATGCATAAATAACATGTAAACTGCACGTTTTTGGTATATAGCATCCACTACCATATTATACACCATGTATGATTTGTTTTAAGACCACACATCATGGACAATGGTTTTATTACAAACATATTTTTGTCAATTTATTATTATGGAAGCTTACAAGTTACCATGCAACTTTTCTCCATTCACTGCCATTTTTTCACAAGTGGTGAATAACGAGCCACTTAAAAAATCTCCAGTTCACAGGTGGTGTTGACCAGTTGTGAAGTCAATTGAACACAATTCACCAGTTGTGAAGTGGCAAACACCATATTCACCAGTTCATATGAACGCAGCATGAGTCAACCTAGTTAAGGCTAAGTGTCAAGCAAGGTAGCAACAAGTATCAGTTTTATAAGTCTATAACTATATAGAACGACACCTACAACCTTTTCACATGGGAAGCGCCAGGGAGCGGGACATAGCTCAGGGCGTAGAGCGTCCACCTGTGAAGGTGTGTCTCATCCGATCGATCCTGCTTATTGGACCCATTTGCAGTTTGGGATATTTTCCATTCCAACCAATGCTCCACAACTGGTTCATCTAACAGGGATGAAAGTGGTCTCCAGGAAAAAAATCGGAAATGCTGATATTCTCCCATAGGTTTAGCATTGTAAGGGAATCGCGGAAAATTCCCGGAAGTCGGGTTTCATATATATTGGTGTACACTGATAATGTTGCAGCGTTTGAAGCATTTATGAGTTGTATACGCTGATGGTGCTGCGGCTTGGCACCACATATTAGTATACGCTGATGGTGCTGCAGCATAAAACAACGTATTAGTAGTGCCTATACGTTGATCATGCTGCAGGATTGCAGTAGGAACAGGAAAAATCCCGGAAATCCGCGAAATCGCGGAGATCTTTCATCCCTGATCTAAGGCTGTGGTATGTGTGGTCCTGCCTGTGGCATATAAAAGATCCCTTGCTGCTTCTCAGAAAGAATAACCTATGTGGCAGGAGCACGTTTCCTCCAAAGAAATGTCAGAATGACCATATTTTTGACATCCAATAAAACAAGCTTTCCTTTTCGGGAAGCAAATGCCCGCGCCAAAAGAATTCTTCAATCCGTAAGAACTGACACTTAGTTCATTTCTGTTTCTGTGTGCATCTTCACAACATCTCCCCAGGAGTACATCAATTCTGGTTGGTGTTGGTGTTGGGCAGCTAGCATACATGTCCACAATGCAGCATTCCCCCCCCCCCCCCTCCCCTGTCTCCCACACATACACTATGTACTGGAGGAGGGCAGCCCGGGCTGGGATCAGCTGTGGAGGTGACATCCTGGTGCTAGGGCGAGTACACAGAGGTGGGGCCCGGGGTAGCATGTCAGAAGTACTCCTGAATCCTCACTTAGCCTCTACAAGACGCGGGACGTGTGCACAGGACCCGCACTACCCGACTCAGGCGCACACAAGCAATCTTTGTTTCCGGGACATGCCACATAAAGGCAGCACGGGGGCAACAAAGTAGAGCCGGGCAAGTGGAGTGGACTCCATTTTATCCTCTATTTTAGAACCAATAACACATTGCCTCCAAGCTGCGATGTCCAATGAAAGCTTCACATTTTCAATTTGTTTGTTGTTTTACGTCCTAGCAACATCTAAGGTCATAACAGGACGGCCAATTTTTTTTTTGTTAATTGTAATTAAATTATTTTTTTTAACAACCAAAATATTTGCTTAGATCTGATCATACATAACCTATTTCGATATGAGGGCACCTGAGGTTTGTTTGTTGTTCTACATCCTAGCAACATCTAAGGTCATATCATAAAGAGTACCGACTTGTGACAGTGCACACTCATGGTGACTCTATAGTGCTGCCCCACTGGAAGACCAGGCCACCAGCACCATGACCTGATATCCCAACTCAATCACATTATCCTGACACTGAGCCAACCAGTCCTTGTCCTATCCTAATAATGCCGAGCACCAGGCTAGGAAGCGATAAGTATCAATTTTTAAGTCATCGGTTTGACTCGAGCAGGGTTCGAACCCACAACACCACGATCTACCAACACGGGAGACGGACACTCTAAACTCATTCGGCCATCCCGTCTGGTCTGTACCTGAGGAAATAGCTTCTCAGTACTGTACTGGTTAAATACATGAACACAGGGAGCAGACGCTCTAACCATCTAACCAGTTGGCCATCCCGTCCGATAAATAACCACATGATGCCACTATCACCAAGTACCCATGAGATTTCTTTCTTAACAACAATTATAATTTCACAACTTTTAAATTTAATTTTTTTTAAAGGAGCAAAACTGGGAAGAGAACAAAAATACAGAGAACAAGGTGCCCTGCCCACAAAATCTGCACGGTGACGTCACCGCCTAAATTCACGGGATATGAGTGGTGTTGCTTACATATATATTACTTCTTAGTCAACGACAGTGCAGGGGAGTGTTTACCAGTGACCTCACATCGGCCTGACAGTGAGTGGCGTTGTCATGGCACTGAGTGGCGTTGTCATAACACCCAGCTTGTTGTGAGGTGGGTGTGACCCTGGCACACCGGCTGCTGACGGTAAGTAACATGGGGACTCTCCAGTCGCCAAGCACCCTCAGCATTCACTCGATGCGCTTAAAGTTGCATAGTCTGATGGTTTTGAATTTTAGTATTTTTTCTGAGATAAATATATTAGATCAATCACTAGTATCTACTTTACATTAGTTCAAAGCAATTTTAATTTTAAATGGTAAACTTTTGAGATATTTTGAGTGCAAACCTGGAAAATTAGTTTTGGCAAGCTTGCCAAAACTCGGACACCATAGACTTCTGCAGTAACAGGTTCTGTTAAATTGACTCAGTTTGCCTTCTACGCAGAAACAAATGGATAATAAGTGCATCAGTATCTAAGTTAGATATGTCAAATCAAATCTAGATAATTGGTTTGGTTTTGAAACTTTGATATTTCATTGGACTATGCAGCTTTAACTATGGCGCGGCTCCGTTTATTTGGCCGTTTATTTGGTCAATAAACAACAATAAGTTGCGTAGTTTCCACTTTGAGGCCAGGCAATTCTCTCCCGCAATGCCGGAGATGATGAACAGGTTTGTTGATGGCGTGGCTAAAAGTTGCCGTCCGATGGACTTGAGTTTCTGCTGTTAGTTGAGATAAATGTATTAGGTTAGTTGTCATAATTGACCGAATGAGTTAGAGCGTCCGCGTCCCATGTTGGTAGATCGTGGCTTCGAACCCTGGTCAAGTCAAACCAATGACTTCAAAATTGATACGTGTCGCTTCCTAGCCTGACGCTTGGCATAAACAGGATAGGGCAAGGACTGGTTAGCTCAGTGTCAGGATAATGTGACTGAGTGAGATATCAGATCATGGTACCAGCATACTGATTTCACAGTGGGGCAGCACTATAAAAGTCATCATGAGTGCGCACTATTACAAGTCGGTACGCGTCCTGATATGACCTTAGATGTTGCTAAGACATAAAACAACAAACAAACAAATCATAATTGATCTTCCTTTAGTTTGAAGTCCAGATTCTCGTTGCAGCGGCTAAAAGTTAGTGTGATGGGTTTGAAGTCCTGTCATTTTTAAAAGATAAATATATCAGAGTGATTGTGATAACCGACCTTACTTTAGATTGAAGTTACTTTTCTTTTGAGTGGTTAACTTTAGAAATAGTAGAAACATGCGAGGCCTCCATCCTTCCTGAGGTACCAGCGGAATTCGGAACACATGTATTGCAGGAGAGTGTTTGATTACAAGCCTCCTCTAAAATTAGTGACCTTTGACCCTATACGTGTTTGGGTATATTTTAAGCAAGAATCCATTCAATCTGTGTGAGAACGTCTATCTAGGTCATGAGGGCTGACTGACCCCCAGGTCACAGCTTACCCGCATGATCCCAGCACAGATGGTTGGTTGTTGGAGTTTTATGTCCTGGCATCATATCAGGACGGTACCGACTTGTGACAGTGAGCACTCATGGTGACTTTATAGTGCTACCCCACTGGCACTGGGAGACCAAGCCACCAGCACCATGACCTGATATCCCACTCAGTCACATTATCCTTACACTGGGCCAACCAGTCCTTGCCATATCCTAATAATGCAGAGAGCCTGGCTAGGAAGTATAAATTTTTACGTCATTGGTTTGACTCGACCAGAGTTTGAACCTGTGGGTTCAAATCCCACGATCTACCAAAACGGGAGATGGACGCTCAACTCATTAAGCCATCTCGTCTGGTCTGGTTGCCCCAGCAGAGATAACACCATAAACAACTCCGAGACAATGGTCAGTTTTATACCATTCAAACTAGCAAGATGACGGTGGTACTGGTGTTATTTTTCCTGGGGAAAAAACAACCAACCAAACAAAAGCACCTGCACTTGTTCCAAACGATGAAAGTCTCACCACCCCATACACCAACTGAAAGTACTTGTGTTGTGTTATATATATGAAATGTGTTGGCTTTTTAAACACACAAAAAAAACAGCTGTGTGTTAATGTTAGCATTTCATATCCACGATGTAAACATGCCATATATATATATATACATTACACAGATGTAGCATGTAGCAAGACTAGCACATACAATGATGACATGTACTGTATAGGATGCTAATAAAACTTAATGACAGCCACATCACACTAGTGACATGTAATATCAATGTTAGCATGGCAAATACATGTAATGTACATGACATTAATGTATCCTAATGATACCGTAGCCACATCACACTAGTGACATGTAATATTTGTATTAGCACGATTAAAACCTGATACTAATGTATCCTAATCATACTATAGCTACATCACATTACATCACTAGTGACATGTAACATTCATGTTAGCATGGTGGATACATGTAATGTACATGATACTAAGGTATCCTAATCATACTATAGCTACATCACATTACATCACCAGTGACATGTAACATGCATGTTAGCATGGTGGATACATGTAATGTACATGATACTGAGGTATCCTAATCATACTATAGCTACATCACATTACATCACCAGTGACATGTAACATTCATGTTAGCATGGTGGATACATGTAATGTACATGATACTAATGTATCCTAATCATACTATAGCTACATCACATTACATCACCAGTGACATGTAACATGCATGTTAGCATGGTGGATACATGTAATGTACATGATACTAAGGTATCCTAATCATACTATAGCTACATCACATTACATCACCAGTGACATGTAACATTCATGTTAGCATGGTGGATACATGTAATGTACATAATACTATGGTATCCTAATCATAATATAGCTACATCACATTACATCACCAGTGACATGTAACATGCATGTTAGCATAGTGGATACATGTAATGTACATGATCCTAATTAACATTTAATGCTAACCTGACATGTCAACATGACATGCATCATGTCAGTATGACGCGAATGCTAGATAATGCCATTCTATGATACTAACAAGACAAGGACTGGTTAGGTCAGTGTCAGGATAATGTGACTGAGTGGGATATCAGGTCATAGTGCTGGTGGCCTGGTCTCCCAGTGGAGGAGCACTATAAAGTCACCTTGAGTGTGCACTGTCACAAGTCGGTACCTGTCCTGATATGACCTTAGATATTGCCAGGACGTAAAACTCCAACAACCAACCAAGCTAAGGATGGCTGCCACTTAGGTTGACATTTGGCCCTTTTCTGCGATGAGGTAATCTAAAGTGGCCAAACCAAAACGCTGAGTAAGTATAGAAGACAGTATTATGTGATAACCTGAATACCACATGCCAATGGACACAACCCGCCAGCATGTGGGCAAACAAACAGTGCTTTTGGCCGAAGACTTGTTAGTGCTCGAAGCTCCCACCAGGGGGTGCACCACCAATAATCCCCAACTAATGAGCAAAAGTGTGTATTACCAGCAAACCATCGCCTCAATCACCACCAAACCCAGCAATGTATAAAAACACCCATCCAATAATAGAATTAGCACCTATAAATAAATATCAAAAAGTTAAAAGTTAGGAAAAGGTTATCTCTATTATATCTATAAGAAAGCGCAGAAATAAAGCGAGCAGCTGATTTAGTGTGAAGCAATTACAAATACCTGCACATAATTATGCTGCCGAGTTAAATAAATCAAATGTTCGGTGAACTGGTAGCAACACAACACATGCACATGGGATCAAGGGCCTTTCAGCGGGTCGCAAAAACTAATAATTACCACAGTAGCTATTTTTAGCTCAACAAATTAAGTCATCGGCTACTCCTGAATGTGGACTGAGGCTAACTAGACATCTGTCTGACACAGCTTGCACCGCGACAGGCAAGGGTGGGAACTCCAATCATTGAGTGATTGGTTGATTGGGGCTTGATTGATTGTTATCTCACATCATGATAGGGAGCAGAGAACATATTCACGGTTGTTTGTTGGAATTTTACGTCCTGGTAACATCTAAGGTCATATCAGGACAGATACGGACTTGTAACAGTGGGTACCCATGGCGACTTTATAGTGATGCCCCACTGGGAGACCAGGCAGGCAGCACCATGACCTGATATCCCACTTAGTCACATTATCATGACACTGGGTCAACCAGTCCTTGCCATATCCTAATAATGCCGAATGCCAGGCTAGGAAGCGACAAGTATCAAATTTTAAGTCATTGATTTGACTCGATGTGTGTTCGAATCACACGATCTACCAAAAGGTGAGACGGACGCTCAACTTATTTGGCCATCCCGTCTGGTAATAGATTGATTGAAGTTTGACTGATTGTGAGCTCACACCATATCGGCAGTAAAGAACATATTCATGGTAAAAACAGTAGAAATTATTCTGACACTCTTTTGTCTCTATAGAAACCGACACGCCAAAAAACGGTAAAACTTATGAGGAAAGACAGTTGGAGGTTAATTGCGGACAGGTTATTGCGTGGTTGGTGACCTCTGACCCCTGACCCCTGACCCCAAGCAGCCCTCAATAACCCCATAATGAGTCATCACAGGAGCAAGAACTGCCACCACACGGGTATGTCAGCACACACTGCTAATGCCAGCACTGATTGGAGTTGGTTGCTAGTTGGAGTTTTACGTCCTGGCAACATTTAAGGTCATATCAGGACGGGTAGCAACTTGTGACAGTGTGCACTCATGGCGACTTTTATAGTGCTTCCCCACTGGGAGACCAAACCACTAGCACCATGACCTGATATCCCACTCAGTCACATTATCCTGACACGGAGCTAACCAGTCCTTAACTATCCTTTTGGCACCACGTGTCAGGTAAGGTAGGGACAACTGTTAACTTCGTCTCAGCCTACCACATGAGAGTGAACCCTGAACCATTGGGCAACCATGTTCGGTATTCTAAGTTAAGCCTATATATAATAATAGTACATGAACACACTTGGTTCAGATCATAGTGCAAGTTCACCATCATCAGCCCCATCCTGATATCACCTTAGATGTTGCCAGGACGCAAAGCTCCAACAACCAACCAACCATCATCAGCAATAGTAAACTTTCGAACTCCCCGACCGTCCGCATGGGAAGCTTGCGCTCTACCGATTCGGCCACTGCATCTGGTCTTGTAGTGTAGCAAATTCACACTGATCTAAGGCCATAGATGGCAGTGGCTACCTCAAGTAAGTGTGATGTTTTATGTCCTAGCAACATCTAAGATCATATCAGGATGGCTACTGACTTATGACAGTGCGCACTCGTGGCGACTTCATAGTGCTGCCCCACTGGGAGACCAGACCGCCAGCCCCACGACTCAATATCCCACACAGTCACATTATTCTGATACTGTGCTAACCAGTCAATTCACTATCCTATTAATTCCGAGCACCAGGCTAGGTAGCATCAAGTATCAATTTAAAAAGTCATGGGTTTGACCCGGCTGGGATTCGAACTCCAGACCTTCCGCACAGATACCTGCACTCTACCGATTCGGCCACCACGTCGGCTACCTCAAGTAAGAACTTGTACCACTATTGTAACTGTATTGTAACACGGGTTTGACTGGGCTGGGATTCGAACTCCAGACCTTCCGCACAGATACCTGCACTCTACCGATTCGGCCACCACGTCGGCTACCTAAAGTAAGAACTTGTATCACTATTGTAACTGTATTGTAACATGGGTTTGACTGGCCTGGGATTCGAACCCCAGACCTTCCGCACGGATACCTGCACTCTACCGATTCAGCCACCACGTCGGCTACCTCAAGTAAGAACTTGTATCACTATTGTAACTGTATTCACTGTAACTACTGTGGTCAAAGAACCTTAAGTAACCATTGACCCAGAGTGTTATGTAAACTATACTTGCATATATATATATATAATTATGTAAATATGGCCCCGAAGACATGCATGTACCTCGGGGCTGAAAAAACTCATATCCATCTGAATAAATATATTAACACAAAATAACTAAAAACTCTCCGCACCCCACCAACCCCTAAAAATGTACCGCAAAACCCCCAGCATGAAGCCACCCCTAGACGCGGATTACCTCAGCATACCCGGTTGCTAGCTAAACCCCTAAATAGAAGCCGTACCCACTTTGGTGGGGGCCTGGAAGCTGCCGCTGTGAGCTAAGTGGGCATTACTTGGGGAGGCCCAAACCACTCCAGCTGAGATGCATTTGTCACAATCCTGCCTCATCAGGTGAGGGGACCAGACACTAGGGGGATAGTGGCAGGCTCTCATACACGGGTTCACTGAGTGTGTAGCACATGCAAGATGGCGGCTACAGGGTGTAGAGACCCCGCTACCTCCCATAATAGTATTAATACTAAATACAGCAAAATATGATGGATCAGCGCTTGTTTCCTATTTATTTATTTTTTTACGGAAAAAAAAAGCACCCCAAAAAAACGGGGAAATTTCAACTGGAAAAAACCCCGGAAATCTGACTTCTGGAAATTTGCATAAAAATATGGAAAACATTCTATGGTAAAAACGGAGAAATCTGGTATTTGCATCATAAGCCGTGTTCACACGGGGCAGTTAATTCGAATCATAAAAATCGACTTGTATAGTTCGGCTCACATTTGGTCTGTGAACGCGCGGCTGAGGTGGTTTAAGCCTGAATCGAATCATATAATTAGGATTTTATAAACCACCTAAGTAGGTGGTTTATATGAACCAAATTTTATGGTTTGACTTATATCGCCCATGTGAACGCAAGTGGATTTTATGAGCCAGTTTAAGGACGTCACACGCATGCGCAGTCCAGACCTGAGTTTGTTTATTTTCCGGTCAATCAAAAGCGCATATTATATAATTTGGTCTATGAAACCGCTAGCTGGCCACAGATATTTTTTTTGTGATTTATTTTAAGGTTTTCACTGCCCAGCAGAAGTTTTGACCGTTCCAAGCCAATATGATTCAGTCCATACATATCTAGGTCGAACCCACACTCTCTCATGCCGACGTCGACTAAACGAAACTGGTGCTGGTTAGTATGGACTTGCTCATGCGCTGATATCGATTTCCGGCCCAAGTACTGCCCGTGTGAACCGGCCTCTAAATCGATTTATATAATTTGCCTTGTCTAAATCGATTTAAACTTTTCCCGTGTGAACACGGCTTTATTCTCTTACATTGCTTAACCCATGAAGGGCTGACTTTCAGTGCTTTCAAAAAGTTGTGAAATGGGAGTTGAAATTGTGAAAGTAGAAGTTGCAGATGTGGTGCCAAACATGCAGCACTATGAAGAATAGTCTATGTTGTGGAACAAGTACAGTTCGCAGGTGAGCGTGTAGACGACGCTAGCGGCGTGCGGCGGCTCGTTTTGAAAGCACTGGCTGTATGATTTCCCGTGAAAATAAGCAAAACCTGAGTGTTCACCTCCGAAGCTTCTATCTTAGTTAGATATGTAGAATCAAATCTAGATAACTGTTTGGTCTTTGATAATTTGATGCCTCATTGGAACAGGCAGCTGATGTTTTCCATAATCCAATTTGACTTGTACGTGGCTTATGGCTTAATTCCCAAATATGAATTAAACCAAAAAAGGGTCTTGGCATGCTTCTTTTTTTTCTTGAAGATTTATACTGCCTATTATGGATAAGCCTGAATAGACTTGTTTTCACCATTAGACAATTTGTCGATAGAAAGCCCGAGCCTACACTTTTACCGTCCCGAGGGATTTGTTAACCTCCCACGCCACATAGACATGGTATGAGAGCAACTGGCCTTTGATGATGCTGTAAGTTATCCACAGCGGTGGAAATCCAAATTGGCAGAGGTGGGGGCCATGGGGAATCGAACCACCGACCTTCAGATTAGGAGTCTGACCTAGAAAAAATTCAGACACTCTAACCACTCCACCACAGAGAACACCATAAGCTATTTGCATAAATGCTTGCAGTGTCGTCAGTAGGCTTTTAAAAACAACTACAAGTACAACAACCACCCCCAAAAACAATGAAAATAGGGTTGGCTATTTTTGTTCTGAAAGTAGTCATGTATTTTATGAGCTATAATTACAATTCAATCTTACTTGACCAGATGGAACTTTCGAATGTAAACTGAAGTTAAAATTGTTGTTATTAATATAGTTTATTCATAGAGTAAAGCCGTTTTGCAGCACCGGAGCACTGGACTCCCATCCATATGGAGTAATTATTTACAATTTATATATACAATTAGGCTGGTAATTATATTGCCATCATTCGCTAATGGGGAGCTTTCATGAGCCATTTCTCTCGCTATGCGCTTGGTGACAGCACACATTCCTGGTCCAAGCAAATCTGTGTGTATTTTGGTACATTGGCAGCAAGCTAGTTTCAGCTCATCTCAGCTCTTGTTTGAAACATAGAATACCAACTAAATATATATATAATGAATTATGATGTTAATCTTTTATCCAGCATTGCAGTTACATCAATCTAATCAGCACATCTTATGCCATCAGCATTTAGATCTAGACAAATCTGGTCACTCAGACTAGCCAGTGTAATATATGACTGATTGTTTTGTGTGGAATTGTATGTTTCTTAGCTTAAAATGCTTAACTATGGCTAGTCTTGTCTTAGATAATTCATCAGATCATTATATTGCATGTGTGCATCCATGTTAATGCCAAATTGCTATGTATTTCTATTAATTTTGAATAAAGTCGAAGCTTTGCCCTACGTGTATCAGCAAACTCAATGGCCGTACGTATTTGTTTGTGTGGAATTGTATGTTTCTTAACTCAAAATCCTTAACTATGGATAGTTTTGTTTTAAATATATTCATTTTATCATTATATTGCACATGTGCGTCCATGTTGATGCCAAATTGTTAAGTATTTCTATTAATTTTGAATAAAAGCCAAGTTTTGCCCTACATGTATCGGCAAACTCAATGGCTGGTCGCCTTTCAGTTTGATTCAATGGGCGACACAGTGAAAATGGCAAAAAAACACCCGACGCGCGACATTACATGGGACCGGCATGGTGTGCCATCTGAGGACAGTCATGCAAACTGGTATTGCAATGAAAGCTCCTCATTGTGTCAGATTTTCGCCCTGCCCTGCCTGGTTACAACACATCATCGATCAGATAATTATACCCCCCCCCCCCCAAAGTAGTATACCATCTACTCAACACCTGGTTACATTGTTACAACAATTTAACACACATGTCGCTCTTTAAGCAGTAATAGAAACATGGAAATTGCCATCCAAATACTCTTGCCTCGAGTAACAGACAACGGATCGCAATGATGACTAATTATTGTCCAATTTACACATGAATATTGTTCTAAATGATAATTCCCCACCGTTTATGATGACTTGTCACATACCAACGCTAAATGCAATTCTAACTACAGAGGATTGGTCCGTGTACCAAGTACCAGACAGGCAGCTGAGCGGACAACACGTGGGTTAGTACCTTAAAATAGGCACTTTGTACAGTACACGCCTCCGTGACACTGCCAAATAAAATAATAGTACATGTGTGTGTACGCTAGACACACGTCCACATGTATACACTCAATATAAGTACACTCCCATGTGCATACACCACACATACATGTACAGTTCACCCATGTGCATACACCACACATACATGTACATTTCACCCATGTGCATACACCACACATACATGTACAGTTCACCCATGTGCATACACCACACATACATGTACATTTCACCCATGTGCATACACCACACATACATGTACATTTCACCCATGTGCATACACCACACATACATGTACAGTTCACCCATGTGCATACACCACAAATACATGTACAGTTCACCCATGTGCATACACCACACATACATGTACAGTTCACCCATGTGCATACACCACACATACATGTACATTTCACCCATGTGCATACACCCCACATACATGTACAGTTCACCCATGTGCATACACCACAAATACATGTACATTTCACCCATGTGCATACGCCACACATACATGTACATTTCACCCATGTGCATACACCACACATACAAGTGTGTGCCAGTTCCAGTGCACTGGAGATGTCTAGCCGGGCCTGACCCGGCATCTGATGACCCACAAACACTCAAAGTCTTGATCCTGGTAGCGGTGCTCGCCGTCGTGCAGTGTGTGCACATGGTCGAGGTGTTGCAGTGTGCCGCTGACTGAATTCCCACCACACCGATGTTAACAATAAACGACCAGAAAACGAAGATGTCCAGCCCTAGTACTGAAGGTACATTATTAAGGGAGAAGAATTCATTTAGGTCAAATGTATTCCTTGTGACCTCGAATTTTAATGGGACAATGCAGATAATAATTTACTATTAATAACTACATCATTGGCATACTAAATAAATATGTGGGTGTTTATTCTCAAATGCACAACCAATAAATCAATCAATAAATTAATCAAAAATCCCTGACAAGCAGCCAAAGAGGTGAACACCAGAGACTCTCACAAAGAATTGATTAGTGAATCCAGTTGCTATTGTAAATCCTCTCATAATCACCATGTCAAATAATTGGGCGGGTGGGAGGGAGGGAGGGAGGGAGGGAGGGAGGGAGGGTGGGAGTGTGAGCAATGATTCAAGAGTTTGGTTTCGCCACCACCTGTCCGAGTTGGCTCTTACTCAGTATGCTTATGTATACATGTGTCTGTATAATGGTTGGATGGGTCAGCAGCGAGTCAGCCACTGAGATCATGTCAGCTGCCGCAGGATAAACTACACTCATCCACATGGAATTATAGGACTTTTAAATGTTTACATCCATAAGTCGTTTGATGCACTTACAATGTTTAATGCACTTATAGATATATATATATATACACATAGAATAGGTCAACAACCAACCAGTGTCGTAAGGGTGATGAAAATGGAAAATATTGCGCATAGAGCAGGATTCGAACCCACACCTATTGCATTCCGGGCTAGTGTGCTAACCATTACACTAGCTAGGCTCCCTGATGCAACCACCCTATCCACGTCTGCCTGTCTGTGGCTCCTTGCCTGAGAGGTCAGTGCATATTAGAAAGGAATGCCCTTCACCGCCATGCTAATGCTAAATTAGCAATTAAGACAGCAGGTGGCAGCCATATAACTTAAGTTTGTTTGTTTGTTGTTTTATGTCCTAGCAACATCCTAGGTCATATCAGGATGGTTACCCACTTGTGACAGTGTGCACTGATGGCGACTTTTATAGTGCTACCCCACTGGAAGACCAGGCCATCAGCACCATGACCTGATATCCCACTCAGTCACATTATCCTGACACTGAGCCAACCAGTCCTTGCCATATCCTATTAATGCAGAGCAACAGGCTGGGAAGCAACAAGTATCAATCTTTAAGTCATTGGTTTGACTCGACCAGAGTTCGAACCCATGATCTGCCAACACGGGAGACGGACGCTCAAACTCATTCGGTCATCCCATCTGTATAACTTAAGTAACATCATAGAGCTATTATATTCAGTAACTTTACTTTGATTATCCAGGTGGCACCGTTTTATAGTGTGTAGACCAGTAGGGACACTAATACATTACCATGACAATCTGGTTTCTGGTAATTTTGTCAGCACTCTGTCACTGTCAGGATTAAGACTTAGTATATTAGGCTTTGAATATCTTTTCGCGAAAATATTGTGGAAAGCAAAGAAACTGCAGTACTCTTTTATCCCCAAGAGTGTTCAAACCAAAAGAACCAAAAAGACCCCCCCCCCCCCCATCCCCCAACGCCAATACACCCACTCTATCTAACCGGCTGAATTGGAAAAAAAGAGCATTGCCAGGTTGGTTGGGTTGGGTTGGGTGGTGGTGGTTGGGTTGGTTGGTGTGAGTTTTACGTCCTGGCAACATCTAAGGTCATATCAGGCCGGGTAACGACTTGTGATTGTGCACTCATGGCGACTTTTAGTGCTTCCCTACTGGAAAATCAGGCCACCAGTACCATAACCCAATATCCCACTCAGTCACATTATCCTGAGACTGAGCTAATCAGTCCTTGCTCTATCATATTAAGGCCAAGCGCCAAGCATCAATTTTGTACGTCAATGGTTTGACTCGACCGGGAATTGAACTCCCGATCTCCCGCACGGGAGGGAGGTCTGCGCTCTAGCGATTCGGTCACCGTGCCCGGTTAGTTAAAGAAGGATGTATTAACAGTAACGCATCTAAGATCACACTCTCCGCCGTCAGTTCTCGTCACCGTGACTAATTAGGCCCCCATGCAACACGCCACACACTAATGCCCACCAGAAAACTCTATTAAAAATACTAATGTTTTAAAAGATTTCCTTTTTTTAAAGTCGGCTCAGGTCAGTGATGAGCTGTCGGGAACGTCGTAAACCCAGATGTCAAAAGAGCATGGCCCCATTTTAAAGTGGCACAATCACAAGGTTTTGGGTTTCTCTCATATTATAAATGAATAAATAAATAAATAAATGAATAAATAAATAATCGAAGAAGGTCTTGGAGGGAAAAAAAGGAAAACAGGGAGTATTATCCAGGAATTGTCTGCGATTCCCTGATTCACTCCTTGCTTTTGTTTAAATGCATTTCGATTTTATCTCCTAGAAACATGTAAGGTCATTTCAGGACGGTCCATTTGTTGATTCTGTCTGACCATTGTCATTTATTGCTGGTATTTGGTGATAGTTAATCAGTGATTATCCGAAATCGCGGAAATCGGCAAAATCGGAGATCTTTCAGCCATGATAATTTATTATGTTAGTTATTATAATCTGCCATATTTAAAGGAAGCGACAAGTATCAATTTTGTAAATCATTGCTTTGACTCGACTAGGAATCGAACTACCGATCTTCCGCACGGGAAGTCTGCGCTCTACCAATTGGACCACCACGTCCGGTCGGAGAAAAATGTAGCATCTTCTTTTAATTTAAATATTCAATCCAAAATAAATTACCACAAATTTGGTATTTCTAACTAAATTAACCTAATATTATTGCAGTGCAATAAATAATTAACATCATCTTTCCACCATTAAGAATACAGGACTTACCTATTTGTGGATTGATATCAAACTAGATGTGGCCTCGTCTAGTTCTATATCAATCCGCCATTTGTGTGTCCTGTAAAGTCTAACGGTGGAAAGATATCGTTAAGGATATTTACCGGGCTCCCCAGTTAGAAAGTCTTTGTTAATGTTACTCACACCGGACCTATAGCGACCAGTCTATTGTGTAAAGCTGAATGGTTGGGGCTTAGGTCTCGTCTAGGGGAAAAGTTCTATTGATAATTTGAATATGATATGACCTAACATAACTATACTGATGAATAGAATAGAGAGGTCTTACTGTAAAGTTGGGTTCCACCCCCCCCCCCCCTTTAAAAAATAAGGATAAATATATCAACTTGGATCATTATAATGTATTTAAGTTGAGTTTGAAGTAATTTATTTTAAAGGGTTAACTTTGGGGAAATTTGAGCTGTTCGGCATGCACATCAAAATGGTGGAAATTATTATAGGCCTGAGCAGTAACGGGTTCTATTAAATTGACTTTGTCTATGCAGCAACAACTGTTTAATGAGTGCACCGGTATCTAAGTTGGATATATGGAGAATCAACTTGGTTTTAAAAATATGATGTTTTCATTGGACAATGCATCATGTTTGGTAGATGAGGACTGTATGAAAGGGCACGTCCTTGAATGGGGCGTGAACCATGTCATGTTTGGTAGATGCAGATTGTATTATTGGGCACATCCTTGAATGGGACGGGAACCATGTCATGTTTGGTAGATGCAGATTGTATTATTGGGCACATCCTTGAATGGGACGGGAACCATGTCCAGTTTGGTAGATGCAGATTGTATGATTGGGCACATCCTTGAATGGGACGGGAACCATGTCTAGTTTGGTAGATGCAGATTGTATGTTTGGGCACATCCTTGAATGGGACGGGAAGCACATCTAGTTTGGTAGATGCAGATTGTATGATTGGGCACATCCTTGAATGGGACGGGAACCATGTCTAGTTTGGTAGATGCAGATTGTATTATTGGGCACATCCTTGAATGGGACGGGAACCATGTCCAGTTTGGTAGATGCAGATTGTATGATTGGGCACATCCTTGAATGGGACGGGAACCATGTCTAGTTTGGTAGATGCAGATTGTATGTTTGGGCACATCCTTGAATGGGACGGGAAGCACATCTAGTTTGGTAGATGCAGATTGTATGATTGGGCACATCCTTGAATGGGACGGGAACCATGTCTAGTTTGGTAGATGCAGATTGTATTATTGGGCACATCCTTGAATGGGACGGGAACCATGTCCAGTTTGGTAGATGCAGATTGTATGATTGGGCACATCCTTGAATGGGACGGGAACCATGTCTAGTTTGGTAGATGCAGATTGTATGTTTGGGCACATCCTTGAATGGGACGGGAAGCACATCTAGTTTAGTAGATGCAGATTGTATGATTGGGCACATCCTTGAATGGGACGGGAACCATGTCTAGTTTGGTAGATGCAGATTGTATGATTGGGCACATCCTTGAATGGGACGGGAACCATGTCCAGTTTGGTAGATGCAGATTGTATGATTGGGCACATCCTTGAATGGGACGGGAACCATGTCTAGTTTGGTAGATGCAGATTGTATGTTTGGGCACATCCTTGAATGGGACGGTAACCATGTCTAGTTTGGTAGATGCAGATTGTATGATTGGGCACATCCTTGAATGGGACGGGAACCATGTCTAGTTTGGTAGATGCAGATTGTATGATTGGGCACATCCTTGAATGGGACGGGAACCATGTCTAGTTTGGTAGATGCAGATTGTATGATTGGGCACATCCTTGAATGGGACGGGAACCATGTCTAGTTTGGTAGATGCAGATTGTATGATTGGGCACATCCTTGAATGGGACGGGAACCATGTCTAGTTTGGTAGATGCAGATTGTATGATTGGGCACATCCTTGAATGGGACGGTAACCATGTCTAGTTTGGTAGATGCAGATTGTATGATTGGGCACATCCTTGAATGGGACGGGAATCACGTCTAGTTTGGTAGATGCAGATTGTATGATTGGGCACATCCTTGAATGGGACGGGAATCACGTCTAGTTTGGTAGATGCAGATTGTATAGTGGGATACATCCTTGAATGGGGTGTGAACCACATCATGCTTGGTAGATGCGGATTGTATGAAGGGGCACGTCCTTGAATGGGGCGTGAACATCATCATGTTTTGTAGATGCGGACTATGAAGGGGAACATCTGGAATTAGGCGGTAACCACGTCATGTTTGGTATAATCGGATTGTATGAAGGGGCACATCCTTGAATGGAGCATGAACCATGTCATGTTTGGTATATGCAGATTGTATGAAGGGACACTGTCTTGAATGGGGCGTGAGCCACATCATGTTTTGTAGATACGGACTGTATGAAGGGGCACGTCCTTGAATGGGGCGGGAACCACATCATGTTTTGTAGATGCGGACTGTATGAAGGGACACGTCCTTGAATGGGGCGTGAACCACATCATGTTTTGTAGATGCGGACTGTATGAAGGGACACGTCCTTGAATGGGGCGTGAGCCACATCATGTTTTGTAGATACGGACTGTATGAAGGGGCACGTCCTTGAATGGGGCGGGAACCACATCATGTTTTGTAGATGCGGACTGTATGAAGGGACACGTCCTTGAATGGGGCGTGAACCACATCATGTTTTGTAGATGCGGACTGTATGAAGGGGCATGTCCTTGAATGGGGCGGGAACAACATCATGTTTTGTAGATGCGGACTGTATGAAGGGGCACATCCTTGAATGAGGCGCGAACCACGTCATGTTTGGTAGAAGCAGATTGTCTGGTGCCAGGCCCACCACAACGCGCACTCACTGTGTGGAAATGCTGGAAATGAGCAGGAGGGAGCCTGCTGACGCCTGTCTATTTATACACGGACACTGCAGCACCGGGCCCGGCACGCCGCCAACTCTATTTCAGCCACTCATCACCAATCAGGAGGTGGTACCCGGTACACGGGGCGGCGCCACCCCGCAGCACACGCCCACACCCGGCTGGTTGTGCACACACACCCCACACACCCACCTGGTGGTGCGTACCCACGCCCCCACCCGGATGGTTGTGCACACATACACCCACCTGGTGGTGTACACACACACACACACCTGGTGGTGTGCACACACACCCCCCACACACCTGGTGGTGTGCACACACACCCCCCACACACCTGGTTGTGTGTGCACCCCCCCACCCACCTGGTTGTGTGTGCACACACACACACACCCACACCTTGTGGTGGGGGCACCTGCCCATACCCGCCCGGTGGCGTGTGTGGACACGCCCATGCCCATGCGGATATTATGTAACAATCTACATTTGTCCCCTTTCAGCTTAAATAAAACATTGTTTCTAGACAACGCACCAGCTGCACCATCCTGCTTCATACTTAGCAAACCACACCATTAGAAGGAGTTTCCTCCAACTAGTAACAACAGTTAAGCATTGCCCCTAGAATCTAGATGGGTGCGGCTTTTTATTAAGCCGCCTGGGAGATGAACATGTCTGTCAGTACTCGATGAGTGTACGGCGCAATAGGAGAGTGATACCCGGTCATGTGTCAATTTACCCCCCACCCCACATCCCGGACTCAACCAGCATGGTTTCCGCCAGCAAATAATTTGAGGGTATGCAGAATTTGGGTGACGGGGGCGGTATTATCCCCCCCCCCCCCCCCCCCAACTTGGTCAATTATGAACACTGCTATGATTACTGTTGTATACGGTCTAACTAATTTTTTATGCTTGCTTTGTTGTCTCTGGTTCCTTGAAGAACATTTTGTTAAATGATCCCAACAATTTGAGGGTATAGATTTGTACCATCAGAAAATTGTAGGGTACAGAATTTTATCCATTTTATCCTCTGCCATTGCAAAAATCCTGAGACAGGCTAGGCAGCAACAAGTATAAATTTTCTAAGTCATTAAGATTGATTCGGTCAGGTTCGAACCCACGACCACCCACATGGGAAGCAGTGGCATGAAGAAGGGCAATTGTCCGCAATTGAAATTTCGCCTGCTTAATCAACTAATGTGTAAACAAAAAACAAGAACGGTAGGAGAGCAGAGTGACCCACCACTGTGCATCCGGGTAACACATAACCTCCATACGGGTGACCAGACGAGATGGACAAATGAGTTGAGCGTCCATCTCCCGTTTTGGTAGCTCGTGGAATTCGAACCCACGGGTTCAAACTCTGGTCAAGTAAAACCAATGACGTAATTTAAAAAAATACTTTTCGCTCCCTAGCTTGGTGCTCAGCATTAATAGGATAGGTTAAGGACTGGTATCTCAGTGGCAGAATAATGTGACTAAGCAGGATATTGGGTCATGGTGCTGGTGGCCTGATTTCCTAATGGGGCAGTGCTATAATGTCGCTATGAGCACGCACTGTCACAAGTCGGTACCCGTCCTGATATCACATTAGATGTTGCCATGACGTAAAATTCCAAAAAACCAACCACCCTATATTAGACCAGAGAGCGTGTATACAGATGAGAGGGACAACTCCCATACTACACCATGTAACAGATGCCGACTGTGGCGCTCCAAGTGGTGGTTGTTGAACAGTATATGACACAGCTGTCAAACTCAAGGCATTGTCAATGGTCGTGTGCAATCTTCCTACAGAAAACGTTAAATATCTCTAAAACTACAACACCTAGAAACAAACTGATTTGAATACACATAGGAAACATGTTTACCAACAAGATTATATTAAAGAGATATGGTTAGGGTTCTGAATTTCTATTAATTTGGAATAAAACTGACGTTTTTCACTACGCGTACGGCGAACTCAAGGCATTGTCAATGGCGGTGAGCAATCTTCCTACAGAAAACGTTAAATATCTCTAAAACTACAACACCTAGAAACAAACTGATTGGAATACACATAGGAAACATGTTTACCAACAAGATTATATTAAAGAGATATGGTTAGGGTTCTGGATTTCTATTAATTTGGAATAAAACTGACGTTTTTCACTACGCGTACGGCAAACTCAAGGCATTGTCAATGGTCGTGTGCAATCTTCCTACAGAAAAAGTGAAATATCTCTAAAACTACCCCAAATAGAAACAAGCCGCTTAGTACACATATAGAAAACATGTTTACCAAAAGGATTATATTAAATCGATAAGGTTAGGCTTCTGCATTTCTATTAATTTTGAATAAAAACAAATATTTTGCACTACACGTATGGCAAACTCAAAGCTTGTTCAACACTAACCGCCAGGAACGCCACTGTAGCCGGTGTTACCGATTTTAGCGGGAGTTGTCTCTCTCATCTGTATACACGCTCTCTGATTAGACGTAGACTAACTTTAAGCACTATTTTGAATAACCTCGCTATATATTTTCCACCCACCCTTCTCTGTGGGCAACACCTGTGTTACTTGCGACATGTGAAGAATGCAGTGTGCTGACCCGAACACAGACATTACCCGCTTAGAGTTGATCAGACTAAGGGACTAACGCCAGCTGACACCCACTCACCAGGTGTCAGTGTTTACTACATGCCATGTCAATCACTTTTACAATCTCACCTCACAGGGAATAGTTGATATAGTAGTGAGAGGTGCACTCACCTCCCCGTGTGAAACGCCACATACACAGGCAGGTAAGCGTTAGTGGGTTGGTTGGTTCATTGTAACAGGATTGGTTGGTTTTACGACCTGGCAAGGACGTAAAACTCCAACAACCAACCAACAATCTACGTTATATCAGGATGGATACTGATTTGTGACAGCGCACACTCATGGCGACTGTTCCACTGTGAAATCAGGCTGTCAACAGCATGACCCGATATCCCAGTCAGTCGCATTGTCCTGACACTGAGCTGACCAGTCCTTGCCCTATCCTATTAATGCCGAGGGCCAGGCCAGGAAATGACAAGTATAAATTGTGTACGTCATTGGTTTGACTCCACCGAGAATCGAACTCCCGCACGAGAAGCCTGCGCTCTACCGATTTGGCCACCGCGTCCGGTGATTGCAACAGGAAGCATCTCTACCATGCACACAGATATGCTATTTGGCGATTGCCAGTTTGCTTAAATATGCTAATGAGTAACCACATGACACGATTATTGCCTAGTTTCTTTTATTTTGTCGGAAACCATTTGTAGGTCCAGACTAATATCCCCATCTTAAAGCTTCATAGTGCGATGGTTTTGACTTTTTGCCATATTGATCAGATAAATAAAGTTGATCTACTTTACATTAGTTTGTATTAACTTTTATCTTAAAGGTTGAAAATTTAATATATTTGACGTGAAAACATACTAGATTAATATTGGCCTGCACGATGAAATACAATACATCACAGGCTCCACACATGGCAGGTTCTATCGTATTGCCTTCATATTATTTATACACAGCAATAACTATTTAATGAGTGTGCAGTAGCCAAGTTGGATATGTAGGATCAGATCTAGGTCAGTGCTCTGGCTTCGATATTTGATGCTTTCGTCCGGACTGTGCCGCTTTTACCTCTTGCTCTACTTCGCTTTCTTTCGAACACAAACAATACTGATATACGTCACAGATATGACATGGAGACCCACCCACTCCAGTAACGAGGGCTGGAAAATGGAGGATGCAACTAAATCTTACTTCATGTTCGCATAACTCAGCAACCATTATGTAGGTGGACGGCACAATTGACATTTTACTAAATCAGGTAGGTCCCGGTTTCAGAGTTTTGACATGAACAAACATGTTATCACCTACTACATCTTTTAAAGTCAAACCCCAACACAAAAGCAAAATGTCAAGTAAGACATCACTCAGAGCTCTAATTGGGAACCTCTCCGACCCGAGTTCTTAAGTCATCGAGACAAGCACACACTTTTGCTGTGGGACCTGGCGCAATGGTCGAATTGGTAGAGCACATGCCTCCCATGCGAAATATCTGGAGTTGAATTCCCGATCGAGTCAAGCCAATGAGGTACAAAATTGATACTTGTCGCTTCCTAGCCTGGCACACAGCATTATTAAGATATGGAAAGGACTGGTTAACTCAGTGTCAGGATAATGTGACTGAGTGGGATATGGGGTCATGGTGCTGGCAGCCTGATTTCCCAGGGGGGGCAGCACTATAAATTCCCTGTGAGTGTGCATTGTCACAAGTGAGTACCCGTCCTGATATAACGATAGATGTTGCCAGGACGTAAAACTCCAACAACCAACCAATCTATTGTGGGTTATGGCTGATATAAAATACGAGAGAGAGGTCAATGTGAATGCTGCACACGCGCCTGTAGACACCACAGGGGTATTCTGGGTAAATAACTCACACCCTATTGTGTGATTGGCATTCACTCAGCTGGAACCAACCGTGTCGCTATGCCACTCTGCATTCACCCAAAATAGCCATAATCAATATCAACACTATTTGTGGGCACACCAAAACCCTCTCAGGAACATGGTATCGACGAGAGGGCAAGTTGATTGTTTGCCAACCATTCGCATTTATCAGTGAAACATTGCACACTAATACCCCAGTCACACTACCACTCGCGACCACCAAAAAAGGTTGGTCGACCTTGCGATCATGTTGGTTGCAGCTACTCCACTAAAAACCTCCTTGCTACTAAAATGGTCGCCCAGAGGTTAGCGACCATTGCTTTGGTCGTCAGTGACTGGGTTCTTTGGTCCAAAATGGTCACAAGCCATAGTGTGACTGGAGCTTAAGCTTCAGTGAAATTAAGGTAAGGCCTTTTCCTGCATGACCTATTTAACACAAAATGAACACGTGTTGACGCCCCCAAATGGAGTGGGGTTTTAAAAATTAAAAAGATACATGGGTGGGAGTAAAGGTGATTTCAATTAACGCAACAAGTGCTTGTATGTGATGTGTTCAAAAGTGTGAGCTTGAGTTCATAAGTGTTTGCATGTGAAGTGGTAATACGTGTGAGCTTTTTCTTGAAGATTTATACTGCCTATTATGGATAAGCCTGAATAGACTTGTTGTCACCATTAGACAGTTTGTCAATAGAAAGCCCGAGCCTACACTTTTACTGACCCAAAGGATTTTTAACCTCCCACACCACATAGACATGGTATGAGAGCAACTGGCCTTTGATGACGCTGTAAATTATCCACAGCGGTGGAAAACCAAATTGGCAGAGGCGGGGGCATGGGGAATCGAACCACCGACCTTCAGATTAGGAGTCTGACCTAGAAAAAAGTCAGACACTCTAACCACAGAGAACACCACAATGACTTTGTAACAAGTGCTTGTATGTGATGTGGTAATAATCGCAAACTTGACTTTGCAACAAGTGATTGTATGTGATGTGGTAATAATTGAGAAATTGACTTTGGAACAAGTGATTGTATGTGATGTGGTAATAATCGCAAACTTCACTTTGCAACAAGTGATTGTATGTGATGTGGTAATAATTGAGAAATTGACTTTGGAACAAGTGATTGTATGTGATGTGGTAATAATTGCAAACTTCACTTTGCAACAAGTGATTGTATGTGATGTGGTAATAATCACAAACTTGACTTTGGAACAAGTGATCGAATGTGATGTGGTAATAATTGAGAAATTGACTTTGGAACAAGTGTTTGTATGTGAAGTGATAATAATTGTGAACTTCACGTAACAAGTGCTTGAATGTGAAGTCGTAATAACCTAGATAAAAGATTCACCCCGGACTACAGACAGTAATGGGGTGAAAACCAATCCTATATAAAAGCTGGAGAAAAAAATGGGGAAATGAAATGAGAGCCTAAATTCACAATCTAACAAGCAAAATATATTCTTCACCTACCCGCATGTATTTACCTTCAACCTTTGAGTTGTTTAGTCAATTATATTCATAGATGCATGAAGTTTAAAATCTGTACGGACAGAGCGCTCACATCAACAAAGTGGCCATTTTGTTAGAGTCACAGGAAGTGGAGAGGTTCATGGGTAATAACTCAGTCTGGGCCAGGGATCAGGCATTGTAAGAACATACACGCATTACAGCAGCAGGCTGTGGAACCACCTCATAAACATAAGGCATTCTTAGGAAAGGGCAAGGAGCAGTGCAATGAGGAAGACCAATCGTCTGCGATTGAAATTTCCAATGCTTAATTAACTAATGTACCCAAAACAAAAAATAAGATAAATGTTCCCTGGCTGACTTCCAACAGGAAGTGATGTAAGTGAACCAGTTCATTCAAAGATGGTAGATTTACCATATGGATTCTATCACTTCAAACTGATTTGGTGTCACGGAGCCTGATATTATGTGATTTGAACACTTTGGAGAATATATATTATGGGGAAATGGATACGATAGATTGTGACTATTGGATTTTAATCACCATATGGTAGGAAAGGTAGGAGAGGCCATAAACTGTGAAAGATATTTTCGCCAGCTTTTACATAGCCTGTCGATTCACCGCTGAACACACAGCGGTGAATCTTTTATCTAGTAATAACCATGAACTTGACTTTGCAACATGTGGTTGTATGTGAAGTGGTAATAATCGTGAACTTGACTTTGTAATCAAAGCAACCTATCGGATTTCGTGGTAATGTGTTGATACCGAGCTGGAAAAACAACAGAACCGAAACTTTGGTTCCCATAAGTTTTTGGTTCACACCACCAGATTCACGGAACCGAAAAATCGTTACCGATCATCTGATGGGTTCCCCATGAGCCCTGGGCACAGAACCGAAAATATGTTTTCCATAAAATGTTTAAATTGATTAAGAAACTTTATACGTAGAAAAAAAACTAAAAAAACTTGTCTTAGTTGTGAAGTGCAGATAATTTTACAATATATATATCTTTATTTCATTCTATTGTCCCCCCCAAAGATAGGATACCTGCTATGTTAGGACAACATTGGTCTGGATGCAGAGTTTTCCCCTGAAGACAGGCAGTACTGTGACTGATTTATTTTGGGGGGTTTTCACCGTAACAAATAGGCCTGAAAATGCATTGATTGTTTTTTTAGTTTTTTTTTGTGACAAGGTATTTATTTACCCTGCCCACAACGTATAAGCCCCCGCGAGGGCGCTTCTTTTCAATGCTGGACAGCTGTGATGTTTTTGTTCTGATTGTTTGCCCAGGGATGTTTACCTGTTTCAGTTCAGGCCAGTCTCTCGTGGTTTTGGGTGTTAGTAATAATCTATGATAGTTTTTTTGTATTTTTTCCTGAATTTTTGTATGGTTTGAGTATGATACCTTAGCCTACTATGTACATATACTTGGGTGTTATGTAGGCTTGATGGAGAGGATCCCATCCCATATTGGTTTGTTGCAACCCTCTTTCACCCAAGTCCTGTCCTTAGATCGTGCACCAGAACACGCCCGGACTCTTCAGGACCGCGACTAGGTGGGATGGCTGTGTTGTTTGCTTAGCCATTTTGCATTTCAGGGTGGATCAGATGCATGACCGTGGCCTGTCCATTTCTGTGTTGGTTTGTGCCATTACACATACCCGCATGGACTGCGCCATGTGGTGATGGTTTCTCTGATGTCCTTAGTGCTTGGGGGGGGGGGGGGGGGGGGGGGCTAGTGTCCATATTTTCTTTTCATATCTACCATTTTTCTGGCCTGTCTTTTTGCTTTTTGCACTATTTCACAGCAAGCAGTGACTGTGCTCAGGGGCAGGTATGATTTTTGTTCTGTTGGGAAGTAGTTTCTTTCCTTAGTAGTGTTTTGTAGTGGTCAAGGTTACGGATTGACCATTGTTTTGTGTTTTGCTTATTCCAGGTATGTGCTGCCATGGTGAGTACACTCCGCTCATTGATTTTGGTGTTACTCATTTCTGTCAGTAAAATCGGGGCTGCCATATGTCTGGTGTCCCTGCGGGCGTTACTGTGTAGCCTGGTTTTGTGGTGTAGTGTTGTGCTAGTATTTTAAGGTGCGTTTCTCTTCTATTCGCCAATGGGGTTGCGTTGCAATTTTGTGTGTAGTTCCATCATAGGGTATCTTTTGTGTACCTGGAGACATATTTTGAGGGCTTTGTTTTGTAGCACCTACGGCTTGTTTAGAAGTTTGGTATTTCCTCCCATGTAGACTAATCACCATAGTCAAAGTAGGGGAGGATCATACCTGTATATATTTTAATTGCCATGTTTTCAGTCATGTAGTGTCTTAATCTTTCCAGAAGGCATATTTTGTGGTTTGCTTTTTTTTTATAGTGTTGGTTATGCAGAGGTCATTTAGAAAGCTTGAAAATAATGAGCGACACACACACTTGAAATAATCCTCCCCTTCCCACAATAATATGCCCCCACCCCCACCCAACCCCCATTAATGATGGCTCGGTACAATCGGCAGGTAATGTAAGGCACAAGAAGCACTCCAAACACTGCGCCTTTAGTGTCAATATAGAGTGCTAGGGGACGCTCTGCTCCGGGGCTTAGTAAGTACCAGCAACTTTACCACAGAACCACAGACCCCAACACATCCCAATACAGCCATATGAGGGGGTTATAGTAGGTACTCCAAAGTGATTTTATTTTTCAGCAGGTCAGTATTACAAGTTATATATTTGTACAGATCTTTTAAATGGGATCTCAATGATATAAAAATCATTTAGATCGATTGAATAGCTGCAAAGTTATGAGTGTTTAAAGATTTTTTTTTTTTACCCTGATTTGTGCACAGTTCCAAATTAGCCAAATCTTGGTTTTTAGGGTCCCACCTGGAAGCTATTTTGCATATGATCTGTCCAATATTAAAGAATCTCATTCTCTATACTACAAATAAGAAGTAAACAAATTTTCAGACCATCACTGTTAGTATTCTTTCAGAAATTTCATGTCAAACTTGCTAAATTCCTTAATTTCCAGCAACCACCAATAATAAATTCAGTAAAATTAAGAAAAATAGGATAACCCCCGTTCTAATTGTCCTATCACTGCAATCTTTATACCAAAATAACCAGAACTAAAAGCTCTACATGATGACCTAATTTTCCAATTGATCAGAGAAAGAAAGACAAAATTCACTTTTAGGCATCGTGAGCTGACAATAGCCACATTCTTGCAGCAGCCACTTCTCAGACCAACCTTGATGAGCATGATATAAATCTCAACCAAATATTGTTCTGGTTAGGTAGAGGAAGACTTGAGCTTTCTGATGATATAATTTTCAGCATAACCCTGATCAATTTTCAAGGAGGATTGATGTCTTAACGTTTTCACTCCCTCAGTTCAATCAAATTTCCCACTTGAAAACAACCATGCTTGATATGCTAATGAAGCCTAGTTTCTTCTCTGTCTTTCATTGGTGGTTATTTTAGCTCAGGTCACTGTGCTCACCAAGGCATCAATTTTAGGGAAGGGAGTACTTCAGACTGGATAAAAACAAACTCGGCGAGCATGCACAGAGCTGCTGATGGTACCCCCAAACAAGTTTCCATTGACTCTAATTTATTTCATAATGCTAACTAAAAGACACCCTAAAAGACAAAGGAACAAGCTTTAATTTCCTATAATTTTTATTTCAAAAGAAGCAGAATTAGTCGAGATTCAAGTGTTTTAAAAGGGGTTAAAATATGTCAAATTTCGCGCTGCGGAACCGTATACGCCCACTTTGGAGAACCTAGTAATAGTAGCCTATAGTGCATTGGCAGTGTGGTTGTTCCAGTTACATAGACAAATGTTGGATTACAAAAAATAATACCAATTCATTATTCACATGTATTCAGTTATTAAAGCTGCATAGGTGACGAAAACATCAAATTTTCAAAACTAAAATAATGATCTAGATTTTATTATGCATATCTAACTTAGATACTGATGTACTTATTAAACATTTGTCGCCATATAGAAGGGCACACTGAGGCAATTTAATAGAATCTGTTACTGCAGTAACCTACGGTGTCAGAGTTTTGACTTGCTTGCCAAAATTAATTTGGCATGTTTGCACTTCAAATATCTCAAAAGATGGCTATCCGATTTTTTTTTTTAATTGTTCAAACTAAAGTAAGGTAGATTATAATGATCAACCTCATATATTTATCTCAGAAAATGACAAACTCAAAACCATCGGACTATGCAACTTTAATATATAAATAATGACAATAAAAGATGGCTGTGCTACACTCAGTTACGGCCACTTAACGATACTGATTATTCTCTTCAAGTGCCACTCCTACTGTGTCAAAAGGTGGGTTAGCACATTTGGAAAGCCCACCTCTACAAATCCATGTCCTTTGTGACAGACGTAACGCTAATTTTAACAGCAGCTTAAACTAAGTGTTGGGAAAGGCACCAAAGGAGAACCAGAATGAATAATAGGGCGAATCTCCCCCCCCCCCCCCCCCCCCCCCCCATTCCTGGCACGACTAAGAACATAATATGGGTCCTTCTCAGAAGGTGTGTCCCGTCTTTGTGCCATGGAAACCAAAAGTGAAAACATGTTTTTAAATGGCAGAAAATATTTTTGTAAATGGCAGAAAATATTCCAAATAATAGCAGAATCAACATTCACTATACCATCCCGTCCATTTCCCTCCCATTCATTATGCCTCCTCGTCCAGTGGCCACCCACTATATCACCCCGTCCATTTACCACCCACTATGCCTCCTCATCCAGTGGCCACCCACTATGTCACCCCGTCCATTTACCACCCACTATGCCTCCTCGTCCAGTGGCCACCCACTATGTCACCCCGTCCATTTACCACCCACTATGCCTCCTCGCCCAGTGGCCACCCACTATGTCACCCCGTCCAGTTACCACCCACTATGCCTCCTCGCCCAGTGGCCACCCACTATGTCACCCCGTCCATTTACCACCCACTATGCCTCCTCGCCCAGTGGCCACCCACTATGTCACCCCGTCCATTTACCACCCACTATGCCTCCTCGCCCAGTGGCCACCCACTATGTCACCCCGTCCATTTACCACCCACTATGCCTCCTCGCCCAGTGGCCACCCACTATGTCACCCCGTCCATTTACCACCCACTATGCCTCCTCGTACCAGTGGCCACCCACCTATGTCACCCCGTCCATTTACCACCCACTATGCCTCCTTGTCCAGTGGCCACCCACTATGTCACCCCGTCCATTTACCACCCACTATGCCTCCTCGTCCAGTGGCCACCCACTATGCCACCCCGTCCATTTACCACCCACTATGCCACCACATCCAGTTGCCACCTACAATGCCTCCCCATCTAGTGGCCACCCACTATGCCACCCTCTCCAGTTGTCACGCACTATGTCACCCCGTCCATTTCCCACCCACTATGTCACCCCATCTGGTCGTCATGCACTATGTCACCCCATCCAGTTCCCACCCACTATACCACCCGGCCCAGTTACCACTCACTATACCACCCCGCCCAGTTACCACCCACTATATCACCCCGCCCAGTTACCACCCACTATGTCACCCTGCCCAGTTCCCACCCACTATGTCACCCTGCCCAGTTCCCACCCACTATGTCACCCCGTCAAGTTCCCACCCACTATACCACCCCGCCCAGTTCCCACCCACTATGTCACCCCGTCACGTTCCCACCCACTATGTCACCCTCTCCAGTTCCCACCCACTATGTCACCCCGCCCAGTTACCACCCACTATACCACCCCGCCCAGTTCCCACCCACTATGTCACCCCGTCAAGTTCCCACCCACTATACCACCCGACCCAGTTACCACCCACTATGTCACCCCGCCCAGTTCCCACCCACGATATCACCCCGTCCATTTACCACCCACTATGTCACCCATCCAGTTCCACCACAGTCACCTCTCCAGTCCCCCACTATGTCACCATCTCCAGTTCCCACCCACTATGTCACCATCTCCAGTTCCCACCCACTATGTCACCATCTCCAGTTCCCACCCACTATGTCACCCCACCCAGTTATCGTGGGTGGTATCACCCCGTCCATTTACCACCCACTATGTCACCCCATCCAGTTCCCACCCACTATGTCACCCTCTCCAGTTCCCACCCACTATGTCACCCTCTCCAGTTCCCACCCACTATGTCACCCCGCCCAGTTACCACCCACTATGTCATCATCTCCAGTTCCCACCCTCTATGTCACCCCATCCAGCTGCCACCCCGTCCAGTTCCCACCAACTATACCACCCCACCCACTATACCACCCCGCCCAGTTACCACCCACTATATCACCCCGCCCAGTTACCACCCACTATGTCACCCTGCCCAGTTACCACCCACTATACCACCCCGCCCAGTTACCACCCACTATATCACCCCGTCCAGTTACCACCCCGCCTAGTTCCCACCCACTATACCACCCCGTCCAGTTCCCACCCACTATACCACTCCGCCCAGTTACCACCCACTATGCGTCCGTCATGTTGCCACCCACTATACCATCCAGTCCGGTTACCACCACCATGATATTGCCCACATTGCCCGGCGTGTGGTCGGCCCCTTGCCCGGTGCTTGGCTGAGTGGGGACGGAGAGAGCCTGGCTGTGGCTGAGCCTGTACTGCAGGAGGAATGCAACACCAGGTGTTTACATCACACCGCTTAATGAAATTCCTCCAGCACTCCAGGCCGCCCCTCCAGGAGACACACTCACCAACACGTCCAGGTCTTCTTCATTCGTATTTACATTAGCTGACATACCAATAACGAATGAATAGGGTCTAAAGGCCTGACAATGTGTGAGGTCCTATCAGAACAGACAATGATATAAAACAACTCGCATTTATAGTGCTTCTCTACTGAGATACAGCGGGTCCAAACCAGGACACAATAACTTACTGTGACATTATTCACTGAACCAGTCTATGTCCAACCCCAGGAACCTAGTGCCAAGTAACACTGCGCCAGTTCCAAAATGCCAAAGCTGTTGCACACACAGGCCCATGTAATGTTAGAGTGGGCGGGGTGTGAGGCACACGGATGCAAGTGATATTCTATCTGATACAGCATATTTGCCAGCATAATTACACTGCAACCCATTTCAGAAGCAAATGTAAGGCAAGCAACTGGTCATCAGAAACCATGTATTTATGGGAGAAAGGTGACCTTAAAGAGTAAGTACAGTGCCTACAGTGAGACAGGGCTGAGAGAGGCAAATACCCCACACAGTTATGTAAACTAGGTAGCACCTCTAGTCCCTCACCGGTTTGTGGATTCGAACCCTGGTCGAGTCAAACCAATGACTTAAAATGTATACTTCCTAGCCAGGTGCTTGTCATTATTAGGATAGGGCAAGGGATGGTTGGCTCAGTGTCAGGATAATGTAACTGAGTGGGATATCAGGTCATGGTGCTGGTGGCCTGGTCTCCCAGTGGGGCAGCACAATAGAGTTGCCATGAGTGTGCACTGTCACAAGTCGGTACCCATTCTGATATGACCTTAGATGCTGCTAGGACATTCAACACACAAACATCCCTCACTAGGGACCGGTAGACAGTAGCTCAGAAGACGGGGACCAATGGACAGTAGCTCAGACGACGGGGACCAGTGGACACTAGCTCAGGAGACAGGTATCGGTTTGACTCGGTCTCGGATCGAACCCACGATGAATAGCAGGGGAAAGTGGAAGCATGTGCCCAATCCACTGGGCCATCCCGTCCAGTGTGTACCAATACCATGCCCAACGTGTAGCAATACCTTCCCAATAGCAAAGGCAATAAATACCAATGCCTAGCGTGTACCGATACCCCACTCAGTGTGTACCGATACCATGCTTAGCGTGCACCGATACCCTCCGAAGTGTGTACCAATAACGAATCGGAGCAGTCCTTACTAATAACACTGGATGTTTTCAACTATATTTTCTAATATAAATTACATTTTAAAATTATCGTATCTCGCATCACCCCCCACCCACAATAAACACAGACAGGAAAAGGCTGATATTACTTTTTATTAGTACAGCCGAGTGTCGATGGACTGGGCTGTACCTGGAGATGAGACTGCATAGAAATGTGAGTGTTATGACATACGTGTTTGTTTGTTCATTGCTGTTTTATGTCCTAGCAACATCTAAAGTCATATCAGGACAGGTACCGACTTGTGACAGTGCGCACTCATGTCAACTTTATAGTGCTGCCCCACTGGGACACATGACCTGATATCGCACACAGCTACATTATCCTGACACTGTGCTAACCAGTCCTTGTCATATCCTATTAATGTTTAGCGCCAGGCTAGGTAGCGACAAGTATCAATTTTATAAGTCATTGGTTTGACTCGGCTGGGATTCAAACTCCCTACCTCCCGCACGGGAAGCATGCGCTCTACCGATTCGGCCACCGCGCCCGGTATGACATATGTGGTTGACGCATCTCGACACAGTAACCCAGGGCAATAAATACACCTTTGATAGAAAAACACACCCCTGGCGGCCTGTCAGCGAACTACTGAGCATGTCAGTGCTCCCTGACTCACCTGCAGGGAGGTTTCCAAGTCAATCTGGTAATCTGAACACTGTGTGTCAAATACAGAAACACAATGACAACAAGCATTGTGCTTAAAGTAGCATAGTCAATTAGAGATTGTCATTTTTCAAAGATAAATATATAGTACTATTATTAGATATTTAATCCACCTCACTTTAGTTTGAAGTGACTTGTATTTTCAATGGCCAACTTTGAAGGGCAATCATGCCAAATTAATTTTGGCATGCATGCCAAAACTTTGGCACCATAGACTTGTGCAGTAACAGGTTCTATTATATTGCCTCAGTATTCCCTTCTATGTCATGTCACATGTTTAATCAGTGCACCAGTATCTACGTTAGATATGTAGAATCAAATCTAGATAATTGGTTTGGTTTTGAAAATGTGGTATTTCCATTGGAATATGCAGCTTTAAATGCCGCATCATATTATCAATGAGTTGGTGTGTGTGTGTGGGGGGGGGGGGGGGGGAATTTGGAGTAA
Source organism: Branchipolynoe longqiensis (assembly GCA_030323885.1). Classification (NCBI taxonomy): domain Eukaryota; kingdom Metazoa; phylum Annelida; class Polychaeta; order Phyllodocida; family Polynoidae; genus Branchipolynoe; species Branchipolynoe longqiensis. The sequence goes on from CM059189.1 coordinate 115,000,737, forward strand.
AACACATAATTTGTCATCAGGATAATAGAATTACCAGGAAGTATCGCACGAATAAGTAACAACCAAATTCCCATATAGCTTACCGTAAAACCTCAGTTGCGAGCTGTGGCTTATTTATGTAGAGAAATCAGCCCAGTGGCAATGTGATTCGTAGGAAAAGCCACAAACCGATACTGGTCTTATAGTGCGGAAGGCTTTACCACACAGTCCAGGGTCCGTACTCATGTGAAGATATGGAATTCACAGATATTTTCATTTGGATTTCAGGGAAAAAAATAATGGTGAATGGCGAGTCAGACTAATTTAGATCAGTGGAGACAGTTTAATGGCATTCAAAGCTTTTCAAGACTAATTACCCAAAATAGGTTTAAACTCAAGGCCTTGAAATGGGGCAAATGAAGTTTTCCAAAACTTTCTAGGCCCCCACACAGACCTTGACAGTCCAACATGAGTTTAAAGATGAGTCTTATAACGAAGGTTTTGTTTGTTTGTTGTTTTACGTCCTAGCAACATCTAAGGCCATATCAGGACGGGTACCGACTTGTGACAGTGCACACTCATGGTGACTTTATAGTGCTGTCCCACTGGGAAACCAGGCCACCGACACCATGATCTGATATCCCACTCAGTCACATTATCCTGACACCGAGCACCCCAGTCCTTGCCATGTCGTAATAATGCCGAGCGCCAGGCTAGGAAGTGACAAGTATCAATTTGTAAGTCATTGGTTTGACTCGACCAGAGTTCGACCCCACGACCCCACGAACTACCAGCACAGGAGACGGATGCTCTAACTCATTCGGCCATCCCGTCAGTATATATATATGACGAAGGTAGGCTTACACTTACAGCATAGGCTTTACGGTACCAGCGAAGGAAGCCCGTCACAAAGTGGGCACAAGTGAATTCAAGCCGCATACAACTGAAGGATGAGCCACAGGTCTACCTTATTTATGTGATAAAACCAGAAACAACACCCACATAATAGCCCTATAAACTGACCGCAGCACTATTTAAAGAGCATAATCTGATGAAAGCATCCAATTTTCAGAACAAAGACACTTCAAACTAAAGTAAGGTATGCAATAACGATCAACCTGATATATTTATCTCAAAATATGGCAGAAACTCAAAACCATCGGTCTAGGCATGTTTAAAGTTTGCATAATCCAATGGTTTTAAGTTTGTCATTTTCTGAGATGAATAGATTAGGTTGATGGTTATAATCTACGATACTTTACTTTCAGGTAAATTTGATTAGAAATGACTAACTTAAAGCTGCATAGTCCAATGAAGTATCAAATTTTCAATACCAAAATAATGATATAGATTTAACTCAACATATCTAACTTAGATATTGATGCACTTATTAAGTATGTATTGCCAAATAGAAGGGCACACTGAGTCAATTTAATAGAACATGTTATTGCTGAAGCCTATGGTGTCAGAGTTGTTGGCGTGCTTGCCGACTTGTGACGGTACACTCATGGTGACTTTATAGTACTATCCCACTGGGAGACCAGGCCACCAGCACCATGACCTGATATCCCACTCAGTCACATTATCCTGACAGAGGCAACCAGTCCTTGCCATACCCTAATAATGCTGATTGCCTGGCTAGAACGTGACAAGTATCAATTTTTAAGTCATTGGTTAGGCTCGCCCATGGTTCGGATTCCCCGATCTCCCCAAACAGGAGACAGATGCTCAACTCGGCCATCACGTCTGGTCACAGAATTTGAACCCACCCGTCTTGCCATTCCGGTGTTAGCGTGCTGACCATTACATTACCTAGACTCCCTGATGCAATCACACTATCCATGCCTACCTGCCTATGTGGCTCCTTGCCTGAGAGGTCAGTGCAGACTACTAATGTTACACTATCTAAATATTTAATAGATATTTACATTACATAAATGAGAATCTAAAAAATAAATGTTAAAATAAAGAAGCAATATAATCTATAAATGGTGTAATTAATATTCCCTGTGATATCCATTCCAGTGGCCAGTAACCTGGCCTTGTCTGATCAAACTGATGTCGAACTGGCTTAGTCCAATATCGCTTTATGAAATTTGCAGTGTGTGGTAGCGCGTTACAAAAATACGCGATTAAAGTTGATCTTGTAGTATTACAGTTTGAAAGCTAGTAATTCAATACATGCTGTAATGCCATTAATACGGAGTTTTAAGTCCCTCCAATCTCTGGAATGTGTATTCCTCAGTCAATAGTCACTCTGAGGCTCAGACCTCAAATGACATAATGACCAATAACTGCATATATTAATAGGTATATCCAATCTTTTTTTTTTAAATTGACCAAATCACAAGAAACTCACAGGAAACATACTTGCTACCAAAGTATAATCACATGAAAAATTACATGGTTCTGGCTGCATTCGAAAATGAGATATGACAGGTTGAAAAAATGTATATTTTGGCTGTTTGCACAAATAATTCAAACTGCCATTTTTTTTAAACTCATAAAATTAAAACTATTGATAATACAGAGCTCATAATTGGTACACAACATATCTATAGTACAATTATCAACAGAGGAAGAAAGCAGATATGATGCCTTAAAAATGGCATTTTGTCTAATTTGCACAATTGAAATACAATTTTTCTTCATCCTTTTTTTCTTCTCTTTTTAATACAAATTTGGACGTTGGTTGATATTTTTGTATATAATTTAAGTCTGCCACCAGTTAGTAATGTACAGACAAAACATTTTAAAGATATAATAAATATAATGGAGATAATTAGAACATAGAGACATACATGGTCAATAAATTCATTTAAAGAAAAAATTATATTTAAAATAAGACTTTCTGAGAGCGACAGTTCTGGGTCATGTTATATATCGTTATAAAGAGTGAGTTCTCCTCTTTTTAAAGATATAGTTATTTAAGAACTGATCACAGGCTATAATGTTATGGGTATGGTAAATAAATTAACAAAATTTAACGCCACCAAAAAACTTTAAATAAGAAACTGGACTTTCCTAGAGCGATATTTCCGGATAATGTTATATATCGTTTTAAAGAACATTTTCTCCTCTTTTGAATGGTATAAAGTTCTTTGAAAACTGATCAGAGACTAAAATGTTATGGTCGGGGTAAATAAATTCAAATACATATATTATTTTGTTAAACAAAGAAAAACCTACTTTCTGAGAGCGGTATTTCTGAGTCGTGTCATTTATCATTTTAAGGAGCGGTTTCTCCCCTTTTTAATGGTACAGAGTTCTTTGAGAAGTGATCACAGCCTAAAATTGTATGTGCATTGTAAAGAAATTAATTTAATTTAATAAAATTTCTTTTAACAAAACAAAAAAAAGGACTTTCCGAGGGCGGTATTTCCGGGTCATGTTATATATCATTTTAAAGAGTTATTTCTCCTCTTTTTAATGGTTCTTTGAGAAAATTTAATATGTAGGATCATCTCCAGTTAAGTGGACCGGATCCAGCAGCCGAATCGGTTGAACGCCTACTTCCCATATATGGAAGGTCGGGAGTTTGAATCACAGCCGTGTCAAACCAATGACGTACAAAATTGATACTTGTCGCTTCCTAGCCTGGCGCTTGGCATTATTAGGACAAGCTAAGAACTGGTTAGCTCAGTGTCAGGATAATGTGACTAAGTGGGCGCCAACAGCCTGGTTTCCCAGTGGGGAAGCACTATAATGTTGACATGAGTGCACAGTCACAAGTCAGTACCCGTCCTGATATGACCATTGGTGTTGCTAGGACATGAAACCCTAACAAACAGATAGGGGCTATGGCTTTGAAAATGCCAACATTTCATCGGACTATGCAGCTTTAACTAAACCACAGCAGTGCGTCTAGGTGACCTACATATCAGCACTGACACTATAAGTATAAGGCGGCGCATTGCACACACGAACATGAACTCAATTTCAAAGGCCACTGATGTTTGACATTACTCCAAGAACTACCCAAGTAGGGTAGGATTAGCAAATGAAAAAGCACCTAACCCCCCCCCCCCCCCCCCCCACCATCAACCCATCCCTCAGAGCAGCGAGACATTGACCTAGTTTTGCAGCTAACATTAATCAGCTAGTGTGTTAGGTGGTTCTGCCATCTGTAAACAACCAACTAGTTATGACAAATGTAAATGGGTCGTACTCTGAAACTGTGTACCACTTTTGTGACATGGAAAGCAAAAGTGCAAACATTCCAAATAATAGCAGACTCCATATTCATATGAAGGTTTATTCGCTGTGCAAACGTCAGAGTTGAACATTTATTTTTCTCACTTTTTGATTTTGATCTTATGCAGATTGAGAAAGCTGTTAAAATTAACCATTTAACATCCATAACATCATTTTAACACAACAAATTCAAACAGGGTTTGATTGATTACAGTTAAGTCAAAAGTATTGTTTCTTATTAGAAAAAAGTTGAAAAAAATCATTTGGGTAGATGTGTGGTGTCGATATGCAATTTTTCATATGTTCAGTTTAGCACAAAACCATATAAGCATATTTTGGAATTAGATACATGTAGCATTGCTAACATATTTGATACACAGAGTCAACAATAACTATTTGACTTACTAACCACCAAAAAGAAGGCAAAATCATTAAACCCAAGTACATATATCATTATGTCCTCAAATATTGCAGTGGTATTCATTCCACGTCCACCACCAACCATATATTTTTTTTTAATTTCAATTTCCATTGCCGATTTTAGCGCCAGAAACATTTGTAGCTGTCACATGGGACATTGCAAACAGATAGGAACATCGTTCCTAGAGCGGGAGTAGAACCCATATTCCTGTCAATCTGGGGTGAGCTTGCAAACCATTGGGCTATCAAGGCTCCATTCTTTATTGAAAAGTAGCTGGTAAACATAAATAGCCTAAAAGAATATATATATATTGCTTCTTAGAATTTATGTTGTAATTTCATTTACACAGCCGTCTGACATTTTTGTTTAAATAGGTTGTTCAGCAAGCAGTCCCGTCTCAGAGAACAGCCATTTTATTGTTTGTTGTTTTATGTCCTAGCAACATTTAAGGTCATATCAGGCTTGTGACCAACTTGTGACAGTGCACACATATGGCGAATTTATAGTGCTGCCCTACTGAGAGACCACACCACCAGCACCATGACCTGATATCCCACTCAGTCACATTATCCTATCAGTCCTTGCCCTATCATGAGCCAATCAGTCCTTGCCCTATCATGAGCCAATCAGTCCTTGCCCTATCCTATTAATGCAGAGCGCCTGGCCAGGAAGCGACAAGAATAAATTTGTATGTCATTGGTTTGACTCGACCAGAGTTTGAACCCATGGGTTCGGATCAATTGATCTCCCAAAACAGGAGACAGGTGCTCAACTCATTCGGCCATCCCAACTGGCCCCAGCCCTTTTAGCTGAGCCCAACTGTTCAGACCTAAATAAGAACAAGCAGACCCCCCCCCCCTCCACCCCCACAGATCGACCACTCCCCTATATCGATCGCTTTATTTGGGTCCCAACGATACCATTGTAAGATATATTCTAACTCCCTAAACCGACAACTTCCCTAAATGGACAACTTAAAATCGTTCCCATGGTCGGTCGATTTAGAGAGGTTTTACTGTACATGCAAATCAATCAGCACTAGCTAATAGTAATAGTTTCACATACATGATACAGGGAACCCATTGTCACATGCCAATCTCATCCCTATACCAAACCAACACATCAAATTGTTACTGACATTTTATAAATCCTGATTATCTCCCTTTTGAATTTGGGGGGGGGGGGGGCATATAATTAATTATTCTTTTAAAGTATAAATCCCCAATCAAGTGGCCACAAACTGCAGAGTGTGATCATATGAATTGGAGTTGTAAAACAGGTGAGAATAGAAGAACATTAATGTTTTATTTCGAGACAATACTTAGGCCATGTAGTTAGCAGATCTATACAAGATTCCCTCATATCCAGAGCAGGGGTGAATAACAACCATGCCTAAATCCGAGCAAAAACTGCTTCAGTAGGAATCAACTATAAACAAGCTCTGGGGGGTGGGGTCGTGGTTCCAGTGTGTAGTGTTTAATTGATATTGCCATTTAGACGATGATAGAGTTGATGAATTAGGAGAATGAGAAAGAAAACAAACACTGGCAACCAGAGGAAGTTCTCAATTCGACTTTTACTATTGTTAGTCTACATTTCATCAATTTGTCACCCCACAAGTAGTGGAATATGATAGACAACCATTTGATTTATATTTAGCCTATTAGATTGTAAATGGATGGGATTATTTCCATAACATAGCCTTCTGACACTTTTTCTATCGGGTTGCCTAGTAGCCCTGGTCATAGAGCCTGTGGGCATGGTTAGGTGTGCAAACATTGAGGGATAGCATATATCACACACATATTATTGGCTAGTCATTTATCGATCTACAGGCACAGCGCTGTTCATAAATATATTAACAAATATCTGAAAAGAGTGCAATTATCAGATTTGTAATTGGTCTGTTTATTTTTATTTTATGGGGTGGGGGGAGGGGTCAATATGGTCACAGGAGACCAGTCTGTTATTCCTGACAGACAACCGAATATTTATGTGTTATTCATGATACAGCATACATTATTTGATTACACCCTGATACTAAACGGTGCAGTCTTCTCTGGCTGTTATAAGCTAGATATTTGATCATTCACTGTGAATGGTACTAGCACCGTTTAACTGATACTAATTTGCATTTTTAGTGAGTTCTAACTACAGTATTATATACTGGTATAACATTCCATAAGCTATTGGTTTTCTAACTAAACAATATTTTAGCCACTACATTAGCATTGCTAATTATGGAAATCCAATAGCATAAAATGTTAGCACCATCAAAATAGATGTACATGATGAATTAAGTTGTCGATATTCAACTAGACTAGTTTTATATCTACCCACTAGATCTTTTGTTGTACTATAATTATAAACAAACCTTGTTAAATATAGTCAATTAGTGTCGGAATATGAAACCACGGTTCGATGCCGATGGACGTGACTATAGACTAGTGCCATCTTATTCTTAGTATCTATAGTATAGAGAATGTAGTATACACAGTACATTGCCAATGCCAAAATATGTAATGATCTATTTCATAGAACGATCAGTCATCATTGGCATTGCTGTTAGTGTTACATTATGAGACATCGTCTGTGATTATTAGTCAGTGGGGTCGGGGTGGAAGGGGTCAGTCCAGTCATTAATCAATATGAGCATCACTGCTCAAGCCTGTTATCTGATGACACGGTGTTTTTAACAGTTTGGTGTGTGTGATAATAAATATAAACAAACAGACCATCATCATTCATGGTGTGAGCAAGACGGCATCAGTAAATGAGTAACTGTAAATAATACAGGCAGTAAATGGACGTGTGTTTTAGTTTTTTTTAGCTTTCGGGTTAAACCATATCAACTGCTACTTACAAGTAATGAAGTATTGAAGTAAAACTAACAAGGTGTAGCTCCCACAACTGTTAGTGTTACACTCGCTGACACTGTGTTGTGTACTGTGTCAGCCAAGCCCAAAGATTCAAGAATATTGGGGGGTGGGGGGAGGGGAGGAGCATGGGTGGGGGGGGGGGGGGTCTGACATCTACATGTATTGCTCACACAATACATCAATTTGCTAGTGGCAATATCGCTGGTTTGTCCGTGGTGGAACTGATCAGCATTGACGACTTGATGAAAAGGACCTTGAAAGTAGTGCTTAACGTTTGGTTATCATTCCATGGCCCAGATTCTACCGACTAACCGAGGCTATCCACTTGGCCCTGAACATTAGGAGAGCTCCTCTTTCTTACTACATACGCCGCCATTTTGGAAGTCTACCAGCAAGACAGGACAGTCTAAAAAGTTGCCGAACTGTCATTGGCATTCACCTAATAGTTGTTGAACTTGCCCAAGTATCACGTAAGCAATTAAATCGAATGAAGAGAAGCAGGAAATGGGGTACTTACCTGGTGTAGGGCGGTCAAGCCATCAATGTTGGCGGTGTTGATGTCCGCACCCCTTTTAATCAACCTCTCGACTTCATCTTTGTCTACTTTGTCACCGCTCGAACAGGCCGCAAGGAAAATACAGCCGTCCTGAAATTTGATCTTAGACACCTCCCTATTCTTTGGCGTTGCCGATTCGCTGTTAGTTTCTGATAAATCCCACCGTCTTAACTGTTCCTCTCTCCTCCACAAGGCATTCTTAGGTTCCTGTACGTCCGCCATTACAGCTGCAACACTCTCTTATGCAAATGACGAGACACACGTCTCGCCGTTCGCTGTCAGTCTCGCGAGAAGAACATGACGTCACAAAATGGCCGCCAACGTCGGTGTCGGAATGCGGATGATGAATGTCATTCACCGCAATGCACGATTACTCCGTAAAATAAATTTGCTCAGGTCTCAGCTTCCAGTATGCACACGGGGATATGCAGTCGAAAAAAACAGCACCATGATGATTGATGGTAAGATCGTGTGAATGTGTATAATCCATCTGTGGTTCCAACTGTCAATCTATGTGAGTGTGTGAGTTACTTACTGTGGTACTGCGGTAGTGTGAGTAACACTACAGTGTGACTGTGTCAGTGTCACCGAGGATGCCAGATAAAAGATCCACCCCTACCTTAGTATCTAGGTAGGGGTGCATCTTTTATTTACAAGAATCTTTAACTTATATGAGTGATAGTTGTACCAGTGTTACCGATTAAAAGTCGCGTACATTAAAAACAAAGCCGCAAACATTGACCCAAGTCAAGAACTTCTTGAAGAAGTCCAAGTAGGAAGATACGAGTTCTGTCATTCTGACTTCTGGCTTGACAACCTGTCCAGTATCAATTTATTAAAGGATGTGGCTATTCGTACTGGACCGTGTCAATACTGACAATAGCCAGAGCTCTTATGAGTACTGCACTCCTTTATCACATCATATCCTGTCGTATCCCCATTCTCGATGTCGGCATGAGCCATGACGTCACAACCCCGGTGTCATGGTATAAACCCCTGGCCCGATCGCAGCCCCTGCCGTGGCTTCTGCGCATGCGCAGAGTTTGTAAACAGGCGCAGCTTGGCTGCAGAACGAATACACACTGCCAGTGTCTATTAAAGATTAATAGAAATGCATAACCCTAACCATATAAATTTAATATAATCTATCCGTCGAATATGTTTTCTATATGTGTACCAAGCAGCTTGTTTCTAAGTGGTGTAGATTTAGAGATATTTCACTTTTTCTGTATGAAGATTGCACTGACACTCAGAATATCCCAACTTTCACTATTATCTCTGTTTTTAATACTTTCAGCATAAATTGCTCTTAGGTTACATTAAATACTTCAGATCTTCCTCTTCAATCGCACATTAAGATATTTTTAATCGATCCAATGAAAGCTTTTTAATTTATTTTACAAAAATAAATGCTCCGCATAGACATAGCATTGCCGTATTTTACCCTTCGCGGGCAGTTTGCCGGTACGCGCAGTGCAAAACGTCGATTTTATTCAAAATTTATAGAAATCCAGACCCCTAACCTTAAAAATTTAATATAATCTTCTTGGTAAACTGTCTTCACGGCAGGGGCTGCGATATGGCCGGGGTTTTATACCATGACACCGGAAACTAGCCCGCGAAGGGTAAAATACTGCCGTGATGTGTGCTGCGGCAATGCTATGTCTATGGGGAGCATTTATTTTTGTAAAATAAATTTTTTAAACTTTCATCAGATCGATTAAAAATATCTCAATGCGCGATTGAAGAGGAAAATCTGAGGTATTTAATTTAACCTAAGAGCAATTTTCTCTGAAAGTATTAAAAACAGAGATAATAGTGAAAGTTGGGATATTCTGAGTGTCTTACCAGATCATGGCCTTACCAGATCATGGCCTCAAAAACTATTTTCGCCAAATAAATTCAAGAACTTCCAATTGGCTGATAAAAAAAAAGCTGAACATGAAATTATAGAGAAAGATCTGAACTATTTAATAGAAACAAGAGAAATTTGCTTTCAAAGCACCAACAAGCAGAAATCACTGTGATAGATAGGGTAGTTCTAATGTTGTTTCTATGGGAGTAGCATTTGTTTTACCCTTCGCGCGCCGTGAACCCCAAAAGTGCCCGGATGTCCGACATCGAGAATCGCGTTAGCCTAGGTTATGGTTAGGATAACTTTGTTTCTTCTTGTTTTACGTCCTTGCAACATTTAAGGTCATATCAGGACACAGGTTAGGATAAAGGTTAGGGTTAGATTAAGGGTTAGGGTTGTTTCATCTTATGATTGGCTCAAACAGTCAAAGGCCAAAGCTAGTCACGTGACTACCGCCGTACTAATAAGCTATTGATACAGTCCCGTACGAATAGCCACTGCCTTTATTCAAACATAATATTGGCTTATTGCATAATTAGGTCAATATGACAATAACATGTATAACTATAAGCTTATAAGTTATATGGTATCAATCAATCTATAGGATACTGCTATAATAGTTCTTCAGATGTGGTGGATTGTAGTAACTGTCACTGGCTCCAAGATATACGTAATGCTTGACCAGTATGCATCCAGTCAGGCTTGAAACAGTTCACCGACTCTGCTGCTACGACACTCTCCGGCATGTATGCCTATGTGGCAAACAAATTTAATTAATGGATTACACTGAAAATGGTATTGATAGAAAGCTCTTGAAAAGGGGTATCCCGTTGCCGGAGATTATGCTAATTGTACATCACAAAAACTACTATAACTTTCTTGTTTGGCATCCCAAAGAGATGATCCGGTAACTGGACGTAATAGAAAAAGAATGCAACTTTGTCACCAAATTAACCTGATTGTAGGGTTCACTAAAAGTTATTTAGTTTTCTTATTTCTTTATGAATTTTCATGAATTAAGTATCATTGGAAAACTTAAAAGAACGCTCAGTAAGACTAAAACTAGTAAAAGAATAACAAATATGTGAATAATAATATGTGGTATGTGGCAATAACGTTATTCGTCGGTATGTCATTTAAGCACAGCCCACTACGGTAAGTACTAAGTAGATATGATATGCTGGATGACAGGTCTCAAAAAGCACTGATCACACTGCCACTGACCAATACAGAGTAGAAGAGTTTTGATATGTCCCTTCTAGTTCTAGGGATATTAAGAGGAGTGCTGCTAAATTGTGCCTGACCATAGAATGCTGATGAGAACCAGATTTAGTATTGGTGGTTTGGTTGTTTAATGTGTTGACAGCCAAAAAAGGTAGTAGTTCTGTCACTCTTGCCAATCACATTCACATGCCTACATTAGAATTTACATGAATCTCCGAAATGGTCAGATTCATGTCAAATGACAAACAACTTACTATGGGGGCTGTCACATTTTTTTTTTTGCGGGAGCGTACGGCGGCGTAGGCGCGTTATGTCATATACGTTGGCATACACTATGCATACGCTACGCATAGGCCGGCGTATGCCGTTGTACGCCGCCATACGCTTTCGTCTGTCCGTCCACATTTTTTTGTGCATGCTAAAAAAATCTCAACCTATGGGAGCGTATGGTTCATACGCTACTCATACGTCTGTGTATGCTCCTCATACGCCGGTGTAGGTTACGCATACGCTGAACTTGCGTCACCGGCGTATCTCTAGCATATGTAGCGTATGCATAACCTACGAGTTACGTATGGGAGCGTACTCCTAGCGTATTCCAAGCATATGCCATAGGGCGCGACATCGATCTTGACTCATACGCTACGCATACGTTCCATATGCCAATCAAAACCGTCAAAAAATGTCACAGTACGCTCTCATACGCTCCTCATAGGTTACGCATACGCTCAAAAACACCCGATAGGTCATGATAGGCCGGCACGCGCAGCTTTTTCCCATTTTCGACGTATGTTTTCAATACGCTCCCACCATACGCCGTAATGTGACAGGGCCTTTACAGATTAACTAACATACAGATCCTCTTCTGGCTGATCTATAATAATAATAATAATAATAATAATAATAATAATAATAATAATAAAACATTTATATAGCACCTGATCCAGCAAGCTGTTCATAGGCGCTTTACATTACAAACAAATATACAGGAAAATAAATTTCACTTAGTTAAAAGTAGATTTAAACAAAATACCTTTTTTAAAAGCACCAACAGATTTACAATCAGTGATATATCCTGGCAGAGCATTCCACAGTCTCGGGGCAGCAATACTAAAAGCACGATCCCCAAATCCTTTGAGTCTGCTCCCAGGAACTGCTAACTGGCTGGAGACTGTGGGGCGCAGTGTTCGAACATTTGTTCTCTCCTGGAGCATATCTCTCATATACTCTGGAGCCTGATCATGCAAGGCATGATATACAAGAGGCAGCACCTTGAAATCAATACTCTTCTATTCTATTGGGCCTCTAATGCCAGCTCGTTATGGCAAAAAGGAACTATTTGTTTGGACAGATATGAACAAAAAACATCTCTGCTAATGTTTTGAAGGGATTAAACGTAATTAATTGGAAATCCACAATGTGTGACAGTTAGCTGGTGCTATCCGCCAATTATCATGGTTTTCAGTGATGCTGTTTTGCTCCTCCTTCAGATTGTGAATTTCGCGTGCTGGTTATTCCTGGACAGACGAAGGTGCCAGCGATGAAACGAGACACTCGGCCAAAGAGGAAAGAGGTCAGCATAGGTGTCAGTTGGGTTAAATACAAATGCTAAGAGTAAGATATAACAACAAAATAGTGTTTATGCACTAAAGGATGGTTTGAAGTATCCGTTCGAAACTGTTTTTCTTAATGCGGTGAAATGACAAAAGCCGGAGAAGGATTAATTAAATTATAATTTCCGAACCTCTTTTAAAAAAAAAAATTTAATCTTATTTTTTGGTTGTTGTAATTAACCTGTGACCAGATTGCCTGTTCCTATAGGTGCCCCCACCCCGGTACAGAAGAATGCAGCCAGACCAGGACTGGACCCAAGTATGGCCGGCTGCTGAGACATTCAAGTGGTCAGTGGTGCCTTTCCCCGTCAGACAAGGAATGGCTAGCGTAAGCATTTAATAATTGCCTAGAAATACAATGTCACTTAAAATTAAACACACATTTCAGCTTATAGGTGTAGAAAGCACATACCAGATTTTTGTTTTGGGGTAGAGTATGTTTTATGAATTGAACGTCTTGAGAATGAATAAAAATTCGCTCACACTAAAATCGTATGTAGTGTAAGTCTTCAAGAACTGAGATTTAATAATTTGATCACAATCAACTCGCTGGATTTATGAAACAACTATGATAGGCTTGTATGGCCGGTTCCCGCATTGCTATATCTCTGCCCACTGTGGCATCACTGAGCCAAGTGACTCCCCCCCTCCCCCGACCAGCCAGGTCGTAGATAACCTCTCAATGTGGAGGAGGGGGGGACAAGACAGGGTGGCAGAATGAGTAGAGCGTCCGTCTCCTGTTTTGGGAGATCAGGAGATCCGAACCCATGAGTTTGTGGGTTCGAATCCTGGTCGAGTCAAACCAGTGACTTAAAAATTTATACTTGTCACTTCATAGCCTGGCGCTCGGCATTATTAGAATATGGTAAGGACTCGTTGGCTCAGTGTCGTGATAATGTAACTGAGTGGGATATCAGGTCATGGTGCTGGCAGCCTGGTTTCCCAGTGGGGCAGCACTATAAAGTCGCCATGAGTGCGCACTCTCACAAGTCGATACCCGTCCTGATATGACCTCAGATGTTGCTAGGATGTAAAACAACAAACAAACAACAAACCTCAAGGTGGGGGGCGGGGGGGGGGGGGCGCTAACTGGATGCAGTAGAGGCAGTCTACACGTGGACCCGCCCACCGGCTAGCGTAGTCTCTGCTGGCACTGTGTGGTGATGAGGCTCATGTAGGGACTACTACACTATTGTAACGCCGCACAATGAAAAGACCATGACAATCTTGTATTGAGCACATTCTATCACCAGTAATATGATGGCATTGCGATCAAAACCAGTTTGCAGATTCTAGTCTTTTCTGTCACTGGAGTCTTGTTTCCAATTTCTTCAGTGTTTTTGTAGTGCAATAACTAATTAACAAGGTCTCCCTGTCATTCACGGATACCAGACTAAGCTCATCCAAGTGGGAGTTTTGTCTAGTTCTATGTATATTCGTGGTAAAATAGTCGATAAACTTGTTCTCTACCATGAGCAGCAAGAAAGCGATGTTAAATATACCTGGGTGTTAATGTAATAGTATTTATTCTTTATTTATCGCATTTTATGTGAATATTCATGTTTCCCTGGACAAATATTAATGTGTTTTATTATGGTTCATTTGAAACTATATCCTTATGGTTTACCAAATGTTTTTGTTGGAAAATGCACTATTATTAGTAGTATTATCTGGCCGATGTTTTCAGGGAGAGGAGAACGATGGCATTCCCCCGGGGAAGTATGCTAACGCCGAGCTGATGAAAATACCCAACTTTCTCCACTTAACTCCCACTCACATAAGGAAGCACTGTAAAGCCATCAAGCGTAAGTCTACTTACCACTTTATGGGAGGCAACCAGGCGGGATGGCCGAATGAGTTGAGTGTCCGTCTCCCGTATTGGTAGATTGTGGGATTTGGAGCCATGGGTTCGAACCCTGGTCGAGCCAAAATGACTTACAAATTGATACTTGTCGCTTCCTAGCCATGCGGTCTGAATTATTAGGATGCGGCAAGGACTGGTTGGCTCAGTGTCAGGATAATGTGACTGAGTGGGATATCGTGTCATGGTACTGGCGGACTGGTTTCCCAGTGGGGCAGCACTATAAAGTCACCATGATTGCGCACTGTCACAAATCGGTACGCATCCTGATATGACCTTAGATGTTGCCCGGACTTAAAACTCCAACAACCAACCAACCAATTTTCGGGGGCGGGGTGTAACCTGTACATGGTTACATGCAATTTAGTTGGGGTAGGGGGAGGAAACAAAGAATGGGCGATAAAAGCAGAATATTTTCTAAACCAAAAGCACTTGGATTTAATCCTACTGAGACACTGCTGCACTCATTAAACATTTATTGCAGTTTCCTTCGATATGCTCAAACACGTGTAACCCAAGCCTATGTACAGTAATTCAGATGTCCACAACAAAATTAGTTTCGCATGTTTACATTTAAAGATTTCAGGGATGAAAGTGGTCTCCAACAAAAAATGCGGAAATCAGGCTGACACCTTGGTACCACCACCTTGTGGGTTCCAGCAGAATCATTGATGAATTACCATGAAAACGTGGGTTTTCCCCCATATGATTAGCACTGTCGGGAAATTGCGGGGAAATGCCAGAAGTCAGGTTTCAACTGTCCTTATTGTGACTATTATCGCCAATGGCTAATTCTTTCTTATTTGCATTTATATTAATATTAGTTACTCCCACAGCCTTATAGTAGCCTTATCTAGGGTTTAATATTCTTGCAACATCTAAGGTTATATAAGAAAATCGCGGAGATCTCTGTCATTCCTGTCAACTATCTCCAAAGTTTACACACGCACACAAAATATTAAACTGTATGATGCTGGGGGGGGGGGGTAGAAAATTCCATGTAATGCATATTCACCAAATGCATAATACTTTTTTATTGAACTGGAATTGTATTCATTTACTATTACAACTAATAGTTCATTTATACTTTTATTATTGAACAGGATTTGCATGTGGTTTATATTGCAACAGATGGTTTCATTTATGTACTAACATTAACAAGTTGTTCTGATTGGCCGGAAGACCAGTGCTCTGGCGCTGACAAAGGGCATTATTCAGTGAATAAGCTACATTTTATTGGGGGGGGTTTTTAAAAGGAAAAAAAGATCCCTCACCTTTGTAAAGTCGACGGCTGACAGCTGTGGTTGTGTAGGTAGGCTAAATATGAAATCACTACAGGCAAGAGAAAGGTAGAGTAGAAAGTGCACAGAAGGAGAGCTTACACCCTCAGGTTTATTACTATATAGTCTCATGAATCCAAGATGGCTGTCACACCTGATCAGCTCCTCCAATCAGCACTAGGCATTCTTCACTGAACATCCAACCTGCCTGTATCCAAGCCTTGGTTGTTTATGGTTACAGTGCCCTGTATTGTCTGGGTGTGCAGTGATCCGTAAAGAACAATTGGGTGGGAGGGGGTATGTGAGCAGAGCTTCCAAGGCTCTGTCACACTAAAAGTAGTGCCCCTCTCACACTCTCTATAACTACTTAATGTTTATATCAACTCCGTAAAGGATCACCAGCACCACATAATACCTTAATGCCTCTGGCTCTATATACCATTTACCTTTTTATAAAAATTGTAATTACTATAGACTAGTTCACACCATCCTCCAATACCTAAATATCGGGAAATTTTACATCTTGTTGTAGAGTTCTGCACACCCTGGCCGCCGGAGTTGGACACAGATGCTAAATGTGACGAGCACTTTCCGGTGGTTGTGGAGACGGCGGACTACCTGACGGACGGACCGTCCATCCGGGATGTGCGCGCGCGCACTGCCACCACGAGGGTAGGCACAACTAATATTAGTTACTCTCACAGCCTTATAGTAGAAGTAGAGGTGAATCTTTTATCTAGGGCTTAATGTTCTAGCAACATCTATAGTCATATCAGAAAACTGCGGAGATCTCTGTCATTCCTGACAAATATCTCCAAAGTTTACACACACACAAAATATTAAACCGTATGATGCGGGGGGGGGTGCTAGAAAATTCTAGAATCATATAATAATGTTTTATTGAACTGGAATTGGGTGTTAATTGTAATGGGGGGATTAACGAGGTATGCATAACACAGCCCCGCACACAGCACCTGGGTGTTAATTGTAATGGGAGGGGGAGCTGGATTAACGAGGGTGTGTGTAACACAGCCCTGTGGAGAGCACCTGTGTGTTAATTGTAATGGGGGGGATTAACGAGGGTACACCTAACAGCCCCGTGCACATCACCTGTGTGTTAATTGTAATGGGGGGATTAACGAGGGTACACCTAACACAGCCCCATGCACATCACCTGTGTGTTAATTGTAATGGGGGGATTAACGAGGGTACACCTAACACAGCCCCATGCACAGCACCTGGGTGTTATTGTAATGGGGGGATTAACGAGGGTACACACAGCACAGCCCCGTGCACATCACCTGGGTGTTAATTGTAATGGGGGGATTAATGAGGGTACACACAGCACAGCCCCGTGCACATCACCTGGGTGTTATTGTAATGGGGGGGATTAACGAGGGTACATACAGCACAGCACCTGGGTGTTAATTGTAATAGGGGGATTAATGAGGGTACACACAGTACAGCCCCGTGCACAGCACCTGGGTGTTATTGTAATGGGGGGATTAACGAGGGTACCTACAGCACAGCACCTGGGTGTTAATTGTAATAGGGGGATTAATGAGGGTACACACAGTACAGCCCCGTGCACAGCACCTGGGTGTTATTGTAATGGGGGGATTAACGAGGGTACATACAGCACAGCACCTGGGTGTTAATTGTAATGGGGGATTACCGAGGGTACACACAGCTTAGTCCCATGGACAGCACCTGGGTGTTAATTGTAATGGGGGGATTAACGAGGGTACACACAGCACAGCGCCGTGGACAGCACCTGGGTGTTATTGTAATGGGGGGATTAACGAGGGTACACCTAACACAGCCCCGTGCACATCACCTGGGTGTTAATTGTAATGGGGGAGAGCTGTAAGGAGTGGTGATCTGAGTTCATTGTCAACCAAGCTGTATGGTGGTGGGATCCGAGTGAATTGTCAACAAATCTATAAGGATAGGGGTGGGTCCGACTTAATTGTCAACAAATCTGTTATGCGAAAGAATCAGAGTTAAATATGAAAGAATCTGTAAGGAAGGGGGATTCAAGTTAATGGTAAACAAATCTGTAAGATGGTTGAATGGAGTGTGGATGGGCCGAATGATTGTCAGCCAATCTAGTTTCATGAGGCGTGTTTGGGTGTCGCGGTTTGATTTGTTACATAATGTAATTTATCCAATTTATAAATTTATCAGAGTGATGAGCGGTGCGCCTCTATTTGACAGGTTCCCCTGTCTGCATTAAACCTGGACTACCACGCCCGAGATAAACTGCTACGGCTCGCACAGGGCAGCTACGATAGGGCAAAAGATCAGCTTGTGTTGACCAGCGACAGGTGAGCAGGCATTGCCTCCACTCTTTGATTTACTCTACGTATGTGTACATGACATTAAGTCTAAAGAAGGTTGCAGGGATATGTTTTTGTCTGCTTGAAAAAATGAGCCAAATGTTTTTTTAAATATGACAGAAAACTTATTCAGTGAATTTTTAAATTATTTTAGAAGCAATTTTACCCCTAATAAACAAACCGCATGTGCGTTTCACTGTCAAGGAAATATGTACCTCTCCATTTTAACAACCTTATTTGATGTGTTAAACAGAAAAAGTGTCCTTCTGAACTGTGGTGTTCTCTGTGGCGGAGAGGTTAGAGTGTCTGACTTTTTTCTAGGGCAGACTCCTAATCTGAGGGTCGGCGGTTCGATTCCCCATGCCCTCAGCTCTGCCAATTTGGATTTCCACCGCTGTGTATAACTTACAGCGTCATCAAAGGCCGGTTGCTCTCATACCATGTCTATGTGGTGTGGGAGGTTAAAAATCCCTTGGGTCGGTAAAAGTGTAGGCTCGGGCTTTCTATCGACCAGCAGTGGAATGAGGAAGACCAGTCATCTATGACTGAAATTTCCCCTGCTTAAACAACTAATGGACCAAAAAAAAACAACAACAAAACTGATATGGTATTATTTTTAGTAATCAATATGCTTCACCACTTTTTTGCAAACAACCGGCATTGTTTATGCAAATATAGCGCAAAAAAAAACTAAATGTGTTTAAGAACTTAGTAATCAATCAATGCACCACATCACTATCAAAGAAAATTAAAACGCATAATAGCAAAAGGTTTTTTAATAATCTAGTAATCAGTATGCCGCACCACTTTACACAAGGAGTCAGCATTTTTTTTAGCGCATTGCTTGCTCATATTCCAGATGTCCTATGAAGGTGCAGAACTACGACTACACGATGTATCTCCTCACGGCTCTCTACCATGAGTCATGGGTGAGCATGAACTGCAATCCATTTTAATGCGTTGAACTAGAAGTATGCCATATTAGATTAGATTACAGTGTTTGAGCTGTATGCCCAGGGACAAGTCGGAGACTCCAACATCAGGGCCCACTACATGTGAGGACGCTCTGTTCAGTTTTGTCATGTGCAGCAATGAATTTGAATCTGCTGGTGTTAGCTGGGTGTATCCTGGAATCTGAGGTTCATCTGGTTTTGCTGTTAACACCTTGTCAAGCTGCTTTTTGAATGATCATACACTGCAGTTTGATTGGTTTCTTATGTAAGCTGGCATTGTATTGAAGAGCTGAACTCTCCGGACAGAAGGACTTCCTTCCCACAGTGTTTTTGATGACTGAGGCTGTTGTATTTATGGCTGGTACCACACCACATCTTCCATATCTTTTTAAATGATACAGTGTTATGCCATAGTTAGGTACTTTGCTTTCATTTATAGCGACATGATTTCAGTCTTATGATCTCATCACATCAATTCAAAAAGGTTGTAAGCAACATTTCTGCCAAATTTGGGTTCTTTGTATATTGAGGCCCCAATATGACAACAACTGGTTAGTTCGAATCCCATTCTTATATGACCGTAGATGTTTCTAGAACATAAAACCCAAACAAGAAAGAGTTAGGCATGTGTGATAATATAGTCACAAGGAGTGTTGAAACTCGATTTCTGGCATTTTACCACGATTCCCTGACAGTGCTAATCCTATGGGGGAATATCCGCATTTTCGTAGGAAACCAACATTGGTTCTGCTGGAAGCCGCTAGGTGGTGACAAGATCTCAGCCTGATTTCCATGTTTTTTGCTGGATACCATTTTCATCCTGGTAATTGTTACTTTGTGTATGTTATTTTCAGAAAGTCGAAGACTGGGAGGCTGACAAGGCAGAGGCGGACATGGAGAAGTACTTGTGGGACATCAAGGCATCCAGGAAGAGCTTGGTGACCTGTCTGCACCGGCTGCACGAGTTTACGCAGAAGGCAAGTCCCTTGGTTTTGTTTTTTGTTGGATTTGGTTTCGTTTTGGACGCGAACGCAGTGACCGAATCTGTAGAGTGGAGGCTTCCTGTGTGGAAGGTCGGGAGTTTGAAACCCAGCTGAGTGAAACCAATGACGTATCAAATTTATACTTGTCGCTACCTAGCGTTGTGCTCGACATTAGTAGAATGTGGTCAGGACTGGTTAGCTCAGTATTAGGATAAGTGGGAAATTGGGTTGTGGTGCCGGTGGCCTGCTCTCCCAGTGGGGTAGAACTATAAAGTGGCCATGAGTGCGCACTGTTTCAAGTCAGTACCCATCCTGATATGACCGTAGAAGTTGCCAGGATGTAAAACAGCATCAGATTTAAACAAAAAAAAATATTTGCTGGGGTTTTCATCCTAGCATCCGTAGCTAAGCAACATCCAAGCGACATTATCGTGTTTTATCTCGTATGTGCATAATTAAAAGTTGCGCAGTCTGATGCTTCTGAGTTTTTGTCGTTTAAAAATATATATTCATTAAAACCTCTCTAAATCGACCTACCTTCGGACCGATTTTAATTGATCCATTTAGGGAGGTGATCGGTCTAGGGAGTTAGAATATGGTAACGATGGTATTGTTGGGACCCAAATAAAGCGATCGATATATGGGAGTGATCGATCTGTGGAGATGGTCGGTTAGAGAGGTTTTACTGTATATATTAAGTTGATGGTTATAATCTACTACTCATTAGTTTGAAGTAACTTTTATTTTAAATTGCTAACTTTGGCTATATTTGAAGCGAAAACATTCTAAGTTAATTTTGGCATGCACATAAAAACTAGACTTAAATAGTGACAGATTGCATGAAATTGATTTAGCAGCAACGTTAAGTGCTCAGTATCTAAGTTGGATATGTATTATCAAATCTAGACGGAAGGTCGGGAGTTCGATTTAGGTCGAGTCAAAAGAATGACGTACAAAATTTATACTTGTTGATACCTAGACTGGTGCGCCATTACTAGAATAGGGCAAGGACTGGTTAACTCAGTATCAGGATGTGACTGAGTGGGATATTGGGTCATGGTGTCGGAAGCCTGGTCTCCCAGTGGGACAGCATGAGTGTGCACTGTCACAAGGCGATACGCGTCCTGATATGACTTTAGATGTTACCAGGAGCTCACAGGGATGAAAGATCTCCGCGATTTCGCGGTTTTCCACGATTTGTGATATTTACCGATTAACGTTAAACAAAATTTTAATCGACTCAATATGGCCTTCTATATGGCAACAAATACTTCTTAATAAGTGCATCAGTATCTAAGTTAGATATGTAGTGTAGAATGAAATCTAGGCGAGTGTTTGGGTTTTGAACATTTGATGTTTCATCGGACTATGTTAATAATATGGTGAGATTAACCGTGTGCTCATTGGCTGCTGCAGGTTCCGGACGCAGGCCGGGTACCGGAAGTGGTCGAGCTGATCACGGCGGACACTGCAGAGGAAGACGTCGTGAAGCTGGACATGGTCCAGAACTACAAGCACGCCGTTACCGACCTTCACAACAACGGAGAAGGCGTATCTGCACTGGACGCCTACAAGGAGACTGTCAAGCGACTGTTTCTCCCACAAGGCGGGGCGTCGGCTGGCGTGGTGGGTGGGGAGGGTGGAGGGGTGGAGGAGCAGTGATGAAAGATCTCCGCGTTTTCGCGGATTTCCGCTCAATATTTTTTTTAATATTTGCAGATTAACGTTAAACAAAATGTCAGGGGATCGGGAGGAAAATGACAGTTGGTTAGTTCAAATCTCGCCTTATATGACCTTTGATGTTTCTAGAACATAAAACCTGAACGAATTAGGTGTGGGCGATAATATAGGCAAAACGAGGACGGTTAAAACCTGACTTCCGGCATTTTCCCCGCGATTCCCTGAAAGGGGGACGTCTATGAGGGGGGGGGGGGGGGGGGGGGGTCCGCGTTATCATCAGGGATGAAAGTGGTCTCCTGGAAAAAAAGCGGAAATGCTGATATTCTCGCATAGGTTTAGCATTGTCAGGGAATCGCGGAAAATTCCCGGAAGTCGGGGTTCATATATATTGGTATACACTGATAGTGCTGTGCCTTTTGAAGCATGTATTAGTAGTGTATGCTGATAGTGCTGCGGAGTCTGCACCACATATTAATTAGTAGATGCTGATGGTGCTGCGGGATTGACAAATCCCGGAAATCCGCGGAATCGCGGAGATCTTTCATCCCTGTATCATGGAAATTTGGTGTCGATGTAATATTCTCTGCTTGATTTCCGCGTGTTTTTGCCTGAGACCACGTTCATCCGGGAGGGGCTAAACAACGGCAATGGTTTAGGCGCTAAAAGAGAAAGTTTGTTTCCGGCCATGAACGAATGGACCTGGTTTGCATCCGCCTCTCAATGCACCAAAGTGTTTATCACAACTGTCTATCCAAAATTTCCTATTTGGGTACGGAGTTGAGAAGAAAAAACTGCTTTACAAAGGAATTTGGCGTACAAAATGTTAATTTCGTGTATCGGCATAAAACATTGTATACGCCCCCCCCCCCGCACCCCAATAGCCTATCTTTACGTTAAACAAATAAATAAATCTTTGTACAAAATATACAAAAATCGTATGGGTAGACAATTTTGCCATTCAATATTTTAATTTAGCGTATTAGCATACTCATCAAATTGTACAAAACGCCAAAAATCGTAGGGATAGGCAGGTCTGGTTTCTGTATGGAAGGGTATTTGAGTTAATGTGTGTTTTGTTCTTCTGTACTAATGGTAGAATGCCTACTTCCCCGTGTGATATCGATCCAAGTGGAGGAAATAAACAAATATTAACATTATTATTTTTTAACAAAAAAAAAACCCTTTTTCAGTTGTCACTGTTCGCTGCCTGGCATCACTAGGATAGGGCAAGGACTGGTTAGCTCAGTTTCAGGATAATGTGATTGGGTGTATCACGATGCGGGTAGTAACTCAGTGGGGCAGCACTATAATATCCCTGTCACACTACGACATAACAGGGCAGCGAGTGGGCAATGTAAAAATCACTTATTTACGTCAAAATTCTCAGCGTTTCAGGGCCAAGTTGGACGTCAGTGCAACATAGTGGATGTAGGCGAAACGTTGATCCAAAGTTGTGGTAACACATGAGAACATTTTTAAACCGCTCACAGAACGCCAGTGAACGTTCTATACGTTATTTGATCGCCAGAAGTACGCCTTTATACGTCAAAACACGGTGAAGTGCCAAACGTACGTTAGACGTACATTGTCAATATGCGGACTGTACATTTCTGCCAGCTTGACTTACGCCTGACATAGTTCAATGTATGTGTAACATACATCTAGTGTACTCAACGTATGTCTAATGTAGACATAGCGTATGCTAACGTATAAGCCACACATTGTCTTACGTCAAAAGTTTTGGGAATGTCCAAAACCTTGACGTAACTCGACGTAGGCCTAGCGTACGAGTAACGTAACCCGATGTACCTCAACGTAATGACCAAAATTCATCTACGTCGGCCCACTTTAGCGCGTTACGTCGTATTGTGACGGGGTATAAAGGATTGTTTAATGAGCTCTATTCGACATAAATTTGATACATGGCTAAAACTTCATTTTTTTAAAGGAATAAATGAACCCATTTCATGATGACTTGAAACAAAAAGAACATTTCATTTGTACACATTACAGAAAGCACACAAATAAATCTATTCTATTGGTATGCCGGGTTATGAGTTATTTGTCAATCGTGTCTTTGCCGGGTTTTTCAATTTTGGGAACAAACTTACGTGTCGGAGTGGTTAGAATGACTTTTTTCTAGGTCAGACTCCTAATCTGAAGGTCGATGGTTTGATTCCCCATGCCATCACCTCTGTTAATTTGGATTTCCACCGCCGTGTATAACTTGGTGTCATTAAAGGGCTGTTGCTCTCATACCATGTCTATGTGCTGTGGGAGGTTTAAAATCCTTTGGTTTGGTTAAAGTGTAAACCTAGGCTTTCTATCGACCAACTGTCTAATGGTGAAAACAAGACTATTTCTTATCCATGATAGGCAGTATAAATGTTCAGTCCTTCCTGAGGGACCAGTGGAACTCGGAATACCCATTTTTAGAGATGGCAACAATTTGAGGAACTGCTCAACATATGACATTCAGAGAGTGGGGACACAGAGGTGGCGCCATCACCGGGAATTCGAGGAACTCAACATACGACAGATGGGGCATATTCGATTAATCAACTCGGGTCATCCGAGCCACTTTATATAACTACAGCAAAATAGGATTTAAAGTATTTTATGATTGCATAGTTTAGTTATATTTCCATTTCATTAATCTGGGTTATTGCAACCAAAAAAAACCATGTAGGACTGGTACTGGTAGCTGTTATCCTACAGGACAGTACCAGCGCAAATGTGACGTTTGTTTGTTGTTGTTTTACGTCCTAGCAACATCTAAGGTCATATCAGGACGGGTACCGACTTGTGACTGCGCACTCATGGTGACTTTATAGTGCTGTCCCACTGGGAAACCAGGCCGCCGGCACCATGACCTGGTATCCCACTCAGTCACATTATCCTGACACTGAGCACACCAGTCCTTGCCATATCCTAATAATGCCGAGTGCCTGGCTAGGAAGCAACAAGTATCAATTTTAAAGTCATTGGTTTGACTCGACCGGGACTCGAACCCACGACCCCATGATCTACCAGCACGGGAGACGGACGCTCTAACTCATTCGGCCATCCCGTCTGGTGTCAAATGTGACGTCATCGTTCCTAGCCACCCCCAGCCAAGACGTGGGTTACTGGGGTCGGGCCTTTTTGCACACAGCACTTGTTTTTGACAACTCCACACGCAGTGTTTGATTTGAAATTCTAGCAATTCGGGTGACCCGGGTGACCAAAGTCGCCCGGGTCATGTTAATCGAATACGGCCATGGCTTACTACCGAGGCCGGTGTGGTGGTTTCAACTTGTTCCCGTGCTCAGCCGTGTCCCGTTGCTTCTGCGCATGTGCGGATTTCGCATCAACTCGGGTCACCCGAGCCACTTATTCGCTCATGCGCAGATCCTACAAACTCGGGTCGAATAATCGAATACGCTCGGGTGGACAATTTTTTCTTTTTTTTTTAATAACCGATAAAAGTACAGCAAAATAGGATTTAAAGTATTTTATGATGGCCTAGTTTAGCTATATTTCCATTTCATTAATCTAAGTTATTCTTTTTTTGCACACGGGACGTATATTTGTCGACTCCACTCGCCGTGTTCTATTTTAAATTCGGATGACCCGAGTCGCCCGGGTCATGTTAATCGATTACGGCCATGTTTATTAGATTCTGACGCATGCGCAGAAGCGAGGTACACGTCTGAGCACGGGAACAGGCTGAAACCGCCACACCGGACACTGAGCATCGGGTTCTAGTTCTCATCGTGGCCGCTTGGTGGTGTCCTAGGTCATCCAGTTGGAACAGCCACAGTGGCGCTCTCTTAATAAAAGGCCAGGGGACCAGGCTAAACTGAGCACCAGCCTCTTGGATTTCTCCCACCGTCTCGCTTGACTGCCTCTTCCCTCTTCCCTCCCAATAGCTGATGTTTACTTTTTGTGCTTGGGTTGGGGTTGAGGGGTCGTTAATAAACAAACAAAAAAGCTTCTCTCCTCATAGCCCGTGACGAGACGTCACATCATGACGTAGCATTGTGAATTGCATGTTATACTATTATGTTTCTTTTGGAGAAAACAAAAACTCTAACTTTAACCCGTAAGTATAACATATATCGCTCTTAATCTTATACACTAGTTTATTACTCAACTAACATTTCATGATGGCAATGTAGCGTAACAACCTGGTATCATGTACACGTTAATGACACTCTAATTGTTCTCTCTGTATTAAACTTCTTTCAAAGGTTTTTAATTAACATTGATATTATTATCCTCTTGGTAGAGTTATGGGGATGCATGAATGCAGGTGTATCACGTTCCAGGGAGATTAATTGCAGTAGCATCCTGCTCCAGGTATGCATTAATGTAGGGGGTATCCTACTACAGCGATATATTAATGCAGATGGCATCCTGCTTCATGGAGACATGAATGCAGGTGGCATCCTGCTTCATGGAGGCATGAATGCAGGTTGTGTCCTGCTACATGGATGCATGAATGCAGGTGACATCCTGCTTCATGGAGACATGAATGCAGGCAGCGTCCTGCTGTGTGGATGCAGGTGGCATCCTGCTTCACAGAGGCATGAATGCAGGTTGCGCCCTGCTACATGGAGACATGAATGCAGGTGGCATCCTGCTTCATGAAGGCATGAATGCAGGTGGCATTCTGCTGTGTGGAGGCATGAATGCAGGTGGCGTCCTGCTACGTGCAGCCATGCATACAGGTGGTGTTCCCATTGAGTTAGCAGTATGTGCGGTGTGTACATCTGGGTTCTCGCAGCTAGCTGGTGTCGTTGATCTGCGACATGTCGATGACCGTCTTGCCTCGGTTTGGACCCTGGGCCAACTTCCGGTAGGCAGCCGGCACGTCGGCAAAGTCGAACTTCTCATCCACAACGGCCCGGATCTGAGAGCAGAGACGGGGATGGTTACTTGTGTTTGTCAGTATATTGAACAGTGTTGTTGCCATAACCAAGCCACCGCAGTTCTCACAGGAATAACTGCAATCAGATCTGTGTATAACTTACAGCGTCATCAAAGGCCAGTTTCTCTCATACCATGTTTATGTGGTGTGGGAGACTAAAACTTCCTTGGGTGGTTAAAAGTGTAGGCTCAGGCTTTCTATCGACCAATTGTCTAATGTTGAAAACAAGACTATTCAAACTTATCCATGATAGGTCATATAAATCTTCAAGAAAAGAAGAAAAGGAAAAAATAGAGCAATTATCATTGTTCTCCTGACCATCATTCAAGACCTAACTCCTAACAATTATTCAAATGACCTCATACCCTGACCTCACAAAGTCACGGTGTAAACTGAGTATCTCTACTGACACAAGCGCATGGGGTAGGTCTATACCAAAGGCAGTGGCTACCCGTACGTGACCGTACGTGTAGAGTTGAAGTCTAGGTGTATGTGCGCATGCACGGTCGTTCTCACGTATCTTTAGCAGTTGCTAAGCGTACGTGACCGTACTGGTAGAATCGAAGTCTAGGCGTACATGCACATTGCTTAAATATATATAATAAATTAAGATTTTAATTTGGTGGAAATAGCTCTAACCCTCACCCTAACCATACCCCTAACCCTACAGATGCGCACGCACGTACGCCTAGACTTCAACTCTACCCGTACGGTCACGTATGGGTAGACACTACGCATACCAAAATGTTGGCAATGTGGCACACACAAAAACTAGCATAACTAAGGCTAGCCACTAACACAGATGAGCCACTAACACAGAGCTAAGATGACAAGGCAGCTACAAAATTGAGACTATTGCTGTTCAGCAATGAAACCAAGATGTGATGTGACTTATTCGTTATGGGCAGGGTAAATAATCCATCACACACACAAAGATAAAAGGTAGTTTAAAAAAAAGGTTTCGTACATTAGTTGATTATGCCGGGGAAATTTCAATTGCAGACAATTGTTCTTCGTCATTCCATGGCTCCTTGCCCTATCCTAGTAATGCTAAACACCAGGCTAGATAGCGACAAGTATACATTTTAAAGTCATTAGTTTGACTTGACCAGTGTTTCAACCCGCAAGTTTGAATCGGGAGACAGACGCTCAACTCATTTGGCCACCCCGTCTGGTTTGAACATCAATCTTGGTGGAACGAATCAATAGGACCCACAATCACCCCTTCGGGAAGCCATACAGCTGCCATACTACATGTTTGTGGTTAAAGAAAACTCAACTCATAATTTAAAAGGGATAGCTTAACGTCTATCAGACCGTCCTACTTCCACACTATATATCATCACAATATTTTATATTTTATCTTAATATAAATGCATGGCATTGAGACCAAAAATAAGCAAATCAACCACCAGTAAAAATGCTAAAGCAATGTCGAAATTTGTGGATGGTCCCTAACCTAAATCCGATGTAGGATATATATTTTTTGTTGTTCAATTTGTATTCGTCTAAATAACATGTCAGTGCTGATGCACTGATCTTCTAGCCCTAATGATAATACTACACACTAAATAAAGATACAACAATATAGATAGACATAAAAGACAATAAGCAAAGCATTGATATGATGACGGGTAAAGAACAAGATAAGAGAAAAAAAAGAAGCATAGTAGGAGGTGGCTACGTTAGACTAGTATGGTAAGCGTTAGTAACGGGGTGGCATAACCAATTATCTTAACTAGTATGGTAAGCATTAGTAAGGGGGTGGCATAACTAATTATCTTAACTAGTATGGTAAGCGTTAGTAGGGGGGCATAATTGATTATCTTAACTAGTATGGTAAGCGTTAGTAAGGGGGTGGCATAACCAATTATCTTAACTAGTATGGTAAGCATTAGTAAGGGGGTGGCATAACTAATTATCTTAACTAGTATGGTAAGCGTTAGTAGGGGGGCATAATTGATTATCTTAACTAGTATGGTAAGCGTTTGTAAGGGGGTGGCATAACTGATTATCTTAACTAGTATGGTAAGCATTAGTAAGGGGGTGGCATAACTAATTATCTTAACTAGTATGGTAAGCGTTAGTAGGGGGGCATAATTGATTATCTTAACTAGTATGGTAAGCGTTTGTAAGGGGGTGGCATAACTGATTATCTTAACTAGTATGGTAAGCATTAGTAAGGGGGTGGCATAACCAATTATCTTAACTAGTATGGTAAGCGTTAGTAAGGGGGTGGCATAACTAATTATCTTAACTAGTATGGTAAACATTAGTAAGGGGGTGATATAACTAATTATCTTAACTAGTAAGGTAAGCATTAGTACGGGGTGGCATAACTGATTATCTTAACTAGTATGGTAAGCGTTAGTAATGGGGTGGCATAACTGATTATCTTAAAGTAGTATGGTAAGCGTTAGTAAGGGGGTGGCATAACTGATTATCTTAACTAGTATGGTAAGCGTTAGTAATGGGGTGGCATAACTAATTATCTTAACTAGTATGGTAAGCGTTAGTAAGGGGGAGGCATAACTAATTATCTTAACTAGTACGGTAAGCGTTAGTAGGGGGGCATAACTGATTATCTTAACTAGTATGGTAAGCATTAGTAAGGGGGTGGCATAACTAATTATCTTAACTAGTACGGTAAGCGTTAGTAGGGGGGCATAACTGATTATCTTAACTAGCATGGTAAGCATTAGTAAGGGGATGGCATAACTAATTACCTTAACTAGTATGGTAAGCATTAGTAAGGGGGTGGCATAACTAATTACCTTAACTAGTATGGTAAGCATTAGTAAGGGGGTGGCATAACTAATTATCTTAACTAGTATGGTAAGCATTAGTAAGGGGGTGGCATAAATAATTATCTTAACTAGTATGGTAAGCATTAGTAAGGGGGTGGCATAAATAATTATCTTAACTAGTATGGTAAGCGTTAGTAAGGGGGAGGCATAACTAATTATCTTAACTAGTATGGTAAGCGTTCATAGGGGCGTGGGCATAATTGAGTATCTTTCTAGAAGTGACATTCGTTGAAAGGGTGATGGTGGGATGTAGGATGGACCTTTGCAGTTGAACTGATCTTTACGGTAATCTCAGGTGGAGACTATTGAATGAGTAAGTAGGTTAATATTGTTTACTTATGTACCTCAGTAATATGCTCCTTTGGCGGGGCAGGACCCAGTTCACTATGTTGGGTACTTACTTCCTGCGCAGAAACCAACTGCGCAACAGTCCGCAGTGCTTCCGGTGAGTTCTGTACGACAGCCCAGTGGTAGCTCTGTCCCGGGATCTGGCCCTGGTAGTAATCAACAAGATCATCATCATCACCATCACCAAAATGGCCATGGCTATCATCATCATCATCACCAAGATGGTCATGGGTATCATCATCATCATCATCATCGTCATGGGTCTAACCCCCCGACCGAGTCAAACCGATGACTCACAAAATGTATACTTGTCAGTACCGCTCGGCGTTAATAGGATAGGAAAAGGAATGGTTAGCTCAGCATCAGGATAATGTGACTGAGTTGGATATTTCCTGATATGACCTTACATGTTGTCAGGACGTAAAACTCCAACAACGGAGTGTGAAGTTGGGTCATGGTGCCGACATTCTGGTCTCCCAATAGGACATCACTATAAAGTTGCCATGAGTGCGCACTGCCAAAAGTCACTCCCCGTCCTGACATGACCTTAAATGTTGCTATGATGTAAAACTAACATTATTATCATCAAGATGTCCAGGCTAGATCAGCAAGAAGAGGGTCTGTCAGTTAATATGTAAGTTAATCATCATTATTAAAGGACATGTCCTTACATTCAACCATTAAACCACAATTCATGCACAGTAGTCCCTAATAGTAATAGTGGCACTAATACTAATAGATCTGTTGCAATATAACACCATAACCTAGACCTAATGGAGATTTTTGTTGTTGCAATATTTGTTTGTGGGGGGGAGGGGGGGAAGTCTTCAATTTATTTTGGTTTAAAAGATATATACTTCATAATTATAGAAGCAATGCTTTATTCCTTTTTATTAAGAATGTGATAGATACAGTAAAAACTCTGCCATAAGGACCAGGCCAACTGTCGGGCTGTCATATAACTAAGCCACATCCAAACAAAATGATAACACCTCCGCTTTGTAACACACCAGGGGCCGTATGCATGGAGCAGTGTTAGCGGCATGTGGTGTTATCCCTGTAACTCCGGGTAGCTATCTCCGGTTATCTGCGGCTTTGAGAACTAGCTCACGCCATATGCATGGGGGTCTACACGGGTTGAGTTAGCTAAACTTGAATCTATTTATACATTTGGGAAATCCTTCGATTCGACAATATGAATAACGCCGCCAATGCGGGGGGAGGGTTAATATTGCTTCGAATTTAGGGTTAATTTGATTAAATTTCACTTATTGCCTACGTAATTCTGTTAAATATGACAGCATTGATTAGATTTGGGCCTAATATATAGCCGCCGATTCGGCAGCGGTGACGGTGTCCATTTTTAGTTGACTTTTGACAGTATGGATATCGACGTCGACACGGAGGCGGCGATTTGTTTACTTTACATTCATCGATTCGAAAATATTAATATCTCCGCCGATGTAGCGGCGGCGTGAATTTGGCTTCGTTTTTATGGTTAATTTGCTTAAATTTCACTTATTGCGTATTTAATTCTGTTAAATATGATAGCATTGATTAGATTTGGGCACCTTCCTCACACTAACCTAACACTAACACCGCTGTAAACCTGCTATGAGCAGAGTTAGAATTTCCGGGTTTAAACGCGCAGTGTTAGGCCTAACACTGCTCCATGCATACCAACTTTTCGGCGTTAAACCAGAAATCCCGCCGTAAACGCATTTTGACTCGGTAACACCGCTCCATGCATACGGGCCCTGGACTGAGATTTTCCTACATGTCGCATGTAGGTCAATTTCTCCATATAAACTGAGCATGTAGGTCAATTTCTCCATATAAACGAGTCTTACTTGTGATGGGTTTTGAGATTATTTTACCTAAGGCGCATATCTGTAAGATTTGGGGTACCAGCACGATTTCTCTGTATAAGCAGTGTCTTACTTGTGGTTGAGGGTTTTGGGGTAGTTTAGTCAAGGCGCATACCTGTAAGATTCGGAGTACCAGCACGATTTATCCACATAAGTTCAGTCTGACTTGTGGGTGAGGGTTTTGGGGTAGGTTAGTCAAGGCACATACCTGTAAGATTCAGGGTACCAGCACGATTTCTCTGTATAAGCCATGTCTTACTTGTGAATGAGGGTTTTGGGGTAGTTTAATCAAGGTGTGTACCTGTAAGATTCAGGGTACCAGTATGATTTCTCTGTATAAGCCATGTCTTACTTGTGATGGAGAGCTTTGGGGTAGTTTAGTCAAGGTGTGTACCTGTAGGATTCGGGGCACCAGCGACAAGGCTGACTTTGCGGTTCCCAGAAGCAGCCCGTGCTGGTCTGCGTTCTGAACCATCGGTGATAGGAGGGTGATGTAGGACGCGCAGAGATGATGAGTCAGGAGATGGGAGTAGCGAGCCGGCTGGTCGGCGGTGCAGTCCAGGATCACGTGAAACCTGCGAAACAAACAGACACTAAGGTAACTGGACCCTGAGAAAACCGGTAACTAGGAGAAAGCTGGACACCGTGAGAAAACTGGTAACTAGGAGGAAGCCGGACACTGTGAGAAAACCAGAAACTAGGAGAAAGCCAGACACTGAGAAAACTGGTAAAACTAGGAGAAAACCGGACATTGTGAGAAAACCGGTAACTAGGAGAAAGTTGGACACCATGAGAAAAACTGGTAACTAGGAGAAAGTTGGACATTGTGAGAAAACTGGTAACTAGGAGAAAGCCAGACACTGAGAAAACTGGTAAAACTAGGAGAAAACCAGACATTGTGAGAATACCGGTAACTAGGAGAAAGTTGGACACCATGAGAAAAACCGGTAACTATGAGAAAGCCGGACACTGAGAAAGCTGGTAACTAAGAGAAAGCCAGACACTGTGAGAAAACTGGTAACTAGGAGAAAACCGGACACTGTGAGAAAACTGGTAACTAGGAGAAAGCCGAGGACTGTGAGAAAACTGGTAATTAAGAGAAAGCCAGTAACTAAGAGAAAACTGGTAACTAGAAGAAAGCTGGTAACTAAAAGAAAGCTGGTAATTAGCAAAAAGAGGGACACTGTGAGAAAACTGGTAACTAGGAGAAAGTCAGACACTGTGAGAAAACGGTAACTAGGAGAAAGCCAGACATTGTGAGAAAACAGGTAACTAGGAGAAAGTTGGACACCGTGAGAAAACGGGTAACTAAGAGAAAGCTGGGGACTGTGAGAAAACTGGTAACTAGGAGAAAGTCAGACACTGTGAGAAACCGGTAACTGGGAGAAAGCCACACATTGTGAGAAAACGGGTAACTAGGAGAAAGACGGACACCATGACAAAACTGGTAACTAGCAGAAAGACGGGGACTGTGAGAAAACTGGTAACTAGCAGAAAGTTGGACATTGTGAGAAAACGGTAACTAGGAGAAAGCCAGCACAAAGAAAACCAGTCACCGCGAGAAAAATGGTCACTAAGAGAAAACCAGTCAGGTGAGGATGGTGCCTTCATCTCAGGATATTCTATACCAATGACAGGATAATGGCCCCCTCCCAACAAGATATAACCTATACTCATGTGAGGATAGTGCGTCCATCTCAGGATATCCTATACCAATGACAGGATAATGGCCCCTCCCAACAGGATATAACCTATACTCATGTGAGGATAGTGCCCCTCTCTACACAAAACACAGTATGTTCTAGTACATACATCTTACTAGTTAATCACGAGTATATTTACTTCATGTACATCATTTTGTTCTGGTTCCAAATAGTGCATATTTATCCAGTTTAGAACATTTTTATTACCGAACTGCAATTGTATGCATTGTTATTATCATAACACAATTGTATGCAGTTTATTATTATAACTGAAAACTTAACATATGTAAAAAAAAACCTCGCCGGTGGTGACAAAGTTCAAAATTACATTTACTAAATACAAAAATGGTGCTACTTTAGCATGCGGTCTACCGCTAGCGTGGGGGTCTACATCACCAAACACCCACATCAGTATCCTCCTCAAATTGAAGGTTTGTGTTAGAGGTAAAGTGCAGGTAGACCACACGCAAAAGTGTAAATGGCCAGGGAGAACGCACACTAAAGTGGCACCTAAAGAAAAATGCTAGAAAGAGACTAAATACCCGGCTAGATGATTCAGATTTCTTTCTAGGTCAGCTGACTTGTAATCAAGTGCGGCGTCTGCTCCGAGGTCAATGACAAGCTGGACGGCGTCTCCTGGACACGTGACTGTGACGTCAGCACCCCAGGCCCGCAGCAACTGGAACATGGCGGCAACAGGACCAGGTAAAGAGGAATTGGCATTATTTTATAATCTCATTGAAAGTAAATAGTCAACGTAGTTAAAGTTTTATAGTCGGACATTTTTTAGCCTACCATTTCACTCTTTTTGTCCCCTTTAAAAAAATGATGATAAATATATTAAGTTGATCATGTTCATCAATCAATCAATAGGATACAGCTATAATAGGCCTTGGACCTGTTAGCCGCTCTTAATTAATTGAAATGGAGACAGTTCTTCAGATGTGGTCAATCGTAGCAACTGTCACTGGCTCCAAGATATATGTAATGCTTGACCAGTATGCATCCAGTCGGGACTTGAAGCAGTTCACCGACTCCGCTGCTATGACACTCTCCGGCAGGTCATTCCACAGGTCAACCACCCTAAAGCCGAAAAAGTTGTGTCGCAGGTCCAGTCTGGAGTACCGCTTCCTCAGCTTCAGGGAGTGCCCTCTGGTCCTGGTGTTGGAGTCTCTGATAAGGGGGCCGCCTGTCTTGTAGATACCATGGAGATATTTGAATACTTCAATCATATCCCCCCGGGCCCGTCTGTAGTAATCTACAGTAGTGTTAATCTACTTTAGTTTAGGTTGAAGTATCTCTTATGATAAATACTGAACTTTGAAAATATTTAAAGTCAAAAGATGTCAAATTACTTTTGGTTTGCACACCAAAATGCTGGACACCATACACATAGCTGTATTAAATGGACTTATTATTCCTTTTATGTGGCAATAAACATTACAAAAGTGCACCGGTATCTAAGTTGGATATGTAGGCTCAAATCTAGGTGAGTGTTTGGTTTAGACAATGTTCTGCCTTCTTCGGACTATGTAGTAAACCTATATTATAAGCTCTATTGATGTAAATAAGACTCCCTTCTTTTTTACGGCATCCATATCCATGACGCTAAGTACTGATTGATTGGTGGTTGCTTTACGCTGTGTCGGCTGCATAGGCCATATTCACGGCGAGAATTTTTGATATTTTTTATTATTCAAACCATCACTTTTACATATAAAAGCACAAATCAATTATGTGTCAATAGACACTCATTAAATTAAAAAGCTCACAATTATATATTTGTGGCCAAGGGAAATAAAATTCCTGACAAAGAATTAATGGTTTTATTACTAATTGATAGAATTTATTTAATAAACTATATGAGGTGGTACAGACCAGCTGCCCTTAAAAAGGCTAAAATGTTTTCTTGTTTTACTTTAGTAAAAAGGTCATTTATAACGCTAAGTACTAGTATGAGACTATGGGTGAATGATTTTAGAAGCACATTTCCGCTGTGATACATAGGTTTGTTTGTTATTGTTTTACGTCCTAGCAACATCTAAAGTCATATCAGGACGGGATACATTGGTTGATATGATATTAGAATTGTGGGTGAATTATAGCATGAGGAGATGGGTGCACCTCGGTACCGCCGTCCTCCCAATGGACTCATGCTTCCCGCGCCCGCCTCCACCAGTGGGTAGCCGGCCTCCACCAGTGGGTAGCCACCTCTCCAGCTGCCGATCAGAAACACGTACCCACCTGCAGCCGACACCAGTGGCCGTATGCATGACGCGGTGTTAGCGAGCCAAAACTGGTTTTGGCGGGGATTTCTAGGTTAGCGGCGAAAACTCAGTACGTAACGAGCAGTGTTAGTGCAAACACACCGAGAGTAAGCTAACACCGCATCATGCATACGGGCCCAGCACTCCTCCTCTGGTACTTGAGCGCATAACACAAACTTCTCCACCCACCCATCCACCCGACTATTTCAAATTTGTGCACTTATAACACATATTATATTACAGACTTAATTACCCGTGATTACCTTGTGCCATTCACCATCATGTTGACCCTCACCGTCATAGGGTTTGTGGATTCTTCTTCACCGCAGTTAAACCTATGTACTTCACCCCCACTCCAGACCGGGCGCGGTGGCCGAATCGGTAGAGCGCGGGCCTCGCGTGCGGGAGATCGGGAGTTTGGTTCCCAGTCGAGTCAAAGCAATGACTTATAAAATTTACACTTGTCGCTTTGAGACTGGCACTCAGCATTAATAGGATAGGGCAAGGACTGGTTAGCTCAGTGTCAGGATGATGCGCGAGAAGGAAGAACAGAGGCGGAGGTGGGAAAACTGAGGCGTTTATTGTGACGCCTCGGGCAACATACAGAGAAACAGTGAAATAACAATAAATGACAAAGTAAGGTACAAACAGGGTAACTGAGGAGGTAAACAGGCTGAGGAGGCAGAGCAATACAGGGGGCTCATGAGGAGCAGGGGGCTCGCGAGGAGCAAAGAGTCAGGGGCTCATGAGGAGCAGAGGATAAATAGTGAGGGGCTCATAAGGAGCAGTGTCAGAGTTCTGGTAGAGGGGGGGCCGAGGAGCCCTCCGCCGGAGAGGGGGGAGGGTAGAGGAGGGAGAGTTGGGTGGGTGGGTGGAGAAGAAGAAGGGGCAGAGAGCTGGAAGGCGGCTGGAGGCTGAGTGCCTGAGGGAGGCCGGCGGGCGGCCTTATAAGGGGGGAAGTGAGCAGAGGCAGGAGGGGGGTGAGTCGCTCAGGGCCGGGGGGAGGTGAGCAGTGGCGGGGGTGAGTCGCTCAGGGGCGGGGGGAGGTGAGCAGTGGCAGGAGGGGGGGGTGAGTCGCTCAGGGCCGGGTGAGTCGCTCTCCCTCCCCTCGCATCAAACGAAATGCTTCGCATTACGACCGATGCGCGAGAAGGAAGAACAGAGGCGGAGGTGGGAAAACTGAGGCGTTTATTGTGACGCCTCGGGCAACATACAGAGAAACAGTGAAATAACAATAAATGACAAAGTAAGGTACAAACAGGGTAACTGAGGAGGTAAACAGGCTGAGGAGGCAGAGCAATACAGGGGGCTCATGAGGAGCAGGGGGCTCGCGAGGAGCAAAGAGTCAGGGGCTCATGAGGAGCAGAGGATAAATAGTGAGGGGCTCATAAGGAGCAGTGTCAGAGTTCTGGTAGAGGGGGGGCCGAGGAGCCCTCCGCCAAAGAGTAAGGAGAGGGCTCGAGGCGCGCCCGAGGCGGGAGCGCGGGGCGCCCGAGGCGTGGGCCCGGATAGGCAGGCCTGGGTGAGAGGAGGGTCCGGGGCCTACGTGGAGGGGGAGCGGGCGGCCAAAAAAGGGGGGGCCCGCTCCTGAGATGTGATGTCGGCAGAGGGTTCCTGTGAGGCTGGGCTGGGCTGTGGTCTGAGGCTGGGCTGTGGTCTGAGGGTTCCTCGTGAGGCTGGGCTGGGCTGTGGTCCGTGATGGGCGACTGGCGCTGGGCGGCGATGGGAGCCTTACTGAGGGGGCGCTGGGGCCCGACTGGGAGGTGGTTGCCGATGAGGTCGGCAGTGCCGAGGCGGCGGTCAGGCCGCGCCTCGGGCAAACTGGGCTGGGCTGGGCTGTGGTCTGAGGGTTCCTCGTGAGGCTGGGCTGGGCTGTGGTCCGTGATGGGCGACTGGCGCTGGGCGGCGATGGGAGCCTTACTGAGGGGGCGCTGGGGCCCGACTGGGAGGTGGTTGCCGATGAGGTCGGCAGTGCCGAGGCGG
Source organism: Branchipolynoe longqiensis (assembly GCA_030323885.1). Lineage (NCBI taxonomy): Eukaryota > Metazoa > Annelida > Polychaeta > Phyllodocida > Polynoidae > Branchipolynoe > Branchipolynoe longqiensis. The sequence continues at coordinate 115,038,442 of CM059189.1, forward strand.
CGGTCAGGCCGCGCCTCGGGCAAGCTGGGCTGGGCTGTGGTCTGAGGGTTCCTCGCGAGGCTGGGCTGGGATGTGGTCGGTGATGGCGACTGGCGCTGGCGGCGATGGGAGCCTTACTGAGGGGGCGCGGGCCCGACTGGGAGGTGGTTGCCGATGGGCTGGCTGTGGTCTGAGGTGAGGAGGTTGTCGCTTCGAGGTGGTTGTGAGGCGCCGGAGAGGGCCCCCCCGGGCCGGCCGGGGGGGGGCCGGGCGGGATCAAAAATCCGCCGAGGCGGCCGGGGTCTGTGCCCCCCGGGGCGGTGCTTGAGGTGGTGGGGGGGGGGGTGGGTGCGCTCCCCCTGGTGAGGTGTGCCCGAGGTGATGTGACGGGCGGTGGGCTGTACGTCGTCCGAAGCCGACGGGCCAGTGATGTGTCGGAGGGCAGCCTCGGCGCCCGAGGGCTGGTCCCGCGGCGCCGGGGAGGGACCCGGGGCCGAGCTGGGCGAGGCGCCTCCCGGCGTGCCCGAGGAGGGGGCCGGCGTGGCCGCGGCAGTGTCCGGGGTCCCTTCCGTGGTGCTTGATGCGGCGGCCCCCTCCTCGGGGCGGGCGGGGGCGTCCCCTCGGGCGCGGCGGTGAGACGGCTGCCGCGCGGTGCTTGAGGCGGCGGGGGAGGGCGCGCCTCCGTGGGGGCGTGTGCCCGAGGTGCTGGGATGGGCGGTGTGCCGTACGCCGTCCGCCTCGGGGCGGGCGGTGGCGTGGTGCAAGAGGGTTGCCCTCGGGCTCTCCTCGATTCGATGGCGTCCAGGCGTGCGTGGAGGGCGGCGGTGGTGGCGCGCTGGAGGTCGAGGAGAGCCTTGAGAACCTGAGTTATCTCGGTGCCCGAGGGTGCCGACGGAAAGGCCGGGACCGAGGAGGCCGACGCGCCTCCCGGCGCGCCCGAGGATGGTCCCGGCGCGGCCAGGGCGGTCGCCCGGGGGCTGTGGCGGCCCGTGCCTTTGCCGTGTCTGGGCATCCTGGAGCGGTCTGAGGGGATGCAGCGGCCCGAGGTGAAGAATCCCAAGAAGAAGAAGGGGCAGAGAGCTGGAAGGCGGCTGGAGGCTGAGTGCCTGAGGGAGGCCGGCGGGCGGCCTTATAAGGGGGGAAGTGAGCAGAGGCAGGAGGGGGTGAGTCGCTCAGGGCCGGGGGGAGGTGAGCAGTGGCGGGGGTGAGTCGCTCAGGGGCGGGGGGAGGTGAGCAGTGGCAGGAGGGGGGGGGGGGGGGGGTGAGTCGCTCAGGGCCGGGTGAGTCGCTCTCCCTCCCCTCGCATCAAACGAAATGCTTCGCATTACGACCAATGTGACTGAGTGGGATATCGGGTCATGGTGCCGGTGACCTGATTTCCCAGTGGGGCAGTACTATAAATTCGCCATCAGTGCGCACTGTCACAAGTTAGTACCTGTCCTGATATGACGTTAGATGTTGCCAGGACATAAAACCCGAACAACCAACCTCCGCTCCTGCCTTCATCTCCTTTGCAAACCATCACAATTATTGCTACTTACCTGAATGGAAAAAGTGCCAACACCTCCTGATCCGCCAAGAATCAACACTCTAAAAGTAAAAGTAATCAAATTCAATGCCGAGCTATATATTGTCATTGCTGGCTATACATGTTCCTGGTGATACAGGGATGAAACTTAAACACTGATGCACTTATTAAGCATTTGTTGCCACATCAAAGGGAATACTGAGTTAATTTAATAGAACCTCTTACTGCAGAAAGCCTATGGTGTCAGAGTTTTGGCATGCTTGCCAAAACTAATTTGACATGTTTACACTTCAAATGTCTCAAAAGTCATCCATTTAAAATAAAAGTTACTTCAAACTAAAGAAAGGTAGATTACACCAATCAGTTTAATAATAATATATTTATCTCAGAAAAGTTACAGAAACTCAAAACCATCGGATTATGCAACTTTAAGATAAAACAGCTATTAATGTAAAAAATATGGTAAAATCACGTGACCAGAACTTTAAAGCAAATGTAACTAATCATGCGGTCACCTTTTCCGCGAAGAGTTGGATGCGGAGAGATGTCCCATGGTGCAAAGCGCAGTCCATGACGTCAGCGCTACAAAAGGAATGCTCGCAGCCTCAATATGAGAAACGCCAGCAGGCTTCCCGGTCACCTGCGGGAACAAAACAAATCAGTTCACAATACCGTGCTGGCACTTCATCGAATAGAAAACGCTGAAATAGACCGGATGGCCAAATGTGTTGAGCACCCGCTTCCCGTGTGGCAGGTCTCGGGAATTGAATCTCAGCTGAGTTGTAGTGAGTCAAACCAATGACGTATAAATTTATACTTGTCGCTACCTAGCCTGGCGCTCGGCATTGCTCGGAGCAGTGGAATGAGGAAGACCAACTGTCTGCGATTGAAATTTACCATGCTTAATTAATGAAAGTAACAACAATAAAAGCATAACATAAGGCTGCCAATTTTATTACGAAATTTAAATTGCAAATAATTGGTGCTCCCTATTCCACTGTTCCTTGCCCTATCGCAGTAAATGTTAGGCGCCAGGCAAGGTAGCGACAATTATAAATTCGATAAGTCTTCAGGTTGTTTGGTGGGGTTGGGGTTCAAAGCTGTGACATCCATCCCGCATGGGAAGCGGGCGCTTTAGTCATTCAGCCATCCCATCTGAGTTGGCCATATCACTGCTAATTCACACTATTCACCCGTGACCTAATTAGGCATCAGAACCATGCTGAGTACGCACCGGGTATTGGAAATTGCCATAAGACACAGCTGTGTGCCGATGTGTATGAACTACTACAGAAATTAAAGGAGTAAAATTTGAAGATATTCACTTTTGAAACTATCATATTCATTTTTGCATACCTTTTTTCTATCTATTGGTCAATTTTCATGAAGATTGAGTGATCAGATGCATTTCAGTAGGTGATGTCAACAAAGTCACTCACCCTGTTTGCCAATCTTTTCTTAAATTCAAAATTGCATAACTTTCTTAATATATATATATATATATATATTTTTTTTTATTTGAACCCTTTTAAAGCTTTTATTAATTTGTAATTACTAAGACTGGTTGTTTAACTCTGTTACAGAGATAACTATGCTGACAGTGCTGTATGGTATATGATACTAGCATAACTATGGAGACTTGAAGTTGAGTCACATTGTAGTTAAAGAATGGGAAAATTACCATGCAAGAGTCTTCGTGAAAATTGGCCAATAGATAGAAAACAGGTATGCAAAGATGAATATGGAGGTTTCAAACATGGATACCCTCAAATTTGAGTGATTTCGAGAGGTATTGGTCGACGAAAAAGTATTCGCATCACTTTTCATACAGCGGCGCCTCGCAGATGCGTATGTGGCCTCGGTATGGTTTCAACATGGCCGCGGCGTGAATAGCATCAATTGCCGGACTGTAGCCACTGGTGGGTACTAACATTGTTTGTTGGAGTTTTCCATTCTGGCAACACATAAAGTCACAGGACGAGTACCACCAACAGTGCAAATGCATGGCAACTTTATAGTGGTGCCCCACTGGGAGACCAAGCTGTTGGCACCATGACCCGATTTCCCACTCAGTCACATTATCCTGATACTGAGCTCACCAGTCCTTGCCCTATCCTAGTAATGCCGAGCATCAGGCTAGGTAGCGACAAGTATCAATTTTGTAAGTCATTGGTTTGACTCAACCAGAATCGAACTCCCGACCTTCCGCACGGCAAGCCTGCGCTCTACTGATTCAGCCACCGCGTCCAGCTGGGTACTAACATGAACAGATCAATATAAAAAGTCACCGCTTCTATTAAATCAACATGATGAAGGAGCATACAATAAATAATAAATAAATAAGGGAGCACCGTCCGCCAATTAATATTTATATAATCAATTATATTATAAATATCCTATGCAGCAAAAACTCTTTACGAAACGCTCCATTATTGAAATTAGATACGCAAGATAAAAGTTATGAGGGTAAATAAATTTACACAAAAAGTTATTGTTCTTTAATTTTTTTAATTGGATGCTTTGACCAGACTATGCGGCTTTAATGGTCCGCCCTCAATGTTCGGGACGCCCAATGGAAGGTAACCATGCCAAAAGTAGCCAGATAACACACCACACAGTTACGTACAAGCCTATGATATGTAAATAGGAGTAGGCTAGTCTAGTAATAAGAGTAGAAAAATAAATACATATATACCAAGAAAATCCAAAAAAACTAACATAGGCTACTAACCATACCAACCAATTATCTATCTGCTACTGAAATGCAGGCAATCAAATACATTATCAGCAGCCACTGTGTGGTAAGATAACACCAACACTACAACTGGCCAGCATTGAAAACAAGCCTGGGTACCCAGGCTTATATGCTATGGACAGTATAAATACAGCCTCAATAAAAAAAAATTAAAAAAATGTGTGCAGGGTACAAGGAGAGTATTCACTGTAGTTTATGTAGTATCAATGCTTGCATACCCCGACTGAAGGAGCGATGACGTACTCAGCCAAGGAACCCTGGGCCCTGACAGGCATCACAGCGCCCCACACCTGCAAAATAAATACTTTTTTTTATATTCTTTTATTTGGTACATCAGTTGATTAAGCAGGGGAATTTTCAATCACGCCCAAAAATTGGACCAGCTTTGCTTAGCAATGAAAAAAAAGTGTGTGTGATTTATTGTGATAGGCAAATAAAACAATTAATTCTTCTTTTTCGTCCTTTTTTTCTTTTATTTTAACACCGAGGCTTCTTAGTATCATTAGTAGTCTCCCTGTCTGTGCGTCTCCCTGTCTGAGAAGTCAGTTCACACCGCTACACAACTGTGAACTAACAGCGGTAGGAGGACCCACCTGTCTGCCTGTGTGTCTCCCTGTCTGAGAAGTCAGTTCACACAGCTACACAACTGTAAACTAACCACGGTAGGAGGACCCACCTGTCTGTCTGTGCGTCTCCCTGTCTGAGAAGTCAGTGCACACCACCACACAACTGTAAACTAACCGTGGTAGGAGGATCCACCTGTCTGTCTGTGTGTCTCCCTGTCTGAGAAGTCAGTGCACACCACCACACAACTGTAAACTAACCACAGTAGGAGGACCCACCTATCTGTCTGTGTGTCTCCCTGTCTGAGAAGTCAGTGCACACCGCCACACAACTGTAAACTAACCGCGGTAGGAGGATCCAGCTGTCTGTCTGTGTGTCTCCCTGTCTGAGAAGTCACTTCACACCGCTACACAACTGTGAACTAACCACGGTAGGAGGACCCACCTGTCTGTCTGTGTGTCTCCCTACCTGAGAAGTCAGTGCACACCGCCACACAACTGTAAACTAACCGCGGTAGGAGGATCCACCTGTCTGTCTGTGTGTCTCCCTACCTGAGAAGTCAGTGCACACCGCCACACAACTGTAAACTAACCGCGGTAGGAGGATCCACCTGTCTGTCTCCCTACCTGAGAAGTCAGTGCACACCGCCACACAACTGTAAACTAACCGCAGTAGGAGGACCCACCTGTCTGTCTGTGTGTCTCCCTGTTAGAGAAGTCAGTGCACACCGCCACACAACTGTAAACTAACCACGGTAGGCGGATCCACCTGTCTGTCTGTGTGTCTCCCTACCTGAGAAGTCAGTGCACACCGCCACACAACTGTAAACTAACCGCAGTAGGAGGACCCACCAGTCTGTCTGTGTGTCTCCCTGTTAGAGAAGTCAGTGCACACCGCCACACAACTGTAAACTAACCACGGTAGGAGGATCCACCTGGCTGTCTGTCTGTGCGTCTCCCTGTGTGAGAAGTCAGTGCACACCGCCACACAACTGTAAACTAACCACGGTAGGAGGACCCACCTGTCTGTCTGTGCGTCTCCCTGTGTGAGAAGTCAGTTCACACTACCATACAACTGTAATTTGTGTAAGCTAACCGCGGGAGGAATAGGAGAACCGACTCACCTGGTCGCCGGGCTTGAGGCGGCTGGCGGCGGCCCCCCTGCCCGTCCTGACCACGACACCAGAGAAGTCCCGGCCGGGTACGAGCGGGAACTCGGACTGGCCCGGCACCAGGCCTTGCACCGCCCGCAGCGCGTTCAAAGGGCCGGCCCCGTACCCACCTAGTGGTCAACAAAAAGTAGCATTTGTATTCAGCGAATATTATTTGACACTCCATAACACATAACCTGAGGTATAACTTGTTATGCACACCATTATTTAGGATGCAGCCAAACACTGATTGTCCATCTGTTGCTGATTGTCATAGTCTAGTAATAATTCTAATACAACTACCTAGCTAATTCATCTCAGGTGGTATGTTACTTTATTAACTCACTTGCAATGTGTTTATTATATATTCTACTCAGTAACCTTATTGTTTCTCTACTTAAATTAATGCTGCATTAGAAGGGAATACTAAGTCAATTTAATAGAATATGTTACCGGTGACGCCTACAGCGTCAGATTTGTTTTGTGTTTGTGGCAACATTATTTTCACATGTTTACACTTCAAATATCTCAACTGTTACTCATTGAAAATAAAAGTAGTATATTACAAGTAGTATATTACAACAATCACCATACCATATTTATTTCAAAAGGTGACAGCAACTTAAAACCATCGAACTAGGTAACTTTAAAGTAAAGTAAATTACAACAACCAAAGTATTTATCCAAAGTATATTAATTATGATTAAATAGTGTAAATGACTGAAGATGAGCATGGCCGAAAGACCAGTGCCTCGGTGCTGAAAAAGGACTATTCAGATGAATAAAAATGTTTACCAAAAACAAACAAAAAATAATAATAATAATATGGCCAAAACCTTCAAATTAATCAGGTTAGGCAACTTCAGGGTAATGAGAGATACCTAGCATTTTTGCGTCGACGTTGTTAATGCTGGCAGCGTGCACCTTCACCAGTACGTCATCCGGGTGACGTAATGACGGAATGGACGCTGACCGTGACATGGTCAGCTTGTCGAGCCCACCGTACCTGTCCACATAAAGGGGGTTATCACATCGAGTAGGGGACAATTTAGATCAAAGATTCACCCCGATCTTACAGTACATGGGTGAACACCAACCCATTAAAAAAACTGGCGAAGAATTTCGACATGTGGGGAAATGAACTGAGCTGATAAATTCTTAATTTAAGAAGCAAAATATATTCTTCACATACATCTTCATATTTACCCACTAGACAGTAATATACTTCTGATATGAAAAATATAATAAAACATGTGGCTTAAGGAATTAAAAAAATTAAACCAATGGCATTTTATCGCCGCTATCTATGATCTTGTCTTTTTTGCATTCTCTCTCATTTCACCAACTCTGTGCTGATATATGTAGCCATTTAATAATGGAACCAGGGATTCCACTCCAATATGCGACCCGACTCCTCGAATCGGTCATTGAGTAGTATTTTGGACAAATTGAGTTATATTTATAAGCCCCAGTTTGATACCACCCTCATCTCTCCGTCCTTCTCCTGACTGAGATATCGCCATTTGGTACTCGAATATTCTCGTTAATAGACAGTCACGCTGTTTTGACTGATTGTTCAATGTTATTAAGCCTTGTCCCATATCTGCCTGGCACATTTAATTCGTTGCATTTTAACCGAAAAGACATGAATTCCAATTTTTCTCAACCCTTCCCTTCAGGAGTCATTCAAAGTTTTCAACATTCTTAGGGTAGTACAAAGAGAACTACTTTTCCAGACCCCCCCCCCCCCCCAACTAATGGACAAAGACACACAAAAAAACAGTTTTCCTTTAAAAAAAAATATATATATATATATATCAACATTTTATTAAACGATAAAAGTCATACTTGACTGACACACTCCCTTTCCCCGGCCGTACGACCGTGAAAACTTTAGATGAGCCCCCAACCTTACAAAGCACTTTAATTGATATTAGTAGTGGACCCACCCAGTGGCTTGCCAGGCCGTCATGACGCGGGCTGGTCTGCTCGATGATGCATGACGCTGACCACAACAGCCACAGGTCCAGGGTGAGGGCAGCCCTGAGGTCAACACGCGGCGAACCGCGACCAGCACCATGACGGACGCCGAACACGCACCCAGCGGCCGACACAAACCTGTCAAGATGGACTATGAATCAGAGGCTTGAATTAAACAAAGTAATTTTTTATTGAAGATTTATACTGCCTATCAAGCATGTGGATACATTATTTGTGGAGATACAACAGGGCAAACTTCAGCAAATATATATGTTATAGCGAGTGGGCATACCTAGTATCATGGATACGTCTGAATAGTCTTGTTTTCACCATTGGACAATTGGTTGATAGAAAGCCTGAGCCTACACTTTTACTGAGCGAAAGGATTTCTAACCTCCTACACCACATAGACATGGTATGAGAGCAACTGGCCTTTGATGACATTGTCAGTTATGCACAGCAGTAGAAATCCAAACTGGCAGAGGTGATAGCATGGGGAATCGGACCATCGACCTTCAGATTAAGCCTGACCTAGAAAAAAATCAGATACTCTAACCACTCCACCAGAGAGAGCACCACTTCTCTATTTATTATATTTATAGCTGCACAGTCCGATGAAAACATCAGATTTTCAAAACCAAAACAGTTATCTAGATTTTAGACTACAATCTAACTTAGATACTGATGCACTTATTAAACATTTCTTGCCACATGGAAGGAAATACTGAAGCAATTCAATAGAATGTGTTACTGCAGAAGCATATGTCAGACTTTTGGTGTGCTTGCAAAATTAATTTGGCATGGTTGCACTTCAAATATCTCAAATGTTAGCCATTTAAACTAAATGTTACCTCAAGCTAAAGTAAGGTAGATTGTAACGATCGACCAAATTTATTTATCTCAGAAAATGACAGAAACTCAAAACCATCGGACCATGCAACTTTAAAGAAAAACACAGGGTTAATAGAAAAGGTTATCCAGTAGATTTAAAAAAAAAAATACAGCTAAATTCAAAAACATTTTACGGTATTCAAACCAAAAATCGAAATTCAAGAACATTTCATTCTTACGGTGACATGTGCGAACACTGATTTTTTATATTTTTTATTGAGGCTGTATTTATACTGTTCATAGCATATAAGCCTGGGGTTTTCAGGCTTGTTTTCAATGCTGGCCAGCTGTAGTGTCAGTGTTATCTTATCATACAGTAGCTGCTGATAAGGTATTTGATTGCCTGCATTTCAGCAGCAGATAGATAGTTGGTTGGTCTGGTTAGTAATCTATGTTAATTTTTTTTTATTTTCTTGGCATATATGTGTTTTATTTTTTCTACTCTTACTACTAGACTAGACTACTCCTATTTACATATCATAGGCTTGTACGTAGCTGTGTGGTGTGCTATCTGGCTACTTTTGGCATGGTTACCTTCCATTGGGCGTCCCGCTGGTGGGCCATGACATATCACATGCCCCTTTGCAGTGCAGCTTAGTGGGGGTTTCCTAGCCTTATTTTGCACAGATATTTTTTGTATGCTTTTAGGTCAGGAATTTGTCATTCCTTTACTGTTTGGGCATTCCACACCGTGGCAGCTATTTCCAACATGCTTCTCTCGTGAGCTTTTATTTGGCTTCTGGTCTGCTTTAGTAGTGGCACATTATTTGCTCTGGTAGCCCTTTGTGGTTTTGTTAGGAGTTTATTGTCTTGACTATAGCTGTATGCTAATGTTTTCAGATGAATTATTCTCCTATTTTCTAGCAGTTTTACTTTGGTTCATAACTAATATCAATTCCAGTAGATTATGAAGCTACATTTTGACTAGTGCATAAATGACACGGTTAACAAAATAAATTAGATTATAGGAATGGTGAGAAAGTTGGTTATGTACATGGACTCAGAAAACTTCAAGTGGTTATTCAAAGCCTTACGAAGATCTCACCTGTAGTATAGACAGGTTAAGGCCTCACAAAGGGGTGGGGGTGGACACACATCACGGTAGAGAATATTAAGTGAAGCGCTCCTAAATAATAAATGTTAATATGACTAGGAGAGCTTTCTTAGTTAGGCTCAAGAATCCAACATTGGGACATCGCTGCCTATAAAATAGTATAAATGGATATGATCAAGACATGCAAACTCTGAATTCAACAGTTTGACCAGAGAAATGACCAAATCGATGACACCATTCAAGCTGTACAAGAGAGCCAGAACGCTCCTTAGATAACTCTTCTCTGCCAAGTCTAAGAAAGTTATAAGCATAATAGGCCTATGTGTGTAGTGTAACATCCTCATGAATCATATTGGTTAGGCTCATGGTATTAATTCTTTTGAACAACGGATTTGAACAGATACTGGAGATCGGGAAGTTGTGAAGTGACTCTGAGCTTCACATGTCAGAGAGACTAGTAAAATGTTATTTATGACATCTCCCCATGCCCAGATAATACTAGATAAAAGAGTCACCCTGTACGTGTACCACCATTCACACAAGAGGTCATGAACACAAGCTCTACAAAAGCAGATGCAACCTGGAACTTCGGAAGCACTTCTTCAGCCAAAGAATAATAACTGACTGGAAATCACTACCTGATAATGTCATCTCAAGCCCTACCCTGAACTGTTTTAAAGCTAGAATAGACCGATTTTGGAAAAACGAGCAGTATAAAACTCCGAACTGACTTTCAAGTATTGCAGAATAGAGACCGAAAAACCAACAGGCAATTATGCCTTCAACATTTCGTACATCTGGTATCAAGGTATCAAGGTATCAAGGTATCAAGGTACAACTAGTACAAGTACGGGATGAATCTTTTATTTGAGATAAGACAGATTCATCAGAATTCAGATCACGCTCTGTATAACCGGTACGTATTTTGTCATTTCTGACTAGTTCATACAAAAGGCTGGCCACAATATTCATGTCAGTTTTGAGAAACTCAGAATGTCACTGCTACTAGCAGTGCTAGAGTAGTAGAGACTTGGGTCTTGGCACTTGCAGAAGAATTCTCACTACATTACTGCACATGACAAAACTGAACAGAGCATCCTCACCACATGTGATGGGCTCTGATGGTGGAGTCTCCAACTTGGCTGAGCGTATAGCTCAAACACTCTATATCTAATCTAATAAGTAATAGTAATACTGTTGCTTGGAGTTCCGAGAGTCACTGCATTACATAATCAGATTAAATATGCTATTCTTCATAACTACATAAGCCACAACCAACCATGTTTAACGCTGTAGCTTTTAACTACTAGTTCTAGTACTACTACGGTCAGACAGTATTATCAGTAACTCGTAAACTAGGTTTTTACGACGCTACGTAACAGTACGTTGTATCATCATTTTTGACATCAATGATGACATCAATGATCAATTCAATGTCAATTGTCATCATAATCATTCAATGATTCATCAACGACAACGTGTCCTCAATCATTGACATTATCTGTTTTAATCTAGTCTAAAATAGCGAAGAGGTTTCGCATATTAATTCCGGGTTTCTGAAAGCTACACATACTTATATCATATAACATTTGTCATACCTAGTTCTTTTGGAATATTACCAGAAAACTACAAGCGTTCTAAGTATGAATATGATATTACTAACTGCGACTAGCGCCGGAAGACCTTGGTGCACGGACAGAGGAAACAAAAACAGTGTGAAGCAGCGCCTGTTTACCCGTTCAAATAGTTTCCTTCAGTCATGAATCGATAGAGGTCACTATTGTAACACGGCCGCTTACAGCATTGTATTTGGTCAATCGTCACATCCGTCTGCATTGCTATAAGCGATTCACGCACACTAATTAGATTAATAATATTTAATCTAGTAATTTTATTTCCCATAATTCTATGGTAAAAAAATATCTGCCCCCTCATATGATTATTGTTGTTGTATGCGACCCGCCACATCGGTACGACGCACAGACGGAAGGGTTGGGTGAACTTCGTGTATACGTAGAAACAAGAACTTGAAGAAGGTGGGTGTTACTGTCCGTTTTATAAATGCGATCTACCCTCAACTGGTCCAAGAAGGAGTTAGTGTTGTTGGTCTTATATTATCACTCGTCATTTATATCGTAGTTTTTCTTTAGCATAAACTACCATCGAAATGGGTGGTGTCAACTGTCATATAGTCACTATATCATGACAGTTGACACCACCCATTTCGATGGTAGTTTATGCTAAAGAAAAACTACGATATAAATGACGAGTGATAATATAAGACCAACAACACTAACTATAATAATTATAGTGATATAGACTATAGACGTATAGTGATATACATAATGATATAAGCTGTATTCACACGGACAAAATGTGAGGCGTATCACACAAATCGAATCAGGTGAGGCGAATTAGGCACCCGTTCACACGGACACTGCGTGAGGCGGAAGTGGATATCTGCGCATGAGCAAGTCCAGGCTAACCAGCGCCATTTTGGGTTCGACGACGCCGGCACCAGAGAGTGTGGGTTCGACCTAGATATGTATTTAATGATTCGTATTGGTTTGGAACGGTCAAAACTTCTGCTGGGCAGTGAAACCCTACAAATAAATGATGAACAAAATATCTGTGCATAGATAGCGGTTTCATTAATTAAATTATATAATATGCGCTTTTGATCGACCGGAAAGTCAACAAACTGATGTGTCGACTGCGCATGCGTGTGACGTCCTAAATCGCTTCATATGCGTTCACACGGACAGGGTAGAATGCCTCAGAGTAAATCGCTTCGTGTAGACCACCTCGCGATGCGTTTTACAGTAGGCGATTTATATGAATCGATTCAGCCCTAAAACGCCTCACCGTCGCGTTCACACGGCAAATGTGAGTCGCAGTACGCGAGGCGTTTCGCGTGAGGCGTTTTACCTCGCTCGTGTGAATACAGCTATTGTGATTGGTAGACACTACCAGTGAATAAGTGGTCAAATTTCCCTGTATCATCAGCCCATGCTTTTTCTAATGTCATGATTCATTATGTGAGAAACTTCAAACCTTAGATGGTGCTAGGATGTAAAACAACAAACAAACAAACATCAAACTATCAGTATCACATTCTGTATGATTCACTGACACGGATTTAGTGATTCACGGTATCATTTATTCATTCATAATCATTGGAATGATTGACATCGGAATGATTGATATCAGTATCAGCACACTATCACTCACTCAGATTCAGAAGTCATTTAACATTGTGACTAAGTCTACTGTCTAGTCACTGGCCTAGACCTAGTTAGATAAAGCTTAAAGGATTCACCCGGTACTCGCAGTACACGGGTGAATACCAGCCGTATATAAAGCCGTGGTCACACACGGGCCTTAAGTCGCCTCAACTAATTCGCCGCATCTAAGTCGACTCACATTGGACGTGTGACAGCGACGCTGAGGCGAATTAGGGCTGAGTCGACTCAACTAGTTCGCCTCAAGTAAATCGCGTCGCAAGGTAGTTTAAATGAGGCGAACTAGCTTGAGTCGGCCTAAGTGGCATGTGTGAATGCAACTAGTTTAGTTGAGTCGGCTTAAGCACATGGATGGAGACTGCTTCCTAACAGTAGTTGCTTTCATAGTGGTTAGAACACATGTTTGGACCGTCCTACATGTTTGCACCATCCCATTTTTTCATATATCATATGGAGACTGCTTCCTAACAGGTAGTTGCTTTTGATAGTGGTTGGAGCACATGTTTGGACCGTCCTACTCTTCCCATGTCTTGTTAGGTATGTTTGTATGTATTTACTTGTGGATGTATATGTGGCATGTGGATGTAAAATCAAGGGAAATAAAATAAACTGTGTGCAACTTTGGTCCTTTTAGTTATGAAGTGTTTTTGTACCAAAAAAAACCCATTTTACAGTCAGCCATTTGTAACATGACATATGGGACGTGGTTGAATCCTTATTAACATTTTGTATTGCATTGATATATCAAACAAAACAGTTCCCAAATCAAAAATGTATGCATGCTTAAATTTAAAAAAAATATATTTGATGTCTTCAGAAATAACCCTGTACTGTCAGTATGGGGTGAATCTTTTATCTAGGATGGTGACTGCTTCCTAACAGGTAGTTGCTTTCGTAGTGGTTAGAACACATGTTTGGACCATCCTACATGTTTGCACCGTCCCATTTTTTCATATATGTGTGGATACCCATCCTGATATGACCTTAAATGTTGCTAGGACGTACAACAACAAACAACCATCGATCTGAGCCGGTTTAACGCGCGTGTGTGAACACGACACACTTTGAAAACTCTGTATGTGTGAACGCGACGCTAGTTTGACTCATCTAGTTCGCCTCATCTAAGTCTCCCTAACACTGTAAGTGTGACCATGGCTTAAGAACGATCGAAAAAGCGGGGAAATGAAATGAGAGCCTAATTTCACAATCTAAGAGGCAACATTTATTCTTTATATGTCTTCATATTTACCCACTACCATTGAGTTGAAAAATATAATAAAATATCTAGTTTAAAAAGATTTTAAAGTGAAATCGACGGCGTTATATGGCCGCCATCTTGTATTTTTGCATTCTCTCACATTTCACAAACTCTGTGCCTATATATGTAGCCATTTGATCCTGGAACCACAGTTTCTAGTTCCTGTCCCATACTAAAGCTATTTTCGCCCGTATTTACACTACATTGTCGTTCACCCGTGTACTACAAGTACCGGGTGAATCTCTTAATCTAAGTCCCTAGTCACCTCCTAGCTAGTGTGATACTATAGTATAGTCACTGACTATAATATAGTATGACTATTGGCTATTGCTGGTTATAGAGTGTATTCCCGTGACGTCGTCAACCGGAAGCGCGGCCATTGTGGCGATATCAACCAGTAAACAACCTGCCGGTTGCAGTAACATAGTAGATCATTCTTTCAGTTTTATTCCAAATTAATAGAAATGCAGAACCCTAACCTTATGAATTTAATATAATCTTTTTGTTGAATATGTTTTCTGCATATGTGCCAAGCGGTTTGTTTCTAGGTGGTGTAGTTTTAGAGATATTTCACTTTTTCTGCATGAAGATTGCTCACAGCCATTGACAATGCATTGAGTTTGCCGATACGCGCAGTGCAACGCATCCATTTTATTCAAAATTAATAGAAATGCAGAACCCTAACCGTATAAATTTAATATAATCTTTTCGTTGAATTTGTTTTCTATATGTGTGCCAAGCCGTTTGTTTCTAGGTGGTGTAATTTTAGAGATATTTCACATTTGCTGTATGAGGATTGCTCACAGCCATTGACAATGCATTGAGTTTGTTGGGTTTGTTATTGTGGGTACTATCGCCACAATGGCCGCACTTCCGTTTAGCGTGATGTCAGTGCATACCCTCTATAAGGAGGTAAATAAATAGGAAGTGGCTATTAAAATTTGTATGGGACCGTATGAATAGCCAGAGTGCTTGTTAGCACGGCACTCCTTTATCATGTCGTATCCCCATCGCATTAGGGTTAGGATATGGGTTAGGCTACGGTAAGCTAGTCATGTGACTACCACCATACTAATAAGCGCTCTGGCTATTCATACAGTCCTGTACAAATAGCCACTGCCAAATAAATATGGTAATACATGAGTTTGATGTGTTTCACACTCTAGTTTCAACATAAAACTTAAAAGCAATGTCAACTATCAGTGGCTAGTGCTTTTTTAACGGGTACTATTATGGCATTAAACTAGGAATACAAAATAGATATATCACTCACGAAGCGCATACTGCTATTTTGGCCCGTATTTAGACTACGTTGACGTTCACCCCTACTGTATGTACGGCAGGGGCGTAGCTAGGCGTATGCGCGTACGCCAAAACGTCCACATCGTTTTGTCAACAACAACAAATAATAAAGAGAGAGAGAGGAGGCATGTAGTAGTCCGGAGTGTCGAAAACTCAAGTCTAAAATGTGTCAAATCCGCCAGATTAAGCTTAAGCGGCCCCCTAAACCCCCTGCCGAAATTAGGAGTACACATAGTTAAAGGTCTAGCTACACCCCTGTACGGGGTGAATCTTTTATCTATAGGAGCCTATACTACAGTATGTAGTGTAAACTCCACGTCATACAATAGTCACCTTACAGTTACAGCTACACACACCGATTGTGATCAAACTTGTCAGTGTGTGGAAATAATGCTATTTAAGAGTAACGTACACTCGATAAATATGTTTTTGTTTTGCTAAAATACCGATCTTACTTGTATCTATTATAATTTTAGATTGGAGGACTATTATTAGCTTAACGTAATTTTAGCTTAACGTAATGTACTATTGTTTGCCCGTCCTGATATCACCTTAGATGTTGCTAGGACGTAAAACAACAACAAACAAACTATTGTTTACAGTTCTAGAACTCAACCAGTCGATATGCCAGTATTTCCAAGAGGTTTTCGAACCCAATGCATTACTACACTAACGGAGTCAATATAATTGATACGGTTATGTAAATGATTGCGTAATTGTATTCATCGCCATATAGGGTAGCGGGTGTAAGGCTAACCTGTAACCTTTGCCCCTCAATTCAAAGGTTACAGGTAAACAATTGGTAATTAGGTAAGCATTATATAATTGGCTCAGATAGGAAATCCAAATGATTAGCAGTGGTAGATACTGATATTACATTTAATCTAGCACAATGAATTATTGCATACATGTTACTTGGAATCTGGATAATTGAACATGGCTTTACCATTGTAAAGTATGAACATATTCTCTGTACATTTATGGACTTTAGTACTACTTCTAACTTTAAAATGTAACCATTTTAGCATGTGAATTTTGATCAGTTTTTAATATTGGGGGGCTCTTGGGTTTGATCTCTGGCCGAGTCAAATTATAGAATGACAATCTTTATGCTTTTCATTCAATATTTAGGCCGGGGCTCAGTGATACCAGGATAAGGCAAGAACTGGTTGGTTTAGTGTCCGCGTAATATTATATTTGTTGGTGGTTTTACATTCTAGCAACATCTAAGGTCATATCAGAATGGGTACCCATTTGTGAAAGTGTGCACTCATGGTGGCTTTATAGTACTGTCCCACTGGGAGATCAGGCCACTAACAAACACTATGATCCTGATACTGAGCTAACCAGTCCTTTCGCTACCCTATTCATGTCGAGCACCAGACTATGTTGCGACAAGGATCAGTTATGAAATCATTGGTTTCAATCAATCAATCAATAGGATACAGCTATAATAGGCCTTGGACCTGTTAGCCGCTCTTAATTAATAGAGCTTCAGATGTGGTGGATCGTAGCAACTGTCACTGGCTCCAAGATATATGTAATGCTTGACCAGTATGCATCCAGTCGGGACTTGAAACAGTTTACCGACTCTGCTGCTACGACACTCTGCGGCAGGTCATTCCACAGGTCAACCACCCTAAAGCCGAAAAAGTTGTGTCGCAGGTCCAGTTTGGAGTACCGCTTCCTCAGCTTCAGGGAGTGCCCTCTGGTCCTGGTGTTGACTCAGCCACAATTCGAACTCCTGACCTTCTGCATGCGAAGCCTGTGCTTCTACCGATTCGGCCACCGCATCTGGTAGACCGAGTAATGTGAGAGTGGGATATTAGATTCCGATGGGGCTAAACCAGTGTGCACTGTCACAAGTCAATACCCGTCCTTATATGACCTTAGATATTGCTATGGCGCAAAACCAAAATAATGCAAACCTCTCTGCACCCATCTAGGGTAGGACAATAAGGACTGCCCGGGCACCTAGTTTACTCGGTTGGGCTGGTCTCAGTGACCTGCCCGAATGGGCAAGTTGTTATTTTTCTGATCTGCAGTAGCAGATTTTGGTTTCAATTGGCTGACTTGGACTTGGGCAAGTAGTTTTGCCACTCAGGCAAGTAGAAAATTCAGTCACTTGCCCAATAGGGCAAGGGGGGAAAAGTTACCGTCTTACCCTGCCATCTCCAACTCATCCAATATTCTTAAAATGATGCACCAATGTGATGAAATAGTGAAGTGAATAACAGCCATTCTCCTTCGCAGGCCAGGATGTCGAAGCAGCTGGAGGAGCCATTTGTGAACCTGGATCTGAGCGGGAAGCTGATCATTAAGGTGCAGCTGGGGGACGACATTCGCCGCATCCCCATTCACAATGAGGACATCACCTATGATGAGCTGGTGCTGATGATGCAGCGCATCTTCAGGGGCCGGCTCAATAACACCGATGAAGTCACCATCAAGTACAAAGACGAAGGTGCATGCGCCACGCTTCTATGTAGATAACTGCACCTCCAGTGTGTGTGGTGCGTGGGGGGGGCCCCACCCACCAATTACCCCGACATCTGGGGGGGGGCACTCCACCAAGGAGGAATATTTATAGAGTACATGTTTCCCTTGCATTTATACTCGTATAATGCGTTATACATCACATATATATTCAATTATATAGCATTATAATATATATAATATATTATATAAATATAAGGACAGCGAAGAGAAGTAGATAGCTGTATGAATTATCTATACTATATTTGTAGACAACTATTCCTATATGTATATTAGATTATATAGCATTGTGTTAATTATATAAATGCGCCATGTCCCGTTCTCTATTTATATACTGTTGCTGCCACCTAGTTTTGAATGCTGTCACTATCTCTGACTTGGACTAATGGGTCATTTGCCCCCAAAGTCCTTATCTGACTGAATTAACCCCAAACTTACATGCCGAGCTGTTCGAAGCTGCACCTCATGTAGTCCCCTGGACTAAGCTGTGGTCTTCAGTAGTCTGGTTACAAGCTAGTTAATGTTCAAAGCGAGGCTTGGTGGGGTTAGGGCGTACCTGCGAGTGTGATCCCCCTCAGTGCTTTGTAAATTGACCACATGGGCAAGGCAACATACCACATAAGTCTAATCTCAGCCCTGATTGGTGGGCAGAGGGCAGAGTTCTAAACATTAATTTTGGAGGCGGCATCATGTGACCTTAAGTACTAAGTAGTCCATCTTCCCCAAATAAGCTGATGGGACCGGGCCGGGCAAGACGCTAATTGACAATCGACTAGTTTGTCCTTCCATTCAGAGTCCTACTTTTAGAGTTGCATAATCCGATGGAGTGACAATATTCTCCAAACTAAAGCACCGACCTGGATTTTACCCAATATATCCAACTTAGATGCAAGTGCATTCATTAATCATTTCGTTGGGTTTTTTTCCTTAAGAATATTTAAACTGAATGGCTTCAACATGAGGCCGTGTCATGTGACACGGTCGGGGCCTCCTTGTCTGTATTACCGACAATGCGAAGGAACAACAGAAGATTCTGTATGCTTCATGCGTTTAATAATCACTCCGCTTCCTTGCCGAGCCACAGATCAAGTGACCCACCCCCTGACCAGCCAAGCCACAGTTAACCTCTCATGGTTGGGGGGGTGGGGGCTGCCGCTAGCCAATCGCACAGGGGCAGTCCACCCGGGGCCTGCCTCTGGCTAGCCTGTTGCTACGGAAGGGCAACAGAGGTCGACGTAGTCCCTGCCACCACTGCGTGGTAGTGAGCCACATTTACAAACTACTACAGTAGCAATGGCATAGTTCACTTGGATTCAACTAGCGTACTTACATAAACATTTGTTTGGTAAAATAGTTTATAAAGCAACGGTTTATAAATACAGATGAACCTCGATCCAACGGACTAATAGGGGGGAGCAGTTGTCCATTAAAGCCGTTTGTCCGTTGCAGCGACAAAATTTTCCGGGGGCTTCTACCGCAGCGACAACATTTACCGGTTACTCTACCTCTGGCGGATCTTTCATATGCCTCTGGGGATCTTTCATATGCCTACGTACATGAATGACCCCCTTCTTATCCTTACTAGAGTCAACATTAAACTTTACAGCATATTTTCTAAGCTTGTCCTTAGCCTTATGGATATCACTCGGGAGTTTTAAACGTTCGGACCAGATATTCACTCTAGCGGATTGTGTCCGTTGGATTCGGAATCCATTGCATCGGTGTCCGTTGGATCGAGGTTCATCTGTATGTCATACAACAGGATCCAGATTAAGATCGAACGTTATAAAATACGACATGACCTGTTCACACTGTGCATGTACTTGTTGAGATAAGACAAGTTTTGACATTAATAGCATGTTTTATTTAATTTCAGATGGAGATCTCATAACAATTTTCGACAGTTCAGATCTTTCGTTTGCAATTCAATGTAGTCGAATACTGAAACTAACGCTATTTGGTAAGTTGTCATATTGTCCCTTCCTGTATGCACTCAATGATGATATTTTGGGGGGCGGGGGCCAGTGTAAGTTCTTAATCCAAATCATCATAGGTTTTAAAGTCACAGCTATCACTTCTTTCACAAATATAATTTGAAGTGAACTATTTTGGTGATACATAGTGTGATGATGTTGGTTCTCCCTACTCGAACCACGCAATCGTAGATGGAAAAAAAGACGCGAACACTGGGGCGTCTGTAAATACTTTTATTCCCCCCGAGAGGTTGGGCGTTGGTCATGTTCTGACCCCGAGGCATGTGTGGCGGGCCATTAAATAAATACCCTGCCCTAGCGGGGAGGGTTGGTCACCTGACCACCTGTTGGTTCGGTATAAATATGTGACAAGTATCCTACTTAAACATTCCCCTGTTGTAGCTCGGGGAGTGCGGTAGGAGAGTGGTTTTTGCGAATAGCCAGGTCTGACCATCCTCAGGGTTCCCGGGGATCCTTAAAGTCTTAAATTGATTAAAGTATTCATTAAAATTATGGATGTCAATATATTGGGGTGGGGGATTTTAAAGTGGTTGCCTTGTTTCTAAAATCGATCTTTATTTTGGGGACATTTAACAAAATTATATCTTGACATTTCATTTATCACACATTCTTCGTCACACACCGGGTCGACATGTCTTCGTTTATCCCATTATGCACAGACTCCAATTACTTCCTGCATGACCGGAAGTTGATTCGGCGATCTCTGAGCATGAACCGAAGCAGCTGTGGAATTTCTTTATTTTGGTCCTTATAAAACAGTTTTAATGGTCCTAACCTGGACGTAAAACTACAATAACCAACCAACCATACTTAAAAAGTCATTTAAAAAAGAAGCCTGAAAAAGAGTAGGAACCCTGTGTAAAACTCGAATAGACAAACTGTTTTTGTTGTTTCAAGTGATTTTGTTGGTTTGTGTCCCTATGCGTGTGCTATGAGTTAGCGGTACCGCTGCAGTATTACTGTTGCCATTCCAGTTAACGGAAAGCCTAGGCCATTAGAAGGAGATGACATGAAGCACATACGAGGAGAACTGCGGGAGATCAGAGACAAGGTCAACTGTTTGCTGGATGCCCTTGAGCCGGTAGCCGTGACAGTGACTGGCCCTGAGAGATTCAAGTCTTTCCCTAACGCGTCCTCAGAAAGTAAGTATCGTAGAGATTTATTAACGACTTGGTGAAACTTCCTTTGGTGAAGGTGTCGGTCATCACATTGATCCTGCTCAGTGGACACATTGGTAGTTTGGGCTATTTTCCGTTCCAACCATTGGTCCACAACTGGTGCATCAAAGGCTGTGGTATGTACCATCCTGTCTGTGGGAAAGTGCATATAAAAGACCCCTCAATGCTTATTAGAAAGAGTAGCCTATATGGCAGCAGCGGGTTTCCTCCAAACAAATATGTCAGAATGACCATATGTTAGGCATCCAATAGCCGATGATACAAAAATCAATGTGCTCTAGGGGCGTTGTTAAATAAAAACAAGCTTTACTTTTTTTCTTTGTTGTCTCCAGAGTTCGCACAATCTTGAAAAGGCCTTAAATTTGAAAATGCTCTGAAAAGGCCTTGAAAATTGACCAAATGCAAAAAAAAACTAACATTGAATTTTGTTTTATTTTGGGAGAGGGGAGAGGGCAAGTTTTATTGACAACAGTGTTTTGAATGGCTAGGTGTGTGGCTTGTTAACTAATCTAAGACAATTGTTAAGTATAATAAATATGTTAATTCCCTAGTTGCTTTTGTTTTGATAAAGAAAATAGCATACACAAACCACAATGCCACATGGAGTGTTGAGGTTTACGGACCTAGCCTGTGCCCACCAATCAAGACGCATACTGACCATGTGGTGGCTGTTTATAAACACTGAGTGCACAGTTGCTATGGTGACGGACCTGTCAATCACAAGCTCTATCAGTTTTGGTCATTAGAATTGATTTATAACCAGTAGGCAGCATGTTGTTTTATTTTGTTTATTTGTTTAACGAGCCCCCCCCCCCCCCCCAGCAGAAAAAAAGGAAACCTTGACTATTGAAGGTCGTACAGTGGTTAAGCGTAACTAACTAAATACGTAAAATAGAGCAGAGAAAAGTATGCCAAAAGAGCATACAACTGTGGTAAAATCATAAATGTTATGAAAAATAAAACCAACAATAAGTTTTTTCAAGTTAAAAATGGAAAATGAATTTGTGGTAAAAACGAGTTTCCATCAAATATTTAATATGAGTTGTGGATGGAAACGGAACGACTCCACCGCACCCTCATTTTCAAATACATCATCTCTAACTGGCTGTAGGTGAGTTTTGCTGTCGGTGTTGCGGCCCTATCATTGTTCATCCTGTTGATTTTGTCAGAAACCACTTTCATCCCTGTACTAAATGAAGCCGCATTGCTTGCCAGGTGCCCCTGATATTACCCGGCCGATACATGTACCCACCAGCAACCAGGGCTCAACCAACGTTGGTGGCAGCAAAGAGTTTGACCCCTACTCCACACAGAAGAGCGTAGACGACACACAAAGTAAAGTGATGTCATCCTTCGGCATTAATAACGACGTAGGTGAGTCCCAGATCACCCCGTTTCATATAATGCCGCATCTGGGCCGCGTTCAGGCTCCATCTCGGAGATGGCTGTGACGTCACGCTAGTCTGAACGGCAAAAGCAGTTTGTTGTCTCGAAAATGGCCGCCCCCATAGATGGTGGCCATTTGCAATGGAAAGGCTGTGCTGTGATTGGCTGAAACCACTGAATGCGGCGGCCATTTTCGAGGCGCTTTTCATCTCCAGTCTGAAAAGCGAGGCGTCCCTGAGACGTCGCCGAGACGCACCCTGAACGCAAATAGGCCAAAAAGCATCGCGGAAACGTCTCCGCGAGATGGACCCTGACAGTGGCCCTGGCTTCCTCTGTGCACTGTCTAAGCTGGTTCCTGGGGAGCACCTTAATTTATCAGGATTCATGCTGGTCATCAAAAACTTTAAAAAGTACTTAACAAAAATTAAGTACGGAAAAGTCCAACAATTATATAAAAAGTATTGTCATTAAAAATTATGGATGTCAATACGTTGAAAAAAAATGTTTTCAGACTGTTTGTCTTGTTTATAAAAATCTATCTTTATTTTGTATTGAAAAAAAAGATTATATCAAGGTTGAGCAGAAATTTTGGGGCAACCTTGGCTGTCCTCCAAAGATTACATCTGAAGGGCAATAGGACTAGTGGAGCATACTCGACATATGGAGTTATTGCATGCTGAAAAAGGTGTGGAATTTCTTCATTTTGGTCCTTAAAAGACAGTTTTAATGGTTCTAAAAGGTACTTTTAAAGTCATGAAAAAAAGAAGCCCGAAAGAGTGGAAACACTGTTTATTACACTTGAAGCTGCACAGTCCGATGAAAGCGTGAAGGTTTCTAAACCAAAATGTTTAGCTAGATGTGATCCTTAAAGCGCATGTCACACCTTACCGGACTGAGTACCGGACACCACTGGACAAAGAATTGTCTAGTCTGGTGCTCTCCGGTACACAAAATGTATCGAAATGGAGCGAATTGGGTCAATTGCCGCCAGACAAGTGCCGTACATGTACCGTACATGTATCGGATGAGAACCGGACGGACCGACCCATCAACCGGACACATAGCGGACTGGATTTTTTTTTTTAATTCTTGGTATTGTCGTTGGGGTGATGAAAATGGGAAATATTGCACATAGAACAGGACTCGAACCCACATCTCTTTGCATTCCGGGCCAGTGTGCTAACCATTACACCACCTAGGCTCCCTGATATCAACACACTACCCACGCCTACCTGTCTGTGTGGTTAGGTCAGTGCCGACTACTACAGTATATATATATTTTGTTGACGTTCTCGCCACCGGACAATTCCGGAAGCAAACCGGACACCAACGGATGGGTACCAGACACATACGGATGGGTACCGGACACGTCGGTCCAGTGGTTTCCGGTAGAAGTTTTGTGCATGTTCAAAACTTGTACCGGATACCGCCGGATGGGTACCGGACATTGCCATACACAACCGGCCAGTGTCCTGCTCATTGAATTCTATTGCTGCTCATTGAATTCTATTGCTGCATACAAGGAAATACCAAGTCAGTTTAATAGAACCTGTACAGGGTGTAGTGTGAAATATAAAATAGAATAATACTGTTGCACTTGTTTGTGGGGCCAGCCTCATTCTGGTTAGGAATTTAAAACACTAATATAATTTCAGGGTCCCAAATGGGTGGTTGAAGGATATAAGCGATCCAATTAAAGCTGCATAGCCAGATGAAAACATCAAATTTTCAAAACCAAAACGATTTAGATTTGATTCTGCATCTCTAACTTCGATGCTGATGCATTTATTAAACATTTGTCACCACATAGAATGGAACACTGAGCCAATTTAACCCATTACAACAGAAGGCTATAGTGTCCGAGTTTTGGCACAACTGCCAACATTATTTTTGTACGTTTGCACTTCAAATATCTCAAAATTTAGCCATTTCAAATAAAAAAGTTACTTCATACTAAAGTAAGGTAGATTATAACGATCACCCTTAATATATTTTTCTCAGAAAATGACAGGAACTCAAAGCCATCGATCGGACTATGCAACTTTAATACATGCATAATATATGCGCTTTTAATTTGATTTAATTAGCGGCTGTGAGTGCGCGGCCGGGTACTCCGGATAGTGTAGCGAGCACAGCATCATCGGCGAGCCAACAGAAGGGCGGTCATCAACAGCCGGAGAAGACCTCTCCATACCATGCACAGGGAGCGTATAATGCGCAGGCACAGGCACAGGGATGGCAGGCCCAGCAGCAGTATGGTCAGCAGGCACAGCCAGCAGGTGAGCTATGCTTTTTGTTTTAAGTGTTTTTATTTCTCCTGAAGACATTATCCACTTCGAGATGCTGGTCTTCCAACCCTAGCTACAAGTACAGTTGCAAATCGAGGTAGAGTAAGATATTTGAATGGTATTGAAAAGAAAGCCATACTAGTACTACAAAAACATCACCTAATTGATATACAAGAAGAGGAATTAACAAGCCTTCTGAAAAGCTAAAATACTCAATTAAAATTGAGTGTGCAAATGGCAAGGTTATAGATTTACACTGGATATACTTTGTGTTGCCATAAACCATATCTGTGTTGTGATAGCAACCACATTTTGAGTTTATTGAAGTCTGGTTACTGATTCCGGTGCAGTCTATGGTATGGTTTGTGTGTGGGTTATAGGTTATAAAGGACATTGAATCTAGCTACAACATGTTGTGTGGTTTACGCTTTATAGCAGCAGGCTTTGCCCAGCAGCAGAACGGGGTGGCACCAGCCCAGGGTTACGCAGGCCCAGCCTCCACGCAGGCAGCGCCCCATGCCGCCGCCAGCAGTGCACAGGTACCATCTTCGCAGCAGCAGTCGCAAACACAATACGCAGCAGCAGCTGGTCAGCCACAGACTTACCAGCAGCAGGGCTACCAACAACAGGTAATTAGCTGCAAGACCTTCCACAGCCACAAGGCCTTCCGCAGCCCCAAGGCCTTCCGCAGCCCCAAGGCCTTCCGCAGCCCCAAGGCCTTCCGCAGCCCCAAGGCCTTCCGCAGCCTTTTTCTAAATACAGTGCATTGGCATATTTTACTGTTCTTCTATTAACTTCCACTTCCACTCTAAGTGAGTAGGCATTCGCTTCTCTTGCAAGCAGTCATTGGCTGAGTGAAACTGAAATACTTACAAGATTGATACTTGTGGCTAACTTGTCTGGTACTTAATGTTACTAGGATAGGGTAAGGACTGGTTGGCTCAGTGTCATCATAATGTGACAGTAGGTCATGGTGCTTGCAGTATAGGTTCCCAGAGGTGCAGCACTATAAAGTCGCCATTAGTGCCCATTGTGATAAGTCGATACCCATCCTGATGTGACTGCAGGTGTTGTTCAGACATAAAACCCCAGTCACTCGCTGCTAACGTAAGTTAGAATATCGGTTTTGCCTCCAATATAATTTTAGATACTTTGTGTGGATTTTTAGGACGGTTAGTGACCAAGTGACAAAATAAAATTGACATTTCTTGTTGTGAATATGGTCTTTATTGTTGACATGACACAAAATCAGCCACACTTGAATACTCACCCACCCACACACTAACTCACCCACTCGCAACACCCACTTACCCATGACCTTAGATGCTGTCAGGACGTAAATCTCCAACAAACTACTTACCCACTCACTAACACACACTTACGCACAAACACTCATCCACACCATAACTCACTAACACTCCCTCACACCCACTCTCACTTTGTAACTCATTCTTACGTTGTCACTCGTTCACACCATCACTATCTCACTTCATCACTTATTCACACCATCACTATCTCACTTACTTTGTCACTCGTTCACACCATCACTATCTCACTTACTTCGTCACACCATCACTATCTCACTCACTTTGTCACTCGTTCACACCATCACTATCTCACTTACTTCATCACTCATTCACACCATCACTGTCTCACTTTGTCACTCTTTCACACCACTATCTCACTTAACTTCATCACTCATTCACACCATCACTATCTCACTCACTTTGCCACTCATTCACACCCTCACTATCTCACTCACTCATTCAGACCATCTCGCTCACTTGGTCACTCGTTCACACCATCACTATCTCACTTACTTTGTCACTCATTCACACCATCATTATCTCACTTACTTTGTCACTCGTTCACACCCTCACTATCTCACTTTGTCACATGTTCACATCACTATCTCACTCACGTTGTCACTCATTCACACCATCACTATCTCACTTAACTTCATCACTCATTCACACCCTCACTATCTCACTCACTTTGTCACTCATTCACACCATCACTATCTCACTTAACTTCATCACTCATTCACACCATCTCACTCACTTGTTCATACCATCACTATCTCACTTTGTCACTCGTTCACACCACCATTATCTCACTTCATCACTCGTTCACACCCTCACTATCTCACTCACTTTGTCACGTGTTCACATCATCACTATCTCACTCACTGTGTCACTCATTCACTCACTGTGTCACTCATTCACACCATCACTATCTCAATCACTTTGTCACTCATTCACACCATCACTATCTCACTTACTTCATCACTCATTCACACCCTCACTATCTCACTCACTTTATTACTCATTCACACCATCACTATCTCACTCACTTTGTCACTCATTCACACCATCACTATCTCACTTACTTCATCACTCATTCACACCATCACTATCTCACTCACTTCGTCACTCATTCACACCATCACTATCTCACTTACTTCATCACTCATTCACACCATCACTATCTCACTCACTTCGTCACTCATTCACACCATCACTATCTCACTCACTTCGTCACTCATTCACACCATCACTATCTCACTCACTTCGTCACTCATTCACACCATCACTATCTCACTCACTTTGTCACTCATTCCCTGTCCTGATATGATCTTAGATATTGCCAGGACATAAAAGACCAACTCACACTCACTCACCAACACTCACTCACCCACTCGCCAACACACCTTCACCTACTCGCCAACCCTCCCTCACAGACTCGCCAACCCTCCCTCACCCACTCACCAACCTTCCCTCACCCACTCACCAACCCTCCCTCACCTACTCCCCAGCCCTCCCTCACCCACTCACCAACCCTCCCTCACCTCTCCAATCCTCCCTCACCCACTCATCCTCACCCACTCAATAACACTCCCTCACCCACTCCCCAACCTTCCCTCACCCACTCCCCAACACTCCCTCACCCACTCACCAACTGTCCCTCACCCACTCACCAGCACTCCCTCACCCAATCACCAACACTCCCTCATCCACCCTCCCTCACCCACTCGCCCACCCCCGCTGACACTCCGCTGGTTTTGTTTGCAGCCAGTAGCCGGCTACGCCCCGCCTCAGGGAGCCGCCCCCGGCCAGCCGCAGCAGTACGCCCAGTACCCGGGGCAGCAGCAGCAGCAGCAGCAGCCCCAGCAGCAGCAGCAGCAGCCACAGCAGCAGCAGCAGCCGGGCGTGGGGCCGGGCCCCCAAGGCCCTCAGGGACCTCAGGCGGCAGGGAACAACCCCTACTCACGGGGTCCCACGTTCGGACAGTACCCGCGTCCTCAGGGCAACTACCCGGCCAATTTCCAGTAGCGCACTGACACCGGGACCCCACGCATGGGACTGCAGCAGTGGGACACCACCAGTGGACCCATGCGTGGGACTGTGGCCGTGGGACTCCACTAGTGGATTTAGGTATGGGACCCCACCAGTGGACCCAAGCATCGGACTACAGCCATGGACCCCACCAGTGGACCCAGGCATGGGACTTCAGCCATGGGACCCTCACCGTGAGCTGCAGGCGGACGATAGGAAATTCAATTTGCTAAGGCGCAACCTGTCCCGATTGTTGTTCATAGGATTTTAATTTGTTTAAAGTAAAGCTATTTCTTTGCTCATAACAGAATTTTTCTAAACTTTTTTTCTTTTTACACCTCACCATCACGAATGTTGTGTTAAAGTTGCATAGTCTGATAGTTTTGAGTTTCGGTTATTATTTTTTGGGGGATAAATATGTTAAGTTGATCGTTATAATCTACTTTACCGTTGTTTGAAATAACATTGGTTTAAAATCGCTAACTTAGCAAATATTTGAAGTTTAAACATGCCAAGTTAATTTTGGCGTGCTTAGCAAAATGTTGACCGCCCCCCACAGGCTTTAGGGGTAACACAGTATATGAAATTGACTTAGTATTCCCTTCTATGAAGGAACGAAGTGCACCAATATCTAGGTTCAATATGTCGACTAAAATCAAATGTTTTAATTTAGAAAATGTTATGCTTTCATCGACCATGCAACTTTCTTTTCTCTTTTTTTTTGGTTAAACGGAGAGGGGAGAATTTGAACCCTGACCCCATTATTCCCCTCAATACTGATCGTCTATACACTCTTCTGGCATGAGAAATTGATGATCGAATAGGTTTAAATAAGGTTTAAAAGAGTTATTTATTTTCTAATTTGTTTAAGGTGAGTAACTTTGTTTCACATCTTTATTTTTGTTATGGCGGTGGAGGTAATTTGATTGTTTTGAGGGCAGGGGGGTCAATATTTTGTTTTCACGAGATCATAATGGGCCTGTTTTACCAGCAATCCACACATTGTAATAGTTTGTCAACCATTCTCAGCCAGCGTCACTGGTGATGTTTTTCATGAAGTTACTTTTGAGGTTTTACTTTTTATATATATTTGTTTTCATAAAGGAAATATGGTGTGATGTTTAGATATGGTCACATTGGAATAAACATATTTTGTCGTATTCGAATGACTTCATATTTTGTCGTATTCGAATGGCTGCATTGCTTGTCGAGTATGTGAGTTAAATTGAATCATTAAACTGCAGAGCTTGTAAACTGTGCTAGTAGTCAAGTGCTTCGACAATTACCTTATCTGCGTAGTCAATATGGTGAAATCTTGTAGTGTGTTGATTACTTACATAACGCTGGGTATAGACTACATCACGGTTCCGACTGCGCATGCGCTGAAAACGTGGGAGCAAAGCAAAGGTGTACGGCCATTGAGTTTGCCTATACATGCATTGAAAAATGTCAGTTTTATTCAAAATTAATAGAAATCCAAAACCTAACCTTATAAATTTAATATAATCTTTTTGTTAAACATGTTTTCTATGTGTTCCAAGCGGTTTGTGCCTAGGTGGTTTCGTTTTATCAATATTTTACTTTTTCTGTATGGAGATTACCATTGACAATGCATTGAGTACTCTGGCTATCGCTCTAACACTAGTCTGAGTGTCTAGATCTTTCTAAATCTAAATGCATATGGCATAAGATGTGCTGATTATATTGATGTAAAGGCAATGCTGGATAAAAGATTAATATCTTAATTTATTATATATATATATATTTAGTTAGTATTCTATGTTTCAAACAAGAGCTGATATGAGCTGAAACTAGCACATTTCATAACTGCACCCAGTGTATGTGCCATGTGCTTTTGGGGGGGTTGTTTTGCTCTGATGCATCCCACAATGCACCGCGCCGCTGGAACCGTGATGTAGTCTATTAACCAATGGGACAGCTTCCAACACGGAGCTGCATCCACTGTCAGGTCTCGGGTAATGCCGAGCGCAGGACAGTCTGTCCACATTGTGGGGTGATTGGTCGGTCTGGGCTCGATTTGGGTTTGTTTGCTAGTAACTGCCGCTAGGTGGCACGTGGGGTAGTGTGTACCAATGGAACGGCAGCGCTGATTGGTCAGCTCGTGGCTGTGTGGTCAGGTGCATTCTGGTCCACTTGGTTAGAGCTGAGCATTATGAAGAGACGACACAGGAATCTGTCCGTTATCACTCGAAATAAAGGGGAGGTTTGGTTTTCTGTTTGTTTTAAAACGGGTAATGTACAAAGTGTCGAGGAGGGATAATTGACCCATTTCACATGCGTGTGTGGGTGGGGTGGGGTAGCGTGGTGAGGATGCCTCCTTCAATTGTTGCATGTAGCCTCACTTTCAAATGCAATCGACATCAGTGCTGAGAGATCTGCGATTGCATTAAGTGCCTGTTGAACCACTGGAGGTGCAGAGTCGACGCTCAGCAGTGCATGTGTGATTATGGGCAAACCTTTGCCGGCAGTACTGAGAAATCTACAAATGCTCTAAGTGCCCACTAAATCATCCGAGGTGCAGAAATCATGCGGAACTTACACCATTCATGTGAGGAATCTTTGTCTGTATCCTTGTTTGAAAAAAGATGAAAACTTATTACGATAAAACTTTCATTACCTGATCCACTTTTGCCTCCAAACACACGGCACTAAACCATGGCATTTCTAGGGCTCTGCTAGGATCAGTTGGGCAATTAAAATGGCGCGAGTGTGGCATCGGGAAATACTTCTCTTCCGAGTTGGTGTGCGCGGTGTTCAGAGACTGCGGTGGAGTTGAGACAGCGCGTTGGCATGTCGAGGTCACTAAACTTGCAGTGAAATTGCGCTAGCGGTTCTTCGACATTTAAATAACACCACATCCTGTGTGTATATGGGTCATTCTCTGATGAAACGGAGCACTAAAGTGTGACCTGGCGACCAGAAGTGAAAACCCTCCAAATAATCGCAGAAAACAATCCACATGGTAGCAGAATCCATGTTCATATGAAGGTTTACATGTGAATATGTCAGAGTTGAAATAAAAAGCCATTTCACTTTTTGATTTTGATCTTATACAAATTGAGCAATAAATTAAAATCCCTTGTCTAACATGGAAATCAAACACAGATCCAGAACATCATTTTAACATATACAACAAATTCAATCAAGGTTTTATTCATTGCAGTTAAACAAACAAGATTATGTCTTACAAGAAAAAAAGAAGAAATAAGTCTGGGTAAATTCATAGTGTCAATGTGTACATTTTCACTTTAGCACAAAATCATACAAGCATACTTTTGATACAGATTTTGGGATATATTAAATATGTTTAATATTTCTAACATACTTAACACACACACAGAACAATAATTATTTGACTTTCTACCAAAGAAAAAGTATTAAAAAAAGTAATGTAGAAACCAAATATGTGGCACCCAGTTTCAGACCCGCATGCGCAACAGCCCCTCGCGCCCTCTGCCTTGTTTAAATATTTAGAATTTATTATCTCAGCAAATTTGCTAATCGATAAAACGTAGCTAACTTGTCTGACAGTTTCGGCTTGGCACGAGTCTTACTGTAAACCCCATTACCGTAAAACCTCGACAACAAGGTCCTGGCTGTAGAAATTAACGCGAAGCGGTCTGTAGGACAATCTGAAAGTTGGGATATGGGGCCTTCTCAGAAACTACCACTTTTATGACATGGAAACCGAAAGTGAAAACATTCCAAATAATAGCAAAAAGCATTTCAAATAATAGCAGAATCCATTTTCATACATAGGTTTATTTTTTCTGCATACGTCAGTTATGGGGGGGAAAAAATTCACATTTTGATGTGATACAAATTGAGAAAGCTGTTAAAATTAACCGTGTAACATCCATCCATAACATCATTTTAACACGCATCCATGAAATCACTTTAACAGACATACATAAAATCACTTTAACACACCAAATTCAAACAAGATTTAATTAATTACAGTTAGACCAATAGAATTGTTTCTTGTATTGCTAACATAATTAATACACGGTCAACAATAACTATTTGACTTACTACCCCAAAAAAAGAAGGAAAAGTCACTAATAATGTAAACCAAAAATGTGGTAGTTTCTGAGAATGACCCATGTCTTAATGTGCCACCGTTTTGCAGGTTTTTTTTTTTTTTTAGTAAAGTGGTGTTTCTTTAATGTATTTTGGGTGTGGCTTTTTTTTTCTTGAAGATTTATACTGCCTATTATGGATAAGCCTGAATAGACTTGTTTTCACCATTAGACAGTTTGTCGAGAGAAAGCCCGAGCCTACACTTTTACCGACCCAAGGGATTTTTAACCTCCCACACCATATAGACATGGTATGAGAGCAACTGTCCTTTGATGACGCTGTAAGTTATACACACCGGTGGAAATCCAAATTGGCAGAGATGGAGGCACAGGGAATTGAACCACCGACTTTCAGATTATTAGTCTGACCTAGAAAAAAGTCAGACACTCTAACCACTCCGCCACAGAGAACACCAGCTGAATTTTGCAGTGTAGTGGTATTGCAATACTTGGGTGTGTTGTATAATGTTCTTAACTTAAATAGTGTGAATCACTTGGTGAAACGCCCCCATTGTGCTATTTTAATATTGACTAAGGGTCCTTATGGTAAAGCAGGGATAAAAGATCTCCGCCATTTCCGCGATTTTCTTTTTATATTCACTTATTAACGTTCATTAAATCCCCCGGAATCAGGATATAGATGACAACAATTGGTTAGTTTGAATCCTATTCTTATATGATCTTAGATGTAAAAAAACCCAAATAAGAAAGTGTTAGGTGTGGGCGATAATAGTTATAACTAGGATATTAGAAACCTGACTTCCCGTATTTTTCCGCGATTGCCCAGCAGTAGAAGATCTGCATGAAATGTGTCGTCGGTGTAATAATGGAGGCTTGATTTGCATGATTTTAGCCGGGGACCACTTTCATCACTGGTAAATTCTCCCCAAAATTTATTGTATACAGTCAAGGTCAATGCATGTCATTCAAATACATGAAATAACTAAAAGAGTATCACACTTCCCTGATCAATCTGTAGTAGAAATGTTTACACTGTATGAAATCCCACCATTTAGTTATATATTATTTTTAACACTAGTTATTTAATTATTTGGTAGCAAATGAGATAACTACTTCTGTAACTATCAACAAATTATAGCTGATGTAAATATGGTGATTTTGAGTATGGTGCTTGGTTTGGCCACTAAATAGTCCTAGCCTAAAATCTTTACCACAAGCCATGATCTATATGCAGAAATTAGGCCAATGCCACGGATAGACAAAACTCTCCAAGCTGGGCTAGGTCCTATGGCGGTCACTTTTGTTGTTGTTACAAAACAAAACCAAAATAAAGTTTTTTGATGTGGCTGATAAGAAACCTATGAAATAGTGTTTGGTTATCGTGTTCTGTAGCAAAGGTTTAAACCGTATTTTCTATATTAAAACAAAACCTTTTATACAAATTGAAAACCTGAACATTATTTACCGTTTTATTCCCCTTTTTTAAATTAAAAAAAACAACAATGGGATGTGACTTGAATCTCGACTTTAAGTGGGTGGGTGGGGGGTTGGTGGGGGGGGGAAGAAACATTGTGGCCATAGTGGCGTTCATCTAGTCAATAACTCCTGGACTATTGCTACAAAACAGCAAATAGCCGTGTTCAAAGTGTATATTTGATCTAGAAACCCCGGTCTGATGGTTTGTTTTGTTTGTTGGAATTTTACGTCCTGGCAACATCTAAGGTCATATAAGGACGGGTACCGACTTGTGATGGTGCGCAATCATGGCGACTTTATAGTGCTGCCTCACTGGAATACCAGGCCGCCAGCACCATGACCTGATATCCCACTCAGTCACATTATCCTGACACTGAGCCAACCAGTCCTTGCCATATCCTAATAATGCCGAGCGCCAGGCTAGGAAGCAGCAAGTATCAGTTTTAAAGTCATTGGTTTGACTCAACATGGGTTCAAACCCACGATCTACCAACACGGGAGACGGACGCTCTAACTCATTCGGCCATACCGTCTGGTCAGGGGTGAATGGCAACGTAGTCTAAATGCGGGTGAAAATTGCCTTTAGTATGAAACAAAGTGGAATTCCCGGCTCCAGTATCAAATAGCCATTTATATCGACAGAGTTTGTGAAATGGGAGAGAATGCAAAAACAAGATGGCGATGATAGAATGCTGTCGTTTTCATTTTTAAAGTTCATTAAACTACATATTTTATCATATTTTTCAACTCAAAAGTAGCGGGCAACTATGAAGATGTATATGAAGAATGTAATTTGCTTCTTAAATTAAGAATGTATTTCATATTGTGAATTTGGTTCCTCTATGAAACTGTATAGATAGAACAATAACTTGATAGATAATTAATATTTAGGTTTTTCTATGCACCTGCATACCAGTCAAAATAAAAAATAAATATATATGTACAGTGGTGTCAAGTTAGTTCGTTTATGAATATCTATTGTCGATTTATTGGTTCATTTTATACATGTCCTGTATTATCCAACTCTGCTACTTTCATTTGTTATAAATATTCATCTAAGACCCCATTCATTCTCTAACTATTCCAATGGTCTTCTCACTCATTACAGGCCGATTTACATATAACATATTACTACGGGCATAAATTAATGCATGTACCATGGTCTGGGACCAGTGGCATGTTGAAATTGGCGTTTCTAGAAATTTCGACAAAATTAGTTCCCATCTTACACACTAGAGGGAAACACCCTGTAAATTGTGATAGTACATTTGAATATATTCGATGTCGGACATCCAGGCCTGTTTACACCCATAATGGACCACCCCCCTTAGCAACCACCATGAAGGGTAAAACAAATGCAAAGTAAATAGAAGTATCACGGTTGTGGGTGGGAGTAAGAGGGTGTGTTGCGATGTGTGAACACGTTTCTGCCAACCCAGCCATGTAGTCAGACTGTCATTGTGTGCTGCCAAGACACTCGGCTCTTTTGAAATTACCGCTATCCTATGGGGGCAGCCATTTTCGAGACAAACTGCTTTTGCCGTTCAGACTAGCGTCACATCAGGGCCATCTCTGAGGAGCCTCCGATACGGACCCTGAAAGCGGCCCTGATCATAGTCATGGGATGGTGCCACTGCATGATTATTTCAGAAATTCCTATTTGAAAGCGCTGAGTGGCACGTCTTGTCGTACATTGTCTTTGACTGTGGCCATGGTAGTTAGCAGTATGTCAAGCACAGTACTACCCCTGAGCCCATATGCATGGAGCAGTGTTAGCGGCGTGTGCTGTTAACCATCTAACACAGGGTAGCTATCACCGGTTATCAGGGGCGTCGCGAAGTATGTCAAGCCGTATGCATGGTGACCTAAACGTCTATAGCTATATGTGAATTAATTTATTCATTATGGAAATTTCTCTGAGCCTGTTGCCGGCGAGCACCTGGTTGGGCCGAATATATTGCCTTCTCTACCCACCGGGAACCAGCGCGCTTGTTACTGAGGCGGCGGCGGCGGGGGTTGCTTGCATTCGTCGATTCGACAATATTAATATTACTGCCAATGCGGCGGCAACGTGCATATTACTTCGGTAATATGGGTAATTCGGGACCGAGTCGGAGCTGCCCCTCATCCCCCCCCTCCTCTGTCTCCCTTCCCCTTCCCTACCTGACCCGCCTCCCTACAGGCGGCGACACCGCTTCCCCTCCCTACTTCCCCACTATCCTGCAGATGGCGCCACTACCGACTCACGACCAGCACCTCTGACCTCATTCCTCCCCCGGCCCCTACACTGCCCTGCGCCTCCCACTCAGCCCACTTCTCACCAGACACCGCACCGAAACCACCCCTCCAACTTCAACGCTTCAATGCCGACAGGCTGACCGCCGAGCAACTCACCGAGCAACTCAACATGCCGCCACGCAAGACACCACGCCATACCGCCGCAACGGCTCAGGCCCAGACCGCCGACCAAGCCGCCGACACAGAAACGACCAAGACCCCCCGCCTCCGCGGCAGACCACGGTCGGTAGTAGCAAAAAAATAGACGACAGCACAAAAAGACACTGAGTCTGAGGATGGGACGACAGCGCGTCAGATTGCACTGCTACGGCAATCTGTCGCAGACTCAATCCAGCAACAGACGGCGCACGCTAAGGACATGGCAGAGCGAGTCAGAGCCCTGGAGACCACCAAACGGACATCCCGCACTCTGAGCAGATCTCCGGGCGAGGCACGCAGCAAGAAACGGTGGAGACCCCATGAAACAGAATCGCCGCGCACCCCGTCGCCACGTGGTCGCGGGTGGCGCGAAACCTCTAACGAGTCAAGCCGGAGCTGCAGGAGCAACAGGAGGAAGCACAGAGGAGGACACGACGAACAGGAGGAACACACAGCAACACGCAGGAGCAGAACGGCGCGCCGAGCGCACTCAGACTCGTCCAGCGACGACGACCGCCGACACAAAGAATTCGTGGACGCAATACTGGAGACGAACGACGGTGGACGACCGAACAGCAGAGGTAGGAGGCAGTTTCTCCCCCATACCTACGTGATCCGTGACGAGAAGAAAGGGAAGGTAGGATTGGGGGAGAGCAACTGGCACGAGTACATGTCAGCCCTTGCCCGGATGAGGAAAGATCCAAGGCTTCCCAACCACTGGATCAAAGCCATCATAGAACATCAAGACGAAATCTGCTCTATGGCTGCCGAGTGGCAATGGGAGACGTGTCTGGCATGGTCGGAAAAAACGTTCGCCATGATAGACGACGGCCGCCTCCCTAGGGGCTGGCGCGATGACCAAGCCATAAAAGATCTCCAGAGAGGAGCGTGTCTGGAGGGCATACGGAGAGAGGAGCAGAGGAGAACGGCCAGATCGGAGGCACCACAGCGAGCCCAACACAGGCAGGATGAACAAATAGCACCTAACACCCCCTATAAGAGGCCTGAGTTTGTACCCGACACAGACGGCCGCCCCTGCCACAGGTGGAACTGGGGGAACGACTGCGGATTCACGGCCACCCACGGAACGGGCAGCGAAAAGTACGCCCATGTATGTGCTTGGTGTGCTAACAAGTACAGAAAATCCAACCCGCACCGTGAACAAGAGTGTAACAACAAAAAGCGGCAGCTAGAGAGAAAAGCGGCCGCGACTGAGGCCGACGAACAACAAAAAGCGGATTTTCGCTGACTGGCTGGGCACGTGCCTACCAAAACGCCACCCTTGACCCGGGCCCAGACACGCATAATGTCAAAAACGCAAACACCATGCACGGCGACGCAGACAACGCATACCAGGATCCCGCCAAATCGCCACGCGCGACACCACCCGGAAACGCCGCACACGTGGCTCCCGCCAAAATCAAGTGTGGGGACGCGGACAACGGACACCAGACTCCCGCCAAAACGCCACGTGGGACGCTAGCGCCCCCTGCACCCACCCCACGCCTGGCAGCTCGGATGCCCCCAGCCCACCACGTGACTACAACCGACGCGGCGAGCAGCTCACACGAACGAGGGCATACGGGGGGAGGAGCAGAGGAGAACGGCCAGATCGGAGGCACCACAGTGAGCCCAACACAGGCAGGATGAACAAATAGCACCTAACACCCCCTATAAGAGGCCTGAGTTCGTACCCGACATAGACGGCCGCCCCTGCCACAGGTGGAACTGGGGGAACGACTGCGGATTCACGGCCACCCACGGAACGATCAGCGAAAAGTACGCCCATGTATGTGCTTGGTGTGCTAACAAGTACAGAAAATCCAACCCGCACCGTGAACAAGAGTGTAACAACAAAAAGCGGCAGCTAGAGAGAAAAGCGGCCGCGACTGAGGCCGACGAACAACAAAAAGCGGATTTTCGCTGACTGGCTGGGCACGTGCCTACCAAAACGCCACCCTTGACCCGGGCCCAGACACGCGTAACGTCAAAAACGCAAACACCATGCACGGCGATGCAGACAACGCATACCAGGATCCCGCCAAATCGCCACGCGCGACACCACCCGGAAACGCCGCACACGTGGCTCCCGCCAAAATCAAGTGTGGGGACGCGGACAACGGACACCAGACTCCCGCCAAAACGCCACGTGGGACGCTAGCGCCCCCTGCACCCACCCCACGCCTGGCCGCTCGGATGCCCCCAGCCCACCACGTGACTACAACCGACGCGGCGAGCAGCTCACACGAACGCGGGTCGGAGGTGATTAAACCCACCGAACCCCAAACTGACCCCAGCACTCAGACGCCTGACCGCCCGCCACAAGACCCCTGCGGCGCTAATGGGATAGACGGCCCCCACGCGGTACGACCATCAAACGCCACCACGGACATAACCACCGCACATGCCGCCAGCCCACCTAACGGCCACGACCAAAACCAGACCGAGACAGACCACGTGCTCACTGGCATCGGACGGGCACCCGCATCCCACCCTCACGCCGACCCCCCCCCCCCTGATCCCCCCCCTCAACCACAACCACGCCGACCCACCAACCCCCCCACCCCCACCCCCACCCCCACTCTCAGCAACCACTCCACCCCACCCACAGCCCCCGCCACCCCCGTCACCACCCTCCACCGCACCCAGCCCTCCCCCACACCCCACCCCGCCACAGGTTCGACCTCACTCCCAGACTCCACCACCCCACACACCACCCCTATCCCACACCTCCCAGCCCCCCTCGGATCCGACGGCACCCGAGACCCGCCCCAGATGGCACGAACCACTGAGAACATCACCGACACAGAACGACCAATCGACGACACTCCACCACAGACTGCTGTTGTAGTCCGCTACGAGCCGACGCGCACCATGGTCGGCTGCATTCAGCCGTTCTCCCGGTCGGTGACAACCCACCACGTCGACAACAACAGGACGAACAATGACGAGACCGAACCTCTGGACGCCCTACTCACTTACTACCAAAGAGAGGCGGCCGACGAGGACATCGACGACGTCACCAATAACGACCTCACCTCGTCGGCACCCCACTACAACCCTCCGCACACACCACTCTCATATAGGAATATCCTAAGCCGTGTTCACACGGGCAAAATGTGAAGCGAATTAGACAAATCGAATCATATGATTCAATTTAGTTTGAAAGTGTTTCGCGTTCACACGGGCAGTGCTTTGAATCGGTTTAAGGCGGAAGTGGATATCTGCGCATGAGCAAGTCCAGACTAACCAGCGCCATTTTGGGTTCGTCGAGGTGGGCACGAGAGACTGTGGGTTCGACCTAGATATGTATTTACTGAATCGTATTGGTTTGGAACAGTCAAAACTTCTGCTGGGCAGTGAAACCCTAAAAATAAATCATGAAAAAAATATCTGTGCACCTCTAGCCGGTTCAAGACC
Organism: Branchipolynoe longqiensis; assembly: GCA_030323885.1. Taxonomy (NCBI): domain Eukaryota; kingdom Metazoa; phylum Annelida; class Polychaeta; order Phyllodocida; family Polynoidae; genus Branchipolynoe; species Branchipolynoe longqiensis. The sequence continues at coordinate 115,078,215 of CM059189.1, forward strand.
AAATTATATTATATAGTGTGAGGTGCTTAATCCACCTCAAGTAAGTCGGTTGCGTTCACACGGGCGAGATGGGCTGACCTAAGCTAGTTCGCTTCATATAAACCACCTCGCTTAGGTGGATTAGATAAAGCGAATCATATGAATCGATTAAGCCCTAATCCGACTCACATCGCGTTCACACGGCAAAATGTGAGGCGAACTAGGCAAGGCGCTTTATATGAAGCGGATTAAATCGCCCGTGTGAACACGGCTATAGACCGCTTCTGGCCTACCTCCATACCCCAGATATGGAAAAACGACATATATCGATATACCTACGACGAGGTGAGGCGCTCAGGCCTCCCCAACTACATTGCAGCTCGGATCCCAGTCCCATCCGATCTCAACATAGACCGCTGGAGGGACCTCCTTACCGGATACCACGACGACCAGCTTGTGGACTTCCTGGAGTACGGGTGGCCCGCAGACTACACCGCGGACGGCCCACCCGCCCCCTCGACAGCAAACCACCATGAGGCCCCCCAGCACCTCGCCTGGGTCAGGAAGTATATCCAAATCGAGGCAGCCAAGGGAGCCGTCATCGGCCCCTTCCTGGAGCCACCCTTCACGCCCTGGGCGCAGGTCAGCCCGATGCTGACCCGCCCCAAAAAGAACACCCAGGAGAGGCGGGTCATCGTCGACCTGAGCTTCCCGAGGGGCGCGAGCGTCAACTCGGGCATTAGGAAAGGCTACTATCAGGGCCGACCCACCACATACACCCTCCCTAACATCGCCGACCTCACGGACGAGATCACCTGCCTGGGGGTCGGGGCGTGTGCCTGGACCATCGACCTCGCCAGAGCCTACAGACAGTTACGAACCTGCCCACTGTCGGTCCCACTACTTGGAGTGACCCTTGACGGACTAACATACTTCGACATCACTCCCCCTTCGGGTGCCGCACATCCTCCATGGCCTGTGCCCAAACCACGAACGCGGTCGTCCACCTACTCCGCCGCAAAGGACACTTCGTCCTCTGTTACCTGGACGATTTTGTCGGAGTGGCAGCAACCCAGAAGATGGCGGACGCCGCCTACCTCGATGCCCTAGAGCTTGCGGCAGACCTGGGCCTGGCTCTCTCACCCCAGAAGTGTGTTCCCCCGACCCACTCCCTCGAATGGCTCGGGTCGACACCGATGACATGACGGTCAAGATCCCATCCCCTAAGCTCACTGACGTGATCGACGAGTGCCGCAGATGGACCCCACAGGCAAAGGCATCTAAGAAAGACCTCCAGCGACTGGTCGGGAGGCTCCAACACGTCGCCAGGTGTGTGCGCCCAGCACGTCGATTCATGAACTGCATACTTGACGCCCTCCGACAGGCACCTCACACCGGAAAACACCCCATCACACTCGACATGACAAAGGACATCCAGTGGTTCCTGACCTACGCCGCAGCCTCAAACGGCGTGGTCCTCCTCCGCCCACCACCCAAACACGAGTGGATCATCGAATGCGATTCCTCCCTGAAAGCCGGAGGCGCACACTCACCAAAAGGCTACCTCTCCGAGGCGTACTCAGAGAACTTCCGGGAGGGCAACCACAGCATTCATCAGCTAGAGGCCCTCAACCTCATCGTGGCCCTCCACGCACTCTCCCCCCCAAACCCACATGACTACGCCATAATAGTCAATACTGACAACCTGTCTTCCCAGATGGTTCTCGACTCTGGGGCCGGGAGGGACCCCATCCTCTGTGCTTGTGCCAGAGCACTCTGGTCCTTCGCCGCTCTCCGCTCCTGCGAGGTCCAGGTCCTCCACAAACCAGGCGTCGAGATCGCCTTCGCCGATGCCCTCAGCAGGGCACCATTCGACGAAGTTGCCCATCGCAAGGCAGGCCGCTTCGTGGAGGACATGGACCTCGAACGGATCCGAGTCACACATGACATTGACATCCTCGCCGGAAATCTCTAGCCTGGGGAGTTCGTAAATTTGCCTCTCTCTCCCTAGGCACCCGCAACGGAAACCAAGACATCATCCGACTATTCCGGGCCGGACTAGCGCCCGGAACTTGGCGCAACAAGATACAACAAACAAGGAGGTACCTCAAACACGCACGAATGACCTCCTACGACCCACGCCGCCCCAAGCAGATGGATGTCGCCGCATACCTCGCCCACCTCGACGACACCTTGGCCACACCCGGGGCAGTCATGAACTATCTCAGCGCCGCCCGAACATGGGTCAGCCTGTCGACAGGCGCGATTGCGCCCTTTGACACCTACCTAGTCGCCACTGTCAAACGAGGCGTAACGAGATCGTCCCACCACGTGACCAGACAGGCGCCCCCACTGTCCGTGAAACAGCTCAGGACCGTGCTCGACTACCTGACCGACGCGGGCCCCCGGGCCCTTGTCCTGAGGTCGACCCTCCTGATGGCCTACTTCATCCTACTAAGACAAGGAAACCTCCTGGTGACTGGACGGAGGGACGACCCAGGGCACACCATTAGAGCCGCCGACCTCACTGACCACACGACCCACCTCATCGTCAAGGTGCGGTCGACAAAGACCTCCCGATCGCCCCTTGACGCCTACACCATCCGAATACCCAGGGTACAGAACTCCAACTACTGCCCTGTACGCGTCTGGAAGCGCTACGTCGCCTCCACTCGACTGGCCCCTGTCGACCCAGCCTTCATGACCTCCAATGAAGGCCCCTTGACGACACGGACGATGACCCGGATCCTCGAGCACAGCGCTGTCCAAAACTATCGACAATACACCCTACATAGTATACGCGAGGCGCCGCCCAGGCTTGTGCCGCAGCCGGGGCGACCCTTCAGGACGTCCGCGACATTGGCCACTGGCGGTCCTCCGCCATCCACCGATACGTCCGCGCCGACGCCTTCTCGGCCGCGACCCGGGCACTCTCAACACTATTTGGTTGAGGCCCGGATTGCGACCGAGAAAACACTACCTCACCCTGCCCTACTGACCTCCCCCTACTTCCTTCTCGCCCCCCCCCCCCCTTTCCTACGCCTCCCACACACTCCCTTCCCTACCTCCTGCACCACCCTCCCCCTACATCCCCCTAATCACATACCACTTACCTCTCCGCATACCTAATGTACCCGTTATTCTCTCATTGCTCATCTTCACTGCACCGATAACCATTATATGTACCTGATTACCGATTACTGACATCACTATTTTTTATTATTTTTTTTTGGTCCATTAGTTGTTTAAGCAGGGGAAATTTCAGTCATAGACGACTGGTCTTCCTCATTCCACTGCTGGTCGATAGAAAGCCCGAGCCTACACTTTTACCGACCCAAAGGATTTTTAACCTCCCACACCACATAGACATGGTATGAGAGCAACCAGCCTTTGATGACGCTGTAAGTTATACACAGCGGTGGAAATCCAAATTGGCAGAGCTGGGGGCATGGGGAATCGAACCGCCGACCCTCAGATTAGGAGTCTGACCCAGAAAAAAGTCAGACACTCTAACCACTCCGCCACAGTCCCCTAATGATCTGATCGACTTCGTTAACTGAACCATGATTACCTACTGATCATGCCTCAATAATATCCTGATCTATTGTGCTATAACTCCTGATTACCGATTACCGACATGACACTATTGATTATACATTAACTGATTCACATTGTTCTCAACTGCTCTCATTGTTACTTATTGATCGATTGCCTGCCTTGTACTACTATGCTCTATTTGAACTCCAATAAAGTTCCATCTTATAGCTCCGTCTCGTGTCCTGAATTGTTAATATCGCTTCGTTTTTAGGGTTAATCTGATGAAATTTCACTTATTGCGTATTTAATTCTGTTAAATATGATAGCATTGAATAGATTTGGGCTTAATATATTGCTGCCGATGCGGCAGCGACAGTATGGATAGCGACGTCGATGCAGCGGCGGCGATTTGTTTACTTTACATTCGTCGATTCGACAATATTAATATCACCCCCAATGCGGCGGCAGCGTTAATATCGCTTCGTTTTTAGAGTTAATTTGATTCAATTTCACTTATTGCGTATTTAATTCTGTTAACTAACCGAACATTAACACCACTGTAAACCTGCTCTGGGCTGGGGTTAGAATCTCCGACTTTAAGCTTGCGGTGTTAGGCCTAACACTGCTCCATGCATAGCGACTTTTTGGCGCTAAACCAGAAATCCCGCCCTAACCGCGGTTTGGCTCGTTGACACCGCTCCATGCATACGGGCCCTGGCCAATACCTTGCCCACAACGCCTGGTTGGTGGTTCAACGTGTCACTGTCATCGGGTGACACTTCTTAGCGTTGAGAAGAGATCCACGGTGTCTTCTGCCACCTGGCGGTGCGAGTAGGCAAAGCCACACGTCCGGTCCTTCAGGCAAAGTGCCTGCTGCCACACATCCTAGAAATGAAAACCACGCAACTTACTTAATGTTTGTTTGTTTGTTTTTGCTTGACGTCCTAGCAACATCTAAGGTCATATCACGACGGGTACCGACTTGCGACAGTGTGCACTCATGGTGACTTTAAAGTTCTGCCCCGCTGGGATACCAGGCCACCAGCACCACGACCTGATATCCCACTCAGTCACATTATCCTGTCACTGGGCCAACCAGTCCTTGCCTTATCGTAATAATGCCGAGGGCCAGGCTAGGAAGCGACAAGTATCAATTTTTAAGTCATTGGTGTGACTCGACCAGGGTTCGAACACATGAACACATGGGTTCGGATCCCCCGATCTCCTAAAACAGGAGACAGACGCTCAACTCATTCGCCATCTGGTCTGGTATTTATTACTGTTAAAGTTGCATAATCCGATGAATCATCAAATTTTCAAAACCAAAACCATTATTTAGATTTGATTCTACATATCTAACTTAGATACTGATGCACTTATTCAGCATTTTGTAAAATATTCCGACTTTTGGGTAAGTATCACAAATAAAATAAGAGTAAAAATAATTTCCTTAAAACAAAAATATCCTTTTTCATGACACCAATATTGAAACCATTCTGAGGGCTAAATCACTAAATCCTGGTATGCACGTGAAGTGGGCAAGACTATAATCGAGCTGTGGCCGGTGCGGGCTTGGATCGAGCAACCCACATATGGAAATGCGGGCTGCTCGTTTAGAAAGTATATAAACGAGTTGGAGAATACATAAACCAGTTTAGTGAGTTTATAAGCAAGTTTAGATTCTATAAACAAGTTTAGAAAGTATATAAACAAGTTTGGAGATTTTATTAACATGTTGGAAAGTTTATAAACAAGTTTGACGAGTTTATAAACAAGTTTAGAGACTATATAAACAAATTTAGAAGAGTATATAAACAAGTTTGTAGAGTTTATAACCAAGTTTAGAGAGCATATAAACAAGTTTGTAGAGTTTATAAACAAGCTTAGAGAGTGGATAAATGCGTAGGAGAATAAATAAACCAGTTTAGTCAGTTTATAACCAAGTTTGAAGTTTTTATAAACAAGTTTAGAAAATATATAAACGAGTTGGAGAATATATAAACAAGTTTACTGAGTTATAAACAAGCCTAGTGAGTTTATAAACAAGTTTGGAGAGTATATAAACAAGTGTGGAGCAGTGGATTCAGGTTATTGAGATTCCTGATCAACTAAAGGTTAAATTGACGCGAGTAAATTTAGATGCCTATGATAGTAAGGTATTTTTGGGTACTTGACCTTTAAAAATCATGTGTGTGTTTTTCGCATATAAAATGCTATTTTAGGGTGAGAGGGATTTGCATTAAATTATATATTCACAGAGTGTGAAGATAATACGAACCAAGGAGTATTTACTAGTATTGCGACACTTATTTACTGTAGATGGCAGTGATCTATCTACATTGGTCCCAGCCTGCTCTATGCAGAGGCAAGCAGCTTAGCTGGTGATTGACGTGTGAGTTGTGAAAAACCGGACAAGCAATCTGGTGTTCGCACTTATTTTTCTCCCAACCTGGAGGGCGGGTGCTTCCATGAGAGTGAATGGATGGGAAAGCCAGTGACGCTAGGAATTAATTTTAGATACCTGCTTAGGCAAGTTTTTTTGGCTGGTTTTATTAAAATATGGTAGGAGGGATAGGCCCTTGCCATTACCAGCCCAGTGCCCCTCATTTATGGTGGACAAGTAAGTCAATCAGTACGTATGACGTACAAATAAGCGACCATTTATTACTTGGTGTGTCAAAGGTAGGTGTCATAGTGATACTTTGGTTCAATTATCTAAAGGTATTCATCCCAAGAGCCACTCAAGCATTTATTACAAATTAGGCATTTCGGGAATGATATGGTAACTACCACGGCTGAAGACTTTGGATACTATACTAAAGTGATATCTGGTAGGATATACCAATGTTGACCGCTACGAACGACTCTTCGAAGATGTAAGTAGAGTTAAAGTGCAAGCCTTGTGGAGTTGACATCTAAATTGGGGCTAAATGAAAAAACTATATATTACACCACTGGTGACTGAATAATTAAACTTTAATCTATAATTATTCACTTCCAGGTAGAAGAGCAAACAGGTCGAGGGGAAGTCCCACATGAAAGGGGTACTCCTGCATTTGTTAACATATGATATGCTTAGTCTGTTCTAGAAGATGGCGGCAGATGACCTGCGGCCTCGCATTGTCCGAGACGAACTGGGCGCGAGGCTATCGCTATCATTTGGCAATAAGGCTCGCAGAAGTAGCAGTTCGGTCTAGGGATGCAGGCTGCGGGGAATTTACACATAAGTTTAAAATATTAGCACATCCATAAAATTGTAACTATACTAGCTTTGCAAAGCTTTAATTGGGTTACTGGCGCAAATGTTACTATTTGCCCAAAATTTAGAGCAGTTGGGGAACTACCACAGTTTATGACTTCTAAGATTAACCCAGAAAAACCCAGATCCCCAAAGCTCGGCTACATGTGGAATTATTATTGCACTGTTGCCGCAGTAGTAAGGTCTGTTGGAAAGAGAGGCGAACTGGAGCGCTTACTGCTGGGACGTCCATGTCATGATGCAAATTCAAAGTAGCCTTTAGTCTATTTTATGTAATTTGAGAATCTGCGGGGTCCCATTCTGGAATACCCGATAATTAGTTTCTATAAAGCAAAATATGAATTATGCTATTTCGGAACAATGCTGTAAAGTTACCGTTAACAAATGCTATTAACATGGAGTACCCCCCTTCTTTTCATGGTTTGATTATACACTAAATTATTTAGTGTACCGTTGTACAGGTAACAACTTACTAATACAAGTTATTTCATTGCCAGACATAGTAAATTGGTTGTGTAGTCGTTGTGATCTCGCATGTATATCATCTACGACAAGGTCAGTATTTAAATTTTCCCATAATACGATTGGATGTCCGTTTTGGATTTTCTAGTTTGGTAGTTAAAAAGAAAACTACCGGAAAACTTAAAAAGGTAAAGACCTAGAAAATTAAAAGGCAATGGCGGTATAGGCCTACATTATCAATTGTTATCTACATATCAAAACACGTTAGCCACTTAAGATGTGGTCTAGCAGAAAATATTGCATGACAAGGTTCTGTAGTATTAGTACTCATTTGATACTCAACTGATATTCGTTAGAATATTCCTAATGTATTCAAACTAGAGCACCTAATTATATAAATGCTAGGGTGCCTATATTATGTGTTAAAAACTGAATCAGATACATTAGGAAAACATTGTTAGATAGAAAAAGCATTCCCATACTGCGTTTGCGGGCTTGATTGTCATATGATCGATCCTTGTGATATTCTTATAGGATCTATTGATTCACTATTGTTATCAATAGAGCCACGACTATTAGATACATTGGTATTCTCAGAATGTCCTGTAGAACAATAACAAATAATTGTGTGATATGTTTATACCTACCAATTTTATCCAGGATTGAAAAGTATATTATAATTTGTGTTTACAAACTATGTACAAAATAAAATTACATTGTGGATAGAAAAAATATGTGGCCTGATAAAAACAACAAATTCTGTTTGGCCTATTAATACACTATGCGGTGTATCTTTTAATTTATATTTACCTTTTGGAAATTAATCGATGGAATATTGATGATGTTTTGTGTTCCCCCTACTTGGGGTTGTATCACACTAAAATCTGATCCATGTTCAGTTATTTCCATCGCTTAATGTTTTAAGGTGTAAGAAGTAGGGGAGAGCTACCCTCCAACTTTGAATGGAGTGTTGCTCGGCGGAAAATATAATTATTAATTATAATTATATTACTAAATACAAAATTTCAAGTAAAACTTTGAGAACAGTAAAAATGTTGACCAAGGAATTGGGCTGGTATTGATCCCTAACACTTCAAATTTCAGGTGTGACAGCTAGGTCTGAACTGTAATCACCGATTATGTGTTATTCAAGCCCAAAGGAGGTGGGGATCGTACAGAAAAACACAACGAGAAGACAGGAACCAAGCCTCGCAGTCGACAGCAACGATTTGCGGGGACTAGCGGGGGTTGCGAGCATGGTTATTTCTATTTTGCAGCCGCGAACCAGCCCATTATAGTCGCGCCCACTAATTCAATGGTGTGTATACGGTGTCGGCACGCTACTAATGACAGTGAGCTTGAACTGGTTTTCTGTGCATGAGTGCCACACAGCCACCGATTTCATAGGCATATGTGGGAGATTCGAATCAGACTTCTCTATTCAGGCTAAGCTCAAATGGGAGTGATGCAAATTGTGACTTGGTGGTGTGGCAGTATCAATGTCTGAAGATCTACAAAGAAATTAAAATTTACGAGGCTGGTGAGCTCCTAATATCTTACTGACATTCTAAACCTTATGGTTGGTACTACAGCCTATGGTGTGTGACAGTGCCAGTGTCACAAAGCTCACACATAAATTAGCCTTATCCAAAAGGCTTGCCAGGCACATTTCAATACACATTGATAATTTGGTTGAAACTGGTGTTAGCAAAATGTCACAGTAAACAGTTGGGGATAAGGCGCGCACATGCGGGAAGACGCTGTCGGTGGCTTCTAGCTCGGGGGACTGTCAACTGCCCATCATCGCCAACAACACACTCGCCACACTCCAGAAATCAATCTGAACATGATTCCACTATCCCAACATTTAGCCCTCATAATGGCAAGACTGGATAGAATGGAAGACAAACTTACAATGACATGGCAAACCTGCCGGCCCTCCTTGCAGACAGTCACCAACAACATAGTGTTGACAGCCAGAATTTATATAGCAGCTTACAAGCTTAGCATCACCGAGGAGAACAACAACAGGCTGACAATGCAACTAAATAACATGGAGAACCGCACTAGTGTTTGCAATATGAAATTGGATGGAAAGCCTGAAGAGGAGGCAGAGGACCACATCGATATGTGGCGGAGTTGACTGCTTACTCGAATGTGGGAGTTGACCCAGCTGCCATGGTGACAAATGATACCACATACAAGACCAAACCAACAGGGCTACACTGCCATTAATCCTCGATCAATTATGATCTCGTTCCGATCTGTACAGGATAGGAATCTTATATTCCAATCTGTACAGGATAGGAATCTTATATACTTTGCCAAAACAAAACTCACCCTAACCCTAACCCGCAAGATGGGGAAGATTATCTATCAGTCAGTGGCAGCACTGGCCAGAGCCAGTGGCAGTGAAGTGCGTGTCCATGGACACAGAGTTGTTATCAATGAAAAAAAATATAGACAGATAGAGCAACATCTTCTCCCTGGCCAAGGCTAAGACAGTCCGGATTGATGAGGGACTATACTTCCACTCGAAACATTCGTTCCTGTCAAACCTTTTTGCCTCACCCATTGAAGACAATGACACAATCTACCCAACAGCAGAGCACATGTTTCAAATGGAAAAGTGTAGGGTTGTGTGTGAAGTGGATAACTTTAGACAGGTTGTTATGGCATCCACACCACTGGAAGCAAAGCGGATTGCTGACCTGGTTCCCGATTCACCAGACTGGCGTCAACAAAGGGAGACCATACTGAAAAGAGTCTTGGATCAAAAGTTTTATCAAAACCCAGACTTGATGGATATGCTCATGGATACTGGTAACCTCACTCTCCACGAAGCTACCACTAATTCCTTTTATGGAATCGGAGCAACCCTGCATAGTTTGGAGCTGAGAGATAAATCATTCAAAGGCCTCAATAAGCTGGGACTGGCACTTGTATCTAAGCGGGAAAGCATCAGGATTGCCAGACGTGGAGATGTGTAGCCAGTATTGTAATGCAAATGAAGTGAGGGACCACAGGTTTGGAATTGTTTGAAATAATGTCTATTGTGAGATGTTTATCAGCAATACAACAGCGACCTCACCAAACATAAACCAAAAACCTTTGACTGAATCTGTATCATGCTACATACCACTGGTGTATCAAGTCTTTAACTATTCTACGATGTGTTCACCATACGTTCTGATACACTGACTGATTGCTGTATTGTGTGGCTGGTACATCCCGCTGATGCACTGACTGATTGTTATATTGTGTGGCCACTACATCCCACTGGTGCACTGACAGATTGTTGCATAGTCTGGCCACTACACCCCACTGGTGCACTAACTGACTGTTGTATTGTGTGACCACTACATCCCACTGGTGCACTGACTCTGGTGCGCTGACTGATTGTTGTATTGTGTGACCACTACATCCCACTGATGCACTGACTGATTGCTGTATTTTGTGACCACTACACCCCACTGATGCACTAACTGATTGTTGCATTGTGGGACCACTACACCCCACCGATGCACTGACTTGGTGTGACCATTACATCCCCCTGGTGCACTCATGGATTGTTGTATTGTGTGGCGACTACTTCCCACTGTTGCACTCCCACTGATGCACTGACTGATTGTTGTATTGTGTGGCGACCACATCCCACTGGTGCACTGACTGATTGTTGCATTTTGTGGCCACTACAGCCCACTGGTGCACTGACTGATTGTTGTATTGTGTGACCACTACATCCTACTGGTGCACTGACTGATTGTTGTATTGTGTGGCGACTACATCCCACTAGTGCGCTGACTAATTTTTGTATTGTGTAACCACACTATTGTGCCAGCTGATTGGCTGTTGTGTGCCTGTTACTTGAACAGTGTCTTAGAATATATAAATAACTGTCATGCTGTATGCTGCTGCAGTGGGTGAATATCCATGTGCCCGTTGCTCAAGCCATATCCTAGAATATGCATCTTTCATTCTACATACCACTGGTGTATCACTTGGGTGGGTGTCATGTTGTGTGCCCATTATCTAAACAGTATCCCAGAATATAGAACTGTCATGTTATATACTACTCTTGGATGCCAGACTGGATATGATTCAAATGATTTTTAAAGTTTGGTGGACCTGTGAAGGTGAACTGACACCTGTGTTCTGGCTGTGATTGATTGTCAGCCCACAGTGTTTCCAATATTGCCCGCTATTCCAATGCTAATTTGGAGGTGAGGGTTAGTCACTGCACTGAAGACCTTGGCAAATAAAGAGGACAAATCAGTAGTGTTCAGAAACATAATCAAAATGAAGGACACACAAGAGGAATACCGTAAGATAAGCATCAGCAATGATTACACCGTGGAGGAGCGTAAGGTAAGCAAGGAAAAATTGAAGAAGCAAAGACAAAAACAATGCAAGATGATAAAAAAACTGGATCTATCGGGTCAGAGGACCCCCAAGCAATCTAAGAATAGAAAAGATAAGGAAGTAAGAAACAAGGGAAGTCCAACAACATGAAAACATGTTTATATTACTGCAAGCAAGGAAGAACAAGAATACATTGATAAGCTATAGAGATGAAAAACATGAAATTGACAAATATGGAAGAAACTGAAATTCCCTTTAACACTAATGTAAGTAATAACAAGGGCAACAATACACAGACCAGACCAAAGAGGGGAGCTAAGAACAAACATAAAAGTAAGTTCAAGTGCCTCTACCTAAATGCTGATTCACTGCCGAACAAAATGGAAGAACTACAGGTTATCATCGATGTAGAGAAACCAACTTTGATTGCAGTGACTGAGGCTAAACCAAAGAACTGCACTCACGAAATTACAAAGCAAGGCATTAGAATCCCTGGATTCAGTCTGGTGTGGAACCTAGAGCAGGAAGGCAGGCTCGCGTGTATTTATGTATTGGAATCTGATAATATCACCTATCGAGAAAGCAACATAAATCAGAGTATAGGTTTTTCAGAATGCGTCTGGATCCAAGTAAAACCAAACAAGGAAGATACTATCCTAGTTGGGTGTATATACAGAAGCCCAAACAGCAGTGATGCAACCAATGAAAAATTAGGCGACCTAATCAGGGAAGCAAATGGCACAGAAGCATCCCATGTACTGATCATGGGAGACTTCAACATGCCTGAGATCGATTGGAGGGGAAACACAACAACAGTAGGGGAAACCCATTGGGCCAGAAAATTCTTTGAAAGCACCTGTGATGCCTTTCTGTTCCAACATGTCGAACACCCTACCAGGTATCGAGAAGGACAACAAGCATCAATATTAGACCTGATATTCACAAATGAAGAGAACAGTAAACGGCAGAGACTTCAGGTTCCAAGTGGTGCGGAACTGTCAGCCTATTTTGGGCAAGCAGGCTTGCGTGACATTGAACCTGCTGGCGCGGGTTGATGAGGTGCACTGTGCTGTGCCGACGAACATTTCCAAGCCGACGAACAGTCCCAGCGCCCGGGCTGAGCAGCTGGTAAGCGAATACAAAGATGTGTTTCAGGGTTTGGGTTTAATCAAGGCAAATGCTGTCATTCATGTTGATAAATCTGTACAACCTGTTGTCGATCCACCTAGATGGATCCCGTTTGCTATTCAAAGTAAAGTGCGTAGTGAGCTTGATCGCATGGTGGAGTTAGGTGTAATAGTTGAGCAGGATGAACCTACTGAGTGGGTTAATTCCCTAACTATCATAAAAAAAACAAATAAGATAAGGATTTGTCTGGATCCGACTAAGTTGAACAAAGCGATAAGAGAGGGCCTTTTCCTACCAAAACAATTGATGAAATTATTGCCAAAACGGCAGATGCGAAATACTTCTCAGTTTTGGATGCGATGTCAGGGCATTGGCAAATAGAGTTAGATGAAGAAAGTTTGCGTCTGTGCACGTTTAATACTGCATGGGGCCAGTACAGGTACACCCGCCTGCCTTTTGGCATCAAAACAGCCGGTGACATTTTTATTCAGGAAATGCACCGTGTCATGGGCGACCTACCCGGTATCGGGATAGTCACGGATGACATTTTGGTATATGGGTCAACGGTTGAGGAACACAACAAGCGGCTCAAGGCCGTGTTGGACCGAGCTAGGTCAGTAAATCTTAAATTAAACGAGACAAAATCTTTGCTATGCAAAACTACAGTAAAGTATGTAGGTCATCAACTTACCCAGCAAGGTGTGAAGCCTGATCCAGACAGAATACAAGCAATAGTTGACATGCCAGAGCCGCGTGACAAACAAGGAATCCAAAGGTTCCTGGGCATGGTTGGATATGTACACAAATTCATACCCAATATGTCCGAGATTGCCAAACCACAGCGTACGCTCCTTGCTAAGGATGTCGCGTGGCACTGGCAAACCGAACAGCAGGGCGCATTTGATGAGTTGAAGGAAAAGTTAAGAACTGCTCCTGTGTTGTCATATTACAATGTCAAGAAACCCATTGTCATTCAAGTAGATGCTTGTCAGTCAGGGTTGGGTGCCGTATTAATGCAAGATGACAAGCCAATCGCACTCGAATCTTGTGCGCTTAACTCAGCGCAGTGTGGCTATGCCACTATTGAGAAAGAAGTGCCCGCCATATGTTTCGGATGCCAGAGGTTTCATGACTATATCTTTGGCAAAGAGGTTCAGATTCAAACGGACCACAAGCCGTTGGTGGCGATAATGCAGAAACCGATTCACAAACTTTCGGCCAAGATGCAGAGAATGCGAATGCGTTTGCAAAATTACAATATTCAGCTATGTCATGTGAAGGGTTCTTTGATGTTTTTTGCATACATGTTGTCCAGGGCACATAGTGCCAAAGTAGGTCATGGTAACCTGTTCGATGACACGTTCTGCGTTGCCGCAGTGGACATGCAATCGTCAAGTTTATTGAGTAAGATTGTCAGAGAATATGAAAAGGATGTGTCCATGTCCATGTTGTTCACGCACATTGAAGATGGGTGGGACACTACACGCATACAGACACCGCCGTGTCTGAGACAGTACATCCCACACAAAGATGAGTTAACGGTAGAAAACAATCTGGTCATGAAGGGGAATCGGGTGGTAGTGCCTCCAGGTCTGCGTGGTGAATGATTGAGGTGTTATACGAAACACATTTGGGTGTGACAAAATCCAAGCAGCTGGCGCGAGACTGTATGTTTTGGCCTAATATGAACAAACAAATTGAGGATAAGGTCAGTCGGTGTGACACTTGCCAAAATAACCGCAAAAGTTTGCATAACGAGCCATTGATTAATCACCCGATAGCCTGTCGACCGTATGAAAAAGTAGGTGTAGACTTGTTTGAGTTAAACCATAAGAATTACCTGATAACTGTAGATTATTACACAAAATATCCAGAGGTAACGTTGTTAGGTGATACGTCGTCGGTCACGGTCATTGAGGCGTTGAAGGAAAATTTTGCAAGGCACGGTATTCCTAGTCAGGTCATTTCGGACAAAGGTCCGCAATTTAAGAGCCATGAGTACAAGGAGTTCGCGCTACACTATGGTTTTAAGGGTGTGTATTCCAGTCCACAGTATCCATGCAGTAATGGCCAGGTGGAAAGGTTTGTGCAAACGGTAAAGGACATGTTAAAGAAGTGCGAGAAAACAAATACAGATTTTCAGTTAGCTTTGTTGAACTATCGAAACACTCCATTGCCCGTCTTGAATGCATCTCCGGCTCAGCTGCTCATGAGCAGAAGGCTGAGAGGCAGGTTGACGATGGCGGAGGAAATTTTGATACCCGAAACGCAAAATCCAAAGAAAGTGCAGACAGCGAAACGGCAACAAAGCCAGAAAGTGTTTCATGACAAAAAGTGTGGTAAGCCGCACAAACCTATGAAAGTTGGAGACAAAATAAAATACAAAAATCATGCAGGGGAATGGAAAAAAGGGGTTATTTTGGGTCGAACTGGGATCTCAGGGAGAGAATATCAAATCTTGAACGAGGCAGGTAATATGTTGTATAGAAATCGAGTTCCGATTCTAAGGGCGACTGAGGGGGGGCGGCCCGAACCAGTTGGGCAGACGCAAAGTAGGTCAGCGTCGTTGCTGATTGTAAACAGTGAGGCTAATCTAAGTAGGTCAGGTCGGCTGATTAGGTCGGCGAGCAGGTTAGACCTGTAGTGGGTCAGTTAGATTGGCGTGTACACGTATTACATGTGCATGTAGGATTAAGTTCTGTTTTTCAGCTGCGGTTTGCTATGTGTTGTGTTATGGACAATGTATAATGTGGAGGCTATAAGGCCGGACATTTAAAGGACTTCAGTGCCATAGTGTGCTCGGACATTCGCTAGGACTTGTGTTTAAGTTAAGTACGCATATATGTTTATGTTGCATTCGTTTTGACTGATATGTTAGTGTATGTTGATGGTCATTTTGAAACATTTCATGTTTCAGAAATACTTTGAGGGGGGGATGTGATATATATACGTCTATTACGCATATGGATAATATATGCTAATGAGATCCAAAGGTTTGAGACAAAGGAGTATGTAAATGAGATGACATCATGGAAAGTTTAGCCGGTGGGTTCAGCGAGCCCTGGACATGAATAAACCATTCAGTATCCAGAAGTCAAAGTATTCAGACGTTGTACTTTCACACCTATCACCAGGATAGCGGTGCAAAAATGGTATGCATGAAGCGGTGTTAGCGCTATCCTCGCGACCCTAACTCGTGTTAGCCTATCCTGCCCCCCTCCTCTTTTTTGTTTTATATACATACCAGGGTTAGCATTATCCCAGCGAGGATAGCGGTATATTTTGAACTGCTTCCGATTAAATTCTGTTATTATGAGCTTGACTATATACTGCTAATGTCAAATTTAGTTTTGTTATGAGTGTGGCAGAAATGTGGGTTCGAATCCCGCTCTAGGCATCATATATACATTTATCGAAAAAACCCTCCATAACTATAGGATAGGAATGGAACTGATTGACTTCAGAATAATGTGACTGGGTGTCATAGTATCCCAATTAGGCAGTACTATAAAGCCACAATCACAAAAGTAGGCACCTGTCGTGATATAACCACAAATGTTGCTTGGATGCAAAACCCCAAACAACCAAACACTTACAGTGGCTGTAGAATACATGTGCAAAGATAGATCAACTCATGTAACTAGGCTATTGGGCACGGTGGCCGAATCGATAGAGCGCAGGCCTCCCATGCGGAAGGTCGGGACTTCAATTCCCGGTCGAGTCAAACCAATGACGTACAAAATTGATACTTGTCACTTCCTAGCTTGGCGCTCGGCATTATTAGGTTATGGAAAGGACTGGTTGACTCCTTGTCAGGATAATGTGACTGAGTGAGATATCAGGTCTTGGTCCTGGTGGCCTGGTCTCCCAGTGGGGCAGCACTATAAAGTTGCCATGAGTGCGCACTGTCACAAGTCAGTACCCGTTCTGATATGACCTTAGATGTTGCCAGGATGTAAAACTCCAACCAACCATGTAAATAGGTCATTCTCAGAAACTGTGTACCACATATTTGATTTCCATGTTACATTGTTAATGATCATTTATCTTTATTTGTTTGGGTAGCTAGTCAAATAGTTATTGTTGCCTCTATGCATTAACCATGTTAGCAATACTACATGTATTTAATCTACCCCAACAAAATCTAACAACAAATAAGGTTGTATGACTTTGTGCTAAAGTGAAAAATTGTATATAGATGCATCTACGCAAACATTTTGTATGTAAGGCATAATCTGTTTTTGCTTAACTGTAAACAATCAAATCTTGTTTGAATTCATTGTGTGTGTTAAAGGGATGTTATCGATGTGTTTCATTTCCATACTACACATATAATTTTACCACTTTTTTCAATTTGAATGAGACCAAAATCAAAAAGTGACATTTTCTTGGGGTCAACTCTTACATATATGCACAACACGTAAAGACCAGACGGGATGGCCGAATGAGTTAGAGCCTCCGTCTCCCGTGCTGGTAGATCGTGGGTTCGAACCCTGGTCGAGTCAAACCAATGACTTAAAAATTGATACTTGTCGCTTCCTAACCAGGCGCTCAGCATTATTTGGATAGGGCAAGAACAGGTGGGCTCAGTGTCAGGATAATGTGACTGAGTGGGATGCCAGGTCATGGTGCCGGCGGCCTGGTTTCCCAGTGGGACAGCACTATAAAGTCACCATGAGTGCACACTGTCACAAGTCGGTACCCGTCCTGATATTACCTTAGATGTTGCTAGGATGTAAAACAACAACAAACAAACATAACACGTAAACCATCATATGAACAAACAGTTAAGTTACAAGCCATAAACAAAAAAGCAAGACAATCAAAAGTATTACTAAAACAACATTCCGAACATTTAAATCAAATTGGATTAGTGCTGCCCAGCGGGGGAAAACAAGTGTTAACACACACATCACTAAAAAAAACCACCAGAAAACCAACAACATGGATCCTGCTATTATGTGTAATGCTTTCTCCTATTATTTGGAATGTCTTCACTTTTGGCTTCCACATCACACATGTAGTACACACACCTGAGTGAGTGAGAGAGAGAACTGACCAACACGGTGGGTGGCACACAACTTGACCAATGTACCTGTCTGGTCTTGTCCACCAGCGTCTCCCAGGACAAAAGTCTCCCCACCCACCCACCTCACACTCACACTCACACTTTCTGTACAACTTGCACCCTAACGACAACCCAAGTGTACCATAAACAGTTACTATTTGCATTTGTGGGGTGTTCGTACCTAGCATCACTGGCTGCAGAACGGCAGCATTGAATAAACGGCGGCGTTAAAACGGCCCGTTTTTGGTAGTTTTTGTGTTTTTCCTTTCTCTCTCCATTTTTCTTCGACAGTTACAGTTACTATTGTGCTGGTTGCTATATATAACATGGCCAATCATAATCCCCTCCCCCCCCCCCCCCCTCCATCACGTCCTACCCTGCCTGTACATGTCCGAATGCCAGCAACTAGCAACTAGCAACCAGCAACCAGCGCTGGCGTAAATCTTGTAACAAAGCTCTTCAAGAATTGGGTCAGCGTTTTCTTAGAAGGTACAATACGTGTCTACAGAGGCTACGACCCAGTCCGCCAGGTGGCAGTATCGATTGGAGTTTTACGTCCTGGCAACATCCAAGGTGATATCAGGACGGGTAGCGACTTGTGAGTGTGCACTCATGGCGGCTTTATAGTGCTGCCCCACTGGGAGACCAGACCTGGTTATAGTGATGTACAAAGTAATTTGTTATTAAAGCTGCATAGTCCGATGAAAACATAAAATTTTCAAAACCAAAACAGTTATCTAGATTTGATTCTACATGTCTAACTTAGATACTGGTGTACTTATTAAACATTTGTCGTCACACATAAGGGGATACTGAGTCAATTAATAGAACATGTTACTGCAGAAGCCTATGGTGATAGATTTTTGGCAAGCTTGCCAAAATTAATTAAGCATGTTTCCATTTCAAATATCTCAAAAGTTAGTGATTTAAAATAAAAGTTACTTCAAACTAAAGTAAGGTAGATTATAATGAACAACCTAATATGTTTATCTCAGAAAATGAGAGAACCTCAAAGCCATCGGCCTATGAAACTTTAAGTAATAATGTGTACTTACTACTTCGTCAATTATTCAACACATGGGTATATCCAGGTGATCTTTGTTGTGAGCGACGTTATTGTCACATTTGTCATTACCATGACCTGATATCCCACTCAGTCACATTATCCTGACACTGAGCCAACCAGTCCTTTCCCTATCCTAATAATGCCAAGCGCCCGGCTATGAAGCGACAAGATTCAATTTTTACGTCATTGGTTTGACTGGACCAAGGTTCGAACCCATGGGTTCGAATGCCACGATCGACCAAAACGGGAGACGG
The DNA here is from genome assembly GCA_030323885.1 of Branchipolynoe longqiensis. Taxonomy (NCBI): domain Eukaryota; kingdom Metazoa; phylum Annelida; class Polychaeta; order Phyllodocida; family Polynoidae; genus Branchipolynoe; species Branchipolynoe longqiensis. The sequence goes on from CM059189.1 coordinate 115,097,330, forward strand.
ACGCTCAACTCATTCGGCCATCCCGTCTGGTCGGTAGCGGTATCAGTTCACCCAGCGGATGTTTGTTTGTTGAGGTTTTATGTCCCAGCAACATTTACGGTCATATCCGGACGCATACCGACTTGTTTGTTGGGGGTTTTACGTCCTAACAACATCTACGGTCATGTCCGGACACATAACGACTTATTTGTTTGTTTGGGGTTTTACGTCCTAACATCTACGGTCATATTCGGACGCATACCGACTTGTTTGTTTGGGGTTTTACGTCCTAACATCTACGGTCATATTCGAACGCATACCGACTTGTTTGTTTGTTTGGGCTTTACACCCTAGCAATATCTATGGTCATATAAGGACGCATACCGAAATGTGACAGTGCACTCATGGTGACTTTATAGTGCGGTCAAGAATAGCAGAAGTGTGTGTGTTCAACCCCCACTAAAGAGAGTATCCTGTTTGTTGTGATATAGTTTGTTTGTTGTTTTACGTCATAGCAACATCTAAGGTCATATCAGGATGGGTACCGACTTCTGACATTGTGCACTCCTGGCGATGTTATAGTGCTGTCCCACTGGGAGACCAGGCCACCAGCACCATGACCTGATATCCAACTCAGTCACATTATCCTGATGCTGAGCCAACTAGTCCTTGCCCTATCCTAATAATGCCGAGTGCCTGGCTAGGAAGCGACAAGTATCAATTTTTAAGTCATTGGTTTGAATCGACCAGTGTTCGAACCCACAAACCCATAGGTTTGGATCCCAAAACAGGAGACGGATGCTTAACTCATTCGGCCAACCCGTCTGGTCGATTTTGTGATATCAGGCTGCCAGCTAAATGACCCGATATCCCACTCAGTCCCATTATCCTGATACTGAGTCAACCAGTCCTTGCCCTCTCCTAGCTATGCCAATCGCCAAGCTAGATAGCGACAAGTATCGATTAAAAAAAATATTGTTAAGTCACTGGCTTGACTCGGGTGGGATTCGAACCTTCCGCAAGGGAAGTAATAAAGATAAACAACAGGCTAGATTGTGACAATTATCAATTTTCTAAGTTCTTGGTTTGACTCGTCGGGGTTCGAACCCACGACCTTCCGCACGGGAAGCCAGCCAGTGCACTTACCAATTCGGCCATTCTGTCTTGTGGCAGTTCTACAACATTGTTCACACCATTTGATGACCTTATTCATGTGTAAGCAACGTAAACAAATAACCACCATGCATAGCATCAATCAAATAAGGCTTTCATGCATAGAATGTGAATATATATATATATATATATATATATATATATATATATATATATATATATATATATATATATATATATATATATATAGATTAGTTAGACGAATCTTACCTGGGTATAGATGATGGATAACTATTGTTTTACCGAGGTAGGAGCCTCGGGTAGACGTGGGCGAGGGAGAAGGAAGCACATCCGGGTCCAGCAATCTTTACCTACTAATTCAGGATAAAAATGATTCCAAAAAACCAAAAAACTATGGTCATGTGACCTAATCTTGGTACAAGTGATTGAATAGACGTGGCAGGGCGTGGTGGGTGGGCCCTCGCCCACGTCTACCCGAGGCTCCTACCTCGGTAAAACAATAGTTATCCATCATCTATACCCAGGTAAGATTCGTCTAACTAATCTATTTTACCTCGGTATACCGCCTCTGGCTAGCCGCAGGCTAGGGAGACCTTTACGTAATATCATTTTTATCCTGATATTCCTGTTAGTTACTATTCTATTATCAAGTCTTAATTAAGTATGTTTGTACAATTGTTATGACAAAAAAGCGAAAAAAGTGCACTTTGTCTCACCTGTGTCTTTTAGTTGGTGAGTAGCCTCTGTGCGATAGGTTGAGGCTTCTCTAGTCGCTTGTGATAATGTTTTGCAAACGATCTAGCAGTTTTCCATCCTGCATGAGCCAGGATCCGTTTCACGGAAATGCCAAGTAATCTGGCCTTAGATACCATTGCACCACGTGTAGAGTGCGATGAATATCTGTTTGTGTTTACTCCTGAAAGTTTTAACACAGTCATGGTCCATCTGGCGAGGGTGTCCCTCGAAATGCCCTTGTGTGGCTTAATAAAGCTCACCAAAAGCTGCCTTGAGTTGCGTATTGTTCGTGTCTTGGATATATATGTCCGTATTGCGGAGACTACACATAACTTGCGATCCTCTGTGAAACTAGTGACACTTATTGTCGACAGGGGATCACCTAAACGATTTGATTTCAACAAAGTTGTTAGATCAAACGTTGCTTCCTTGCTATCGATTTCAAGACCATTGAGCGACAGGGCGACTATAGTTTGGCCCCTGTGTCCTGTAACGAGCAGAAGGAGCAAAGCTACTTTGAAGCCTAATAGCTTAACGTCCAGGAACTTATTCTCTGGCCAGCCCTTGAAGAGTTTAAACGCAAGAGAAACATCCCAAAACCTATTATATTTGGGTTTGGGAGGGTTCCTCTGATAAATTGATCGTATGATCCAGCAAATAACATGATGTTTTCCTATTGTTTCGCCATTAATCCTAGGTAGGATTATTGAGAGCGCACATCTGGCTGCATTGATAGCGCCATACCCTAAACCTTCATCTTCCAAAAAACGTAGGAAACGTCCTACCTGGGATATTGTTGGGTTCATAGGCTTAACTTTCTTAAGTAAGCAATAAATACCCCATTTCTTTAAATACGTGGTATACATTTTTACAGTTCCCTTCCTCCAGGCATGAGAGACCAAACGTTGTTGTGTAATCTTATCCAAGCCGAATTGTTCCAAATATTTATTTAAAAAAGGAATGCTACCAAAGGAGTCGTCGACACGTTTCCGTGGCGCGCTAACGGTCCCTGATGTTTCAGATTTCCTCGGTATCTTGGGAAGCATAGCATGCTTTTGGCCGTCGCGACTAGTCTCGCTAGCCAGGGTTGAGTGTCCCATTCGGGGACGATGAGGATGGCGTGTGTTTTCTCCATTAGTATCTTTCGGGCGACTTTGCTAATAATGGTAAAAGGGGGGAAAATGTAAAAGAAATGATTTTGCCAAGTTAGCGAGAAGGCATCTATGTGCCAAGCATGTGGTTCTGGGTGCCACGAAACATATTTCTCCAGTTTAAAGTTATTACGTGAAGCAAATAAATCTATATCCGGCCAGCCCCATAATTTACAGATTTGTTTGAAAATTGATGGGTTTAGTGACCACTCTAAGTGGTCATGGAAATGGCGACTCATCTTATCGGCAAGGCAATTCTGCGTTCCGGGTATGTGTGTTATTGTTAACCAGACGTCAAACTTTTGCGCCCAATTCCAAATGAGTAGTGCCAACTCGTTACACTTAATAGATTTTGTACCTCCCATATTTCTGACATAAGCCATGGCTGTGGTGTTATCCGTAAGGATACGAACATTATTTTTGGGTACTTTAACAAGGCTGGTTAAACCTAAGTAAATGGCTCGTAATTCTAAAACATTAATATGTTCAGAAATTTCCGATTCTAGCCATCGTCCCCCCCGTTGCTACATCATTGCGATGTGCCCCCCAACCTTGGAGTGACGCGTCAGTCGTAACTGTAGTATTGGGCTCACCCATTCGAATGGGATTGGGGGAGTTATCAAAGTGACTTAGCCACCAAAAAATTTCGGCTAGTCCACTTTCAGAGATAAACATTGTCTTTTCAAAGTTACCCTTGGCGCGGGCCAAAGCTAGATTTTTATCGATTTCCAGGGACTTAATGTGTGCGGCCCCATATAGAATAGCAGGGCTGTATGAAATCATTATACCGATTAAGACTGCGACCTGTCTTATCTTTGGCCTAGAAATGTCTAACAGCTGTATCGCTGTGTCCCGCAGCTTATCTTTCTTTTGTTGTGTAAGTGACACGGTCATGGCCGTCGTGTTCAAAATGAAACCTAGACACTTAAGCTGCTTAGTAGGAGAAAACACAGATTTCTTAGCATGGATGAAGAAACCCAAGTTTGAGAACAGTTGACATAAATCTTGAACGGCGAGCTCGCATTGTTCGAAAGATTGTCCCATAATGAAAGAATCATCAATGTATGGAAACATACAATGACCCAGTTTAGCCATGTGTGAAAAAACCGGTTTCAACAACTTAGTAAAAAGTCGTGGCGCACACGCCAAACCATTAGGTACGCAGGTAAATTCAAAAAGCTGGTCATCCCAAACAGACCGTAAATATTTTCGAAACCCCTCTTGAATAGGGACGGTATAGTAAGCATCTCTTAAATCAACACTCGCTAGCCAACACTCTGGGGTGATCAGATCACGAGCTGTTTCTAAAGAAAACATTTTGAAATGTTGGTATTCAATGATTTCATTCAATTTAGTTAAGTCTAAAATCATGCGAACAGACCCATCTGGTTTAGGAGTGGAGAAAATATTGGAAATGAATTCACCTTTAGTATGTTGTACTCGTTTGACAATGCCTTTGGCTTCGAAAACCCCAACCTGTTCATTTAGTTGCAATTTTTCGTGTGAATTGAACTTATATGGAAAAGGTGCTCTTTTCTGTACAGGGAATTCTGTGAAAGGAATAGCAATGCCTCTAACAATACTAAGAACCTCTGGGTTAGTGGTTAATTGTTGCCATTGTTCTAAACAATTAACAATGTTGCCCGCTTGAAAAAGGCTTACGTCAGTTTGAGTTTCCTCTGTGACCATGTCAGGGCCAGGCTGCTGAAAAGTTTGTGTGGCGTTCTCTACTTGTTCCCTGGTTTGGGGAACTGCGGCTTGGGGACAAAGTCCCGTTTGTAACCGCGGTTGTCGTTCCAGTTTGAGGATTGTCTGTCGCCTCGACCTCTTCCCCTCTGGCTGAATGCGAAGGATGGGCCTCCCCTGAACGGCCTTCCTCCTCGGCGGAAGCGAAAATCCGTGCGGCTGCGGCGGAACCCGAGTGGGTTTTGTGATTTACGGCCTTTGAGTTCCGTGTTCTTAGCACTCTTAGTGTCCACCTCTACCTGCTTGTACAAATAAGCAAGCTGACCCCCAAACATCTTGGACTTGTCCAGAGGTTTGCCTTTGATGGGGGTAGGTCCGGAATAGACGGTGTATTCCTTGCCGTCATGGTCCGTCATCTTCTTTGACCGGGCGACCTCTTTGCCCGCGTCGGTGGTGACGGATTTAAAGACATTTTCGAAGCGGCGATGTGTCATATATTTGCTCGCTGCAGCGAGCAAGGCAATGCCCCTATCCATTACCCGAGCTAAGGACGAGAACTTATTCTCGGTCTGCATGCGGTTAGCAATGGGGAGAATAGAAGTCAAGGAGCCCAAAACTGCCTTATGAATTACAGAAAGGGCAGTTTCATAGCGGCGACGTTCGTCGGACAGATGGATGCCAGCATCCATCTCCTTACACACCGTAGCGGGAATACCTTTGACGCCGGAAATCTGTTCCGTCAATTTATTAATGACCTCAACTGGTTTGAACGTTGTAAAGTGGCCATTGACGGTATTCCTCATCATGGTTGTGGTACGCACCTTCTTCGCCTTTTTCTTGACAATCTTCTTGCCAACCTTAGCGCCTATTTTGGCGTACACTCCCGCGCGTTCCGTATCGGAATCTGATTCCGTGGAAGAGGAGTCGTTTGACGAGTCCGAGGATGAGTCTTTCTTTTTCTTTTTCTTTTTCTTTTACTTCTTAGGGCGTTTAGCGTTTGAGGCTTTGGTGAACTCGTCACCTGAGCTGCTCACAGTGCGGCGTTTCTTGCCGCGCGCTTTCGGTTTCGGAACCTCGGGGGCCGACACCGTGTCCTCCTCGTCATCCGAAAAGTCCTCCCAATCCTCATCAGGGATTTGGGGAGGGCCCGCATAGGAAAGAGCCTGGAATTGGCGCATCTTGTCCTCCATCATGGCTGCCATCTTAGCCTCCCAATCACTTGGTTGAGGTGGCTGGTCACTGTCCCGGTCGGAAACCTGTGCCCCGGGCTGTGGAGACGGCGGAGCCGTAGGCACTGGTGACGAATCGTAATCCGTAGGGGCAATGCCCTCTGCTGCCGCAGGCTGCTTATTCCGCCGAGTGGCCATCGGTTCCTGTAACGACAAAGGTGTTACTTAACCGGAATCATCTCAACGACACAAAGTGTAACCAGTAAACTGGGTTGAGGTATATGGTACAGAATAGCGTGTATTACAACGTTTCAGTACAGGCGTGAAGCTAAGTTTTGCCGTAGGGTTATGGTAACGAAACCAACCAAACGGGGGGGTATCGATCCAAAGATCGCCCACTCTCTCTGTTCCGTACACTTCTCCCACCCGCGGCTACGACGCCAGCAAGTTGGAGAAAATATTACGAAACTCGGAGGTTCGCCTTAAAACCGGTCTGGGGTGTTTATAAAAAACACCCAGAAGCATCCCCAACAACATCCTCTATTCAGGATCCGGGAGAATTTTCTTAGGAAATGAGCAACTCGGGTTACCATTTCTCCCTGTCTCAAAAACAGGTGTCGATAGAACAAAGGACTATCGGTTTCGTAAGTGCCAGCGGCACGCAGTGTTCTATCCTCAAGTAAAAAACACGTACAAAGTCCAAATTGGACCTGAGAAAGTTCTGAACTTTCATAATGTGATGCTATAATGCATCATAAACAGTTTATACTAAATTTTTAATTACTTACTTTGTGATTAAGTAGAGTTAGTAGATAAATCCTGTTGGAGCAACTCACAAACGTCCTCCCGTTGTGAGTCACTTATGCTAATTGCTGGACCCGGATGTGCTTCCTTCTCCCTAGCCTGCGGCTAGCCAGAGGCGGTATACCGAGGTAAAATATATATATATATATATATATATATATATATATGTGTGTGATGTATAACGCATTATACGAGTATAAAGGCGCGGAAGGCAATTATTTCATTCTTCTTCTTCTTCTTCTTATTATTATTATTACACGAGACACTGTATTGCCTCCTTCATGTATCATAAAAAAGCTTCAAAGAAAATATTTAAGCTTTATCAGAGGGAGAAAACATAGTAGTCTAGTACATAAATATTGAGATATAATTTACAGTATTGAGGGTAATGTTGATATGCTTTTAGCTTGTATTTTTCTATTTATTATTTCTATGGTATAAGCAATGTATCTGTGTTATTTTTAAAATGGGCAAAGCACCTCATAAGTATTGTACTTCTGCTTTCTCCTTTTTCATGTGAAAAAATTACTGATATAAATATCAACTTGTGTGTACACTGATGATGTGGAAATAAATATATTATTATTATTATTATTATTATTATTATTATTATCATAACTGGTGGCGACACCTCCGGCGCTCCCCGGTACCTTCATACCCTAAAAACATCACTCGCGTCGGAGGATTTTTTCTTTATATATATTTTGTCTATATATATATATAATTCTGATGTCTACAAGTTAAAAAATTATTATTGTAGTGAGGTTGCACTCACACCCCCAGTTGTAGATAAAAGATTCACCCGGTACTTGTAGTACACGGGTGAATGACAACGTAGTCTAAATACGGGCGAAAATAGCTTTAGTATGGAACATGAAGTAGAAACTGTGGTTCCATGATCAAATGGCTACATATATTGGCACAGATTTGGTGAAATGGGAGAGAATGCAAAAAGACAAGATGGCGGCCATAGAACGCCATCGATTTCACTTTTAAATTGCATTAAAGTATATGTTTTATTATGTTTTCCAACTCAAAAGTAGCGGGTAAACATGAAGACATATACAAAGAACAAATGTTGCTACTTAGATTGTGAAATTAGGCTCTCATAACGACTCAATTCATTAGCCCGATTTTTCGACCGTTTTTATTTAAGGCTGGTCTTCACCAGTGTACTACAAGTACCGGGTAAATCTTTTATCTACCCCAGTTGATGTCACACATACAGATACCGGGGTATGCTGATTGCAACAGGAAGCCCAGATGGCCTAATGATCAGTATCGGATGAGGGCCCAGAACGGGGGGGGGGGGGGGGGGGGTGCGGAGAGCATGTAAAAACATGGTTTAATGGTTGGTTGTTGGAATTCTATGTCCCGGCAACATCTAAGGTCATATCAGGATGGGTACCGACTTGTGACAGTGTGCACTCATGGTGACTTTATAGTGCTGCCTCACTGGGAAATCAGGCCACTGGCACCATGACCAGATATCACATTATCCTGACACTGAGCTAGCCAGTCCTTGCCCAATCCTGATAATGCCGAACACCTGGATCTGAAGCGACAAGTATCAATTTTAAAGTCATTGGATTGACTCGACCGGGAGCCGAACTCCCGACCATCCGCACGCGAGGCCCACGCTCTACTGATTAAGCTACCGCGCCCGGTTTTTGATTGTGTGAATATTCTAAAGTTAAATAAACGTATTTGTGTTAACCAGACGGGATGGCTGAATAAGTAGGTCGTGGGATTCGAACCCGCGTGTTTGAATCATGGCCGAGTCAAACCAATTACATTACAAATTTATATTTGTAGCTACCTAGCCTGGCATTCAGTATTACTAGAATAGTGCAAGGAGCAGTGGAATGAGGAAGACCAATAGTTTGCGAATGAAATTCCCCTTGCTTAATCAACTAATGTATACACAAGAAAAAGAAAAAGTAAATAGACAATAATCTCATGAAATATTAGGGAAATCCTATCTTATCTACTATCTTATACCCAAACTTGTTCAAGTGGAAGAATATTAATAATACAACTGTCGCTTGGCATTATTAGTGGTAGGACCAGACGGGATGGCCGAATGAGTTAGAGCGTCCGTCTCCCGTGTTGGTAGATCGTGGGTTTGAATCCTGGTCGAGTCAAACCAATGACTTTAAAATTGATACTTGTTGCTTCCTAGTCTGGCGCTCGGCATTATTAGGATAGTACAAGGACTGGTTGGCTCAGTGTCAGGATAATGTGACTGAGTGGGATATTAAGTCATGGTGCTGGTGGCCTGGTATTCCAGTGGGGCAGCACTATAAAGTCGCCATGAGTGCGCACTGTCACAAGTCGGTACCCATCCTGATATGACCTTAGATGTTGCTAGGACGTAAAACAACAACACCAAACAAACTATTAGTGTTAGGACAAACACCAGTTGACTCTATTAGCATTTGTGACTGAGTGGAATGTGTCATTATGATTGATTGTGCCAGCCGCACGGTATCCTAGTGATGCAGCACTATTAACAATAGGGTACATAAATTCACCACACACAAAAGTGCCCAAAGGTTGCGCACTGTTACAACTCGGTATCCATCTGATATGACCTCAGATGTTGCTAAGACGTAAAACCCCAATCAGCACAACTCACTCCCGTCTTGATATGGCCTTAGATGTTGCCAGGACGTAAAACTTTGCCACACACATATAGCCACTCCTTTCCACTATTATTTGTTTACTCCCCCATCTGGAGCACCATTCCGTTCGAGCCCGTCCATACCGTTCGTAAAAAGACAGTAAAAAGTTGCTACTACGTCCACTCTGTTCGCACACAGTTTGAGCCTGTTCGGCAACATTTTCAAGAACGTAGTGAGAACTATTTTGGTGTGACGGGGGGTGTTATAAGGGGCATTGGGCAGACGACCATTAATGTTTAAACTGTTCCTACAATTTTCCATTATTGCCAACAGGTTAATTTGCTTGTGCACTGTGCAAGGCAATTGTGAATAAACAAATCTCAAATGCCAGGATAACGCGAATGAGTGGGATATCGGGTCATGGTGCAGGCGGCCCGGTATCGCAGCAGGGAAGCACTATAAACTCGGTCCTAATATGACCTTAGATGTTGCCAGGACGTAAAACTCCAACGACCAATTATAATCTCGTCATGAGTGCGTTGTCACAAGTCGGTACATGACCCTGAATTAATCTAGACTTTAAAGACCCCCCCCCCCACACACACACACCTCCACCCTCACACCACCACCATCATCACCCCCGACACACACACCCCACCACCATCCCCACCCCACCACCCACTATCACCCCCCCCCCACACACACACCTCCACCATCACCCTCACACCACCACCATCATCACCCCCGACACACACACCCCACCACCATCCCCACCCCACCACCCCACACACACACACACACCACCACCACCACCCTGTCCAATTCTCTTCCACCAGTGTGGGTAATTTTCCTAGTGTGCCCAATTGTACATTCCGTGAACGCAATGACCCAGTCTACACGTGTAAGAGTGTGTGGCGTTACGGGTGTGCCCTATATTTAATCCGCTAACCGCGGTATGAACGCTTCGCTCTCCACCAGGGGGCGCCTCTCGCGGTGTAAAAAGTGTTGCAGACTTTACAACCTCCAGTCGCCCCGTGAGGGACTGTAAACGACACAACAGTCGGCCAATCAGTTCGTTAGTCAGTCAATCAATCAGTTAGTAGAGCCAGCGTGAAAGCGACGACGCGCGCTCTAACGTACCCACACACCTACACCAACCAGCAAAAGCCTCACTTGGCTCATACACACACATACACACACACACACACGCACACACACACACACCTACACGCACCAACCCGCAAAAGCCCGACTTGGGCTCACACACCTACACACGCGCGTACAAGCACCAACCCGCCCTGGGTGGCTGGCCGGCGACAGACATAAACAAACGGGTCGACATCTCGTCACCAGTCACTTCTCTGCTGCCCACCGTCGTGACAACGTCGTCCCAGCCCGCCCGTGACAGTCACCTTTCTGCTGCCGCCCGACGTGACAGTATCGTGACAGCCACTTCTCCGCTGCCGCCCGTGACAGCCCGTGACCATGGTGTGCACCCGGCCCGGCGTGCGCTACTGCCGCTGGACGCTGATGGCCGCCGTCCTCCTCCAGGCCGCCGCCTACGTCTCCTGGAGGAGCCTGCCGACGTGGGACGTGCCCCCGGGCAGCGGTGGGGGGAACTGCCGGGCGGCGTGGCGCGCCTACAGCTCCTACCAACAGGTCACCTACCTGAACCCCGGGTCGAACGCGCCAGCGCACTCCGACTTCCCCTGCGTGCACATGCGCAACCCGGTCGTGGATCCGCGCAGGTCCTTCTATGAGACAGTCGAAGTGCTCCGCCTCCGGGACATCATCCAGGCGATCGTCGCCGACTGCCCGTCTTGGAAGACGCTGAATAAGGTTCAGATTGACAGTGCGGTGAAGGCGGGTGATTTCGGAAACTCTTCGTGTGTGGTGAGTGAGCGATTGGATGAGCTGTCCAAGTTTAAGTATCTGACTCGAGCAATGGGGGATACCCTGTATTATGTGAGCGTCCTGAAAGACAGGATCTTCCCATCAGTTAGCAGGTCATTGAGTTGCGATCAATGCTTTGTGTATGACTTCAAGAACATCATCTTGCCACGCGGGGTCTGTGAGAAGAAATGGCCGGTTGAGGTGGTCATCATCGTGACGACGGTGCCCAGGAATTTTGAAGAGCGTGCCACGATTCGGAGGACATGGGGTTCAGAGAGCATGCGCAGAAAGTACCACTTCGGCATAGTCTTCCTGTTTGGCACCGGCTGGCCTGAGGACCAGGTGAACCTGATACTGCGGGAGAATAAGTTGCACAATGACATCCTCATGGACAGCTTCAAGGACAACTACTTCAACCTCACGCAGAAGGTCCTGATGGGTTACCACTGGGTGCTGGACAAGTGTCCATCAGCGAAGTTTGTCATACGAGGCGCAGACGACACCTGGATTGACATTCCCGCAGTGTTCAAACTACTGTGGAAGTTCGGTGATCAGGAGACCTTCCAGAATTATCAGGTCGGTGACTGTTTCCCTGATCTGGAACCCTTCCGAGGCCCCGACTTCAAGACGTTCACAAACACGCTGGAGTACAATGAAGACATCTTCCCACCGTACGCGTATGGGACGGTGTTCCTGACCTCTCGCCAGCTGACCCGTGACCTAGTCGACGCCTCACCGGATGTGCCTTTTTTCCCAGTGGAGGATGTGTACTTTGGCCTCGTTCTGAAGCACCTGGGCAGTGGTTGCCATCATATCAAAGGGATGAACGGTAACTACACAGTCCACACCCCAGTGAAAGGCAGTCTGAGCTGATGAACATACATACAGTCATCATTTCAGATCTAATTTTATTTTACTGACAGGATTCTCTATTTAATGACTAATTAAATCCATTTTATTTGTGTGGAGCTGAATTTATTTTATTCACCGGGACACTCCAATAATAGAAATAAGGAAAATTGTTCACTTGTTCAATGGACAAATCTGGTGTGATTTTCAATTGTCCGTCTGAATTTTCACCTGTCCGTCTGAATTTTCACTTGTCCACCATATTTACCTGATATATATATATATATATATATATATATATATATATATATATTATATATATATATAATATGTAAATATAATATTGTGTATTTCCCAATGGTGGACGGTCAGCCTTATCAGTGATAGGAATAAGTGAAAGTTTTCACTTGTCTACTGGACAAGTCGGGCGTGATTTTCACTTGGCCGTCTGAATTATTACTTGTCCTTGACAAGCGGACAACCTCTTATTTCGAACGGTGCATGGAAGTGCCTGCTTTCCGAAAATCCAAAATCCACCTACTGACCTACATATTAACATAACACTAAGCGATAAACAACTAGTTACAACTATGGTCGCCAGGGTGATAAGTGTGGTGATGTGTCTGGTGCGCTACACTTCCATCAGGACCGATACACGACAATCTGACTCTTACACTGTAATCTGGGTTCTTACACTGTAATCTGATTACCACATTGATATATATATATATATATATCCTGACACACCACAATCTGACTGTTCCACTGTAATCTGGGTTCTTGCACTGCAATCTGGCTGCCACATTGATATATATGTGCCAACACACCACAATATGACTGTTCCATTGTAATCTGGGTTCTTACACTGTAATCTGGGTTCTTACACTGTAATCTGGCTGCCACATTGATATGTGTGCCAATGCACCACAATCTGACTGTTCCACTGTAATATGGGTTCTTACACTGTAATCTGGCTGCCACATTGATATGTGTGCCAATGCACCACAATCTGACTGTTCCACTGTAATCTGGGTTCTTACAATAATCTGGCTGCCACATTAACATGTGTGCCAATGCACCACAATCTGACTGTTCTACTGTAATATGGGTTCTTACACTGTAATCTGGCTGCCACATTAATATGTGTGTCAATGCACCACAATCCGGCTGTTCTACTGTAATCTGGGTTCTTACACTGTAATCTGGCTGCCACATTAACATGTGTGCCAATGCACCACAATCTGACTGTTCTACTATAATCTGGGTTCTTACACTGTAATCTGGCTGCCACATTAACATGTGTGCCAATGCACCACAATCTGACTGTTCTACTGTAATCTGGGTTCTTACACTGTAATCTGGCTGCCACATTAACATGTGTGCCAATGCACCACAATCTGACTGTTCTACTGTAATCTGGGTTCTACACTGTAATCTGGCGCCATTAACATGTGTGCCAATGCACCACAATCTGACTGTTCTACTGTAATCTGGGTTCTTACACTGTAATCTGGCTGCCACATTAACATGTGTGCCAATGCACCACAATCTGACTGTTCTACTGTAATATGGGTTCTTACACTGTAATCTGGTTGCCACAATGATATGATATGTGTGCCAATACACCACAATCTGACTGTTCCACTGTAATCTGGGTTCTTACTCTGTCATCTATATTGGTATATGTGTCAACGCACTGTTCAACTGTAATGTTGGTTCTTACACTGTCATCCGGACTGTGATATTGATACCGGCAATGCTAAGCTGTAATTTGACAGCGATGCTGCAATCTGGGTAGCTCCGTACAATGTAAATACCCAGGTTTCTATGGTGTAATCTGGGTAGTTATGTACATATTGATGTAATCTGGTCACTATGCTACAATCTTGGTAACTATGCAAAAACCAGGTTTCTATGCTGTAATCTGGTCACTATGCTACAATCTGGGTAACTATGTACATATCTAGGCGACTATGCAGTAATCTGGTAACTATGCTGCAATCTGAGTACCTATCTTTTAGTATGCAAATACCCAGGTTTATATGCTGTAATCTGGTCACTATGCTACAATCTGGGTAACTATGTACATATCTAGGCGACTATGCAGTAATCTGGTAACTATGCTGCAATCTGAGTACCTAAATTTTAGTATGCAAATACCCAGGTTTCTATGCTGTAATCTGGTCACTATGCTACAATCGCGGTAACTATGCAAATACCCAGGTTTCTATGCTGTAGTCTCGTCACTATGCTACAATCTGGGTAACTATGCAAATACCCAGGTTTCTAATCTGTAATCTGGTCACTATGCTACAATCGGGGTAACTATGTACATAGCGCTGTAATCTGGCCACTATGCTACAATCTAGGTAACTATGTAAACATCAAGACCGTTACATTGTAATCTGACGCCTATGGTGTACAGCATACATTACAATTAAGGTAACTACATTAGTATACAGACATCTACGCTGTAACCTGGTCTATGCTGTAATTTGGTGCAATGCCAGACTTTTCTGTAAATACTTTCTTTCTTCCCCATTGATGTTCATAAGGAAAAAGTGTGTTTAGATAAAATAATTTATTTTAATAAATATAATTATTTTAATAAATATGTGTTTATGTAGTTTGTATTCAATCCACTGACCCTTTCTACACCCGACATGAACATGTATGTATGTATTTATGCATGTATGTATGTATGTATTTATGTATGTATGGTTTCTGCCAGAATAAAAATAATAATAGTAAAGAAATTGATTTTAAAATAGCTAACCTTTGGGATATTTAGTAAAAGAATAATATATATATATTAAGTTAAATAATGTTGGTGCATGCACCGAACCGCTTGTTTTATTAGAGCTTTATGTCCAAGCAATATCTTAGGTCATACCAGGATGGGCACTGACTTGTGACAGTGCGCACTCATGGTGACTTTATAGTGCTGCCCCAGTGGAAGCACCCCCCCCCCCCCCAACAGTGCTAGCAAAATGATGGTATGTTCCACTTCATCAACATTTCCCGAGAAAGCGAGTCCTTGCCTTATCCCTATTAATGCTGAGCGCAAGGCGAGGTAGTGACAAATATAAACATTTGTATGTCATTGGTTTGACTTGGTCAGGGTTCGAACCCATGACCGCCGACACGGGAAGCCAGGCAGTATTCTTAGCGATTCTGCCACGTCGTCTGATAGCATAGGTTTGTATCACGTACAATTTGTTTGTTTGTTGGGTTGGTTAGTTGTTGGAGTTTTACGTCCTGGCAGCATCTAAGGTCATCAGAATGACTTGTGACAGTATGCGCTCATGCCGACTTTATAGTGCTGTCCCAATGGGAACCCAGGCCACCAGCACCATGACTCGATATCCCACTCAGTCACATTATCCTGATACTGAGCTAGCCAGTCCTTGTCATATCCTAGTAGTGCTGAGCACCAGGCTAGGTAGCGACAAGTATCAAATTTATAAGTCATTGGTTTGACTCAGCCGCGCTCTACCCATTCAGCCATCACATCTGGTAAGGACAGGTCCTATTAAATTGACATAATATTCCATCTATGCAACAATAAATGTATATCATGGGGTGATGCAAAAGAAAGATAGATAAATGAATAGAAAATACACTGATAATTCAAGCAAAGTTTTAGAGGGTATAGATGCTACGTATGATACATACAAAAGGTAAACTTTAAACTTAAAATCAAAACCTAATGACCACTAACACAGCAAGGTGAAGACATTCAAAGAAATTAACTATTGGTAACCAAACAATTATCCAAATGTAGAACGAACAAACACACAGAGGTTTGGGGGATGTGGGAGAATGCTTACAAACAGAGAAAGAATGCATGCAGTAGTTAGCTACACAACAACTGAAAGTGATAAAAAGAAGGGGAGTCACAAGACTATTACTGTCTAGCGACGAAAACAAGCCATTAGACTTAACCGTTATGGGAAGCACAAATACACCCATCACCAAAGAGAAAAAAAAGGAAATATTCAATCTAGAGCAAGATTCAGACTTTGCTATTCCAGGGCTGGTGTCCATTGAACTATCTAGGCTTCCTGATGCAGTCACCCTGTCCACCCTCCTTATGTGAGAGGTCAGTGCAGACTACTACACTCGTCCCCATGGAATCGTAAGTCTTTTAAATGGGTTACGTCCACAAGCCGTTTAATGTTTACAATTACATACATACAACATACCAAAGACCCTATAATACTAAGACGGCTCACTCCCTATCTCTCCCATGGTAATGTAAATTTCGCAGTGCCACCTTGTGGTGGGTTTGATCACCCAGCTGCTGGTTGGTGTTTTACATGTAAACACATACAATTATATTATACATGAGATAGGTAAGTATGAATACACATCAATATGAAATTGCTATGAACAAATACACATCATCATCAGCTTCGCCATCATCATACATCTTTCACATTCATATATGAGACTGTCTCAAATGGTGCTAAGCAATATGGGACATAACTTTGTCCATTGTAACGATCAACACACTATCTGCTTATGCTCAGGATAAACTGATTAGTTTTTTACATGGTGTTTCATAATCCCAATAGAATACATATTGATTTGAAGCAAATGTCCTTGTGTTTTCAGTGTAACCGTTTCTGTGCTGTTTTGTGTCAATCGTTACAATGGACAAAAAAAAGAAGAGTTATCACCTTTTGAGACAGGCTCATATACATTTATACATATAATATAGCACCTGTTTAACCAAGAGAACAGCCAGCGCACCAAGTGGTGGGTTTGATCATTTTGATTACACAGTACAGGCTGAGTGAGGCGTCTTAGTATTATAGGATCTTTGAATGTACATATATATATCATACACAGGGTAGGTTCGTGAACCATACAGCGCATAGCTTGTACAGGATCCTGGTCACAGAAACCAATGTTGTGGGGGTGTGATGTAAATAGGAAATATTGCACAGAGCAGGATTCGAACCCACACTTCTTGCAATTCCGGGGCTAGTGTCCTAACCATTAGACTATCCACACACCCTGATGCAACCAACCCATGCGCGCACGCGCACGCACAGAGTCTCGGAGTGAGTAGGATCCAGCCGTTCTAACGTCTAGATCAATAGTTGGACATCATTTCAAAGAGCTTTTAAATGATTAAAGCTGCATAATCCGATTAGAACAGCAAATTTTCAAACCCAAAACAATTAGATAGATTTGATTCAACATATCTAACTTAAATACTGGTGCACTTAGCAAACATGTGTCGCCACATAGAACGGAATACTGAGGCAATTTAATAACTACAGAACAGAAGCCTATGGTGTCTGAGTTTTGGCGTGCTTGCCAACATTTATTATACATGTTTGCACTTCAAATATCTATTTTCTTTAAAGAAAGGGAAAAAAAAGCCATTTAAAATAAGTTACTTCAAACAAAAGTAAGGTAGATTATAACGATCAACCTAATATATTTATCTCAGAAAATGACAGAAACTCAAAACCATCGGACTATGCAACTTTAAAGATTTGTTGTTTGTTTGTTGTTGTTTTACATCCTAGCAACATCTTAGGTCATATCAGGACGGGTACCGACAGTGCGAACTCATGGCGACTTCATAGTGCTGCCCCACTGGGAGACCAGGCTGCCAGCACCATGACCTGATATCCCACTCAGTCACATTATCCTGCCAATCAGTCCTTGCCCGATCCTTATAATGCTGAGCGCCTGGCTAGGAGGCGACAAGTATCAATTTTTAAGTCATTGGTTTGACTCGACCACGGTTCGAACCCATGATCCCACAATCTACCAACACGGGAGACGGACGCTCTAACTCATTCGGCCATCCCGTCCAACTTTAAAGACTTACATGTGTTTCAAATAGGAGAACCTCTGTACCCTTGTTTTTATTCTACATCAGCTGCTTTTCTTACCTCATACGTGGCTGCATTTGTCCGGGCCTGTTGTATCTCTGAATATCCTGGTAGTCTCTGCAACCAAACATGACACAGCATGGGGACAGTTGCAGCTTAACAGCTGTCTAGTTTTTCTTTTGTAAATATAGTTTATTCATTAAACAAAAGTATTTTGTCAGCACTAGAGCAGTGTTCTTCCAGCCAAGTGATAATATAATTATTTACAATATATGTATAATCATCTCATATTGCCATCAGTGACCGAGCGCGATGGCCGAATCGGTAGAGCGCAGCAGAGCATGTGGAAGGTGAAGAGTTTTAATCCAAGATGAGTTAAAACAGTGACTTACAAAATTGATACTTGTGACTACCTAGCCTGGCACTCGGCATACTAGGATAGGGCAAGAACTGGTTAGCTCATTGTCAGGATAATGTGACTGAGTGGGCTATCAATCAATCTTTATAGTGCTCCACCATTAGGCTGCAATATTGCGCCAGCACCAAGACCCAATATAGAAAGAACAAACAAAAACAATAAAGAAATAATACAAAAATAATACATCATTATACTACACAAAAAGAATAAATCCTGATCAATTTCCAAATTGAGAACTCAGGGTCGGTACACATTTGAAGATATGGAATTCAAGGCTATTTCAAGGCTTTGCAAGGCTGTTTTTGATTTTGTTTTCTTGTTTTACGTCCTAGCAACATCTAAGGTCATATCAAGACAGGTACCGACTTGTGACAGTGCACAACCATGCCGCCGGCACCATGACCTGGTACCCCACTCAGTCACATTATCCTGACACTGAGCACACCAGTCCTTGCCCTGTCCTAATAATGCCGAGCGCCTAGCTAGGAAGCGACAAGTATCAATTTTTAAGTCATTGGTTTTACTTGACCAGGGTTCGAACCCACGACCCCACGATCTACCAGCACGGGAGACGGGCGCTCTAACTCATTCGGCCATAATTCAAGACTTTTCAGTTGGATTTAGTCCGAAATTGCCATTCAGAATGGTGATTTCAGACAAATTTAGATCGGTGGGGATAGTTTAATGGAATGCAAGGCTTTTCAAGACTAATTACCCAAAATAAGTAAAATTCAAGGTTTTTCTATCCCTTGAAAGGGGGAAATTGAAGTTCAAGACTGTTCAAGACTTTCTAGGCCCTGTACGGACCCTGAAAACTAAATGCTGATAAAATAAAAATCAACAACAAAAAATACTCTCTCGACCTTTGGACTCACCCGGATCCTGTCTGTGACTGCGGAGTGCAGCTCGCGCAGCGTACCCAACTCTGCCGCCTCCAGCACCACCACCAGCGTCTGCTGCTCCCCCATCTCCAGGGTCTGATCCTCCTGCGTGGGACGCCGCACCCACAGCGCCACCTGGTGTGATGTGGCCACACTGCGCGCCGCCAGGTGGCCACCGTCAGCCGGCACCGTCATGCCAGAGTCTGCCACCAGGAGGCGCAGCAGGCGCACTTCCGGCGACGCGGCTGAGGGCGGAAGGGCATTTGCAATTATAGACACATAGACAGGTAGGCGTTGGTAGGGTGGTGACATCAGGGAGCCTAGGTGGTGTAATTGTTAGCATACTGGGCTGGAATGCAAGAGATGTGGATTCGATTCCCGCTCCAGGTGCAATGTTTCCCATTTTCATCACCCCCATGACACTGGTTGCCGTGAACCTGGATGCTGAATAAACTACGTCATGTATGGTTGTTGAACCAGGGCCGCGTTCAGGCTCCGTCTCGGAGGCGCCCGTGACGTCAGGCTAGGCTGAACGGATTTAGCTGTTGGCCGCCTCGAAAATGGCGGCCTCCATAGGCGGCGGCCATTTGCAATGGACAAGCTGGGCTGTAATTGGCTGAAAGCACTGCATGCGGCGGCCATTTTCGAGGCGCATTTTGTCTCCTGCCTGAAAAGGGAGGCGTCTCCGAGACGTCCTCTGAACGCAAATAGACCAAAAAGCATCGCCGAGACGTCGCCTCCGAGACGAACCCTGAACGCGGCCCTGCCCTGTGTATGTACCTGTAAGTGCATTGCCTCTAAGTATGTAATTGTAAGCATTAAATGACCATTTAAAAGACTTACAATTCCAGGGGGATGAGTGTAGTAGTCTGCATTCACCTTTCAGGCAAGGAGCTAGATAGGCAGGTGGGAGTGGATTAGCTGGTGACATCAGGGAGCCTGGGTGGTGTAATGGTTAGCACACTGGCCCAGAATGCAAGAGATGTGGGTTCGATTTCTGCTCTAGGTGGAATATTTCCCATTTTCATTACCCCCACGACAGTATGAAACTTCCAGTGATTTGGTCAGAACCTAATAGACGAGTTCTAATTCTAGCCGCGGAGTGCATTGTGGGATGTGTCAAAGCAAAACAAACCCACGCGAAGCACATGCCTCATGTTGAAGCAGTGAGTGCAACCATGGAATTTTCAAGTTTGCTACAAAACATTTGCTGAAATCTTATCAAATTGTACTGCTTTTATACCAAAATTGCACCAATATATGGAGAAACAAAAGATGTCCATGCCTGCCTCATACCAACCTTGATCTTCCTCCTGCTGCTTCTCCAACTGACGCTCACTGACGAAACAGTTCATGCTCATGTTCTGCGCTGTTTCTTTCAGCGTGCTGATTGGTTGTTCATAGTGCGACTGCCAGCAGGGCCGAGTCGAAGCGAGTCGAGCCAACTCCAATTCGGTCCCCACCGCTGTCGCGTCCACTTGCATTGGATGACCAGACGGCTCCAGACAGTGAAGAATGTCGATGACACTGACTAGCATGGGTAGGATCACAGTGTGCGTGTGGTCGGACGTAGCTACTTTGGGCTGTGACGTCATACTGAAGGATACTCCTACGCTCACTGTCAATGGTAGGCTATCCAACTGAGATATACTCAATGGGATAACTAGGTCTTGGTGGTCTCCAAAGGCAAGTCGAACAAGAGACCAAACCTTGCACATATTTCCCAAACACCCCCATCCGCTCACCGGTGATGCGCCATCTTGTTTCGACAGCGCGATAGTAAGGCTCCACCCATCGGACAGTGTCACCACACACTGGTTAACTACGCGCACCTTTATGTCGACAGCCACGTTAGAGCCCATCCTTCGTTTGTCCACACACACGGAGCATCTCAGTGGTATTTCACTTTGATCAGCTTGAACCCAGCCCGCTTGGATATACCCACATATGGCGAGCTGGCTGAGAACGGTGTCCTGATCAGTTATGCTTTGTTGCACTTGGGCGAGCTTGTCGGAGGAGCGGGAAATGCCGGTTAGCAAGTCACCGAGTGACTCAAGGTTGGACTGGGTGGAGAGCAGGTCAGCGACAGTAGTGGAGTCCGCGTCACTGAGGACATGTCTGTAGAGGCAACCGCTTGTGGTCAAAGCCAACCACTCATCACCTTTTATGGATTTAATCAAGAAATTAATTTAATCAATAAAATATATAACAAATTGTGTGTAGCGTAAAAATAATGTATTTATGCAAATATTATTAGTAATGTGCAGGGTCTGTATACATGTGAAGATATGGAATTCAAGGCTATTTCAAAGCGGTTTTTGATAGGAATTCAAGACTATTTTCATTTAGATTTCAGGGAAAGAACAATAATGGTGAATGGCGATTTCAGACTAATTTAGATCAGTCGGGACAGTTTAATGGAATTCAAGTCTTTTCAAGACTAATTACCCAAAATAGGTTAAATTCAAGGCTTTTCAAGGCCTTGAAATGGGGGAAATGAATTCAAGACTTGTCAGGCCGCGTACGGACCCTGCAATTGTCATGACTGAGGTTGGAGTGTTATGCATTGGTTGAGCGGCTTGGGCAGTATGAAGTAAGTGAAGAGGCCTGGTGGTTGCGGGCAGCCTAGAGGCGAAGTCTGGTCAGTTGGCCTCTGAATTTCCATTTATAACAAATTATCAGTGTCCTCATATTATTGGCATTACAGTATCAGGTTTAAATGGTGTTTAGATGTCTGCATCATGATAGGCATTGCCTAGTTTGATCAAACTAATATTGGGTTGGCTCAGTATAATATCACTTTGATATGGCTCTTTATATGGTTTTTTTAATTATAGTTGTTTTAAATTATTTTAGTTTTTAAGCAGTGGAATATATCTAACTCACATACTGTAGTACTTATTTGTTTAAACAAAAAACATTTGTTGTTGCATAGAATGGAATACTAGGTCAATTTAATACAACCTGTTGCTGCTGAAGCCTATGGTGTCAGTTTTGACGTACATACCGAATAAATCTTAATTAAATTTTGTTTGCATTTACAATATTTCAAAAGTTAGCCCTCTAAAATTAAGTTACTTCAAATTAAAGTAAGGTAAAACAATCAACCTAATATATTTATCCCCAAAATATTTAATTTCAGAAACTCAAAACCATCGGACTAGGCAACTAGGTTATAAATCGCAATGGACCTTTTGATAAGGGTATTGTTTGTTTGTTGTTTTACGTCCTAGCAACATCTAAGGTCAGATAAGGATATGAATCGGAACAAACACACCATGTATATATATATATATATATGCATGCTGATTGCTGTGCACCATTCACTTTGAGCATGTATCATTGCATTACCTAAAACAATTCTATATATTATTTTAATCGAATTCATTCTCAGTTTAAAATTTTCCCTTAAAACATGCGATTGCCTCTTATGGCTAGGTAGGTGCATTTTAATTGCATTGTAATCAGGCATGTGATTGGGTGCAGGATAAAAAACCGTGAAATTCTTTTTAGGTTATCGTGGGGACACACAGCATCCCACTGAGTCATGAGAGGGATGCAAATAGTGTATTTCAGAGGTGTTTCGGTGGCCATAAAAAACACACGGAATTCCGGTTAAAAGCAGAGAAATCATATGCCTGTGTAATTAAGTGTGATGTAGATCTGAATGAAGAAGAAACTAAGTACGAGACCTCCATGTGTCGCTATGCTGCTGGCCTGTCCCCCGGTGAAGGCCTTCGACGGGAGCAGACTGTACGCCGCCTGTGTGCGAACCTGCGTCAGATCAGTGACGAACAGCTGCGAACCTAAACAGTGCGCCAACGTGGTACCGAACAGCACCGAACACCTCACTGGACCGCTAACGTACATCTCGTTGCTGTTCCATGCTTCAAGGCTGCCAGCATCTCCAGATGCTTTAGTCCTCCTCTCAGTGGAAATCTGATTGGCAGATAGAATAAGCACCTTCCCTTTGGAACCCAGGACAAAGAGTGAATCTCCCGCGGATGTGCATACAGTAGTTTCTCCATCAACGTGGTTGTTAGGTGATGTAATGTTCAAACCGGAAATACGCATAACTTTCTGTTGGAGATCGCACAGCAGTTGCGGTTCTTCTTCAGGGTGCGTGCCACCCTGAAGCGGCATAGCGTAAACATGTCCGGAGGCGCATCCCAGAAGTAACACAGGGATCTCGAGCAGTCTGTGCTGCTCCCCGAAGAACTGGTCGTAGACGTGTTGGTGAAGCGCGCTGTGCTCTGAACAACTGTGAAGGCCAAGGTAGGCGGAGAGGCTTTCTGGATACACACAGTGAAGATACGAATGTGTGTGCAACCCAGCAGCCGCAGTCCAGGAACTAGGGAATGAGGTCACACTGTAAACCGCCACCTGGTGTACACGGCCATCTACAAAAGACATAGAGTATCGTAAGAACACCAGTTCCAATTTTTTAGGCATAAATTTCCATGATTTCATCTTAGTATATAACAGTGCTGTAATTAAGTATGATGTTGGGTTGAGTGAAGAAAACCTGGCTACGACCTCTGTGCGCAACTATATTACTGACGCCATGTGCTGCTGACCCCTCAGAGGAAGACTCAAGTCACGGAGACCTTCAGCGGTGACATTAAAAAAGAAGGCATACCGGTATAATATCCATGTATGTGAATTGCGACAATAAAAGAATTAGATATAGATTTTCGCTTGTTTGTTGGGATCTTACATTCTAGCAAGATCTAAGCTCATATCTGGACAGGTACCAGCTTGTGACAGTACACACTCATGCCGACTTTATAACACTGCCCCACTGGAAGTCCAAGTCACTAGCACCATGACCCAATATCCCAATCAGTCACATTATCCTGATACTGAGCTAACGAGTACAAAGTGTGTTTACAGTACAGGGTCCATTGTGAAGGATAGAGCTGGGTGTGGAGAACATACCCACCTTCCACCATGTAAGCGGAAGCTGCGACTTGTCATGCTGGGTCTCAGCTTCAGTCCACCCTGAACAAAAATCTAACTCGGAATACCCATATTACACAAATTTAATCAACTTCAAAGTCAGTGTAACTTACTCTGAGAGGCAAATAAAACATTTACTTTACAACCACAAATTGTATTGTGGCCAGTGCGTCATAGGAAGGTTTCATGCAAAAGGTTGGCCACCAGATTCAAAAACATTTTCAAGAACATTGTCAAGGAGACACGTAAACATTTTGAGACCAAATTTCCCACACTTCCACAAAAGTAATTGGCAGGAATTTGTTAAAAACAAATTCATCTCAAATATCATGTGATATGTTATATAATCAGGGTTCATACGAAAAGATGGCTACCAGATTCAAGAACATTCAACGGTACTCGAACCAAAAATCTAAATTCAAGACTTTCGGTGACGTGTGCGAACCCTGGTCACAGTGCCTTAATACAATATTTGAAGATAACTGATTAACAGAAACCTGCCCTCACTCTCTCCGGCCCATGAGTGTACGCGAACGCCCAGTCCGGCCGGAGTCTGCCTCACGGTGACCAGGTAGTGTCCGATGGACAGGAGCTGCTCGGCCCCAGGGTCCAACAGAAAGACGTCAGACTGCGTTAGCGTGACGTAGGCTGCCTCTGACGTCACAGCGCTCTCCAGCAGCTCCTCAAAGATGGAGTCACTGTCTACAGAAGGCTCGCTAGTCCTGGAATAAGAAAGGTCAGAAAAGTCAGCATTCCTCTCAGTAACCACATGTGTTCGATTTCGGGAAAATTAGGAACTTGTACTTGTAAGAAAATAGCAGAAATATTGGGGGTAGTGAATATTTATATTAAGATTGGTTATATCCATGTGTATATTGGGGGTAGTGGATATGTAACTTAAGATTGGTTATATGCATATGTCAATAATACATGTATTCAAATTATATATTGATGGAGCGAGTGGTACAGGCGTGAGGCAGAACCAGGCTAGGAAGAAGAGGCCAGGTGGCAGCACTAGACGAGGCAGAAGGCCCGACCAGTCGCTTGAGTAGATGAGTGTCATTAGTTGTGTAGTATCAGTTGTTGTGAACTGAGGACACAGTTCATGGGTAATCGGTTTATGGATAATTATACTCGTTTAATTGCTTATATAGCACATATACATAGACATAATATACAGTGAAGCCTCGGTTTTTTAACATAATTCGTTTCTAAATGTTTTTTGTAAACCTATTTGTTGGTTTGTTTGTTTGTTGTTGTTTTACGTCCTAGCAACAGCTAAGGTCATATCAGGACGGGTACCGACTTGTGACAGTGCGCACTCATTGCGACTTAGTGCTGTCCCACTGAGAAATAAGGCCGCCGGCACCATGACCTGGTATCCCACTCAGTCACATTATCCTGACACTGAGCACACCAGTCCTTGTCCTGTCCTAATAATGCTGAGCGCCTGGCTAGGAAGCGACAAGTATCAATTTTTAAGTCATTGGTTTGACTCAACCAGGGTTCGAACCCACGACCCCACGATCTACCAGCACGGGAGCCTATTTGATGGTAAACCGAAAGCAAGTTTTACATAAGAAACAATGGAAAATGGATTAATCCTTTCCTGACCCCTAAATGAAAGCTTTTTTAACCTTGAATATGCATATAATCTTTGCAATTCGTCCGGTATTGGTTTACCTACTGAACCTCAAAGTGTTCAGCCAATATTGAGATGTACCACTTTGAATACTGTGTTTCCAAGTGAATTCTTTATTCATTAAATAATAAATAATAATATTAACAACAAAATCTCAACAATAACAACTATCTACTTTCTCTATTGTACAAAATTACCTAGTTTCTCCATCGCACTTGACAAACGAAGATAATGATTTGCGATAAATAATTCCCATTTGGCCAATGAGAAAGAGAAACGGTTGGAGGGATTTTTCAGCTGATATGCAGGCGTCCAGGATCCCCCATGGAGAATGCACCGTGACCTGAATAGAGAAAGAACACCAACGGAACATGCATACATGGCACCGATACACGACATCAGTCAAAGTTGAAGGACATTGTTGTGGGTGGGTTTGTAGTTGTTTACTTTTCTTCCTTTCTTTGTTTGGTGTTATATCCTGGCAACATCTAAGGTCATGTCAGCATGGGTACCGACTTGTGACAGTGTGTAGTCATAGCAACTTTATTAGTGCTGCTCCACTGGGAGGTCGTCATCAGCACCATGACTCGATACCCCACTCAGTTACATTATCCTGATACTGAGCAAACCAGTTCTTGCCCTGTCATATAAATGCTTAGATAAAAGATTCACCCGGTGCTTGTAGTACATGGGTGAAGGACAACATAGTGTACATATGGGCGAAAATAGGTTTAGTAATAGTATGGAACCTGAACTAGAAAGTGTGGCTCCAGTATCAAATGGCTGCATATATTGCCACAGAGTTGGTGAAATGGGTGAGAATGCAAGAAGACAAGATGGCAGCCAGAGAACGCCGTCGATTTCACTTTTAAATCTGATTAAACTAGATATTATATTATATTTTTCAACTCAAAGGTAGCGGGCTATCAATAAGACATATGTAAAGAATAAATGTTGCTTCTTAGATTGTGAAATTAGGCTCTCATTTCCTTAACCCGCTTTTTCGACCGTTTTTATATAGGGTTGGTATTCACCCGTGTACTGCGAGTACGGGGTGAATACTTTATCTAATTAATGCTAAGCACCAGTCTAGATAGCGACACGTATCAATCTTTGTAAGTCATTGGTTTGACTCGGCCTAGATTCGAATCCATGTCATGTTCGATTAAGAATTTATGTGATTTAATTTACGTGGCCTTCCGACACTTATTCTAATGGGTTATTCAGCAGTTCTGTCCTAAGACAGTGCTGCGGGAGTAACTATTCTCAAATGTGATATTAAATTTGGTTATTCCTAATATAGTTTCCGTTAGTTTGTCTTCTCAATGCATTAGGCCAGATCTGAAGTGGCTTTGGGTACTGCCAATGCACTAGTTCTTGTGACTGCCGTCAGAGAGCGGGTTGGTGGAGGAAATCGTCTTTTATTCTCGATATCAAATTTAATTGCAAAGCTTAATTATATAATTCACAATTTCCTACTGAAACCAACGCTAGTCATCCGCTCATCGTTTCGGTTGAACACATGGTTAAATTACGGTCGAGACGGACCCAGAAACCCAGTCAGTTTGTCACAAGTTAAAACTTCTCTTACTTGAGTCTTAGTATGTTCGGCTTGTTAAAATATTCACCCCTACCCATTGTCAGACTCGGCCCTCGGGGAAGGCGGGGGGAACTTTTTTTGTTCGTTTAATGTTCAATTATGTTGGCTTTGAAAATGAACACTCACCGCAATAATTTGATCGGACAAGACATACACAGTCCGATTATTCGGTGCCGCTAAAGACAGCTTACATTTACCATACTGATACGCTTTTAGGAAATTACGATAATTGGCCACGGACGAAGAACCCTGCCGTGAAAACTGAACAAGTTTGTCAACTTTGTGGCTCTTCAGCTTCTTCTTTAAATTCGCCGCCATTGCTGTTTGGCGCTGAAGCTGGTTCCCGACGTGGGACATGGTAGAGTGAGCCGGAACTCTGGAACCAGTCTGTGTCTGGTGAAAGTTGTGTCCTCAGCTACCCGTGCTCCAGGCTTTGCCGCGTTGGTTTTTTAATATGTGTTTTCAAAGGCAAATAAATTCAGATTTTGTTGCAAAACTTGGATGGAACATTATTTTCTCTTCAAACAATACTACTAATATGAATAAGCAATGCTTAGGACCGAACCACCGATATAACTACAGCAAAGTATTTTATGATTTTGTTTACTCCACTCGCGGTGTTCGATTTGAAATTCTATCAACTGGGGTGACCCGAATACGGCCGTCGTTTCCGCGAAGTAAACTATTAATATTTCATTTGTGCACCCATGTTTATGCCAAGTTATTATTTATTTCTTTTAATTTTGAATAAAATCTAAGTTTTGAACTGCACGTATTGGCAAATTCTATGGCAGCGGGCATTTGTTTTGATATATTATTAACCAATAGCTGACCCCAAATACCGTCAATTGGGCCTATGGACTTAATGCCTTGACAGGGCTGCTGCAGAGTAGCGCGGAGGAACACATACACTGGTCCCAGTGACGTCATCACACCATATATGGAAGGTCTGTGGGGAGGGACCAGTGTACTTGTTCTTCGATTCGACGTGTGCTACTCTGCGGCGGCGCATCATTAAGGCATTAGGCCAATTGCTGTCGTCCATCCTGCTTGCTCCGTACCGAAGTTTGACGAGCGATTTCCGTTTCCGTTTGCTGGATTTTGATTTCTCGAACAGGAGTTTACAAATGGCGGCGCCCATAGGGGGCTATTTCCGTTTCCGTTTGCTGGATTTTGGTGATTTTATTTCCCACATCTATATGGGTAGGAGTACTGTTTATGACTTATGTGTATATATCTACATGCGTTAGTCTTAAGCCTCCCCAGAGGGTGGGTCGGTAATAATATATTTATTTCCACATGCTGCCTGGGTTGTCCAGATGCGAAACTCACATAGGGGAGAGTCATATACCATATGTAGAATTACGCTCAATTTTATTTTATTATATTTACAGACTTGCTTTCCATTTACAAATAAGTCCAGTTGGATGTGAGTCATGAATATGCTCAGTAGATCTTGACACGTGGCTGCCACAAACGTACTACGGTACTGAGATATTGCACTGGGCCATATTACTAGCCTTTAATTCCAACTTGCACCTATCTGTTACCCACTTTCCCAGACTCATGGATGATTCATTTAGCACATTATTATGCAAATAAAAAGAGGCAAACGTAGATGTCTATGCAAGCATATATAGCATTTATTCAAACAAATTTCGAAATATCCACATGGTAGAAATCTTGGTATTGTTTATCCTCTTTCCTATCTCCACTCTTTATAAATATATCAACGTATTTACACATAGTCCACAAACATTTAGACACACATGTGTATAAACAACACAGTAGTATTAATATACAATACAAGAGAAAATATAAATTCATTCGCGAATACATTAAAACGATGTAGACCAAAATATCGAATTGTAGGCCCATTTGCATGTAAATGCTTTGAATACACGGAACGCATAGTCGGTGGAATAATAATAATCAATAATAATAATAGCGTTGTAAGAAACTGTCTCAGATTAGTATGCAAATATCTCACCCTCAGTCATTTCGTAGCATTAATACCAATTGTTGTACTAAGTTGATATTGACAAAACACACATTTAGACAAACTCTATATAAACCAGTAATATTATGTATAGTTTGTCTATATATATATAGATATATATATAGACATATTATTTATATATAGACATGTATATTTAGACATGTATATATAGACATTTATATATAGACATATATAGGCATATATATATAGACATATATATATAGCCATATATATAGACATTTATTTATGGCTGGTCTTTTGGTCCGCAGTTATAAATAAACTTGAAAGATTGACGGCACCAATGTAGCAAAAGATAAGGTAACATGCCTTACTAATTTGTACATCAAGATCGATTCGTAGGTGGCGCCACCATCAATTTGCACTAACTCGCCCGGAGAGGGCGCCAACTAGCCTCGCCACCAGGGGGCGCAAGTGTCAGTTTGTCTCCACACACCCTCTCGCTGATTATGAGCGTTAATATCGTAACTGTTACATGCTGTCTAAGAGCTGTGAAGCGATTGGTAGCGGGGAGGGACTGTTTGATTCTTGGGAATTCTACATTGTGAGACCTACGGCGTAACACCACGCCCAACCGTGTGACAAAGCCTGGCCAGCACTGACTGACTACACACAACACAGCCATCATACAGCGCCACACAGCGGAAGTGGCCCACCCTGACTTCCGGAGCCAGACCTTTTACATGTGACACGAGAAATAAGAGGTTAAAAATAGAGAGGTCCGTTGAAGGCACCTTGAGATCGGTTTTACACCAAATGTTGGATAGGCAGTGAGTTACAATCACCCCGTAATATATATGTTATCCGTTATACCACACAGAGATTTATAAGTAATTCATCAGTGATAGATTTATAGCCATAGGGTTAAATAATTAAACAATACTTATTATATATGACACATATATATTTACATGTATATATTTATTATGTTTAGATATATGTGTTTTATTTTGCTGTGTTATATATATGCGTGTACATATTGTGTATATAATTATATCTGTTATACAAATGCATTATTCAACCAATGTCAACTGGTATATTCTAGTTTATCTTGAACTACAACAAGACGCTATTTGGGAGTCACAGTCAGTGTATGTTCTTAGACACAAACGAGCTATTTTAATTTACTTGCTCACACATTAGGATATCGATCAAATACATAACATTATAAAATGAGAGGAAATATATTAAAACAATGTGAACAATATGTGTGAATATCGGCTTATATTAACACATTTACTGTTGTGCGTCTTTCTCACAGTGAAATTGTTGTTCATACCGCTTAGGCATTTAATGCGTGTATATATACACACACAATACTTACATATATATATATATGAAAAGTATGAGTGTATTTTATACAATTAGGATTGGTTAATATCATTCACGAGTGTATGAAAAACCATGTAAACACAAATGCTGTACATTCACCAAGTCTCGAAAACAATATACTTGTCTAAGTAACTCTATTATTATATATTTCAGATTGAGTGCCATTATTTATTATCTGCACACAGATATAAAGTTACAAAATGGATGGCTACTATCGATGAACGACTCAATCAGAGGTGCCAAGTAGATAAGAGTGTGAGTTGGGAGATCTCTGTAATACTCACATGGTAAATAAAGAGAAATATCCTGGCCGTAGTGGTGTGTGTGCGGGATGAGGGACCAAACCCTTCCACATGGGGGTCTGGGGGCCTCCCCCAGAAAATATTGGGGGAAATAGATACAAAATGGTTCATTTTGACGAAAAATATGCGTAAACATTTAAAAAGTATAAGTTGATTCTTTGGTGGGAGACTACACATTAAGGAAATCAGGTGATTGGAGTTATTTTGCTATATATTTAGGGAGATCTCCCGTCAAATCGGGATACTTGGTGCCGCTCTGCTCAATGCTTTCATCACATAATGAGAGTAGGGGTTTTTAGGTTTGAGTGCAAGGGTACCCGGAGATAACTGCGCCGACTAATGTGGGAGCAGAGCCATGCAAGAACAAAACCTCCATCACCATGTGAGCAAAGTATACAATATTTTAATATTGGGCTGTTCAGGAATATTAGAGAATATTGTAAATATTAGGGAATATTATGCATATTATATAATGTAATGAATAAAAAATTCAAGCGAGTCCTGTAACTATGCACATATAATATATATATGTGTATATATATACATAGTATATATATATATATATATATATAGCAATTTATATATATATCTATATATAAATTGTTACTCAGACAAGCATGTTATTCTTGATTTTCAATAAAACCTCAGTAAAAATGTGAAAAGGTTTTCATGGTAATTAGTATGGTTTTATCTGATTCTGTATAATCATATATTAATATCAATAATAACATGTGTGTGACTTTGTTAATTATGAAGCATGGACGAGTTTGTCACGCCCTGAGAGTCAGGGACTACTTTCTTGAACCACATCGTCCAAACACGTGGTACACAACGGTTACCATAGCTGATGTGACATTCTGAGGATTGTGACACACGTGCAGACCTGCCAACATCTCATCGCAATAGTCCACGATATATCTTCATCAACATTTGTTTCATTTACAATGTCTTCATGCATCCTATGGTTACACCCACATGCATTATACATATCAGGAGCTTAGCATTCATATAGAGATCTACGCAGCTACGCAGCTACGTACCACCTAAAGCGGGCATTCCTTACACGCGGTATGCAGCATGCGGTATGCGAATGGCATGATTCCTTACATGCGGTATGCGGTATGCGGTATGCGGCACACGACTGGCTATATTTAAAAATAAAAATAAACAATTATTCTCCATACTGCTCTGTATATGACCAAATATTGCATTTATATCTATGTACCTTTTTGTACGTCACATGGGGGTTCCTACCTTTATTATAACCAAATTATAGATAAGTATTCATATTTCTGTGCATATGGTAGCATTTATAGCTTTCCCCTAACCTTATGTCTTCCGGGTGCCCAGCTCACCATGTGTTTCCCCTCCTCACCCCTGTGTGAGACCGTTCCGTAATGCTCAGTCGCCTCTCCTGGTGTTAAACTAATGGACACATCAGACTCAGGTTTCTATTCGCACCCAGCTTGACGCATACCGCATGCCGCACCGATCGCTACATGGACCGATCGGAAAAATGCATTCGCATTCGCATTCGCATTCACATACCGTGTGTAAGGAATGTAGCTCATAGGTTTCAAGGCGTTTCGATTTTTTGTCGTATTCGCATACCGCATAAAGCGTGTAAGGCATGTGCCCTTAAGATTACAATTTAATACATATTTTTAATACATGGTGTTTTATAGCGTTTTATACCATCAAGTTTTATTCCAATAGCATTTTATTCCATTTGTGTATCACCTGAATCCCAAGTTAGGCACATGCATATAGTCATCTTTACCGAGAAAACATTTAGGCCTAGGCCTACCTAACAAAATTTGAAGAATGACACGTGTAGGCCTACACGCATATAAATCTACTAAATATATTCTAACAATAACATGCATACTTTCTAAGTTCACAGACCATTATGTGTAATATAACTAGATTAACAATAAGAACTTGATATTCGGAATTTTGTTGCACAAATATGTGTTTTCAGGGAATGATTGAGATTACACATGGAACGGTAGAATCAAAGTATAAAAATCGGAATACGTCCGTAGAAATGGCAATGATTGGCAGGTCTGCCTATGGGGATCCATTATGGTGAGTATACTGGTGCAAGAATATAAATACATATCTGTATACATAGGCCTATAATAGTAAAGTTTGACTGGGAAGATGACGGTTGGTTGTCACGTGACCTCAATGAAGTGCGCACCACGGAGGATAAATAGTGTACCACACCTCCAAGCATCAGATCCAATTACAGCAAACCTTTCTAAAGCTAAGATTCCATATACGCGGTATGCGGCATGCGAATGCGAATGTGGTATATGCGGCATAGATATATGCCAACCCCCAATAGCCGATGTTTACTTTTTGTGCTGGGGGATGGTTAAACAAACAAACAAACCAAAAATGTTACCCATAACATTTTTTGGGGTTTTTCCTCCTAATTTGTGAAGGAAGATCAAAGTTACTATTGTTTTCTATGGCAAACGCAGCAGTATTCGCATTGGCATTCGCACTGATCGGTCCATGGGTCGATCCATTTGCCACATTCGCGTTCGCATTCGCGTTCGTATTCGGGTGTATGGAAGCACCACTATTCATTTACATGCTTTTCGATTCTTTGCCGCATTCGCATGCCGCATACCACGTATAAGGAATCTTAGCTTAAGGCTTTCAGGGCTCAGCCAAAGAGCGACAGGCTTAGCTTCTCGATTCAAAATGGCCACTTCTTTCAAGTCAATAGGCAGAGTTCTGACAGATATTACAGACTGGCCGAATGGCCAAACATCAGGAAAAACAGAACCAGGAATAGCGAACCCATTTATTTAAACCCTAACTATCCCACTCCCACTTTGGTGATCGCGTAGGCCCAATAGCTAAGCCTAGATGCAGGCATATACCACCTGAGGCTCTGTAAACCATGTCTGACCATTAACTAATAAACTATATGTCGTGGTGAACAATTAATTCACTCCAGAGTTTGTCATTTGCATTCACAGTTTTACATTCACCAAAATGTCCGGATGCTGTGCTCTTGTTGTTAGGCTCACCTTAGGCTGAAATATGGGACAAGCGGAAGTGTCAGTACGGTATCAATGCCATCACGCGAGTATGGGCGAAAATACAGTACATTACAATTAAATAAATATATATGTGATATTTCCAGCGATTTTCGGTCTCCTTAATATAAAAGCCTAATTCCAGCCCATTACATCTAGCTATAACTACACGTAGGCTCCATGGGAGCATATATGTCTGAATCATCTGGTTATTAAAATGTAGGCCTATTTTCCTACATAAGTTCAGAATGAGGACACTATAGCTGTGTTTACACGGGCAATTGTAAGCCGACTTAGACAAAGTGAAATAAATTAAGCGAATTAGTGTCGTGTCTACACATGCAGTACTTTTAGCTGGAAATCGATATCTGCGCATGAGCAAGTCCATACTAACCAGTGCCAGTTTCGGTTAGTCGACGTCGCCACGAGAGAGTGTGGGTTCGACCTAGATATGTATGGACTGAATCATATTGTTTTGGAACGATCAAAACTTCTGCTGGGCAGTGAAAACCTAAAAATAAATGATGAAAAAAATATCTGCGCGCAGCTAGCGGTTTCATAGACTAAATTCTATAATATGCGCTTTTGTTCGACCGGAAAATCAACAAACTCAGGTCTCGACTACGCATGCGTGTGACGTGCTTAAGCTAGTTCACTTTATATAAACTACCTCGCGACCCGGTTTATATAAGGTGAATAATATGAATCGATTCAGCCCTAATACACCGCAGCCTCGTGTTTACACGGCAAATGTAAGGCAAACTAGACAAGGCGCTTTATTTGAGGGGTTTTAACTCGCCCGTGTAAACACGGCTATTGTCTCATTTCATTCAACCAACGCATTTCTACCCACCAGATGATTGAATCAACCTCACATTTAAATACATTCTATTGATGAAAATTGTCTCTATTTTATCAACCTCACATTTATATACATTCTATTGATGAAAATTGTCTCTATTTTAGGAAGACCGGCGATGGCAGAATATCACATTTGACAATGTGGTAGCTGTTTTCTTTCTACACTAATCAAATAATATGGCCATAGACCATAGTCACGTGACCAACCCGAAAACCAAAACTCAGGTTGCAATTTGTTTGAACAGTTATCGACCGCAGCACCATTTTACATAGCGTTAAAACCCTGGTGTTAGAATATAGTACTTAGATATATGCTCGCCATTGTTTTTTTCTAACTGGGTGGCGCCACTATAGCCTAAGTAATCAGTAAATAATGTTAGCAAAAACCATTTGTCATTTAATGGAATGAATTTAAATTAAATACTATATATCCTTTAATTTTCGTTGGTTCCAGTACGCAATAACTATCCAGACTCTCACCACTACTTCATATGCAGTTACAATTCTTTTAATAATATTACACACCGGCGAGTAAGGACAAACTTTCTCCTTGATAGAGTGGCAAACACATGGAATAGGCTTCCACCCGAAATAGTCGAAGCTCCATCACTAAATGCATTGAAAAACAGACTTGATAAATTTTGGACTCAGTATCGATATAGTCAGTCCTCACCGCATGACCACTATAATTATGACAGGTCATATATAGACAGGCCAAATCCGTTAACAGACTATTATGTCTAAATATATAAACAGAAGGGGATAAGTATTATAAGCATAATGTCATTATGCTGCAAACAAATGAGCAAAGACTGTACAAGCCTCGGTTTCGAGTGTGCAGGAATAAGGCCCATTCTCAGAGATGATGGTCAGCTTGTGAATACTTAGGTTATGAAATAGCCCGTTTGCAGGATGCAGGGTCAGTTACAAAGTTTGAAATCACAGAGAGAAGCACACACAACACACACACACTGACACTTAAAACATGCTGGCATTTCAACTCACGCCACCCAGACCCTTAGTGTAGTCAGCGTCTCCGAGATTCAGAACTGTTTTTCTCAGCCCTTTCTAATACTTCGGAAACTATAGAGAGTTTCAGCAATTTTAAAGCACAACATCACATCAATATTTGGGACTGTCCTTACCAATCTCGCTTTGTTTGTTAAAGAAGACTGTGTCATGATCCCAACAGAATACCAGGTCAGGAGTCCGGTAGTAACCATATCAGGAGCCCAATAATGTATTATGTCAGGAGCCCAGTAGTGCCCAAGTCAGGAGCTCAGTGGTGACCAAGTCAGGAGTCCAATAATGACTATGTCAGGAACCCAACAGAAATCCATGTCAGGAGTCCGGTAGTAACAATATCATGAGCCCAATAATGACTATGTCAAGAGCCCAGTAGTGACCATGTCAGGAGTCCAATCATGACTATACCAGGATCCTAATAATGACTATATCAGGAGCCCGATAATGTATTATGACATGAGCCCAATAATATACGACACAAGGAGCCCAATAATATACCAGGTAATAATGCACAATGACAGGAGCCCACTAATATACCAGGGCAGGAGCCCAATAATATACCATGGCAGGAGCGCAATAATATACGGTACAAGGATCCCAATAATATACCATGTAAGGAGCCCGATAATGTACCATGTCAAAAGCCCACTAATAGTAATATACCGTGGCAGGAGCCCAATAATATACCATTTCAGGAGCACAATAATATACCATGTCAGGAGACCACTAATATACCATTTCAAGAGCCCACTAATATACCATGCCAAGAGCCCAATAATATACAATGCAGGAGCCCAATAATATACCATGGCAAGAGCCCATTAGTGACCATGGCAAGAGCCCTATAATATACCATGTCAGGAGCCCAATAACACACCACGTGGGGAGCCCAATAATATTCCACCTCAGGAACCCAATAGTGACCATTTCAGGAGTCCAATGGTCCACTAAACAAGACTTCCTACTTTCGTATGCAGGGGTGGTGTGATGGGGGATACTTTATAATGCTTCAACGTTTTCCTGTATCTAAAATTATTCTTTGTTTGTACACTAGTTGATTAAGTTGGGGAAATTTCAATCATGAACAATTGGTTGTCCCTCCTTCCTCTCCCTCCTTCCCCTATTCTAGTAATGGAGGGAAGATGCTCATGTTGATAATGTATCGCTAAATCCAATTAAATTGAAGAAGAAAAAAGAACCATTCCGTTTTGTTATGGTGCTTTCTAGCAGTGATATTGTGGCAGTTGTGGAATAAAATTCCAATAAGGAAAAGAGAACAAAAGGTAGCCCCATTTATTATATAACGGATCACTAACAGCAGTGATATTGTGGTGTGTCTATCCTACAATTTACTAAAGCCGTGTTTACATGGGAGAGTTAAATTGCTTCATATAAATCGCCTTGCCTAGTTCGCCTCACATTCGCCATGTAAACGCGACTCTGAGGCGGATTAGGGCTGATTCGCTTCATATGATTCACTTTATGTAATCCACCTTGCCAGGTGGTTTATATGAAGCGATTCAGCTGGTTCCTGGGCGGCGATAGTATAAAATAGTAGTGCTTGCCGGCTACAGATGGAGCAGTAACTAATCGCTGGTGCCCGGCAGTGTTAGGGCCCGATTAGGCCGAAATCTATTAAATGCGATCATATTTAACAGAATTACATCCTCAAATAATGAAATTTAATTAAATTAACCTTAAATTCCAAGCGATATTAACGTAGCAGCTACATCTGCGTCGAATCGACGTGTGCAAACTAAACAAATAGCAGTGCTTGCCGGCTACATGTGCAACACTAAGGCTGCTGGTTCCCGGTTGCCGACACACTTTCAAACTCGCTCGTGTAAACGCGCCACTACTTCGTTTCATATAAATCGCTTTGTCTAATTCGCTTCACAATTCCCCGTGTAAACACGGCTTAGGTCTATTCTAAAATTTACAATTAAAAATAAAACGCAACTTATTCCAGCTTTACAGATTGAGAATTGATGCTCAGACCCACACCCCTCGCCCCCACCTCCACTTACTCCTACTCTTACTTCTTGTGTCAAAGTGGAAATGGTGCAAACCGCCATGACCTCCTGACCTTTTGTGGTGAGGGTTCTTTCTCCACCAACTAAAGGGCCATCCAAAGTTGACAACATTTTCATGGTCGTACAAAGCATACAACAAGGTGTAAAATATTCCGATAAAACGCATTGGTGGGGAATGCAGATGGTCTATAATGGAGTACAAATGGTCTATTAATGTAAATGATATATAGTGTCAGGTGCATGAATGTATTTATGAAGTTGCTGGTGATCCTTTGCTTATGGTCAATAGTCTTTGTGTATTAGGTAGATAGTGTGAAGGAGGCACTAGTGATAGTGTGTAAGGAGCCTCAAGAGCTCCACTCACTACCCCCTCCCCCCCAACTTTTAGTCACGGATCACCACACACACAGCTCAGGCAGGTGGTGGCCAAGCAGCCACACCGCATGGTGGTGGTGGACAGATCATGGTAGCCATGGCGACACAAGAATGCTTACTGTTCATTGGTGGAACTAGAAATGCTTGTTGCTGATTGGAGATAATGATCAGGTGGTATGCCATATCAAATCCATGTACCACTATATAATAATAAACCTGAGGGTACAAGCTCTCATTCTACTTTCATTCTTTATACTCTTCCTTTCTCTTCTTGCCTGTATTGATTTCCTATAGCCTGCCTACACAACCACAGATGCCAGCCGTCGACTTTACAAAGGGGAGAGGGCTGTCAGTAAAGTACAACTTTTATCGTTTAATAAAATGTTGATATTTTTCACTGAATTTTGACCATTAGTCGATTGAGCAGGGGGATTTTCAACTGCAGACAATTGGTCTGACTCATTCAACTCCTCATTGCCCTATCCTAGTAATTCTGAATGGCAGGATACGTAGCGACAAGTATAACTTTTAACGTTATTGGTTTGACTAGATCAGGATTAAAATCCCACGAACTACCAAAATGGGAGGCACGCGCTCAACTGATTTGGACACCCCGTCTGGGTGGTGGTGAGGGAGGTGGAAGTAATAACTCTTTGTACTAACTTGAAAATGTTGAAAACATTGGATGGCCCCTAAGGTCAGGTATCCATAGACTGTTCCCTTGTGTCATGTTCGATTGTTCCGTGTTCGCTTGTGACCTTGTTATGTACCACACAGACAATGAATCTGTGTTTACCTTAGTGGCCGTTCCCATATGTTGGACCCAGGGACAATATGGCCATGTGCACGGCACATAGAGAATGAACATGCTCATTGTATGTGCGGTGCCTCACAAGGTCACAAGCGAACACAGAACAAGGGAACACACCACAAGGGAACAGGCTATGGATACACAGCCTAACAAAGGAGGGACAGGTCAGCCCCAATCACCGACACACACCGACCACCAGATGGCGCGCGGAGACGCTGGTATTTGCATAACAGCACACAGCACTAACGCCTAATGACGTCACTTCGCCGCACCAGTGACGTCACAGTCTCATCTCCGAAGCCGATGCCACATGGCGACAGGCCGGCGCAGTGACATCATCATTTGGTTCCAGTGGGTCAGCTCTGTTCCAGTCACGTGAGAACCGAGTACCACGTGACCTACCGACGAGAGTTTGGCGTCGGCATGCTGCTCGGCTACGGTTATTCGCACTTGAACATTCTGCAAGCGAAAGGAAGAGGGACTCGATTTTCAATGTTATTTGATTTTGAAAGGCATTTAATAAATATAATTTATGTGTAGATTTCAAGGTGTGGTGCCCGGATAGTTCTGGAATTTTAAGGCGTAGTTTGATAGAGGGGTGATTTCGGCGGAATGGCACTAGTGCTGTATGAAGTCATTATAATATAGCTTATGGCCAATCGTAAAATAATTGTACATTAAAACTGCATAGTTCGATGAAAGCATCAAAATTTCAAATCCAAAAAACTTATCTAAATTTGGTTCTTCATATCTAACTTAGATCATCATCATCATCATCATCATCATCATGCTGTCGGTCGTGATGCGACAAAGACTGCTTTCATTACTTGACTGCCGCTCTAGTGCGGTTGTACATTTCATGAAAGCTGCCTGCAAAAGTGTTGAAGTGCTGCTGGATTTTGCAAGTTACCAGTGGCACTCTCTCGGGGAGCAAATAGAGGTTTCACACCGGCAAGAACATGTCAAGACAGGCGCAAAACTATTTGTCCCTGCAATGGCTGATCGGGAGATGTTGGGAGTTCCATACATCAACCGCCCTTAATGCTGCCACAGTGACATGGTTTTCTGTTCAGGGTTTGCTCCTTTAGCCTTCGGTTCTGTCAAGAACCTGTACATCAAACTCCCTGAGGTATTGCTATACCTGCAATACCTGCATACCTGATAGACGTGCACTTATTAAGCATTTGTTGCTCAACAGAAGAGAATACTAAGTCAATTTAATAGAACATGTTACTGCATGTTTGCGCTTCAAATATCTCAAAAGTTAGCCATCTAAAGTAAAAATTTCTTCAAACTAAAGTAAGGTAGATTATAACGACCAATCTAATATTTTTATCTCAGAAAATGACAGAAACTCAAAACTACCGGACTATGCAACCTTAAAATATGTAATATATATATATTACAAATAATTATATATGTAATTTAAAATAAATTGATTA
The DNA here is from genome assembly GCA_030323885.1 of Branchipolynoe longqiensis. NCBI lineage: Eukaryota > Metazoa > Annelida > Polychaeta > Phyllodocida > Polynoidae > Branchipolynoe > Branchipolynoe longqiensis. Next base: position 115,137,964 of record CM059189.1, read on the forward strand.
TTATGATATATATTTTTTATATAATATATATATAATATTAATAAAAAAGAACAGGTTGGAATCTTTAATGACTCATGGCTGAGCATTACATGCTCTACCGGTACATACAAAAGAAACACTTATGATCGCGAATGATGTTTTTCTCCACCATGAATAGCAGAAACCCTCACGGACTCACTCCACCCCCCTCCCCCGCAACAGAGATAGCAAATCATGCCTTCTGATTCTTTGGTAGTCATCTCGGAGCAGCATAATCCGATGAAAGCATCACACTTTCGAAACCAAAACACTCTTATCTACATTTGATTCTACATGATCAATCTAGATACTTGTAAAATATTCCGATAAAATGCATTGGTGGGGAATGTGAAATGGTCTATAAAGGAGTACAAATGGTCTATTAATGTGAATGATGTATAGGGCCCGGTGCATGAATGTATTTATGTAGTTGCTGGTGACTCTTTACTTGTAGTCAATAGTCATTGTGTATTCAATAGATAGTGTGGGGGCACTACTGTTAGTGTGGAAGGAGCTCAAGAGCTCCACTCACTACCCCCTCCCCCCCCCCTAACTGTTAGTCACGGATCACCACACACACACACACACAGCAGGCAGGTGCAGGCCAAGCAGCCACACGGCATGGTGGTGGTGGGTAGATCACAGTAGACATGGTGACACAAGAATGCTTACTGTTCATTGGTGGACCTAGAAATGCGTGTTTTTGATTGGAGAGCATGGTGCCATATCAGATCCATGTACCACTATATAATAATAAACCCGAGGGTGCAAGCTCTCACTCTACATTTCACTCTTTATACTCTTCCTTTCTCTCCTTGCCTGTATTGATTTACTATTAGCCTGCCTACACAACCACAGCTGCAAGACAATGACTTTACATATTGGTGCACGCATGTATTGCCGCTTGGTGCTCCTGTGCTACGCTAAAACGGTAAGTAACAAATTAAACAAAGCCTAAGCCAATATTCCAATGTGCATGCCAAAATTAATGTTGCATGTTTGCACTTCAAATAGATCCAAAGTTAACTCTTTCAAATAAAAAAAAATCATTCCAAAGTAAAGTTAGGTACAGTAAAGCCTCTCTAAATCGACCGACCTTGGAACCGATTTTAAGTGGTCCATTTAGGGAGGTGGCCGGCTTAGGGAGTAAGAATATGGTGTTCTCTGTGGCAGAGTGGTTAGAGTGTCTGACTTTTTTCTAGGTCGGACTCCTAATCTGAAGGTCGGTGGTTTGATTCCCCGTGCCCCCACCTCTGCCACTTTGGATTTCCACCGCTGTGTATAACTTACAGCGTCATCAAAGGCCGGTTGCTCTCATACCATGTCTATGTGGTGTAGGAGGTTAAAAATCCCTTGGGTCGGTAAAAGTGTAGGCTTGGGCTTTCTATCGACAAACTGTCTAATGGTTAAAAGAAGTCTATTCAGACTTATCCATGATATGCAGTATAAATCTTCTTCAAAACAATGGTATTGTTGGGACCCAAATAAGGCGATCGATATAAGGGAGTGGTCGATCTGTGGAGTTGGTTGGTTAGAGAGAGGTTTTACTGTAGATTACAATAACCAATCTATATTTGTTATCCATAAAAAAAGATGGCGGATGGGGTTGTATAATTGGAACACATACATTCAGTGCATGCATGGGAAGGCTGAAGATGACAGCCTCGTTAAAGATGGGGTTCGACTCCTCCCGCTTGACGCTTGTCTTTTTCTTACTCATCTTCTTTCCGTTCTGGAGCAGGTACACCTTCGCGAAGCAGTCTGAAAGAAGCAGCATGGGTCAGTGTTTGTTTGTTGGGGGTTTTATGTCCTGAAAAGATGCATGGTCAAATCACGACGGGTACCGACTTTAATTGTGACAGTGCACACTCATAGTGGATAACTGGATATTACACTCAGTCACATTATCCTGATACTGAGCTAACCAGACCTTGCCCAATCCTAATAACGCTGAGCGCCTGGCTAGGAAGCGACAAGTATAAATCTTTAGGTCATTAGTTTGACTCGACCAAGGTTCTAAGCTGTGGGTTCCAATTCGACGATCTACCAAAACGGGAGACAGACGCCCAACTCATTCGGCCATCCCATCTGGTCACTTCTATGATTATTATGGCTGCGTGAAAGGCATGTGCAGACGAACGAAAGGTTGTAGGGAAGATGGAAAGCTGTGCTCACCCGCTCCCTCCTTGCCGTAAGTCCACTTGAGGTTGCGTGCCTTCACAACGACGACGGTGAGGCGCTCGGCTGTTGGCAGGTAGCTCAACGAGAAGAAGATGTCACCCAGCTCTGTGGGTTTCTGTACAGGAACATAGGGGTTACCAACAGGTCCGCACAAGGGCTGCGCTAGGGCATCACAAGGGCAGCAATAGGTCATCACCAGGGCAGCAACAGGGTAGTAACAGGGTAGTAATAGGTCACCAACAGGTCATCACCAGGGCAGCAACAGGGTAGTAACAGGGCAGCAACAGGTCATCACCAGGGCAGCAATAGGGGAGTAACAGGGCAGTAACTGAGCAGCAACAGGTCCGCACAAGGGCTGCGCCAGGGCATCACAAGGGCAGCAATAGGTCATCACCAGGGCAGCAACAGGGTAGCAACAGGGTAGTAATAGGTCACCGACAGGTAATCACAAGGGCAGCAACACGGTAGTAAAAGGGCAGCAACAGGTCATCACCAGGGCATCAACAGGGGAGTAACAGGGTAGTAATAGGGCAGCAACAGATCATCACCAGGGCAGCAACAGGGCAGTAACAGGGCAGTAACAGGTCATCACCAGGGCAGCAACAGGGCAGTAACAGGGCAGCAACAGGTCATCACCAGGGCAGCAACAGGGAAGTAACAGGTCATCACCAGGGCAGTAACAGGGCAGTAACAGGGCAGCAACAGGCCATCACCAGGGCAGTAACAGGGCAGCAACAGGTCAGCACCAGGTCATCACCAGGTCATCACCAGGGCAGCAACAGGTCATCACCAGGGCAGTAACAGGGCAGTAACAGGTCATCACCAGGGCAACAACAGGGCAACAACAGGTCACCAACAGGTCACCAACAGGTCACCACAAGGCCAGTGCTAGGGTAGCAACAGGGTAGTAACAGGGCAGCAATAGGTCACCAACAGGGTAGTAAGCTGGGAAGCTGTAACCAATGAGGTATTAATATGTTCAGGGCCATTACCCTGAGGATACCGTGGCTTTTCTCAATAGGTCAAAGACCAATGCAGTTAAAATATCTAGGATTTCAATATTTTGTTAAAGCTGCATTTTCAAAACCAAAACAATTATCTAGAATTGATTCTACATATCTAACTTGGATACTGATGCATTTATGAAGCGTGTGTTGCCAAATAGAACATAGAAGGGAATACAGCGGCAATTTAATAAAACCTGTTACTGGTGACAGAGTTTTGGCGTGCTTGCCAAAACTAATCAAATATTTAAAAGGTACTCATTTAAAAGAAAAGTTACTTCAAACTAAAGTAAGGTAGATTATAACAATCAATTTATCATGTTTATCTCAGAAAAAATGACAGAAACTCAAGACTATCCAATTTTAAGATATAGCGAATATTCACATTAAAGAAGACATGTTAAAATCAGGTGACGAGATCGTTGAACAAAACTATTAAGCAACGAGAAACAGTGCCGGTACCTCGTCAAGGTCACGAAGGTTCATCCAAATGCGGAGTGGTTGCCGAAGGTCAAGGTCGCCCAGACGCACGTCCGTCTCCCCCTGCAGTTTGTGGCGAGCGAATTGGTCACTGGAGAACACCTGGAGGAAATCGGGACGCACATTGATTCACGGAACTAGCCAGAGTGACGACGTGTGACAGTGACAGCTGGTTATACAGTCACGAGCACTGGCTCATTGAAATGCCATCACATGTCTCCTATATATATTCTTTTCGGTGCTGGGGGGAGGGGTAAATGATTATTTTCTATTCAGCGATTCAAGATTTTTGTTTGTTTCAGTGGTGAGTCACTAGTCTTCTGGCCATATTATGTTACATTCATTCACATATATATGATATAGTCTAAAATAAACAAAAGTTTGCTACAAAGAAAAAAAGAATAGTCCCGTTACCCAACAGAATTCAGAGATAACAGGGTGTATATTTTATATTTTCAATGTCAAGGTTAGGGTAACTTTGTACAAATACTAATACAGATGGTGAATATGAAGTTATTCTGTTAGTAGAATTCGAAGCAGATTAAATCCTATACTTTGGTGGAGATTTGATGAAAAGTATAAAATGGTGTTTGGTGTGGTTTCCTTGTGTTATGGTTAAAACTAGTTCAGTGAACCTCTTTGAAAGAAGTGGTGTGCGAGTATGTTCTTGTGTTAGTTGATAATGTGCTAGGGTAACGCACACTAGAGTATGGTATGGTAGCTACCAATGTATATCTAAATTAGTAGGTGGTAAGGTACAGTAGAGTATGGTATGGTAGCTACCAATACATATCTAAATTAGGTGGTAAGGTACAGTAGAGTATGGTATGGTAGTTACCAAAACATATCTAAATTAGTAGGTGGTAAGGTACAGTAGAGTATGGTATGGTAGCTACCAATACTTATCTAAATTAGGTGGTAAGGTACAGTAGAGGATGGTATGGTAGCTACCAATACCTATCTAAATTAGTAGGTGGTAAGGTACAGTAGAGTATGGTATGGTAGCTACCAATACATATCTAAATTAGGTGGTAAGGTACAGTAGAGTATGGTATGGTATATACCAATACCTATCTAAATTAGTGGGAGTACTGCAGATATCAAGAACCGTAGCATACCATGTCATGCTTCAATGTAGCTAGGTGGTTCATTAGGAACCGGCGTTCATTAAAACTAATGCAGAATATCTTCTAGCAAATATACATTGTTGACTTAATGCGCCTGTTACATTACGGCGTATGGCAGAAGCGTATGCCGGCGTATCGGCTTGCATCACATACACCGTCATACACCATCATATGCTTTGCATACACTGCGCATACGCTGCGCATACATCGCATACACCCGGCATATCCCTCATACGCCGTCATATGCACATCCGTCCTAAAATTGTTTGGGCATGCTGAAAGATTTCAGCGTATGGCGACGTAAGGCTCATACGATCCTCATACGCTATGCATATGCTAAGCGTATGCCGTCATATGTTGCGCATATGCTATACATATGCCATCTTGCTTTACACATACGCTAAAACCGCTCCTTCGGCGTATGTATAGCGTATGTAGCATACGCCTGGCGTGCATGTAACGAATTTGAGCGTATTCATAGCGTATTCTCAGCGTGTACAAAGCGTATATTCAGCCTATGCCCGGCATATGCTCTCGGTATATAAAGGCGCCGCAAGAGAGAGGGGGAGGGAGGGACCGGGCGTATACGGCGTATGCGTAGCGTATGACGGCGTATGCGCCGAAAACTGATACGTACTCACACGCTACTCATATGCTACTCACACACTACGCATACGCTCATATCAGTGCACAAAGGTCACCATACATCGTCCTGCAATGGTTTTCAAATTTTATCAGTACGTTTTATATATGCCGCCGCCATACGCCATAATGTGACAGACCCATTAGGGCTTGAGTTGACTTATTGAGTTGAGTTTTAACCACAAACATGTAGTAAGGTCACTGTATGGCTTCCCCAAGGGGGTGATCTTCCAGCCGAGCAACCAATGTTACATTAAATTAAATTAACCAGACGGGATGGCGGAATGAGTTAGAGCGTCCGTCTCCCATGGTGGTAGATCTTGGGATCGTCAGTTTGAATCCTGGTCGAGTCAAACCAATGACTTAAAAATTGATACTTGTCGCTTCCTAGCCAGACGCTCAGCATTACTAGGATAGGGCAAGGAGCAGTGGAATGAGGAAGACCAATCGTCTGCGACTGAAATTTCCCCTGCTTAAACAACTAATGTACCAACAACAACAAAAAGTTCATTTTTATGCTAAATACATTGTTCCAATTAGTTGACCAATTGGAATCTTTACCTAGAATCAGACAGGGCTTTATATCAACTATATTTTACTACGCAAACAGCATGCATGATCTATCTTTTCTTTACAAAAGTAAAACAAGAGGGGGGGGGGGGAAATCATTTCTGAGAAAAAAGTGATACTATCATGTTTTATCTCAGATTTTACCACCCACTGACACAGATTATATGATTGAGTGTGAGTTCTTACATCATGTGTAAAATAAAGAATAGAACACTGACAGCATACAATTTAAGTTTGTTTGTTTGTTGTTTTACGGCTTGGCAACATCTAAGGTTATATCAGGATGGGTACCGACTTGTGACAGTGCACACTCATGGCGACTTTATAGTGCTACCCCACTGGAAGACCAGGCCGCCAGCACTGTGACCTGATATCCCACTCAGTCACATTATCCTGACACTGAGCCAACCAGTCCTTGCCCTATCATAATAATGCCGAGCATCTGGCTAGGAAGCGACAAGTATCAATTTTTAAGTCATTGGTTTGACTCGACCAGGGTTCGAACCCACGACCCCATGATCTACCAACACGGGAGACGGACGCTCTAACTCATTCCGCCATCCCGTCTGGTGCATACACTTTAAACAATTCCTACCATGAGTATGGCATTTGTGGTCTACATAGCATTAACTCACCATCAATCAAGTAAATAAAGAATCTTATGCAGCATAATATACAACAGTTATTGTCCGATATGGGGTTTAAGGTCTGAGGTCCTAGGGTGGTTACTCACCAATGTGAAGTGAGGTCGACACAGATTCCACAAACCCGAGGAACTCAAATCCCATATTGTGACGATGAGGGGTTTATTAAATGACCTTGACCTTCAAACGGTAGCTAATTGGATAAGTAGAAGCTGTGCATGCGCCCAGACTGACCTGCAGTTGAAGTGTTTTATTCTCCACGTCGTCTGTCGGACACAGGAACCTCTCCGTGAAAACGGGGTTCGTGGTTTCCCGCTGAATCTGGAAGGCAGTCATCGATGGATTCATTTAAAAAACATTTCACAACAACATTCGTTGAAATAAGGTATCCGGCGACAAGCGCATTTAAAAATTGTATCCCCGGAAGTCATCAGTCATCGAAGCCTCAAACCGAGCGGAACATTAATTAATGAGAATAACTATAGCTTGTAACTGGGGCCAAGCAAGGTTTAATTAATGAGAATAACTATAGTTTGTAACTGGGGCCAAACAGGGTTTAATTAATGAGAATAACTATAGCTTGTAACTGGGGCCAAGCAAGGTTTAATTAATGAGAATAACTATAGCTTGTAAATGAGGCCAAGCAAGGTTTAATTAATGAGAATAACTATAGTTTGTAACTGGGGCCAAACAGGGTTTAATTAATGAGAATAACTATAGCTTGTAACTGGGACCAAGTAAGGTTTAATTAATGAGAATAACAATAGTTTGTAACTGGGGCCAAGCAAGGTTTAATTAATGAGAATAACTATAGCTGGTAACTGGGACCAAGTCAGGTTTAATTAATGAGAATAACTATAGCTTGTAACGGGGATCAAGCAAGGTTTAATTAATGAGAATAACTATAGCTTGTAACTGGGACCAAGCAAGGTTTAATTAATGAGAATAACTATAGCTTGTAACTGGGACCAAGCAAGGTTTAATTAATGAGAATAAGTATAGCTTGTAACTGGGGCAAAGCAAGGTTTAATTAATGAGAATAACTATAGCTTGTAACTGGGACCAAGCAAGGTTTAATTAATGAGAATAACTATAGCTTGTAACTGGGACCAAGCAAGGTTTAATTAATGAGAATAACTATAGCTTGTAACTGGGACCAAGTAAGGTTTAATTAATGAGAATAACTATAGGTTGTAACTGGGGCCAAGCAAGGTTTAATTAATGAGAATAACTATAGCTTGTAACTGGGACTAAGCAAGGTTTGAGAATAACTATCGCTTGTAACTGGGACCAAGCAAGGTTATCTGGGGCATTCTGATGGGGTTTAATAAAAACACATGAAAGCCGGTAAAGTGATATTGGTTATTACCAAACTTGATAAAACGACAAACAAGGTGAGCCTGTACTGACCCGCGTCTGGAAGCGGCCTGATGGGTGAGGGGTGATCCACACCTTCACGTAGGAGTCGAGTGTCCCAGAGACCCTGTTGGGCTCCAAGCCTCGCGCCTGAATCACACTCACCACCAACTCCATCTCCTCCCTGAAACAAAGACACCACTGGCAGTGAATGGACGGGTAGGGCACCCAAAAACCTCCTCTTGATTCACCTCACTTATTTCATGGCTGTATAGTCCGATGGAGCATCACATTTTCAAAACCAAAGCAATTATCTAGATTTGATTCTATATACCTAATTTAAATATTGTTGCACTTATTAAACATTTGTTGCTACATAGATGGGAATACTGAGTCAATTTAATAGAACCTGTTACTGCAGAAGCCTATGGTGTCAAGAGTTTTGACGTGCTTGCCAAAACTAATTTTACATGCTCCGATAGCTCAAAAGTTTGCCATTTAAAATAAAAGTTACTTCAAACTAAAGTAAGGTAGATTATAACAATCAAATTAACGTAAACATCGGATTTGGGGATAAACAAAAAAAAATCATAGTTACCTATCATACTCCAGCCCAAACTCGAGCTGCCCGATGTGTGACACGTCTGAGTCCAGATCTGCGACTGACGAATCGGAGCCGACGCTGTCACATGACATGGCCCGGTGCAGCCCGCCACCCACCTCATGTTCAGACGCTGGTGGAGAAAACACACACAAAGCTAGATAAAAGATTCACCCCATACTTGCAGCAGGGTAGATAAAAGATTCACCCTGTACATGCCCCAGGGTAGATAAAAGATTCACCCCGTACTTGCAGCAGGGTAGATAAAAGATTCACCCCGTACTTGCAATAGGGTAGATAAAAGATTCACCATGTACTTGCAATAGGGTAGATACAAGATTCACCCCGTACTTGCAGCAGGGTACATAAAAGATTCACTCATACTTGCAGTAGGATAGATAAAAGATTCATCCTGTACTTGCAGCAGGGTACATAAAAGATTCACCCCATACTTGTAGCAGGATAGATAAAAGATTCACCCTGTACTTGCAGCAGGGTAGATAAAAGATTCACCCCATACTTGCAGTAGGATAGATAAAAGATTCACCCTGTACTTGCAGCAGGGTAGATAAAAGATTCACCTCATACTTGCAGTAGGGTAGATAAAAGATTCACCCTGTACTTGCAGTAGGGTAGATAAAAGATTCACCCCATACTTACAGTAGGATAGATAAAAGATTCACCCCATACTTGCAGCAGGGTAGATAAAAGATTCACCCCATACTTGCAATATGGTAGGTAAAAGATTCACCCTGTACTTGCAGCAGGGTAGATAAAAGACTCACCCTGTACTTGTAGCAGGGTAGATAAAAGATTCACCCCATACTTACAATAGGGTAGATACAAGATTCACCCTGTACTTGCAGCAGGGTAGATAAAAGATTCACTCCTACTTGCAGTAGGATAGATAAAAGATTCATCCTGTACTTGCAGCAGGGTACATAAAAGATTCACCCCGTACTTGTAGAAGGGTAGATACAAATTTCACCCTGTACTTGCAGCAGGGTAGATAAAAGATTCACCCCGTACTTGCAATAAGGTAGAAAAAAGATTCACCCCATACTTGCAGTAGGATAGAGAAAAGATTCACCCTGTACTTGCAGCGGGGTAGATAAAAGATTCACCCCGTACTTGCAGTAGGGTAGATAAAAGATTCCCTCCATACTTACAGTAGGATAGATAAAAGATTCACCCTGTACTTGCAGTGGGGTAGATAAAAGATTCACCCCGTACTTGCATTGGGGTAGATAAAAGATTCCCTCCATACTTACAGTAGGATAGATAAAAGATTCACCCTTTACTTGCAGTGGGGTAGATAAAAGATTCACCCCGTACTTGCAGTAGGGTAGATAAAAGATTCCCTCTATACTTACAGTAGGATAGATAAAAGATTCACCCTGTACTTGCAGCAGGGTAGATAAAAGATTCACCCCATACTTGCAATAGGGTAGATAAAAGATTCACCCTGTACTTGCAGTAGGGTAGATAAAAGATTCACCGCATACTTGCAGTAGGGTAGATAAAAGATTCACCCCATACTTGCAATAGTGGGTGAATGACAAAGTAGTCTAAATACAAGCGAAAACTTCTTAAGTATGGAACAGGAAGTGGAATTCATGGTTCCAGTATAAAATGGCTACTTATATCGGAAACAGAGTTGGTGAAATGGGAGAGAATGCAAAAAGACAAGATGGCGATGATAGAATGCTGTCGATTTCACTTATAAAGTTCATTAAACTACATGTTTTATTATATTTTTCAGCTAAAAAGTAGCAGGTAAATTTGAAGATGTATATGATGAATATAATTTGCTTCTTAAATTATCTGCACATCCTAATAATATCGAGTGCCGGTGTCACAGTTTCCGCCGTCCGCCAGTTTCCGCGGTACACATACACTCAAATGCATTGTCAATGGACGTGTGCAATCTTCATACAGAAAATGTGGAAAATCTCTAAAACCACACCACCTAGAAACAAATCGGTTGGTACACGTATAGAAAACATCTTTACCAAAAAGATTATATTAAATTTATAAGGTTAGGGTTCTTGATTTCTATTAATTTTGAATAAAACTAATGTTTTGCACTGCGCGTACCGTCAAACTCAAGGCATTGTCAATGGTCGTGAGCAATCTTCATACAGAAAATACAGAAAAAGTGAAATATCTCTAAAACCACACCACCTAGAAACAAATCGCTTGGTACACATATAGAAAACTTCTTTACCAAAAACATTATATTAAATTTATAAGGTTAGTGACGATGCTTTTCGATTTTGACGCATGCGCAGAAGCGATGCGCACCGTGGAAACTGGCGGACAGTGCAAACTGCGACACCGGATTAGGAAGCGACAAGTATCAATTTTGTAAGTCATTGGTTTGACTCGACCAGGGTTCGAACACTAGCGCTACCTAACATTTGAGCGGCCTCTAAGGCTTGGGCCGAGTTCAACTGTACACCTCGGAGGCGCCTCGGAGAAATTCCAAATGTTGCACTACTCTGAATGGCATTTTAGCAGTAGGATGTCTTGAAAATGGCGTCCTCCATAACATGCATTTCCTTCCGCTCGGTGCGCATGCACAACTAGATATTTTAATATTTTAATATTAATTTGTGAATATTAATTCATGAACTATTTTATGTCAGTACTCAGAAGTATGATGAATCAAAATAATTCCAATTTTTATTCAATAATAAAACCTTTTCTGGCATTCACACTCTCTGACCAACCATCGCTTATAACACCAATCGGGGCCATTTTGGAGGTGAAATTTATCGTTTTTGCCTCCTACTCAAAAAGCGTGACGTCTCGGAGTCGTGTCCGAGGCGCATGTTGAACGCAAATTGGCAAAAAAGACGTCGCGGAGACGTCTCGGAGTTGACTTTGAGGCTTATGGTGGTGTCACATTATGACACTTCTCACCAACGCGTGTCGACATATGTGATTTTTTGGCGGAACGTCGGGATACGTCAGGAAGCGTGACGCGCGCATTAGGCACACGTTGGTATTCGTTGATGGACGGCGAGGGTCGGCAGCGCGCGTCAGAGGATCGGTGAAGTTTTGTGCTTGCACAAAACTTTCGACGTGCGACAACGCGCGGGTTCCAGCCAACATTATGGGGACGTTAGGGGTGTGTCAAGATACGTTAAATGCGCTGGAATAACGTTATGTGAACGCTAGGCACACGATGCGCGCACATGAGCCTCGTTGCGCCAAACTGTTTGTTTGTTTGTTTGTTGTTGTTTTATGTCCTAGCAACATCTAAGGTCATACCAGGACGGTGAGCCAAACTTTTAAAGTTTTTTTTCTCACGCATCGATATACGTTACCACAACATCGGCCACACGCTACCAACACATTGCGCTGACATCAAACTTTTTCCAACCACGCCGACAAGTTTGACGTTTCTCGACTTTTTTGCATGTTGGCGGCGCGCCGGCGAGAAGCGTCGTAATGTGACAGCACCAGTACCCTGAACACGGCCCTGCTCACCTATGGATATGTTGTCGTCAGACACCGGGCTCTCGGCTGTCTGCTCAGCGCCGATTTCCGGATCCGGGTACTTTGATGGCGCAGATGTCGATCGGAGGGAATCGTAATGGACGTGCAGATCTGTAGATGGCTGGTTTATCTGAAGCAAAGGGTGAGCCATAAGTGACAGTTGCTTACTCAAGCGTCAGTTGAAAATATCATCAATTGATTGTTTTGTCAAATTTGTGGCAGGCCATGTATGGCCGGTTCCGCCAGGGCTGTATCTGAAGGCGTATGTGGAAGAATGATGACAAAGCAGAAATGTATGCTTCCCACGTTAATTACCCGACCTCCACCCACTGTGGCATCACAGTATCAAGTGACCCCGCCCACGCCCTGCTCAGCCAGGTCACAGATAACCTCTCATGTTAATGGGAGCCGCTAGCCGGACACAGTAGGGCAGTCCACATGGGGACCTGCCCACCGGCTAGGATGCCACACCCGGACGCAGAAGAACTGCGAAATAGATGGCATCGCGTGGCGGAGCTCATGTTCGGACTATATCTATCGTTGATTAGCCATGGACAAATTCAATCACATACAATTCATCTTCCTCATTCCCACTCCTTGCCCAATCCTAATGATGCTGAATGCTAATGACAAGTATAACATTTGTCACTGGTTTCACTCGGACGGTGAAACATCCCTGACCTGATACTGATCACAATAGTATTTTATTGAGTGTTAAAACCCTGGTGTTAACTTTGGTAACTAAATACAGTTGTGGATTAACTACAACCCGACTCCTAGGCTCAATCAAACCATTGTTTTTGTATACTCTCGGGCCACCCTCCCTCCCTACTCAGTGTAATGGTTAATCCGCCCCTGGCTAAAATTAAAGCTGGTTTCATTTAACGACACCTCTAGCACGCATTGATTTTTGTATCATCGGCTATTGGACGTCAAACATATGGTCTTTCTGACATATTTCTTTGGAGGAAACACGCTGGTGCCACATAGGCTACATTTTCCGATAAGCAGCAAGGGGGCTTTTATATGCACTTTCCCACAGACAGGACAGCACATACCACAGCCTTTGATGAACCAGTTGTGGACCATTTGTTCCACCACTGACTACTGAGATACAAGATTTCTATTGCTCCTGCCATTAAATGTCGCCATTATAGTTTAAAGGCTGGACTTTTAGACTCAACTAAAACCCTAGCCGTCCCCCTACCTTTAAGTAGGTCAAGTCTTTTGCTTTAGTATTCTGCTTTAGGTCACGTGATGCTGTCTCGAGTGTTGATGTTTATAGTCCCCCCTTGTGACCATCAATCAGGCATAAGGGCTACATAGACGTGCCCATAATCTAACAAAGTGGCTTCACAATGAAATTACTCTCACGGCAATTTCCCGCCGATGCCAACTGTTGAATATCGTCACCCTGTATCTGTCCTGGAAACTCTCTTTTCCCCAACTCATGAACTAGCCCTTAAAGTGGCAGTCTGATGGTTTTCAGTTTCTGCCTGGTATAGCCTAGGGTCTTACTGGGGTGTAAAACTACACCAACCACCCAGCCTCCCCCGGCCCTCTCAGAGGACTGTGGTTGGACTCTTAGGCTGCCTTTTTCCTTCCTCCCCCCTCCCCCCTATCCCCCCAATTCCTGTGATCACTACCCATCGGAAGCCAACTCCCGACCACATGGGACTGTTTTCAGCAGTGCCCATTCAGTGCTGCAGATTTGCAGCCTTCAGCGCACCAATGCGACTGAAAACTCTAAAAAAAAAAAATTCTTTGAAAGATGAATGCATTAACTTCATTATTACAATCTACTTTAATTTAGTTTTAAGTATTTATTTTAATTTGAAAGGGTTAGCTTCAGAGATATTTTAAGTGGAAACATGATACATTAATTTTGGTGTGCACATCGAAATGTCAGGAGCATATTACGTAGGTATTTAAAGTTGCACAGTTTGATGGCTTAGAGTTTCTGCCATGTTTTATTAGATAAATATATTACGCTGACCGCTATGACTTGTTTTAATTTAGAAAATGTGAAAATATTTTCATCCGACTACACCAGCTTTAAAGTTGCATAGTCCGATGAAGTATCACATTTTCAAAACCAAAACACTTACCTAGATTTGATTCTACATATTTATCTTAGATACTGGTACAGTTATTATGCATTTGTTGTCACATAGAAGGGCATGGGAAGTCAATTTAATAGAACCTGTTACTGCATAACCATATGGCATCAGAGTTTTGGTGTGCTTAGCAAAATTAATTTGGCATGTTGTCACTTCAACTATCTCCAAAGTTAGCCATTTAAACTAAAAGTTACTTCAACCTAAAGTAAAGTAGCTTATAATGATCAATTTAATGTATTTATCTCAGAAAACGACTGAAACTCAAAGCCATAGGACTATGCAATTTTAATATCAGTTTTTATATGCACACTTTCACTGCCCATTCAATTGAAATAAATATCACGTAGGAAATTATTTTATTGGATAAAATAAGGTTTTCAGTAAAGCCAAAATACGACATCGACAAAGGTACATAAATTGCCATATTGAATAAAATAAGGCATTTAGTCAAACCAAAATACGTAAAACTAAAACAAACAGATAAATAAGTAAATTGTTATATTGACTAAGACAAGTTTTGTTTTCTTAAACCCCAAAACCACCAATATACGGCAGTGACAAAGTAAATTGCCATTTTGAATAACAAGCATCTAATAAAAACCAAATTATGACATCGACAAAGAGGCAGGTAGTTCCACACTCGACATCTGACACAATCCCTGGTGTATGTTTGTTTATTCACACACAGTCTATTTACACATACTCCATTCACACATTGTCCATTCACACACAGTCTGTTCTCACATAGTCTATTCACACATAGTCTATTCACACATAGTCCATTCACACACAGTCTATTCACACACTGTCTATTCACACATAGTCCATTCACACATAGTCTATTCACACATTGTCTATTCACACACAGTCTATTCACAGTCTATTCACACACAGTCTATTCACACAGTCTATTTACACATAGTCCATTCACACATAGTCTATTCACACACAGTCTATTTACACACACTCTATTCACACATAGTCCATTCACACATAGTCTGTTCACACATAGTCTATTCACACACAGTCTATTCACACACCCTCTATTCACACATAGTCTATTCACACAGTCTATTCACACAGTCCATTCACACATAGTTTATTCACACATAGTCTATTTACCCAGTCTATTCACACAGTCCATTCACATAGTCTATTCACACATAGTCTATTCACATAGTCCATTCACACAGTCTATTCACACATAGTCCATTCACACATAGTCTATTCACACAGTCTATTCACACAGTCCATTCACACATAGTTTATTCACACATAGTCCATTTACCCAGTCTATTCACACAGTCTATTTACACATAGTCCATTCACACATAGTCTATTCACACACAGTCTATTCACACATAGTCCATTCACACATAGTCTGTTCACACATAGTCTATTCACACACAGTCTATTCACACACACTCTATTCACACATAGTCTATTCACACACTCTATTCACACAGTCCATTCACATAGTCTATTCACACATAGTCTATTCACATAGTCCATTCACACAGTCTATTCACACATAGTCCATTCACACATAGTCCATTCACACATAGTCCATTCACAGTCTATTCACCCATAGTCCACTCACACATAGTCCATTCACACATAGTCTATTCACACATAGTCCATTCACACATAGTCCATTCACAGTCTATTCACCCATAGTCCACTCACACATAGTCCATTCACACATAGTCTATTCACACATAGTCCATTCACACATAGTCCATTCACACATAGTCCATTCACACATAGTCTATTCACACAGACTCTATTCACACATAGTCTATTCACACATAGTCCATTCACACATAGTCCATTCACACATAGTCCATTCACACATAGTCCATTCACACAGTCCATTCACACATAGTCTATTCACACAGTCTATTCACACACACTCTATTCACACACACTCTATTCACACATTGTCCATTCACACATAGTCCATTCACACATAGTCCATTCACACATAGTCTATTCACACATAGTCCATTCACACATAGTCCATTCGCACATAGTCCATTCACACATAGTCCATTCACACATAATCTATTCACACATAGTCTGTTCACACATAGTCTATTAACACATGACGCACACACAGCTGTGGTTCACCTCGTAGCCGGTAGGTGGTGGGGGCGGCTTGGTGAGGGAGGTCTTTTCGTCCCTAGACGCGAACAGGGCGTTAAACCGGAAGACGCCCATGAGACGGCAGACGAGGCCCACCGCCACCAGGATCGCTGCACTCAGCCCCAGCAGAATCAGCGCCACCGTCCAGTCACCCATAGCTGGAAGCAAGAAGCAAAGTTTGTTTTATTTAATGACGCATTTAGACTCGAGCACATTGATTTTTATCATCGGCTATTGGAAGTCAAACATTTAGTCATTCTGAGATATTTCTTTAGGTGAAACATGCTACCGCCACATAGGCTACTTATTCCGATAAGCAGCAAGGGGTCTTTTATATGCAATTTCCCACCGACAGGACATCACATACCACAGCCTTTGATGAACCAATTGTGGACCACTGGTTGGAACGGAAAATAGCCCAAACTGCAAATGGATCCACTGAGCAGGATCGATCGGATGACCCATACCTTCACAGGTGGACACTCTACTCTCTGAGCTACGTCCTGCTCCACTAAAAAGAAGGAAACTGAAACGGTTAATTGACAGTTTACTGTAGTTGAAGGTATTTGCTCCATGGGGTTCCGTTTCTGTCATATTTTGAGATCAATAAATAAATATATATATATAGACCATGGGATTATGGGTTCGAACCCTGGTCGAGTCAAACCAATGACTTTAAAATTGATACTTGTCGCTTCCTAGCCTGGCACTCGGCATTATTGGGATTGGGCAAGGACTGGTTGGCTCAGTGTCAGGATAATGTGACTGAGTGGGATACCAGGTCATGGTGCTGGTGGCCTGGTGTCCCAGAGGGGCAGCACTATAAAGTCGCCATCAGTGCGCACTGTCACAAGTCGGTACCCGTCCTAATATGACCTTAGATGTTGCTAGGACGCATAACAACAACAAACACACAACACATATATATATATATGTGATGGGGCCCCTTTGCTGGCTGACCGGAACTCGACCCTCACGCTGTAGACCCCCCAAGCAAGCAGGAGAACGAGTACGCTTGCTTCTCAGTCGTCTTTAATCTCCGCTCACTGTGGTGTCCACGATTAAGTGACCCGCCCCTGCCCTGCCAGGTCCCACATCAACCTCCTCGGTGGGGGGGGGGGGGGGGTAGAGGCTACGCTAGCCGCACGCAGTAGGTTGCAACCCTGTTGGCGCTGCCCGGCAGCTGCCGTCCCGCCACCTATCACTATAAACTGTGACAGTGACGGAGCAGTCCTTGCTGCAACCATATGGTAGTGGAGCTCATGTCTGGACTACTACATATACATATATATATATATATATATATATATATATATATGTATATATATATGTATATATATATATGTATATATATACCGGGTCTAGCTTGGGATCTTCAGGTGGTATGCAGACTTTTTCAGTGATAGAATAAGACGCTTTTGGATTAAAATGCTATTAAACGGTATATATATATATTATATATATATATATATTATATATATTAAATTGCAACCTCAGGTGGTACACAGTTGCGTATCTGTGTATATTGAAGCTGGGTCCCTGATATGTATATATATATATATATAATATGGCTGAATGTGCTGAGCAAATGTTGGCAGGTGGCGCCGCCATGACAGAAGTGGGAACTAGGTCTTTATTTCATGGCATATTAAAGTTGCATAGACCGATGGTTTTGAATTTCTGCCATTTTTTCTGAGATAAATATATTTAATTGGTTGTTATAACCTACCTTACTTTAGTTTGAAGTAACTTTCATTTTGAATGGCTAACTTTTGATTTATTTGAAGTGCAAGCATCCTAAACTGATTTTGGCAAGCATGCCAAAACTCTCACCATAGGCTTATGCAGTAACAGGTTCTGTTAAATTGACTCAGTATGTGCTTCTATGTGGCAACAAATGTTTAATAAGTGCACCGATATCTAAGTTAGATATGTAGAATAAAATTTAGGTGAATGTTTTTGTTTTGAAAATTTGATGCTTCATCGGACTATGCAGCTTTGAGGTCATGTGTAGGTCAGACAACATTACAGCAACGAAAGGTGAATATTGTCCGTGTTTATATTCCCATAACTTCCCTATATACAGCACATATATATTGCTACAATATTGTCTGCCTGTTGCCATGTTACAGGCGACATATAATCCCTGCACTAGTCACGTGATCGGTTTGTGCGCCTGGAGCCGGACACCATGTAATGACCGGCCGACAACAACCAACTCCCAAAAGCCATCGTGGACCGAATGCTGCACTACTTTGAACGGCGTTTTAGCAGTTGGGTGCCTCGAAAATGGCGGCCTCCATAAGGTGCACTTCCTGCTGCCATTTGCAATTGAAAGAACAGCTCTGATTGGCTGACACACATGACCATTTTGGAGGTGTTTTCGCGAAAAGTGTGACATCTTGGAGTCAACTCCGAGGCACATGTTGAATACAAATTGGCAACAAAAGACCGTCGCCGAGATGTCTCAGAGGCGACTCTGAGGCGTACTCTGAACATGGCCCCGGTCACGCATTGCAGGAGAAGGGTCCACAGTGAGGAAAGGAGGAAAAACGGGTGACCACTGTCCCATATTGCAGAAGCATATTCAGCGCTTTAAGGAGCGACCCAACCAGCCATGGTGCGACCCAACCAGCCACGGTTGAACTCATTTGAGCCTGTTTAAACTTTCCGGTACAAAGGCTAGGGTACCAGGTTGGAAACTGAGTGATAATAGATGAAAACTCCTGTGCCTCTGCCTGAGCAAATGAATGCCAGGGGACCAGGCTAGACCTCCACAGAGCTAGCAGTGTAGTCAAATATTATTTGACTAGTTTATTGTTCAGACATTATCACATATTTATGTATCTTTTGCACAGATTAAATTGCTTGAAGTATATTTGAAATTGATCTACATTGATTTCTGTTTAAATCACACAATATCACTACTTACTGAATGGGAAACTCATCCTGCAAGGGTATGCTCGATATGACCCAGTGGTCAGCCGTTTTTGCTCCTTTTGTCGCTGTGGACCCTTCTCCCATATTGAGCATACCCTTGCAGGAATAGTTTCCCATTCTTTAAGTACTGATATTGTGTGATTTAAACAGATTTGTTTGTTTGTTTGTTGTTTTGTCCTAGCAACATCTAAGGTCATATCAGGACGGGGATTTACAGAAGCCGACGTAGATAAATTACAAATATACTTCAAGCACTTTAATCTGTGCAATAGATACATATATGTGTGACTATGTCTGGACAAGAAACTACTAAAAAAATAATGGACGTATTCGACTGGGACCTATCCATAATTTGAGCCAATCAGAGCTGTTCTTTTCGATTGCAAACGGCGGGCAGTTCCGATATGCGCAGTTCAAAACTTAGATTTTATTCAAAATTAAAAGAAATAAAGAACAATTTGGCATAAGCATGGATGCACAAATGCAATATTAATACTTTATTCCGCGGAAACGACGGCCATATTTGATTATCACGACTGAGTTGCTAGAATCTCAAATCGAACACTGAGAGTGGAGTACAAAAGATACATGCGCAATCATAACATACTTTGCTGTAGTTATATCGGGGGGTCGGTCCTAAGCATTGCTTACTCATATTATTATTATTAAATGATATAATTATTATTAAATTCGCTCGGTTTCACCAAAACGATGTATAGGTGATAATACAGGCAGATGCGAAAGGAGGTCCGGTGAGCCAGTTCTGGCAAGTTCAAACGGGCTCAAACAGGTTCAAACGTGGCTGGTTGTCCCTCTCCTTTCAGCGCTGAATATGCTTATGGATTGCAGACGACTTTCAACTCCATAAGCATATTCATCGCTTTATGGAGCGACCCAACCAGCCACGGTGCGACCCAACCAGCCACGGTTGAACTCGTTTGAGCTTGTTTAAACTTGTTTCCTGTACAAAGGCTAGGGGACCAGGTTGGAAACTGAGCGATAATAGATGAAAACTCCTATGCCTCTGCCTGAGCAAATGAATGCCAGGGGACCAGGCTAGACCTCCACAGAGCTAGCAGTGTAGTCAAATATTATTTGACTACAAACAACAAACAACAACATAGTTTATTGTTCAGACATTATCACATATTTATGTATCTTTTGCACAGATTAAATTGTTTGAAGTATATTTGAAATTGATCTACATTGATTTCTGTTTAAATCACACAATATCACTACTTAATGAATGGGAAACTCATCCTGCAAGGGTATGCTCGATATGACCCAGTGGTCAGCCGTTTTTTATCCTTTCGTCGCTGTGGACCCTTCTCTTCAACTCAGATTCAGAACACACCGGAAGTACCCACGGCGCGTTCCGCAGCCACATAGTTGCTGTGTTCTGATTGGATGACAGTTACCAATCACGATGTGTGTTGATTTCAGCTACAGTAACCTGGATAATCTAATGGATATGACAATAGCCCCAGATTCGCATCCGTATGGTTTCGCGTGCCGCTTCTGGCTCAATGTTTCCCATTTGCAAAAATACTACTCCATGACATTGGCACCATGACCAGGATATTGTAAAGCTATGCACAATGTAGTCTTGAACCATCTATATGTATATACTCTACGTGCGCTACCTGGATATCACTTTGAAAAAATGCAAAAAAAACTAACATAGAGACTACTAACACCCAAAGCCGCAAAAGGCTGGCCTGAGCAGGAACAGGTAAACACTCCTGCGTGCGGGACAAGACCAAACCAGTATCACAGCTGTCCAGCGTTGAAAACAAGCACCCTCGTGGGAGCTTATACGTTATGGGAAGAATAAATACTTTGTCAATAAAAAAATTAAAAATGTATAATTGTAAGTATGAGACTTACAAGTCCAGGGGGACAGGTGTAGTGTGGTGCACTGACCTCCCCAGGTGAAATGCGACATGCACAGGTAGGGATGGTTAGATTGATTGCACTAGGGAGCCTAGCTAGTCTAATGGTTAGGACAGAAGCCCTATCTATGAATATAAAAAAGTGCTTTTATAATTTGACCTTTGTAAACTGAAAACATGATCGGTATATTACAACCAAACCATACCTTGGACTCTACCCATTTCCCGGCATGGATATGACCTTTGCGTAATATCGCCATCTCGCACAATTTTGTGTTGTCAGTGCCTGCCACTACGGGCGCTGTTGTGGTGTGAATTTGAATCATGGGAAGGAATACTGTTCGCGAGTAATAAGTGTCAACACAGCAGGATTACAGCTCCACGACTCAACTCTTATTTATGGCTTAGATAATATATAGGTCACACAGACGCTGTCACGAAATACAAGATTTAAAGCTGCATAGTCTGATGAAAACATCAAATTGTTAAAACCTAAGTTTTAGGGTCGTTCTTATCACTGCGCCTCTGTTAATCGGCACTGCCAACTCGCGTCATCGTACTCCACTGATGCTTCACCATGCAGGCGTTTGTTAATCGCATCTTTTTTGGGGCCTACCATACATATTTCATATTAATTTTGATGGTTTTTACTAACGTTGGTCACTTTGACCAGAGTGGCATCCATTTTGAGTCATGTAACCACGAGTGTTGTTAACTCCGCCATTGGATAGTGCCACCGATATGGTTGACCACATAATGGTGCAAATGGATTCCACCAGATGGTGGCACCATATTGAAACGGGACCATGCTCGAGTCCGGAATATAGCAGAGGATGTTTGTTTTTTGGAGCTTTACATCCTGACAACATCTAAGGTCATATGAGGACAGGGCAGATAATGTAGATAATATATATACTGTCTATGAATACAGTCAGAGACCATGAATATATATATAATGACAGTTCAACATGATATTGGTCCTGGGATTGATGGGGAGCCTAGCTTTAACCTGTGCGCAGCTGGGGTTAAATCTAGCATATATATATGCTATATGCTGTACCAGTAATCGGGTGGTGGAGCCTCGGGCCAGTCATCTACTGATCCAACCTACTCGCCTCAGCTCTGACGGTGGCGCCACCGCTCGCCTTGCTCATTATCCGGACTCACTTACCGCCTATATAGTACATTATATATATAGTAGAGTATATATAATATATATATATATATATATATATATATATATATATATAGTACACAGCTGATTACATATATATTGTAGCCTCACATGACGAGGCAGCTTACATGGATTATGCTATTTTGCAGGTTCGCCGCCCTAGTCACCTCACCAGGACCTGACATGGTTCGGCCATCTGTGAAAAGTGGTCACAGCATCATCCCGCGGGGGATTAATCTCCCACAATGCAACACTCCTATCTACTTCCGCTGGACTGCAATACTAGTTCCGGTTATGGCAGTGGCATCTCGCTGGAAAGTGTCAGTCGAACATGTCTGGATTTTCTCAGTAGTGGTTAAAGTTGCGTGGTCCGATGGTTTCTAGTTTCTGTCATTTTTCTGAGATAAATATATTAAATTGATTGTTATGATCTACTTTACTTTAGTTTGAAGTAACGTTTATTTTAAATGGCTATGTTTTGAGATATTTTAAATGCAAATATGTCAAATTAGTTTTGGCAAGCATGCCAAAATTTGGACACCATAGGCTTCAGTAATAACAGGTTCTATTAAATTGCCTTAGTATCCCCTTCTATGGGGAAACAGATGCTTAATAAGGGATCAATATTTCAGTTAGCTATGTCCAATCAAGTCTAGATGATTGTTTTGGTGTCGAAAATGTGTTGCTTCATCGGACTATGCAGCTTTAATTATGGACGCCCCCTCTCCCCCCCCCCCTCCCCGCGTACACACACATAAGAAGTGATATGTTCATAATATTTCCTGTGGCGCGAATATTTACATTTAATCAGATTTCTCCATTTTGGTTGTCTTTCTATTCATGTTCATATATTTGATGTTTATTCGTGTTTATATAAATTGTCGTGGGGGTGATGAAAAAGGGAAATATAGCGCCTAGAGAGGGACTCGAACCCACATATCTTTGCATTCCGGGCCAGTATGCTAACCATTACACCACCTAGGCTCCATGATATCAACACACTACCCATGCCTACCTGTTTATGTGGTTACTTGACTGAGAGGTCAGTGCAGACTACTACACTATTTAGGATATTTCTAGTTTTCATGTTTAAATTTGCGTTCATGTATTTATTTCTAATAATGTAGACAGACGTGCAGACCCGCGTAATGGATGAGAACCGCCAAGCAACCACCAGGCAACCACCAGGCATCTACCAGGCAACCACCTGGAAACCACCTGGCAACCACCAGGCAACCACCAGGCAACCACCAGGCAACCACCAGGCAACCACCAGGCAACCACCAGGCGACTACCAGGCAATTACCAGGCAACCACCTGGCAACCACTATGCAACCACCAGGCAACCACCAGGCAACCACCACGGAACCACCAGGCAACCACCAGGCAACTACCAGGCAACCACCTGGCAACCACCAGGCAACCACCAGGCAACCACCACGGAATTATCAGGGAATCTCGAGGAATCACCAGGGAATCACAACGGAACCACCAAGCAATCACCAAGAAATCACTAGGGAATCTCAGGGAATCACCAGGGAATCTCAGGGAATCACTAGGGAGCCACCATACAATCACCAGGGAATCACAAGGGAACCACCAGGGAATCACCAGGGAATCTCAGGGAATCACCAGGGAACCACCAAACAATCACCAGGGAATCAATAGGGAACCACCAAACAATCAACCGGGATGTAGCAAGGAATTGTAAGGAAACAACCAGGGATTCATTGCAGAATCACCAACAAATCACCAGAGAATCAGCAGGGAATCTTGAGGAAATACCAGGGAATATCGGGGAGTCTCGGGAGTTTTCGGCGATCCGCTAATGGAGCTGTGTCCTGCATATTCGATAATTACCACTCTTGTGTCGGGACAGCAGTCGGCCTTCATCCCAGTGAGACGCAGTTAACGCCGTTATGGTGCTGTCACATTATGATGCTTCTCGCCGGCGTGCCGGCGTGGCCTCAACGCACAAAATCACTTTTAATCGTCGAGATACGTCAAACTGTTCGGCGTCAGCGCAACGTATTGGTAGTGTGTGGCCGAAGATGTGGTAACGTATATCGACACGTGAGAAAAAACCCAAAAAAGTTTGGCACGCTGTCCTGATATGACCTTAGATATAGCAGGGATGTAAAATGACAAAGCAACAGTTTGGCGCAACGTGTGGGAACGACCCTTACCCGCACACGGTGTGTGCATAGCTTTCGCATAACGTTATTCCAGCGCATCCAACGTCGCCATAATGTTGTCACCCATGCGTCGTCGCACATCGAAAGTTTTGTGCAAGCACAAAACTTTCGACGAGGGACGATGCGCACCGCCGATCATCGCCGTATATCGCCGTATACCAATGCGTGCATAACGCATGCGTAATGCTTCCTGATGTATCCCAATGTAGCACATCGACGCACGTTGACGCACGTCGATGAGAAGCGTCGTAATGTGACAGCACCATTAGCTGCAGCAGACGTCACTGGTTACACTCTGGTCGCCATGGTAACTGGCTACAGACATTTGGCCTCCCGCGCGTCAACAAGGAAGGGGAAGTTACAGCGCAATCAAACAGGCGAGGACAAGCACGCGAGAACAAGCGAGAACTGGCAATAACAGGCGAGAACTGGTGAAAACAAGTGAGACCAGGCAAGACCTGGCGAGAACAAGCGAGACTAGGATAGAAAAAACGAGACTAGGCGAGAACCGGCGAGACAAGGCGAGAACAGGCGAGACCAGAACAGGCGAGACCAGGAGAAGACAGGGGAGACCAGGCGAGAACAAGCTGGAACAGGCGAGACTGGGCGAGAACAGGCGAGAACAAGCGAGACCAGGCAAGAACAAGCGAGACCAGGTGAGACTAGGCGAGAACAAGAGAGAAGCGATGGGACTAGGCACAGCAAAAAGGCGAGAACATGTTTCAGAGTTGAGTGTGCTGCACATACAGCACATTCCACTCCTACATCACCATGTACAAACCCAAATGTGATCATCTCAATGGCTGGAAGATCAGAGCTTCAGCGCTGACAAAATAATATGTACAGATGAATAAAATGTTTACCAAAAAGAAAAGAAAAAAAGATGAAAGTAGGAAGGAACAGGCAAGAGAAGGCGAGAGCAGGCGAGAACAAATGAGAACTGGACAGAGCAGACGAGAACTGGACAGAACAGGCGAGAACTGAACAGAACAGGCGAGAACTGGACAGAACATACGAGAACTGGACAGAACTGGGCAGAACAGATGAGAAGTGGACAGAACAGACGAGAACTGGACAAAGCAGATGAGAACTGGACAGAACAGGCGAGAACTGGACAAAGCAAACGAGAACTGGATAGAGCAAACGAGAACTGGACAGAGCAGACGAGAACTGGACAGTGCAGATGAGAACTGGACAGAACTGTACAGAACAGACGAGAACTGGACAGAATTGGATAGAACAGATGAGAACTTGACAAAACAGACGAGAACTGGACAGAACAGACGAGAACTGGACAGAGCAGACGAGAACTGGACAAAGCAGACGAGAACTGGGCAGATCTGTCTATGTGGTGTAATTATTACACAACCTCAAACTATTTACATGCATTGACCATAATTATTGATACATATCTACCATAATAATTGGCACACATGTACCATCACTATTGGTACACATGTACCATCACTATTGGTGCATATCTACCAGAACTATTGGTACATATGCATTAGAACTATTGGCACACATGTACCAGCACTATTGGCACACATATACCAGCACTATTGGTGCACATGAACCAGCACTATTGGTACACATGTACCAGCACTATTGGTGCACATGAACCAGCACTATTGGTACACATGTGCGAGAACTATCGTTACACATGTATGAACATTATTCGTACACACCTACCAGCAGTATTGGTACACATGTACCATTTCAAGGCGGTCTGATTGGGCCTGTAATTGTACCGATATGAGCAGGCAGCCTGGCGGCCATTAGGGTGCGCTGCTGAGCTGTGTCATATTGATCGCCAATCACTGTTATTGATCACCTTAATGGCACCACTATAAGTGCTCGGCCCTCTACCTGAGGTCCTCCAACAACTCACACACACATTCACCTAACTGCCATAGGGATCGTTAAATGCAGCTATCTATGTGATGTATGAGGATTATATGAGTATAGACTGGGGCTTACAACCTAATAGAAGACAACATATATAAATGGGTTGGCATTTATTTCTCTGGCTATGATAATAATACGGCTAGCGGTACAATAATTTAAGGCGAAAAATGCAGGAGCGATTGAGGCCGATCCACGATCGGGGCCTTTTTATAGCACATTGCAGCACCTTAGCAGCACACAAGGACCACTGTAGGGGTGGAAAGGGCCACAGCACACAACACAGTTCTGTGAGTTCCCATAGCGTAATAATCGTCACACCACGAACACACAATAATAATAACCGATCTAAATTCCACCCATCTATACTACTATCTACTAGTAGAATACCCTGTATAATGTATACACCTATAGTAGTCTGCACTGACCTCTCAGGCAAATACTGAAAGAGCCGCATAGACAGGTAGGCGTGGGTAGTGTGGTGACATGAGGGAACCTAGGTGGTTTCATGGTTAGCACACTGGCCCCGAATGCAAAGAGTTCCAGTCCCGCTCTAGGTGCAATATTTCCCATTTTCATCACACCCATAACACTGGTGCAGTGACCAGGATCCTGTACAAGCCATGCGCCATATAGTTGTTGAACCTACCCTGTGTGTATATATGTAAGTGCATTGCCTGTATGTAATTGTAAGCATTAAAAGACTTACAATTGCAGGGGGACGAGTGTATAGTAGTCTGCAACATTTCAACATTTCCTTTCACTCTCTTAAGCGCCTGTCACACCTTACCGGATTGAGCAATGGACACGAACCGGACAAAGAAGTTTCTAGTCCTGTGGTGTCCAGTGACAAAATGTATCGAAATGTACCAAAATGGAGCGTAATTGGGTCAATTGCAGCCGGGCCACCGGACAAGTACCATACATGTACCGTACATGTACCGGATGAGAACCGGACGAGAACTAGACACGTAACGGATGGGTACCGGACATGAACCGGAAAAAAACAGACAAACCGGACACCAACCTGACACCAACGGATGGGTACCGGACACGTATGGATGGGTACCGGAAATGAACCGGACAAACCGGACACCAACCAGACATGTCAGTCCGGCGGTGTCCGGTAGAAGTTTTGTGCATGTTCAAAACTTGTACCAGACACTGCCGGACACCGCCGGATGGGTACCGGACATTGCCGTATTTCACCGGACAGTGTCTGGTTCCCCAGTCCGGTAAGGTGCGACTGGGCCTTAAATGATTCATTACTTATGGCTGGTGGCGCCCCCAACGTGTATCCGCTGCACAAACCACAGCTGACCTACTTCCTCATTCGCCATTCAAAATTGCTAATCTTTAAGCAAGGGATAACCTCATGTCCGATATTATAATATTATTCACTCAACACATTTAGATTGTGTCTTATTTATTCCAAGCATAGCTGCAATTAAGGCTGAGTCGTGACAGCTGAATAGGCCAGGTGGCAGCACCAGGCAAGGCAGGGAGCCTGTCCACTCCGCCTGAGTTGTTAAGTGTCAGTCGGTGTGAAGTGTCCAGACCCGGTGCAACCAGAGGCACCATTAGAGGATAATCAGTTTACGGATAATTATACTCGTATAATGCTTATACAGCAGATAATAATTCTTACATTACGCAAAGATAGAGACAAGTAGTGTGGTATGAGTTGGAGGTAACAACTTCCGAGCGAGTGGAGTGTGACGCCCCGCACAGGGGGGGGGGGGGGGGGGTAGAGCAGGACACTACACAGCTTATTACATGCGATAAAGGGTTTATCACTATCCATATATATATATATATCCTCCAGTGCGACTGACACTGGTCTACATCCAGTGGAGACGAGGAGGCCGCAAGTGGTGCCGCGGTACAGTGTTGGGTCTTACAGAGTATAACAATAATAACAATTCCCCTATGTATCTTTATACTCGCATAATTCGTTATATATATATCAGATATATAAGTCTATCTAGAAGTGGCATGACCATGGTTGTTTGAAGGAGTGATTTTGATGTACTTAAAGTTGCACAGTCCGATGGTTTTAAGTTTCTTAAATATTCTGAGATAAATACATTAGGTTGATCGTTATAATGCACCTTACTTTAGCTTGAAGTAACTTTTATTTTAAGTGGCTAACTTTTGAAATATTTGAAGTGGAACCTTGCAAAATTAATTTTGGCAAGCTTGTCAAAACTCTGACCCCATAGGCTTCTGCAGTAACAGGTTCTATTCAATTGCCTCAGTATTCCCTTCTATGTGGTGACAAATGTTTAATAAGTGCACCAGTATCTAAGTTAGATATGTAGAATCAAATTGAGATAATTGTCTTGGTTTTGAAAATTTGATATTTCATCGGACTATGCCGCTTTAATCAACTAATGTAGCAACAAATGCTTGGGTGATTCCTGTCAGAAGATCCCCATCATCTGAATGTTGTATTTGAAAGTTTGACACTCACTATAGATCTATGGATTTGACACAAATGTAGGCCCCTGAGAAGACACAAATTTGCATTAATGCACGGTTACCCCGTCATTGAGGTGAATGTCTCACGATCATGTTTTAAACACAGGTTAAAATCAGGCCTACTTAAAGTTGCATAGTCCGATGAAATATCAAATTTTCAAAACCAAACCAATTATCTAGATTTGATTTGACATATCTAACTTAGATACTGATGCACTTATTAAGCATTTATTTATCTGTAGAAGGCAATACTGAGTCAATTTAACAGAACCTCTTACTGCAGAAGTCTATGGTGTCAGAGTTTTGGCAAGCTTCCCAGAACTAATTTTCCATGTCTGCATTCAAAATATCTCAAAAGTTTACCATTTAAAATAAAGTAACTTTGAACCGATGCGCAGGGGGACTTAAAACGCAAATCCTCAATAGGTTATCAGTATATCAGCTCCAGGGTCACGTTGTTTGTTGCATTCTAACTTAGATTCTACTTCACTTATTAAGCATTATTTACTGTATAGAACTTAGAAAGGATACTAAATCCACCAGCGGGACGCCCAATGGAAGGTAACCATGCCAAAAGTAGCCAGATAACACACCACACAGCTACGTACAAGCCTATGATATGTAAATAGGAGTAGTCTAGTCTAGTAATAAGAGTAGAACAAAATAAAATAATATATATATGCCAAGAAAATTTAAAAAAAACAACTAACATAGGCTACTAACCATACCAACCAATTATCTATCTGCTACTGAAATGCAGGCAATCAAATACTTTATCAGCAGCTACCGTGTGGTAAGATAACAACAACACTACAACTGGCCAGCATTGAAAACAAGCCTGGGTACCCGGGCTTATATGCCATGGACAGTATAAATACAGCCTCAATAAAAAAATCTTTAAAAAAAAATCTATTTCCTAGAACCTACTACTTTAAGATAAGGTATCATACTCAGCCTAGACAAACCTCTGGGGAAAAAAACAAAAAAACTAAGATAGGCTACTAACACCCAAAATTGCAAAAGGCTTGAGCAGAAACAGGTAAACACTCCTGGGGGAGTGACCAGACCAAGACAGCACCAGAACTGTCCAGCGTTGAAAACAAGCACCCTCACGGGAGCTTATACGTCATGGACAGAGTAAATACCTTGCCAATTAAAAAAACACAACAAAAACCTGAAAACTATGATATTAGAATTTTGAAGTGTAGCCTATGCCAACATTAATTAGGTATTGTCGTAAAGGGGTGATCAAAATGTGAAATATTGTGTCTAGAGCAGGAATCGAACCCACATCTCTTGTGTGATAACCATTTCACCACCTAGGCTCCTTCATGGCATCACTCTAGCCACTCCCACCTGTCTATGTGGCTCCTATGAGAGGTCAGTCCATACTACTACAGTATGCTTGCACTTCAAATATAATCAGCATTAGCTATTTAAAATAAAATTTGCTTCAAAGTAAAGTAAGGTATATGGTGGTAATCCTAATATATTTCTCTAAAACCTGACAGAAACCCCAAAACTATCAGACTGTGGAACTTGAATGGAATCTTAATAGTCCGATGATTTTAAAGTTTAGGTTGTTTTTTTCTGAGAGAAATATATTAAATTGATTGTTAAAATCTACCTTATTTTACTTCGAAAAAAACCCTGTTATTCTAAATGGATAAGCTTTGAGATATTTGAAATTCAAGGAGGCAAAATTAATTTTGGCAAGCATTCCAAAACTCTGACACCATAGGCTTCAGCAGTAACAGGTTCTTTTAAATAGTCTCAGTATTCCCTTCTAAGTGGCAACAAATGCTTAATAAATGCATCGATATCTAAGTTAGATATGCAGAATCAAATCTATATAATTATTTTGGTTTTGAAAATGT
The DNA here is from genome assembly GCA_030323885.1 of Branchipolynoe longqiensis. Taxonomy (NCBI): domain Eukaryota; kingdom Metazoa; phylum Annelida; class Polychaeta; order Phyllodocida; family Polynoidae; genus Branchipolynoe; species Branchipolynoe longqiensis. The sequence continues at coordinate 115,168,820 of CM059189.1, forward strand.
TATTCTTCATCGGACTATGCAGCTTTAACGTAATTAAATCAGCATTTGACCTAAATTCTTTGTTATGCAGAGTTCCCATTTTAACAAAAGATATTTGTCCTCTTATTGCCTGGTGAATGTGTGGCAAGATGGCGGACCAACAACCAACAACCAACATTCAGCATGATGGATGACGTTGTCTGATGAATGTGTGTGGGGGTTGGTGTGGGTGTGTGTGGGTGTGGGTATGTGTGGGTGGGGGTAGGGGATTGTATTGATATTTCCCACAACATCCCGTCTATGCACGTCTTGTACATCCGCAGACATTCACAGTTTGTTGTTGTTTTACGTTCTAGCAACATTTAAGGTCATATCAGGGCATTCACAGTGTATGCCCCAAACACCTGCACCCTTCGTAATAAGAAAGGCCACAACCTGTTTATATATATGCGTATATTCGTGTAGTAAGTAGTCTGTGCTGACCTCTCAGGCAAGGAGTCACATATACAAGTAGGCATGTATAGGGTGGTTGCATCAGGGAGCCTAGATACAGTAGTTGTCAGCACTGACCTCTCAGGCAAGGAGCCACACAGACAGGTAGATGTGGGTATGGTGATTGCATCAGGGAGCCAAGATACTGTAGTAGTCATCGCTGACCTCTCATGCAAGGAGCCACATAGACAGGTAGTCATGAGGAGGGTGATTGCATCAGGGAGCTTAGAGAATGTAGTAGTCAGCACTGATCTCTCAGACAACGAGCCGCATAGACATGTAGGCATGGATAGGGTGATTGCATCAGGGAGGCAAGATACTGTAGTAGTCATCGCTGACCTCTCATGCAAGGAGCCACATAGACAGGTAGTCATGAGGAGGGTGATTGCATCAGGGAGCTTAGAGAATGTAGTAGTCAGCACTGATCTCTCAGACAAGGAGCCACATAGGCAGGTAGCCATGGATAGGGTGATTGCATTAGGGAGCCTAGATACGGTAGTAGGCAGCAGGGAGCCTAGATGCTGTAGTAATCTGCACTGACCTCTCATGCAAGGAGCCACATAGACAGGTATGCATGGATATGGTGATTGCATTAGGGAGCCTAGATACGGTAGTAGTCAGCAGGGAGCCTAGATGCTGTAGTAATCTGCACTGACCTCTCAGGTAAGGAGCCACACAGACAGGTAGGCAATAGATAGGATGTTTGCACCAGGGAGCTTAGGTAGTGTAGTAGTCAGCACTGAACAATGCTATAGACAGGTAGGCGGTGTCGGTGATTAGAACTATTCAGCGACCTATACCGGGCGACTTTAATTAACATCAATGGTTTAACACCACGGAAACCAATATTGCTTCAAACATTTTCCGCCATTGTGTCGAGTTCCGACGCGAGCCTCGTTTTCGGTTTTTGGTGGGAATGCCACTACGCGTGAATCCACGCGCCGCTGTTCGCGCATATCGCCTCGCCGCTTCACGCCACAAATATTTCACATTTCTACTCTCAAAAGGCCAGCATGCATAATCATGGCACTTGCTTTTTTTGGACAAAGCATTCTGTATTTCTTTCCAATATTGGATCCTGCCCCCTTCCTTCCCCCCCGCCCTCCCCCCATCAACAGACGGGATTGCCGGATGAGTAGAGCGTCCGTCTCCCGTTTTGGTAGAACGTGGGATTCGAACCCACGAGTTCGAACCCTGGTCGAGTCAAACCAATGACTTAAAGATTCGTATTTGTCGCTTTCTACTAAATTCTAGTCTGGCACTTGACATTATTAGGATAGGGCAAGGACTGGTTGGCCCAGTGTCAGGATAATGTGACTGAGTGGGATATCAGGTCATGGTGCTGGTGGTAGCCTGGTCTGCCAGTGGGGCAGCACTATAAAGTCACCATGAGTGTACAGTCATAAGTCAGTACCCATCCTGATATGACCTTAAATGTTGTTAGGATGTAAAACAACAAACAAACAAAATATCCACTCCACCTTCCCTGGGCTCCATGTGCGATAACTGTGTCACTAACATTTTCACCTAAAATATGTTGGTGGTTTCGTTTTATCGTTGCTCCTAAATGACCTTTGAATGAACTTCATCTGGAAACCAGATGGGATTGCCGGATGTGTTGAGCGCCCGCTTCCTGTGTGTCAGGTCGTGTGATTTGAAGCTTGGATTTGAATTCTCAGCCAAGTCAAATCAATGCCATACAAATTTATACTTGTCACTACCTAGCTAGCCTTGGCGCTCGGCATTCCTCAGAGCAGTGTGAGCAGTGGAATGAGGAAGACCTGTCTGCGATTGAGACTTCCCCTACTTAATCAATGAACGCAACAAAAAACACTTCTATTTTGTTTCAATGTACTTTCAAAAGGAATAAATAATTTATGTAAATGTCATCTGAACCCTTTTTTTTAATGTTAATTTATCCGCTATGTTTTAGTTATGCTCTTTTATCGCCAACAATAAATTAACACAAGTACAGAGATTATTTTTTAAAGTGTGATCTTGAGCAAGGAGCACATTATATTATGTAAGTTAGTGGCTGCAGTTTTACATCGTAACAGCATCGAAGGTCATAACAGGGCAGGTGTCAAATTTGTTGACTCATGGGCCTTATAGTGCTGCCCCACTGAGAGACCATGCTCCCAATAGCACCGTGACACAATACCTCACAGTCGCATTATCCTGACACTGAACAAGCTATATGATAGCAATACCCAGCACCAGGTGAGGCAGGATAAGCATACATTTTATAAGTCTTTTGTTTGACTCGGCCGAGGATCGAACCTATAACCTCCCGCACCGGCGAGCCTATCGCGATGGCCTGAATGAGCAGGGAACGCCATGACGTCACTTCCGCCAGAGGGCGTGTGGGTGCGGCTCAGGGGACATGCTCGACTATGACCTGATAACCATGGAAACCGTGTTCAGTGATGCGGAACCCATATTTAAACATGGCTGTCTCATCTTGTGATGCCTGATCTGTTATGCGGGCATTAAATAGGCTGACGTGTGCCGGCTGTATTTGGGTCATTCTCTAAAACTGGGCACCACTTATTTGGTTTGCACGTTACGATGTTGATGATAATCAAGTCTCTCTATTTATGGTAGCAAGTCCAATAGTTATTGTTGCCTCCGTGTGTTAAGTATGTTAGCAATACTACATGTATTTAATATATCCGACAAAATGTATAAAACATATGCAAGATTTTGGTGCTCATGTGAAAATGTGAAAATTTACACATTAACACCATCCCTTTACCCAAACATTTTTAAGACGTTTTTTAAACACCTTTTTTCCTTGTAAGAGATACTCCTTTTGTTTAACTGTAAGCAATAACATCTTGGTTGCTGGTGTATATGCTAATATTATGTTCTGGGTGTGTATTTGATTTCCATGTGTATGATTTTAACGTATAGCTCAATCTGTATAAAAACAACATAAAAAACTGAAATAGCTTTATTTTCAACTCTGACATATGCACAACATGTAAATCTTCTATGAACAGAGTCTACTATTACTTGGAATGTTTCTGGTATTATTTGGAATGTTTTCACTTTTGATTTCCATCTCACACTTTTGTTTAAGCGAATGAACCATTTCTCTTTCTTTCTCTGCTGCTGTTTTATTTTCCGCTTGGCAACACGGCAGACACGGCTCAAGGGACACCAAACTGTCCTCCATGCTTTTTATTTTTTAAACAGGAGAGAAAGAGAGAGATACAGAGAAACAGGGAGGTGTATATAGAAAGACAGAGTGAGATCCAGAGAGAAACAGAGACAGAGAAAAAGATACAGACAGAGATACAGACAAAGAGAGAAAAAGAGACAGCCATGGACAGAGAAATAAAGGGCGACAAGGAGAGACAAAGAGAGACAATGAGAGACAAAGAGAGGCAATGGCAGGCAATCACAGACAAAGAGAAATAAGAAGAGACAAAGAGAGACAATGAGAGACAAAGAGAGACAAAGAGAGACAAAGAGAGAGAAAGAGAGATAAAGAGAGACAAGGCGAGACAAAGAGAGAAAGAGAAATATAGAGAGACAATGATAGACAATGAGAGACAAAGAGAGACAATAAGAGACAATAAGAGACACAAAGAGACAAAGAGAGACAAAGAGAGACAAAGAGAGACAAAGAGAGGCAAAGAGAGACAAAGAGAGACAAAGAGAGACAAGGAGAGACAAGGAGAGACAGAGAGACAAACAGAGACAAACAGAGACAAACAGAGACAAAGCGAGACAAACAGAGACAGGAGAGACAAGGAGAGACAAAGTGAGAGAAAGATACAAAGAGAGACAGGAGAGACAAGGAGAGACAAAGAGAGATAGGAGAGACAATGAGAGACAAAGAGAGACAAGGAGAGACAATACGAGTCAATGAGAGACAAAGACAGACAAGGGGAGACAATGAGACACAAAGAGAGACAAGGAGAGACAAAGAGCGAGCGATAGGCAGACACAGTATGGAAATATGGAACAACTAGAAAACTATTTTGCCAAAGTTGATTTTATGAAGCAGGTCCTGGTGCTGCCGGTTCGCGGTGCCTTCTGGGGATTCACCAGGCTGGTGGGTGGTGGGAGGGGGTGGCGGTAGTGGGTCGGGATGGTGGGGGGGGGGGGGAGTTGCCCCGAACCTAATGAATAAAAAGGCCGGTGAAATTGTAATAACGATTTGCGAAAACGCTACAACAGGATGAGGAGACTGGCACCGGTCTGGTCGGTCTTCTGGTAGGAAGCTGTCTACCGGCACACACAGACACACCCAGACACACCCACACAGACACACCCAGACACACACACCTAGACACACACAGACACACACAAACACACACCGAGACACAGAGACACACACATACACACACATACATACACAGACACACCTAGACACACACAAACTCACCCATATACACACATACACACACCCAGACACACCCATACACGCATATACACACAAACACACCCAGACACACACACCCAGACACACACACCCATACACACACAGACACACCCAGACACACACATACACACACATACATACATACATACATACACACAGACACACATAGACAGACACACACAGACACACCCATACACACAGACACACACAGACACACACAGACACACACAAACACACCCATACACACATACACACCCAGACACACACTTACACACAGACACACACAGACACACACGGACATACACACACAGACACACACATACATACACACATACAGACAGACACACACACAGACACACAGACACACATACACACCCATACACACATACGCACACAGACACACATACATACCCATACATACATACATACACACATACACGCACATACACACACAGACACACACAAACACACACATACACACATACACACAGACACATACAGACACACACAGACACACTGACACACACTGACCCACACTGACACACACTGACACAAACTGACACACACTGACCCACACTGACCCACACTGACACACACTGACACACTGACACACACTGACACACACTGACACACACTGACACATACTGACACACACTGACACACACTGACACACTCTGACACACACATACACACACTGACACACACTGACACACACTGACACACACTGACACACACAGACACACACTGACACACACTGACACACACTGACACACACTGACACACACTGACACACACTGACACACACTGACACACACAGACACACACTGACACACACTGACACACACTGACACACACTGACACACACTGACACACACTGACACACACTGACACACACTGACACACACCAACCCACACTGACACACACTGACACACACTGACACACTGACACACACTGACATACAGACACACACAGACACACATAGAAAAACACGGATACACACGGACACACACAGTCACATACAGACACACACAGACACACACACAGGCACACACTTGTAAAGTCGACGGCTGGCAGTTTGAGTGGTGTAGATAGGATAATACAAGTAATAAGAAATCACTACAGGCAAGGAAGAAAACTAGATATAGAGTGAAAGGTAGGAGAGTAAGACTCCTTCATTTATTGTATATATAGTTTCAGGAAACAAGATGGTGGTGATCACATGATCAAGTCTTCCAATCACTAACAGGCATTCTTCTATCCACCAAGGAGGGTTCAGTATCCTTGTAACCAAGGCATTGTTAGGTCTGGCTACAATGCCCTGTTGTGTCTGGTGTGCAGTGATCCATAAATAACACTTGGAGGGGAGGGGGTATGTGAGGAGAGTTCCAAAGACTCTCTCACATGTCAAGAAGTGACCCTCTCTCGGGCCAAGAAGTGACCCTCTCTCACTATCTATATTGATATACACTTTCTATCTTTAATTAGTAGTGGATCTCCAACTCCACATATACCTCATATGCCTTTGGTTTTACATACCATCTACCATTATATAGACCATTTGCAATTTATTATAGAGTAGTTCTCCACCACCCATATCTCAAATATCAGAAAATTGTACACATTGACACACACATACACACATACATACATACACACACTGACACACACAGGCACACACATACACACTGACACACACTGAAACACAAACATATACACAAACACACACATACACACACTGACACACACTGACACACACAAACATACACAAACACACACATACACACACAGACACACACAGACACATTCTGACACACACTGATCATGTTCACGGAGTGTGGCCGGAAGGGAACGGCTTAGTGTTAGTAACCCGGGCCTACGCTCGCCATGTCACGTACGCCACAGCAGGCACGTACGACTTCCGGTACAAGACGGCACATGCGCACTGCACTAACCAACCAGCAGACGACATTCCCTCCGCAGCAGACGAACCCACATCGACTCAAGGCAAATTCCCTTTGTATACGGAATCTACCTAGGGTTAACCACAGTTGTCTTTTGTCGGTGTGTATTTTGTGTGTGTGTATTTTGTTCTAAATAAATGTGTACTTTTATGTCCTTTTCTTGGTTATATTTCCTCAAGAGTTTAAAAAATAAAATGTTAAAGCATAGAACAATAGATAAACCTACATTGTTGTTGGTATATCCAGTGATTGTCTTGGTTATATTTCTTCATAAGTTTTAAAATAAAATGTTAAAGAAATAATACAATAGATAAACCTACATTGTTGCTGGTCTATCCAATGCTTGTCTTGATTATATTTCTTAACACATTTAAATAAAATGTTAAAGAAATAATACAATAGATAAACCCACGTTGTTGCTGGTCTATCCAATGCGTGTCTTGGTTATATTTATCCACACATTTTAAATAAAATGTTAAAGAAATAATACAATAGATAAACCTACATTGTTGCTGGTCTATCCAATGCTTGTCTTGGTTATATTTCTTCACACGTTTTAAATCAAATGTTAAAGAAATAATACAATAGACACCTTCATTGTTGCTGGTCTATCCAATCACGCCCCCATTTCTCGGAAGCTGGACCAACCACCGACCGTAATTTGCCGCGGTTTTTTATGTTAAAATTACCGTAAAGCTTCCACTACAGCCCGGACAATGACTGCGGCGGTGGGTTAGCTGTTGGGGTTTTACGTCCTGTCAACATCTAATGTCATATAAGGACGGTATTGACTTGTGACAGTGCACACTCATGGTGACTTTATAGTGCTTCACCACTGGGAAATCAACCCACCAGCACCATGACCCAATATCCCACTCAGTCACATTTGCCTGACACTGAGTCAACCAGTCGTTGCCCTATTCTATTAATGCCGAGCGCCAGGCTAGGAAGCGACAAGTATCAATCTTATAAGTCATCGGTGTCGGGCTGCGTTCCCCCATGTCATAGTTTAAAAAGGGGCTTTTCTCAATGCGCATACGTCAAAGTCGAATGGCAAGCCTGAAATCTTATCTGAATTTCTGGCTTGGTTCTGTCCGCGGAGGAGCTCCGAATCATTGTAGTGAATATTTTATGATTGATAGTGGCCTATATATTATCCTCTGCACAAACAAGTTAACAAGTGCAGTAGTCCAGACATGAGCTCTACTACCATACGGTGGCAGCAAGGATTGCTCCCTCACTGTTGCAGTTTACTGCGCTAGGTGGCGGTATGGTAGCCGCCGGGCAGCGCCGCGACAGGGCAGGCTGCCATCTACTGCATGCGGCTAGCGTAACCCCCCCCCCCTCCACCACCACCAATTGCTGTGGGACCTGCCAGAGCAGAGGAGGGTCACTTGATCGTGGATGCTGCAGTGAGTGGAGAGCAATACAGACGTAAAAGAAGCAAGCGTACTCGTTCTCCTGCTTGCTTGGGGCGGGGGGGGGAGGGGGGGTCTACAGCGTGAGGGTCAAGTTCCGGGTGACCAACAAAGGGGCCCACCACACAAGCAATTAACAAGTTATTAAACATGGGTACAATCTCAATCAGGCAGAAACGCATGCGTATGGGCATTGTGAAAAGCCCCGTCTTAAACCGGGTACCCTTTTAAACTGCGACACCGGGATGTGGCGGAGACTTTACGGTAGTGGATGAGGCGGGTGGTGTGCAACAGGATGATTGATAGCCGCTGCACAAAGGCTAATGAAAGAGGAAGCCTCCTGGAAGACTCGGCTGTCAGGCTAACCTGTCACGTGTGTGTGCGCGTGTGCGTGTGCGTGTCTGTGCGTGTGTGTGGGGGGGGGTGTTTGAAGTTACAGTGGATGTGTGTGGGGGGGGGGGTGTTTGAAGTTACAGTGGATGGGTGTGGGTGTTGTTTTCAATGGCGGCGTTGCCAACCTGACACGTGTGTGCGTGTGCGTGTGCGTGTGTGCGCGTGTGTGCGTTTGTGCGGTGTGCTTTGGGTTACAGTGCGTTCGTGTGGGCATGTTTTCATTCTTTAATGGCAGTGTTTCCAACCTGACACGTGTGTGCGTCTGCGTGGCTGTGCGTGTGCGTGTGCGCGTGCGTGTGTGTTTGAGGTTACGGTGGGCATTGTTTTCATTCTGTAATGGCAGTGTTGCCAACCTGACACGTGTGTGCGTGTGAGTGTGTGTGCGTGTGCGTGTGCGTTTGAGGTTACAATTGGCATTGTTTTCATTCTGTAATGGCAGTGTTGCCAACCTGACACGTGTGTGCGTGTGTGTGTGCGTGTCTGTGTGTGTGCGTGTGTGTTTGAGGTTACAATGGGGGCTGTTTTCATTCTGAAAGGTCAGGGTTGCCAACCTGACACGTGTGTGCGTGTGTGTGTGCGTGTTTGTGCATGTGCGTGTGTGTTTGAGCTTACAATGGGCATTGTTTTCATTCTGTAATGGCAGTGTTGCCAACCTGACACGTGTGCGCGTGTGTGTGTGCGTGTTTGTGCATGTGCATGTGTGTTTGAGCTTACAGTGGGTGTTGTTTTCATTCTGTAATGGCAGTGTTGCCAACCTGACACGTGTGCGCGTGTGTGTGTGCATGTTTGTGCACATGTGTGTGTGTTTGAGCTTACAGTGGGTGTTGTTTTCATTCTGTAATGGCAGTGTTGCCAACCTGACACATGTGCGCGTGTGTGTGTGCGTGTTTGTGCGTGTGCGTGTGTGTTTGAGCTTACAGTGGGTGTTGTTTTCATTCTGTAATGGTAGTGTTGCCAACCTGACACGTATGCGCGTGTGTGTGTGCATGTTTGTGCACGGGTGTGTGTGTTTGAGCTTGCAGTGGGTGTTGTTTTCATTCTGTAATGGCAGTGTTGCCAACCTGACACGTGTGCGTGTGTGTGTGCGTGTTTGTGCACGTTCGTGTGTGTTTGAGCTTACAGTGGGTGTTGTTTTCATTCTGTAATGGCAGTGTTGCCAACCTGACACATGTGTGCGTGTGTGTGCGCGTGTTTGTGCATGTGCATGTGTGTTTGAGGTTACAGTGGGCGTTGTTTTCATTCTGTAATGGCAATGTTGCCAACCTGGGGCCATATGCAGGAGTCAGTGTTAGCGGGGTTTGGTGTTAGAGCCTATTACCGTTTAGCTATCACTGACGTCGGGAACTGTGTCAAGTCGTATGCAGGAGCGCGTAACACTTTCATTTTAGCTAAACGTGAATGTATTTATAGATTTGGGAAATCCCTCTGTGTCTGTAGCGATATATTAGGCTTAAATATATTAAATGCGATCATATTTAACAGAATTACATACGCAATAAGTGAAATTTTATTAAATTAACCCTAAAATCGAAGCAAGATTAACGCTGCCTCCGCGATGGCGGCGATATTAATATTTATATTTTCGAATCGACGAACGTAAAGTAAACAAATTGCCGCCGCCGCCGCCGCATCGACGTCGCTTTCCATACTGGCAGCGGCGGCGGTTTGTTTACTGTACCTTCGTCGATTCGAAAATATTAATATTAATATCGCCGCCGTTATGGCGGCAGTGTTAATATTGCTTCGAATTTAGGGTTAAATTGATAAAATTTCACTTATTGCGTATTTAATTCTGTTAAATATGATAGCATTGAATAGATTTAGCGGCAACCTTATGCTAACACCGCCCGTAAACGTCATATGAAACGGGGTTAGTGTCGCGGACCTTAAACGTGTGGTGTTAGGTCTATCACTGATTCGTGCATACCAACTTTTCGGCGCTAAACCAGAAATCCCTTCTAAACGCGTTTTGGCTCGCTAACACCGCATCCTGCATATGGCCCTTGGTGGTGCTGAGAATCTTTGAGGTTTTGTGTTGTAGGTATGGAACCCGAGTGGCGGCAGCCATGAGCTTGACAGGGAGGTCCGGAGGCATTTGCCCCCCCCCCCCCCCCCGCCCCCGATTATTTTTTAATGGCTTTCAAGCGGGCTATTTCAGGGCATTTACAAGAGGTTATAGGCTGAAATTCTCATCATTGTTCTTGTTGTTGGTGCCTTTGCGTAAAATTGCTGGGATTTTGAGGTCGATCCGTGACCCGTGAGGTGATTGATCGGAACCTTCAATTTCCGTGACTCTCACGGGAATTTCGTGAGAGTTGGCAACACTGCAAATGTTCCTGTGCAGATTAGGGGCCCTTATACCCTTGTCACACTATGACGTAAGAACCAACGTAAGCCTAGCGTAGGTGACTTCTCATCATTACGTTGAGGTACGTTGGGTTACGTTAGGATGACGTTAGAATGACGTTAGACTGATGTCGAGCCAGGTCACGTTACGTCGTGTTACGTCGAGTTACGTCGAGGTTTTGGACATGTTCAAAACTTTCGACGTAGCTTGACATGAAGCCGTTACATCGGGATGACGTCACGCTGATGTTAGGCCGATGTTAGGCGACCGTTACAACTGCGTCGGTGACGTTAGATCTACGGTGCGTTGTTTGGTTGGTTGTTTGGTTGTTTGTTGGTTGGTTGTTGGTTGGTTGTTGGTTGGTTGTGGATTGGTTGTTGGTTGGTGGGTTAGTTGGTGGGTTAGTTGGTGGGTTGGTTGGTTTGTTGGTTGGTTAGTAGGTTGGCTGGTTGGTTGGTGGGTTGGTTGGTTCGCTGGTTGGTGGGTTGGGGGGTTGGTTGGATGGTTGGATGCCTTGGGTTGGTTTGAGTTTGGTTGGGTTGGGTTGGGTTGGTTTGGGTTGGGTTGAGTTGGGTTGGGTTGGGCTGGGCTGGGCTGGGCTGGGCTGGGCTGGGCTGTGCTGGGATGGGCTGGGCTGGCTGGTTGGTTGGTTGGTTGGTTGGCGGGTTGGTTGGTTGGTTGGTTGGTTGTTGGTTGGTGGGTTGGTTGGTTGTTGGTTGGTTGTTGGTTGCTTGTTTGTTGGTTGGTTGTTTGTGGATTGGTTGTTGGTTGGTTGTTGATTGGTTGTTGGTTGGTTGGTTGTTGGTTGGTTGTTGGTTGGTTGGTTGGTTGGTGGGTTGGTGGGTGGGTTGGTGGGGGGTTGGTGGGTTGTGGTGTGGTTGGTGGTGTGGTTGGTGGGTTGGTGGGTTGTTGTGTGGTTGGTTGGTGGTTGTTGGTTGGTTGGGGTGGTGGTTGGTGGTTGGTGGGTGTGTTGGTGTGTTGGTGGGTGGGTTGGTGGGTGGGTTGGTTGGTGGGTGGGTTGGTGGGTGTGTTGGTGGGTGTGTTGGTGGGTTGGTTGGTTGGTGGTGGTTGGTGTGGTGGGTGGGTGGGTTGGTGGTTGGTGGGTTGGTGGTGGGTTGTGGGGGTTGTGTGGTGGGGGTGGTTTGTTGGTGGTTGGTGGGTTGTTTGGTGGGTGGTGGTGGGTTGGTTGGTGGGTTGTTGGTTGGGTGGGTTGGTTGGTGGGTTGTTGGTGGGTTGGTGGGTTGGTTGGTTGGTGGGTTTGTTGGTGGGTGTGTGGTGGTTGGTTGGTGGGTTGGTTGGTTGGGTGTTGGTGGGTGGTTGGCTGGTTGGTGGTGGGGTTGTGGTGGGGTGGTTGGTGGTGTGGTGGGTGGTTGGTTGGTTGGTTGGTGGGGTGGTTGGTGGTTGGTTGGTGGGTAGTTGGTGGGTTGGTGGTGGTTGTTGGTGGTGGGTGTGGTGGTTGTTGGTGGGGGTGGTTGGTGGTGGTTGGTGGGTGGGTGGTGGTGGGTTGGTGGTGGGTTGTGTGGTGGGTTGGTGGTGGTGGGGTTGGTGGTGTTGTGGTTAGTTGGGGTGTGGTGTGGTTGGGTGGTGGTTGGTGTGGTGGGTTGTGGTTGGTGGTGGGTTGTGGGGTGGGGTGTGTTGGTGGTTGGTGTGGTGGGTTGTGGTTGGTGGTGGGGTGTTGGTGGGTTGGTTGGTGGGTGGTGGTGGGTGGGTGGTTGGTGTGGTGGGTTGTTGGTGGGTTGGTGGGTGGTTGGTGGTGGGTTGTTGGTTGGTGGTGGGTTGGTGTGGTTGGTGGTTGGTGGGTGGTGGGTTGGTTGTGGTTGGTTGGTGGGTTGGTGGGGGTGTGGTTGGTGTTGGTGGGTGGTTGGTGGTGTGGTTGGTGGGTGGTTGGGTTGGTGTGGTGGGTGTGGTGTGGTTGTTGGGTGGGTGGTGGTTGGGTGGTTGGTGGGTGTGGTGGTTGGTGGGTTGGTGGGTGTGGTGGGTGTTGGGGTGTGGTGGTGGGTGGGTGGGTGGGTTGGTGGTTGGTGGGGGTGGTGGTGGGTGGGGTGGGTTGGTGGTGGTGGGGGTTGGTTGGTGGTGGTGGGTTGGTTGGTTGGTGGTGGGTGGTTGTGGGTGGTGGTTGGTGGGTGGGTGGTGTGGGTTGGTGGGGTTGGTTGGGGGTGGTGGTTGGTGGGTGGGTTGGTGGGTTGGTGGTGTGGTGTTGGGGTGGGTGTGGGTGTGGTTGGTGGTGGGTGTTGGGGTGGTGGTTGGGTGGGGGGGGGTGGGTTGGTTGGGGGGTTGGTGGGTTGGTGGGTTGGTTGGTGGGTTGGTTGGTGGGTTGGTTGGTGGGTTGGTTGGTTGGTGGGTTGGTTGGTGGGTTGGTTGGTTGGTTGGTTGGTGGGTTGGGTGGGTTGGTGGGTTAGTTGGTGGGTTAGTTGGTGGGTTGGTTGGTTGGTTGGTTGGTTGGTGGTGGGGTTGGTGGGGTGAGTTGGTGGGTTGGGTTGTGGGTAGGTTGGTGGGTGGTTGGTTGGTGGGTGGTTGGTTGGTGGTGTGGGTTGTGGTGGTTGGTTGGGTTGGTTGTGGTTGGTTGGGATTGTTGGTGGGTGTGGTGGTTGTTTGGTTGTTGGTTGGTTGTTTGGTTGGTTGGTTGTTGGTTGGTTGTGGATTGGTTGTTGGTTGTTTGGTTGTTGGTTGTTTGGTTGGTTGTTTGGTTGTCGGTTGATTGTTGGTTGGCATGTCCTGTCTCATTGCGACGACGCTTTACCGACGTTACGCTCTCGTAAACTATGCTGCATCGACGTCCAACTTGTGCCGAAATTTGAATACTATGCCGAGAAGTTCGACGTAATATAATTATTTTCACGTTGTGCCTACGCTGACGTCGTTACGTCGTAGTGTGACAGGGCCATTAGCTGGGGATGCAGAGAGTAGAACTCAGGTGTGAAGCACATTGAATTTGTTTGTAGATTAAATCTCGATATAAAGATGCAATAGGTCTATGTGAAGCTGTACTGAGTCTATGTGAAGGTGTAGTGAGTCTATGTGAAGGTGTAGTGAGTCTATGTGAAGGTGTAGTGAGTCTATGTGAAGGTGTAGTGAGTCTATCTGAAGGTGTAGTGAGTCTATGTGAAGGTGTAGTGAGTTTATGTGAAGGTGTAGTGAGTCTATGTGAAGGTGTAGTGAGTCTATGTGAAGGTGTAGTGAGTCTATGTGAAGGTGTAGTGAGTCTATGTGAAGGTGTAGTGAGTCTATGTGAAGGTGTAGTGAGTCTATGTGAAGGTGTAGTGAGTCTATGTGAAGGTGTAGTGAATCTATGTGAAGCTTTATTGAGTCTATGTGAAGGTGTAGTGAGTCTATGTGAAGGTGTAGTGAGTCTATGTGAAGGTGTAGTGAGTCTATGTGAAGGTGTAGTGAGTCTATGTGAAGCTTTATTGAGTCTATGTGAAGGTTTAGTGAGTCTGTGTGAAGGTGTAGTGAGTCTATGTGAAGGTGTAGTGAGTCTATGTGAAGGTGTAGTGAATCTATGTGAAGCTTTATTGAGTCTATGTGAAGGTGTAGTGAGTCTATGTGAAGGTGTAGTGAGTCTATGTGAAGGTGTAGTGAGTCTATGTGAAGGTGTAGTGAATCTATGTGAAGCTTTATTGAGTCTATGTGAAGGTGTAGTGAGTCTATGTGAAGGTGTAGTGAGTCTATGTGAAGGTGTAGTGAGTCTATGTGAAGGTGTAGTGAATCTATGTGAAGCTTTATTGAGTCTATGTGAAGGTGTAGTGAGTCTATGTGAAGGTGTAGTGAGTCTATGTGAAGGTGTAGTGAGTCTATGTGAAGCTTTATTGAGTCTATGTGAAGGTGTAGTGAGTCTATGTGAAGCTGTACTGAGTCTATGTGAAGGTGTAGTGAGTCTATGTGAAGGTAGAATGAGTATGTTAAGGTGTAGTCAGTCTATGTGAAGGTGTACTGAATCGGGATTTCGATTCCCGGTCGACTCAAGCCAATGACTTAACAAATTGATACTTGTCGCTTCCTAGCCTGGCGCTCGGCATTAATAGGATAGGGCAAGGACTGGTTAGCTCAGTGTCAAGATAATGTGACTGAGCGGGACATTGGATCATGATGGCCTGATTTCCAAGTGGGCCAGCACAATAAAGTCGCCATGAGTGCACACTATCACAAATCAGTCACCGTCCTGATATGACATTAGATGTTACCAGGACATAAAACTCCAACAACCAACCAATATAGATCAATACTGCACATTAGAACCACTACCTCCACAATTTTAATTCCTATATGAAGCAGTTTTTTGCTCGGATTTAACCATAGTTGTCAATCACCCTTACTCTGTGTACGAGGTGAATCTAGAACTACATTTGTTTTAATGTTATGCTAATGGTTTGTGGCCTTCCTCGTCATCGTCATTCAAGTGAATGTAAATGTCCAGAAGAGGATGTGTAGCGGTTGTGTCAGGTTACTACTGCTGGCCACACACTGCATCGCCGCAGGCACCAGGTAGTGTTCCAAGTGGTAATTATTGTCGCTTTATTGTTTTGTCTGCGAAAGGCAGTCGAAGGAGGTCTTTACTGAGGCGTGCGGAGGGAGAAGGAGTGGGGGAGGGGAGGAGCGGGGAGAGGGGAGAGGGAGGGGGGGCGGATAGGCGGAGAGGGGAGGGAGTAGGGGAGGGGGGAAGGGAGGGGGGGAGTCGTGGGAATGGAGAGGGGGTGGAGAGGGGAGGGGGAAGGGAGAAGAAGGATGGGAAAGGGAGGGGGGGAAGGAGGATGAGGGAAGGGGAGGGGGAAAGGGGAGAGGGGGAGAGGGACGGGAGGCGGAGTGGGGAGAGGAGACGCAAAGAGATGGGGAGGGGGCTGAGAGAGAGAAGAAGGGGAACATGAGAAGGAGAACAGGAGGGGAGGGGGGGGGAGGGGGAGGGGGAGGGGGAATGGGGAGGGGGAGGGGAGGAGGACGGGGAGAGGGTGTGGGAGGGGGAGGGGGAGCGGGAAGGGGGAGGGGGAGGGGAGGAGGACGGGGAGAGGGTGCGGGAGGGGGAGTGGGAGCGGGAAGGGGAGGTGGAGGGGCCAGTGGGGAGGACGAGGAGGAGGGGAAAGGGGAGGTGGAGGGAGAGGGGAAGCGGGAAAGGGGAGGAGGACGGGGAGGGGGAGCAGGATGGGGAGGGGGAGCAGGATGGGGAGAGGGATGGAGGAGGGGGAAGGGGAGCGGGAAGGGGAGGGGGAGGGGGAGGAGGACGGGGAGGGGGAGAGGGGGGAGGCGAGGGGGAGGAGGACGGGGAGGGGGAGGGGGAGGGGGAGGAGGGCGTGGAGGGGGAGCGGGAGAGGGACGGGATGGAGAGGGGGCGGGGGAGGTGGAGAGGGAGGTGAGGGGGAATGCAATGGGAGGGGGGTGAAGGAGAGGGGCTGGGGAAGTGGGATATTAATCAAGGAAATGTGGTATGTTTATGACACTCAAAGAAAAAGCTATTTCGGTACATGGAGTATTTGAACAAAGGAATACAACAGAAACGAACTGTGCTTAAACACACGTCAATGTGCGACATAAGTCATGATGCTAATATATTCAAATTGATTAGTCCCATGACTTTGAATTTCTAGCATTTCTTTTTATAAATATATTAGGTTGGTCTTTATAATAAACCTTACTTTGTGCTTGAATCAACTTTTATTATAATTGGTTAACTTTGGAGATATTGGAAGTGAAAATATGCTGAAGTAGTTGTTTTACATCCTAGCAACATCTAAGGTCATATCAGGACGTGTACCAACTTGTGACAGTGCACACTCATGGTGACTTTATAGTGCTTCCCCACTGGGAGACCAGGCCACTGGCACCATGACCAGATATCTCACGCAGACACATTATCCTGATACTGTGCTAACCAGTCCTTGTCCTATCCTATTAAACGCAATCGCCAGGCTAGGTAGCAACAGGTATCAATTTGATAAGTCATTGGTTTGACTCGGCTTCCACATGGGAAGCCTGCACTCTACCGATTCGGCCACCGCGTCCAGTATATATTCCCATAACTACCTTATAGAAAATAAAAGTAAAGCTCGTTTTATTTAACAACGCCTCTAGAACACATTGCTTTTTTTATTGTATCATCGACTAATGGACGTCAATCACATGGTCATTCGGACATTTCTTTTTTTTAGGAAACCTACTGCCATCACATAGGCTATTCTTTCCGATATGCAGCTAGGGGACTTTTATATGAACTTTCCAACAGACAGGACAGCACATACCACAGCCTTTCGTGAACCAGTTGTGGAAAATAGCCCAAACTGCAAATCGATGGGTCCACTGAGCAGGATCGATAGGATGACCGACACCGCCACTGATGGTCATGCTACCGCCTGAGCTACATCTTTCTCCAACTTCCTCATAGAGCGCATATGCATACACATATATACATATATATATGATATGTAACCTATTATACAAGTATCAATAAAAACTGGATACCATCACCAGGTGAATTCATTCCTATGGTCTGCATGCTACCGCCACTAGTGGTGACACCTATGTTCACATGACCTCATTAATCCATACCTAATGGATACCTACTTGCTGCCAATCATCGCTAGGAAGTAAATACCAGTGTATACATATCACAGCCCCGTGCCCTACAACCATGTAATCATGTAATGACGTCACCACGGCTTCAGATGGCAGTGATCACAGGCAACCAAATGATCAAAGCCATGCACAGGAAATACTCAAGGGCAGTCGGGAAATGTGCTATTGCTCCCAGCACAGCGCAGTCTCAGGTAGCAAATACGCCGAACACGCTGAACATGCCAAACCCGCTGAACATGTGGAACATGCTGAACATGCGGAACACGGACACGATGGGACAGATGTGCATTGTGGGATTACTGCAGAGTGTAGACCCTATCCACTCTCCCAGCTGAGTCTTTCAACAACCCGCCGTCTCCAGCTTCCACTCTCCCAGCTGAGTCTTTCAACTAGCAGCCATATGCAGCTTTCCACTCTCCAAGCTGAGTCTTTCAACTACCTCCCACTTGCAGCTTCTACTCTCCCAGCTGAGTCTTTCAAGTAGCAGCCACCTCCAGCTTTCCACTCTCCCAGCTGAGTGTTTCCATTACCCGCCGTCTCCAGCGTTTACTCAGTCATGCCCACTAACCTGTACAGTCTGTTAGCCCACCCTACTGGCCCCCCCCCCCCCCTCCACACATCCCCAACGCCACACCTCGCACCCCCCCCCCCCACTCCGCCGCCCCACACGACACTACACCACGCCTCACTCCACACTGCAACCCGCCTCCACCCCACCCGCCTTGAATCGAGCTGCCGTGAATATACCGTAGCCTGCTCCAGCTGCCCCAACCTGCCCCAGCTGCCCCATCCTGCCCCATTCTGCCCCATTCTGCCCCGTGCTACCCCGACTACCCCACGCCGCATTGAGCTGTCCCTAACTGATACGAATCACTGGGAATTGCCGTAATCTCCCCCCCCGAACCCTCCCTGACAATTGTCGCCGATTAATGTCCCCGAAGCAGCTCCCGACGCCGCCCCCGCGCTCTGAGGCCCCACAGCCCCGAGCTTCCCCCGAACGGGCCTTTCTTTGACTGTTGAAACTGATCTCGAAACATCCCCCCGAGGTCGTTCTGTCTGAGCCAACTCGCTGTCCCCGAAGCTCGCCTGAGGGCCGAAGCTGATTCCGAGTAAAAGCGCCCCCCCGGAGTTACCTGAGGGTAGGGCCGGCGGGCGTCCAGCGTCTCTCCCATTGTCAAGCGAGCATTGGGGACGCCGAGCGTGGTGTTTCCCGGCAACCGCGAAAGCGAAAACCCGCGAACACACTGTCTGGGTGGGTGCTGCTGGGGGGGGGTTGGGCTGGGGTTTGGGGGGGCGGTCTCGTGGAGGGCCGAGGGGGGGTGGACGGTGGCGTGACCCGTTCGGGTGGGGGCTGGGGGAGGGGGCGCGGCTTCTGGGGGTGGGGGGGGGGGGGGGGGGGGGTTCACTCTCTTACCCTCACCTCTCTTACCTTACTTTTCTCCGTACTCCCCCCCGCCCGCCCTCGACCCCCCCCCACCCGCCGCCCCTAGCCCTTTCCCAGTCCACTCCCCCACTCCCTCTCGCCTCGTCCCCATCCTTCCACATCTCTTCCCTTCTTCCCTCACCTCTCCCTTTTCTCCTTCTCTCTCCCCTCTTCTCCACTCCCCCTCCTTCCCCGCTCCCACGCCCTTGTCCCCGGCTGTCCCCGTGTCCCCCTCCCCACCTCCCTTCCCTCCTACCCTCCTCTGGGGTCCTTCCCCTCCTTCCCCACCACTTCGGGGGGGGGGGGAGGTCCCCCCTCCTCTGCCCTACCCCCTACGCTGCCTCAATTCCATCCCTCCCCTCCTCCCTACCCTCCGCCCTCCGCCACCACACTCCCTCCTCCCCATCCCCCTCTCCCCTCCCTCCCTTCCTCCCCCCTCCGCCGCCTCCAGCAATCTCCTCCCTAAGTCCTGACGTTCCCCCCGTCCCTCAGTCCCTTCCTTTCCCCTATTCGTTCCTCCCCCTCCCTCCCCTCTCGATATCCCCTCCCATTCCGCGCTCCCGCCGGGCCGGGTGCGCCTCCCTCCCCTTCCTCGCTCCCCTCCCATCCCTCCCTCCCCTCTCTTCCTCGTCCACGCCGATCCTCTCCTTATCCCTCTCTCTTCTCTCACCCCCTCCCTCTCCCCTCCAAATTCTCTCCCCCCTCCACCCTCACTCCCCCCTCGAGGGCGGGGGTCAAATAGTTGTTTCCACTCCCCCCTCTCCACCTGCATTTCTCTCCTCTCCCACTCCCCTCTCCGCCCCCCCTCCCCCTCCCTCCCTCTTCCCTACAGCCCCCGCAGACTCTCCCCTCCCTCCTCTTTACCTCCCTTCTCGCTCTCTCCTCCCTCTCTCCCCCCCTCACCCTTCTCTCCTCTAATTATCCTCCTCAGAGTCTCATCACCCACGCCGGGTGGGCGCGGGTGCTGGGGCTACAATGGGGTAACGTGCGTACAGGTCATGTAGAGGGTAAATCGGGGTTGACGGGGGTGGGGGGGGGGGTGGGGGGGGGGGGGGGGGGGGGGGGGGGGCATAGGGTTATGGGAGAGACATAGGGGGTAAGAGAATAAAGAAACAAGAGAAAGCATAAAAAAAAAAGAAGATAAAAATAGTATAAAAATACCCCGCCTCCCTCTAGTCCCTCCCCTTTACCCTTCCCCTCCCCCCTCCCCCTCTCTCTCACACCCCTCCTTCCTCTCCCCCTCTTCTTCCCTCTCTGCCCCCCGCCCTCCTTCCCCTCGCCACTCCTCTTCCTCTCCCTACCGCCGCCCCCACCATCCACAGCACTCCGGCACACAACCAGTCCAGAACTGACACTAATCCACTCGCGTTTGCTTACCACCCACACCCTGACATGACCTTAGATGTTGCCCAGGAACGTAAAACTTCCAGCAAACCAATCCCAACCCCCAGCCATCCAAAGCCACCATCCGCACAACAACCCCAGCTAACACCAAACCAAACTCACACTAACTCAGACCATCACACATGAAGTCAGTGAGTACGGACATCAACGAACGAAACCCACAAACTATACCTCATCTTCTTCTTCTTCTGACGGACTGGACAAGATGGCCGAGTGGGTAAAGCGCGGGCCTCGCATGCGGAAGGTCGGGAGTGCGGTTCCCGGTCTAGACCAAAAACCAGATGGAATTATATGAGAATTGGGGTACTATGATCCCTGTCACTTCCTAGGCCTGTGCGGCTCGCTCGCATTAATAGGATAGGGCAAGGACTGGTTAGCACAGTATCGAGGGTATAATGATTGACTGAGTGGGATCTGTCGGGTCATGATGCAGGTGGCCTGATTTCCCAGTGGGGCCAGCACTGATAAAGTTGCCATAATGGCGTGGTGAAAAAGGGGGGGGGGGGGGGGTAGGGGGGGAAAAAGAAGAGAGATGCGGTGGAATTTTAAGCCCGCGGGGTTCAGTATTTTTTTTGTTTTTTGGGGGGGGGTGTGGGGGGGGGGGTGGGGGGGGGGGGGGGGGGGGGGGGGGGGGGGGGGGGGGAGGGGGGGGGGGGGGGGAATTGAAAGTGTGACAGTCACAGAGCACTGTCAGAACATAGACATACCAGACCAGTATATAGGGGACCTTTAGATGTTTCCCCCAGGTACCCCAAGGACGCAAAACGCCCAACACCCGAACCAACCGAGTAGGTAAGAAGCGCAGTGATTGGCTTTTCCCCTGCCCCCTCGGGAGACGGTCACGGGAATCGACCCCGGCTAAGTCAAAGCTATGACTTACAAAATGTATATTCATCGCTACCCAGACTGGCACTCGACAGTAATGGATTAGAACAACGACTGATGTGCTCATTATCAGGATAACGTGGACTGGTGTGCTCACTATCAGGATAATGTGGACTAGTGTGCTCACTATCACTATCAGGATAACGTGGACTGGTGAACGTACAACTATCCAGGGAAAACGTTGGACCTGGTGTGCACACTATCAGGAGTAAAGTGGACTAGTGTGCACACTAAACTACCAGGATAAACGTTGGACTGGTGTTGCTCACTATCACTATCAGGATAACGTGGACTGGTGTGCCCACTATCAGGATAACGTGGACTGGTGTGCTCACTATCAGGATAACGTGGACTGGTGTGCTCACTAAGACAACAAATTTCTTAACTATATTAATTCACTGGTGCCTGACAACTTACTAACAAACAACTGCAAATATTATACCTGTGAAGAGCTTTGTAAGATAAACAGGAAAAACAAGCCAGAAAAAAAACAGGTTTCCAGCATGCTAATTCAACATAATATCAGGAGTATTAGTAGAGTTAGACCTTCACTTTGGCTATTGGGGAACTTCTAGCAATTAATTATCGCTAAAATCGCATCACAACAAAGCAGTGATAAACTTTAGATCTGAGATAGCACTCTCTGAAAAATTAAAGGGAACCAAAAACCATACTAAATAGAGAAAATGGAACTGAAGCAAACTTGGATATGAATTAAAACAGACAAATCACCCTAGACACTCTAGAGGAGGAGTAGGGCCTAATTATACAAGAATATATATAAAGTAATTGACAGAGATGACCTAATCATCGAGCCCCCAACAGATCAATAACCAAAACTTAGAAATAGAAAACATATGGCTTGAAACTAACTTTCCAAATAAAAAGGACCACTACATAATAGGGGTCATCTATAAACACCTAGGCAGTAGTGTTGAACGCCTCAAACACTTCACTGAACAACTTGAAAAGAACATGAAGAAAATTAATTTGGAAAACAAAAAGTGCATAATAACAGGGGACCCTAAACATTGATGGACTAAAAATAAAACAGATAACCATGTCAATAACTTCTTTAAAAACATACTTGAGCAAAACTTCATCCCCACCATCACATTATCAACCAGAATAGTAGACAATAACCAAATTTTCACTTATTGATCATATACTAATAAATGCCAATGTAATAAAAAGTAATCAGAATATATCCACAGGAAATATTTATTGCAATATCACTGACCAATCTACCCAACTTTCTAACAATTCAATCTCACAACCCCATTAAAAAAACAGGACAGAACCCATTATTAGAATATTTGGGGAGAAAAACCATGGCTACAATTCAAAGACCTTATTGAAAACCTCAGACTGGAAAGAATACTACACAAGCAACTACGAAGTAAACAAAAGCACTAACCATCTTCTAACCAGATTTATAACACAGCATTTACTGCAGCTTTCCCACTAACACAAAAACTATCAAGACAAAGAGCAAAAGATAAAAGATGGATCACATCAAGCCCTTAAAACTTGTATAGCAGTAAAAGATAGATACTATCCAAAACATACAAACTCAACCCAACAGCTGAAACCCGAATAAAACACACAACACAAATATAAGAATATACTAATCACTTGTCTACGATCAGCAGAGGAAGGCTACTATAAAGAACTAGTCAGTAACGAGAAGCAAAACCTTTAATATTACGCTCTGGGAAAATCTTTGGAGAACATCATCAAACCCACAATAAAGCAAAAATGAAAAATGGCAAATTGACAAGCTAATCTATAACAATAAAACAATGACAAAGAATGAAGATATCGCCAGCACATTAAATGAACACTTCTGTTCAATTGGTGAAAAAACTTGCAGCAAACAACACACCAGTAAATAGCATAGCACACAAGCAAATATCTTACTAGACACGGCGGGCCAAATTCACATAGTTTTTTTCTTAGTCCCACCAATGAACAAGAAACCCTAGAAGAAATAAAGAAACTTAAATCCTAATAAGTCAAGCGGACATGACAATATCTCGCCAAAAATAATCAAAAGAGTGTGACACTCTACTCGCACCATCTATCTCCCTCATAATAAACCTATCATTTGCAAATGCTACTGTTTCCTGAAAAATCTCAAAGTTGCAAAAGTAATACCCATCCATAAGAAAAATGAGAAATACCTAGTTGATAAACTACAGGCCCAATCAGCCTACTCAGTACCCTAAACAAATTAATGGAAAAAACTAATGTACAAAAGAGTTTACCAATGTTCTTAAACAAATACAAAATATTATACAAATACCAATTTGGATTTAGAGAGAATCACTCAGCAATGAATGGCTCTGACTGAAATCTTAGACAACATACTACAAGACCTTTGAAAATGGGAAACATGCTTGCGAGGAGTCTACTTAGACCTGAGCAAAGCATTTGATACCGGTAGACCATGACATCCTACTCTCAAAACTTAGGCACAACGGAATTCGAGGCCAGGGACTTAAATGGTTTGAGAGTTACCTAAGCAATAGAAAGCAATTTACATACATAAACGGTAAACGATCCAAGCTAAACTCAATCAGCAATGGTGTCGTCCCCCAAGGTTCTGTCCTCGGACCTCCTATTTTTGATCTACACAAATGATATAGTCAACTGTACAAAACAAGATGTCAAAACAAGGTTATTTTGCAGATGATACCAACGGCTTCATAACCTCAAATTCACCCAAACAACTAAAACATTCAATTAAAACATTCCTTTCAGACATATTTACATGGTGTGCAATGATAACAAATTAACAGTAAACCTGAACAAAACATGCTACACAATATTTAAAAGCAGAAGTACAACCATTCCTGATTACCTAAACAACATAAAGATAAACAATAACACAATAAAGAGAGTCCCTTCTGTGAAATACCTAGGTATAATTCTAGATGAGAACCTCAACTGGGTGATGAACATATTGATGACTTAAATAATTCAATAATTAAAACGGCTAACTCATTTAAAATAATCAGACGACGGGTACATGAGGAAAATAAAAAATTACTATACTATGCATACGTTTACTCCAAAATCCAGTATGGTATAGAGGTGTATGGGAGAGCCAAATCATCAACCCTAAAAAAAGATACAGACACAACAAAACAGAGCCTTGAAAATACTGTATAGCAAAGACTATCTCACCCCAACTAAATCACTTCATAAAGACCTGGACTTACTTATGGTAACTGACATTTATAAAATATACATTGCAAAATTTGTTTACAAGCAAAAGAATGGCCTCCTCCCTGAAATATTTGATAATCTCTTCAAAGAAAACAATCAGGTCCATTCCCATAACACACGACAGATAAATAACATACATCACAAACACACTAGAAACAAATATGGCAAAATAACAACTGAAAACCAAGGAACCAATATCTGGAACTCAATACCAGTAGAGATTAGAAACCTTCAAACTTTGAAAAACTTCTGTAAAAAACTAAAGATAAGCTATCTCAATGCATACTAAATCGATTACCAGTAAAGAATATATATATAATACCCCTATTAACATACATGCAAAATAACTACTGATACTGCATGTAAGTACATGAATCCATGACACAATATCCATATAATATTCCTATCATTACTTTGTTTTTTTACTAACTGTGAAGAGACGCATCAGTAGCTCATCATAATCATTAGTTAAAAATGTAGCTTAAGTTTAATAATTTGTTATTGTCATCACTTATTCATTCACATCATGGAGACCAGCTAGATAAGCATCGCTTTTCTGGGATCCTTTCTGTCTGTAAGGAATTTGTATGCATTTATTGTATCACCTCAATTTATTGTAAACATACCTTGCAGAGAGTTAAAATAAAAGAATTGAATTGAATTGACTATCAGGATAACGTGGACTGGTGTGCCCACTATCAGGATAACGTGGACTGGTGTGCTCACTATCAGGATAACGTGGTTGGGTCGGATATAAGTTTATGGTGTAGGTGGTTCGGTCTCTCAGTGGGGCAGCACTATAAAATAGGCATTAGTGCGCACTGTCACAATTCTGTGCCGGTCATGATATGCCCTCAGATGTTGCTAGGATGTAAATCCACACTAAGCGAACAAACTGTTCTAATGACGTCCATGGCACATCTGAACATGGCACATGCATTTTTTTATTTCTGAATGCCGGTTTGTAAACATGGTGGCGTTCTTCAGCAGCAAACTAAGCCACCTCTAAACGACATCGAGTCTCATTCCGATGTAATTTGCCCTGAATTCTGCACAAGCCCTGGAGGAATTAGAAAGGGTGTAGATGTTGATAGTGGTATCAGGGGGCGCGCCATCCCAGCAGCACCCCCCACCCCCACCCCCATCTCCAACTTACCCCCCTACCTCCACCCAGCCTTCTCCATCACCTCCCCTACACAACCCCTCCCTCCCACCTCCCTTTACCCTCCACCACCTTACCCCCCCCCCCCCCATCCGCACCCAGCCTCCCCATCACATCCCATCCACCCTCCCTCCCCCTCCACCCCCTCCTCCTCCCTCCTTGCTCCACCCTCCCCTCTCTCCCTCTCCATCCCCCTGCCCCCTGCCCCTCTCCCTTCCCTCCTCCCTCTCCCTCTCCACCCCCCTTCTTCTCCCCCCTCCCTTCCCCCGTCCTCCCTCTCCCTCTCCATCCCCCTCTTCCTCTTCCTCCCCTCCCCCTCTCCCTCCCCCCCCCCTCTCCTCCCCCTCCTCCCCCTCCCTCTCCATCCCCCCTCCTCCCTCTTCCTCTCCCCCTGCTCCTCTTACCCCTGCCCCCTTCCTCCACCCTCTTCCCTCCCCCCTCCTCCTTCCCCTCCCCCTCTCCTTTCCCTCCCCCTCCCGGTCTTCCTCTCCCTCCCCTCCCCTCCTCACTTCCTCTCTCCTCTCTCCCCCTTCCCACTCATCATCCCTCTTTCTCCCCCCCCGTCTCCCTCACCAACCTCCCCCCCCCCGGTCCTCCTCCCCTCTTTTCCTCCCCCCTCCTCGCTCCCCCCTCACCTTCCGTCCCCTCCCCCAGGCCGACAGCCCGGAGTCTGCGCACTGGTCACCAAACACCACCCAGAACCCGGCGCCATTTCCTTGGTTCGCTTCCAGCTTCAGGTGTGAAGCAACCCAATGCCTCGCCTTAAAGCTGCACAGTCCGATGAAATAAAAGTCCAAAGACTTAAAGAGGCACAGTCCAATGAAATAAAAACACAAACACTTAAAGAGGCACAGTCCGATGAAATAAAAACACACTTAAAGAGGCACAGTCCCATGAAACAAAAGCACAAACACTTAAAGAGGCACAGTCCGGTGAAATAAAAACACAAACACTTAAAGAGGCACAGTCCAATGGAACAAAAGCACAAATACTTAAAGTTAAAGAGACACAGTCTGATGAAACAAAAGCACAAACACTTAAAGAGGCATATTCCGATGAAACAAAAACACAAACACTTAAGCTGCAGAGTCCCATGAAACAAAAGCACAAACATTTAAAGAGGTACAGTCCGATGAAACAAAAACACAAACACTTAAAGAGGCATAGTCCCATGAAACAAAAGCACAAACACTTAAAGCTGCACAGTCTGATGAAACAAAAGCATAAACACTTAAAGATGAAATAAAAGCACAAACACTTAAAGAGGCACAGTCCGATGAAATAAAAACAAACACTTAAAGAGGCACAGTTCGATGAAACAAAAGCACAAACACTTGAAGCTGCACAGTCCGGTGGTTTTGAGTTTCTGTCATTTTTCTGGGATAAACACTATAGATTGATTGTAATAATCTACCGTACTTCAGTTGGAAGGAATTTGTATTTTAAATGGTTAAGTTTTGAGATATTTGAAGCGCAAACGTGAAAAATTACTTTTGGCAAGCATGCCAAAACTCTCCTAGGCTTTAGCAGTAACATGTTCTATTATATCGCCTCAATATTCCCTTCTATGTGGCGACAACTGTTTAATAAGTGCATCGGTATCTGAGTTAAATATCTAGAAGAAAATCTAGATAATTGTTTTGGTTTTGAAAATCTGATATTTCATTGGACCATGTAGCTTTAAAGCTGCATGGTCCGAAAAAAACCCACAAATACTTTCACTTCAAATATCTCCAAAGTTAACCCTTTAAGTAAATAATAGTTACTTCAATTTAAAGTAAAGTAGAATATAATGATCAATCAGCTCTATATATATCTTAACTTCAAGACCATAAAAAGATGCAACTTTAATCTTGCAATCGTTAATGTTCTTAGTGTGTGCTTTATCTCGTTCAATCTTAATTTCAATGTAATTGAATTAAGGCTGTCATATTATTTTCGCTCTAGTCTTATTGTAAAAATATACGGATTTTCGGTTCGGAATTATATATTGGCAGAGAGCATTATTTTCCTCGGGCGATGGAGTGGGGACCAAGGTTATGTAATAGAAAAGCAATGGGTGCCCCACTCGCTGTGTGACATATTAAACTATGTGAAATATATGTTAATACATAGTGCCCGAGATTATGACAAGATGTTCCTATATAAGTATAAGAGACAGTTAATACTTGGTGAGATGTTCCCTCTATGCACCAGTAAGGGTGCAAGTGGAGGAGAAGGACATTTTTAATATATATATTTATTGTAACTGTCTGCAACTACCTGTTACCACAGGGCCGATGGGCAAGCACACCAGCCATTCTGCATATATTAGGGACACCACCTACAGCTGGGGTTGAGTGACAGCTACCCATATGGGGGGCGTCGCCTCCCAGGCTGAGGAGGGTGCCTGATGGCTGGCTGTGGGAGGCCCAGTCACCTGCACCCCTTTGCCCCACCTGACCAAACAAGCCTCATTTTGATATTGATTATTCTAGACACTCTGAGATATATGCTGCTACAGGCACTACTAGACATTCTATTATACTCCTGACGCTTGAATGAGACACACTCTTCTCTTGGGCAGGAACCCAGACACTCTGTGTCTGATGCTCCACCTTTCATATACAAACTGAGCTGTATGCAACAACCATGGGACTCCGGTTCAATGGGCTGTAGGCACTGATTCATATACATACTAACGAGAGTAATGAGGCTCTGTGTGGACAGAAGGTAAGGGGTCAGGGTGATAGGTCACTAGTAGGTGAACAGGAGTTGATGCCAATAAAGCACAACTTCTTCACTGTCAATCTTGCGTGACTTGTCTTCCCTTTCTGCCTCATGAGAGATACAGTAGATATATTACAAGATGAGTATGTTGGAGAAGGGCATCAGGTGTGAACTGACAGACAGTTGTCAGAACGCACCTGGGAAGAGTAAGTGGTATATCTGGAGCTCTGACAGCTGGGCTTCCAGTTATATTACATTATGTCATCTTCTTGTTCATTTTGGTGAGATGTGCTGTCAGATGGATGGTAACAGAGGCTTGTTTTTTAAATGTGAAACTAATCTTGTCATCCCCACGACCCCCCCACCCCCTCCTCCTCCTACCAGTGTACGCCTGAAGGCTTCTGCCTCCCCCTCTCGCCCCCCCCCCCCATTTACTCCTCGCCTGCCCTCTAAGCTCCTCGTTCTAACCTCCCCTGCCACAATATATCCTCCCCTCCTAACCTCGCCTGCCACAATCTACCCTCCCCTCCTCCCCTCCTAACCTCCCCTGCCACAATCTACCCTCCCCTCCTCCCCTCCTAACCTCCCCTACCACAATCTACCCTCCCTTCCTCCCCTCCTAACCTCCCCTGCCACAATCTACCCTCCCTTCCTCCCCTCCTAACCTCCCCTACCACAATCTACCCTCCCTTCCCCCCCTACCAACCCCCTCCTCCTCACCCTGTCTTCCCCAACTTCCTCCTCCCAACCTCCCTTCTCCCTCTCTCCATCACAGGCTCCCCACTTCTTCCAACCTCCCCTTCCAAGCTTCCCTTCCTCTCCAAACCTCTCCACTCCTCCCCAACCTCCCCCTTTGCAGGCTCCCCCTTCTCACCCTCCCCTCCCAACTCCCCTTTTCGCAGCTTCTCTCACCCCCCCAGCTCCCCCCAACCTCCAACACACCACACACACCCCTCACACCACACACACCGCTCACACACTCCACGGCTGGGGACAGCCTTGTGAATTCCACCTGGCCACCAGGGCACGCACAAGCCTCCGCTGGACTGACTTTTCATTTTCTTTATAAATGCAAAATTCTGTACCGGCGATTGTGAGGCTGAACAGAAGGAAGCTAATAAGGCACACAGCTGCCGCAAAGCCAGCCAGCCAACCAGCCAGCCAGCCAACCAGTCAGCCAGCAATGCAGCCAGCAAACCAGCCAAACAGTCAGCCATCAATGCAGCCAGCCAGGCAACCAGCCAGCCAGTCAGCCAGCCAACCAACCAGTCAGTCAGCCAGGCAGCCAGCCAGCCAGCCAGCCAGCCAACCAGCCAGCCAACCAGCCAGCCAGCCAGCCAGGAAGCAAGTCAGCATGCTTCTAATATGTGGACCGGACGCGGTAGCCGAATCGCTAGAGCACGGGCCTCGCGTGCGGGAGATCGGGAGTTTGGTTCCCGGTCGAGTCAAACCAATGATATACAAAATTGATAGCTGTTGCTTCCTGGCCTGGTGCTCGGCACTAATAGGATAGGGCAAGGACTGGTTAGCTCAGTGTCAGGATAATGTGACTGAGTGGGACATCAGGTCATAGTGCTGGTGGTCTGGTCTCCCAGTGGGGCATCACTATAAAGTCACCATGAGTGTGCACTGTCACAAGTCGGTACCCATCCTGATATGACCTTTGATGTTGCCAGGACTGTATCGGACACCACTTCCGGTGCCACAACCTCTAATAACACTCATACCAACACGAACAGCGCATGCGCGGCGCAAATAACAAAACAAAACAAAAAGTTTAAAAAAAAAAAAAAAGTAATACCCCCACCCACCCCCACCCACCTATCTGCCCCTCACACCCGTCGTGTTGCCATGTAAGTTGGCAGGAAATTAGACCAGCGTACGTATGTGCAGAGCAGATCTCGTCAGCGTATCCACACGGCTCGCCTCACCGGAAATGAATTATGCCCGATAGGCGGCGCGACATTGCACTGACGAGGCTGCGTATTGATTGCACTGTCTGCTTCCAATCCATATTAATAATTACACCAACTCTATGTCCGCAGCCCCGGGCGTCCCAGGGACTCACCAGGCTCAAGTTCAAGGTCGCCAAACCGGCCCACAATCCCCTGCGTTTGACTAATGTCCGTATACAGTGTTGCCAACCTGGACGTCCTGGGAATCCTATAGGTTTTACGTTGTGGGCGTGGAACCTGATTGGTGGTATCCGCGAAGCTTACATGGTGGGTCTGGGGGCATGCCCCCCCCCCCCCAGAAATGACCCAACAAATTTAATGGGCTATTTGAGGGCATTTCCAAGGGGCTATAGGCTGCTATTTTAGCATATGTATAATAATTATATTTACTTATATTTAAAGTTGCATAGTCCGATGGTTTTGGATTTCTGTATTTTTTCTGAGATAAATATATTAGATCGATCACTAGTATCTACTTTACATTAGTTCAAAGTTACTTTTATTTTAAATGGTAAACTTTTGAGATATTTTGAATGCAAACATGGAAAATTAGTTTCGGCAAGCTTGCCAAAACTCTGACACCATAGACTTCTGCAGGAACAGGTTCTGTTAAATTGACTCAGTATTGCCTGCTACGCAGAAACAAATGCTTAATAAGTGCATCAGTATCTAAGTTAGATATGTAAAATCAAATCTAGATAATTATTTTGGTTTTGAAAATTTGATGCTTCATCGGACTATGCAGCTTTAATCAGAAGTACCGAAATTCAAACAAAACTACAGAAATTCATGCGATTTTGGGGTCGATCCATCAATCATGGAATAACCTAATTGGATGATAACATAATAATATTCGAACCGTTGGATGATTTATAGTTACATAATTCTTATACCCCACATATATATGTGCATATAAAATCCTACGGTGCGATTGACACTGGTCAATATTCAGTGATGGCGAGGTGGGCCGTAGGTGGCGCCACCAGTACAGTGTTGAGTCTTATGGAGTATAACAATATAATTGTGTATGGCTTCAATCACGGCTACGCAAAGTGTTACAATACACCCCACAGCGCCAGTTAATCTAGTGACATCTGTCGGCAGAATTCGGAACCACTGTAGTCGGGTACATTCCCCGACTGCCTATGATTTCACATGCTATATCTCCGTAAAGAATGCTTGGAAAAGTAATAAAATGTTTGATTATATTCAGATATTCATATCACAACAGGATTCAAGCTCTTTAAAAAAGACAACTATATTGTATTTTTCTTCTGTACTCCGGGTGTTCTATTGCTGCTTCTCTGCTATCTACCGGACGTGATGGGCCGAATCGGTAGAGCGAGGGCCTCACGTGCGAGAGATCGGGAGTTCGCTTCGCGGTCGAGTCAAACCAATGACTTATAAAATTGATACTTGTCACTTCCTGGTCTGGCGCTCGGCATTAATAGGATAGGGCAACGACTGGTTTGTTCAGAAACAGGATAATGTGACTGAGTGGGATATCAGGTCATTGGGTTGGTGGCTTGGTCTCCCAGTGGGGCAGCACTATAAAGTCACCATGAGTGCGCACTGTCACAAGTCGGCACACATCCTGATATGACCTTAGATGTTGCCAGGAAGTATAACTCCAACAACCAACGAACCAATCCTGTTTGCAGTCTTCATGCAGGCGCTCGTCATTAATAGGATAAGGCAAGGACTGGTTTGTTCAGTTACAGGATAATGTGTCTCCTATGAGGATATCGGGCCATGGTGTTGGTGGTTTGGTCTCCCAGTGGTGCAGGCGGGTGTGTCTGCGCATGCCTGGTTACTTCGAAAGAAAAACAATTGAGTTTATGTAGCGCGAAAACCCTAACGAAGGGGAAAAAGGGGGAGGGCAGGAGGTGACGGCTTGATGGAAGAGCGGAACTTATTGCCATTCCAGGGCTAGCATATACCAACCATTACTCCCTGATGCAATCACTTTATCCACATACGATTTTGGTCATGGCACCAATGGTGTGGGAGTGCTACAAGCATGGTGTGAATTGAACCTTAACTTACACTTCTACCATGCCAGGTCAAGCATCCTAACCTTTTGACCACCTAGGCTCCCTGGTACAACCAGCCAACACACGCCTACCTTTGCAACTTACTCGCCAATTTACCTGTCAAAGTGTCATGTCACCTGCCACCTACTGACTAACTTCTGTTCTCCTGAAGAGCGCTGGCTTCCTGTGCGGAAGGTCAGGGGTTCAAATCCCCGCTGAATCAATCAAAGCAATGACTTACAAAATTGGTACTTGTCACTACCTAGCCTGGCACTCGGCATTTACGAGGATAGGCCAAGGACTGGTTTGCTTAGGATCCGAA
Organism: Branchipolynoe longqiensis; assembly: GCA_030323885.1. NCBI lineage: Eukaryota > Metazoa > Annelida > Polychaeta > Phyllodocida > Polynoidae > Branchipolynoe > Branchipolynoe longqiensis. The sequence continues at coordinate 115,201,489 of CM059189.1, forward strand.
TATAGTGACTGAGAGGGATATCAGATCATGATGCCAGTAGTAGTATGATAGGGGTTTCTCCCAGTGGGGGCAGCACTATAACATGAAAGTTTTCCTGAGTGTGTACTGTCTGTCACAAGTCGGTACCAATCCTGATATGACCTTAGATGTTGCTAGGACATAAAACTCCAACACACTACTCATAGGTTATCCAACTCCCTAAGACGTGGGGTGGTCACCACTTTTGCCGGTGATGTTTTTTTCCACCCACCCACCCTTCTATTACATCGGGTGTCTAGAGGTGTGAGTGTGAATGATCACTGTGTCGGTCCGTCGCCATGGCAACCGAACGTTAGGTCAGTCTCGGTGGTGGTTAGTGATTCTGGGCTTTTAGTATTTCTTTCTTTTCTATGACTATTCCACTCTGAACCCAATGACTTACAACATTGATACTTGTCGCTTCCTAGCTTGGTGCTCGGCATTAATAATAATAGGATAGGGAAAGGACTGGTTGGTTAAAGCTGCATAGTCCGATGAAATATCAAATTTTTTAAAACCAAATCAATTATCTAGATTTGATTTTACATATCTAACTTAGATACTGATGCACTTATTAAGCATTTGTTTTTGTGTAGAAGGCAATACTGAGTCAATTTAACGGAACTGCAGAAGTCTATGGTGTCAGAGTTTTGGCAAGCTTGCCAAAACTAATTTTCCATGTTTGCACTCAAAATATCTAAAAAGTTTACTATTTAAAATAAAAGTAACTTTGAACTAATGTAAAATAGATACTGGTGATCGATCTAATATATTTATCTCAGAAAAAAATACAGAAATTCAAAAGCATCAGACTATGCAACTTTTAGTGTCAGGATAATGAGCCTGAGTGGGATATCAGGTCATGGTGCTGGCTGCCTGGTCTCCCAGTGGGGCAGCACTATAATTAGTTGCTGCATAGGTTTGTTTGTTCTGCACAGAAGGTAATACTTAGTCAATTTACATTTTAATAGCACCTGTCACTACCGAAGACTTTGGTGTCTAGCATTTTGATGTTCCTGACAAAATTTATTTAGCTTGTTATCCCTTCAAATATCTCAAATTGAACTCCTTAAAGCTGCATAGTCCGATGAAAACATCAAATTTGTCAAAATCAAAGCAATTATATACATTTGATTCTACATATCTAACTTAGATACTGGTGCACTTATTCAACATTTGTCACCACATAGAAGTGAATACTGAGGAAATTTAATACAACTAATTATAACAGAACTGTATGGTGTCAAAGTTTTGGTGTGCTTGCTAAAATTAATTTTGCATGGTTGCACTTCAAATATCTCAAAAGTTAGCCATTTAAAATCAAAGTTACTTCAAACTAAAGTAAAGTAGATTATAGTGATCAACCTAATATATTTACCTCAGAAAATGACGACAACTCAAAACCATCGGACTATGAGACTTCAAGGGAGAAGTTACTTTATAACCAAAGTAAAGCAGAGTATATTGACCAATCTAATTGATTTATTTTTTAAAACATGGCCGACACTCAAGACCATCGAACTATGTAATTTTAAGTTTAATAATGCCCTGCCATTATACCAAAACAATTGGATAGCATCTTAAATTGCTCAAAACACAATAAAGATCAATCCGTGGTAATCCTAATATCATATTATAAATCCACGCCTGGAATCTGTGGTTATGTAGGCAGGCTATACTGAAATCAATCCAGACAAGAAGAGAAAGGAAGAGTATAAAGAGTGAAAGTAGAGAGAGAGCTAGTCCCTCAGGTTTATTATTATATCGTGGTACATGGATCTGGTATGGCACACCACCTGACCTTATTCTCCAATGAGAATCAAACATCTCAAGCTCCACCAATGAACATCAAGCATTCTTGGGTTCCCATGGCTACAGTGCTCTGCCCACCACCACCATGCGGCGTGGCTGCTTGGCCACCACCTGCCCTGAGCTGAGTGTGTGGTGATCCGTGACTAACAGAGGGGGCAGGGGGTAGTGAGTAGAGCTCCAAGTGCCCCTTATACGCTATCTCCTAGTGTCTCTTTCACACTATCTGACTAACACACAATGATTATTGACCATGAGTAAAGTATCACCAGCAACTACATAAATACAATTATGCACCTGGCCCTATATACCTTTTACCATAATAGACCATTTGAATTCCCCCACCATGTTTTATCGGAATATTTTACACTATGTTAACATTATCACTCTACATTGTTCACCAACAACAGCGGGATGTCTGTGTGTACACTTAATTGCGGGCTCAATTAGAGTAGGTCTGCTTCATGATGGCGTGTTCTAATTAACAGAGAAGACAACAGTCACAGCGTCTGGTATTTATATTATTCTAATTAGGAGACTTTGGCACGCCTACAGAGGCCACTCAGTGACACTGTGAGTAAAGACAGGCCTAGAGCCATGCAGAGCGCACACTACAGGATACTCAGCAACAATGCGAGTAAAGACAGGCTTAGAGCCATGGAGAGCACACACTACAGGGTACTCAGCGACAGTGTGAGTAAAGACAGGCACGGAGCCAAGCAGAGCACACACTACAGGACACTCAGTGGCACTGCGAGTAAATACAGGCCTAGAGATATGCAGAGCGCACACTACAGGCCACTCAGCGACACTGTGAGTAAAGACAGGCCTAGAGCCATGCAGAGCGCACACTACAGGGCTCTCAGCGACACTGTGAGTAAATACAGCCCTAGTGCCATGCAGAGCGCACACTACAGGGCTCTCGGCTACACTGCCAGTAAATACAGGCCGAGAGCCATCCAGAGCTCAAACTACAGGCCACTCAGCTACACTGTGAGTAAATACAGGCCTAGAGCCATGCAAAGCGCACACTACAGGCCATTCAGCTACACTGCGAGTAAAGACAGGCAGGCCTAGAGCCATGCAGAGTACACACTATAGGCCACTTATGACACTGCGAGTAAAGGCAGACATGCCTAGAGCCACGCAGAGCGCCCACTATAGGGCACTTCTGACAGTTTGGTTGGTTGTTGGAGTTTTACGTTCTGGCTACATCTATGGTCATATCAGGATGGGTATGTTGCTGGTGGCCTGGTCTTCCAGTGGGGCAACACTATAAAGTCACCATGAGTGCACACTGTCACAAGTCGGGACCCGTTTTGACATGACCTTATATGTTGGTAGGATGTAAAACAATGACAAACAAACTGACAGTATCAATTTTGCGACATGTCGCAAACACCAACAGCATATCGATTCATTTACAGGGGCTGAACAAAACCAAGTTGGCGAAAAATTAAAATTCCTTAGTTAAGTCCCAAATCTGTTCTTGGTCATATAGGTCATTCCCTATCACGTCATCAACGCTGTCAAATTTCCCAGAAGTAAAATTTCTATTTTTGTTGCGAGAGGGGACTCTCATCTCCAGAGAATAGACCCTGCCAGTTAAGCTGGAAAGTGCCTGAATAGAGTGGTACCAGATTCTGCCGATAGATGTCACTAGCTTAACTGGTGGAGTTTAATACATGTGAAGAGAGCGCCAGTGAAACCCAGAAGAAAAATACAATATAGTTGTCTTAACAAAAAAAAGAATTACAAGGTTAAGAACTTGATGCCTGTTGCGATATGAATATCTGAATATAATCAAGCATTATATTATTTTTCCAAGCATTCTTTACGGAGATATAGCATGTGAATTCATAGGCAGTCAGGGAAACGACCGACTAGAGTGGTTCCAAATTCTGCAGATAGATGTCACTACCTTAACTGCGACTATTGCCCACCTGGTGTGAGAGTCAGTAATCACGCCCCCAGAGTGGCGCCACCTAGTGTATAAAAGAGAACCTTCAAGTGTGGGCTATCAGACTTGGGGCATGACAGATTTCTATTTCTATAAACACATACACTATACCACGCATGATTGTAAATTACCTCCCTCAAACTGATTGGTTATCTTATAGAAAGGAAAAGATTGAACGTGCTCCTATAATAATGATGCTAATATAACCAGATTAAAAGGTTATGCTGATACCTACATATGTCCCCAGCGGTCTGTTGCTTGGATTTAAATGCGCAACACGGAGGTTGGCGTGCTGGGCGAAGGCCCGCGACAAATTGGTGTGTTGGCCCCCAGAAGTCAGCGGGGTCAGCGCAGGACCGGCCGCGGCACAGCGGGCACTGTCGGCGTGCTAATGGGTGTGACGTCGCCATTTAGATAAGGTGGCGGGAGGCCTCAGCCGCACCCAGCCGCCGCCACTCAGCATCGCGCATGCCAGGGTTCACCACACACTCTGAGCTGCTCAGCCTGCGGTTTCGGCTGCTGCCTACACCAACCTACCCCGGCACTGCGCGCGTCCGCCATGGCAGAGGATGGAGATTACCACTCCCACCCTCCCTAAAGGAAAAAGGTGTGGGGGGGGGGGGGCAGGGACACCGGCCGCCACGCAACATCTCACGGCAGGTGGCGAGTGCTCCTGGACATTAATCCCAATTAACCTACCAACAGACTGCTTTTGCACATACCTCCCACAGGGGCAGCACACGCGTACATTTTGCATTCGTATTATTTGACTTTATTTCGATGTTTATTGTTCCATGTTTATTTGTCATTTGATATGTTTATTAGTTTGGACTTTAATAAAAAAAAGTCCTCTATATATATATACATATACTCATATGCTAAAGTGTTACTATTTGACATACGTGGAAATGCATATATATATCATTATATGTCTATATATGGATATATATATATATATTATTGTGAACTATGTTAACGCACATATATATGATATATATAACTTATATACGTATATTATAATTGAAATGTATGATATATATTGGCATATATAGTAATGTATATATATCTAGATATATGTATACACTCATAGTAGTCATATAATAATGGTGTGGATATATTTTGTAATATATATAATATATACCGACACATATGTGTATACATATATGTACTGATATGGTAAATATGTTGATAGATATATGAAATATATTTTATATGGAGATAGATAATATATAATATAATTCTCAGGCGCGGGTGACAGTGTAGCATCCAGGATAGAAGCGTGCTGGTGGTGGCGCCACCAGTCAGGTCGTTGGAGGGGGGCCATACACCAAGTAAGCCACCCCATCAATAATAATAAACATATAATCCCTTCCATGCCTTTATACTCGCATAATGCTTATACATCACATAATATATATGCATGTGTATATATTCTCCTATGCCAACTGTTGATAGAGATGTGGTATATATCCCATATGTGGACATATATATATATATATATATATATATATATTTATATATATATATAATGTACAAGAGGATAGACCAGGTTTTACCGGTGCACTTGGAAAAGAAAAGTCGCACATTTCTGAATACACTGCTCACATTCTCCGCTCCCCTCCCCCCTCACCACCCCCTCCCCCTTCCCCCTCCCACCATCACCACCCCCTCCCCCTTCCCCCCGCCTCCCCCTCACCACCCCCCGCCTCCCCCTGCCCCCTCCCCCGCGAGCTGCTCACCTGAAGGTCAGCTGTTTGTGCGCTGGTTCCTGCCGGTCCACGCTATTTGTGTCTGCTCTCAGCCTCCTTCTGAGTACTGGCAACGCCGGCACGCCACCTGGTGGAGAACACAAGTAAAGCAGGAATTCCATTACCGCCTTCAGAGACAATGAAGGTGGTCAACATTTTCATTGTCACACAACGCGTAATGTGGCATGTGTAAGTGGCGTGTGGTGGTAAGGTTCAATGTACGTCATTAGCATTGTGTTTTTTCTGGTACGGGTGGATTGCAATGCTAGTTCCGGTTATGGCGGTGGCATCTCGCTGGAAAGTGTTAGTCAAACGTGTCTGGATTTTCTCAGTAGAGATTGAAGTTGCATAGTCCGATGGTTTTGAGTTTCTGTCATTTTCTGAGATAAATATATTATGTTGATCGTTATAATCTACCTTACTTTAGTTTGAAACAATTTCTATTTTAGATGGCTAGCTTTGGAGATATTTGAAGATTTGACATGCAAAATAAACTTTGGCAATCATGCCAAAATTCTTTACACATTAGGTTTCTGCAGTATCAATATATTATTAGGTTCATCATTATAATCTACCTTACTTAGTAAGTAATTTTTATTTTACTTCGCTAACTTTTGAGATACTTGAAGTACAACCATGTAAAAATAAATTTGGCAAGCAGGCCAACCCTCTTGACACATTGTTCATGTTAGGATAACATGGGTAATTTGCGACGGGGCGGGAGGGGTAGGGCTCTCAGCCAACTTTCGGCACTGAGATGCCACCTATCGATTTGATACCAAACTAAACCATCATCCACCCCTAACGTTAATATCGACACCAGCATCCTTACCCTACACTGATGCCACCTATATTTGACTATTAGAAATAAAATTACACGACCTATGCTGCCACCTTGCAGTTTAGTTCATCCGGGCGCTGAGGCCACAGACACTGAGACAGCATTGAACCGCTCACTCGCCGCCCGGACACAAACCCGCGAAGACCAACCGACCACCAATTCCCCCCCCCCCCCCCCGCCCCCCACCCCTCAACTAACAAACAGGTTACTTAAGCGGTAGGGTTGAGAGTGACGAGATTGATTACCTATTGTTCGATGACATTGATTATTTCTGATTGAATAAATGCAAATTATACCACTTCTGTCTTGTCGTTAACTAGGCATTCTTGCCAAAATTAACTTGGGGTGTGCACATTAAAAATATCTCAAAAGTTAGCCATTTAAAATAAAAGTTACTTCAAACTAAAGTACGGTAGATTATAATGATCAACCTAATATCTTTATCTCAGAAAATGTTAGAAGTTCAAAAGCATCGGACTGCGCAACTCTAACCGCACTAGAAAAAAAGTCAATTCTAATGACATATATCGAATCTTACAACCACACACCACTTACGCATGCCACATTATGACGCATGGCGCGTGATGCGCATCACAGATGGATGCATGACGCAAATCGCTGTATGACGCATTGCGCTGTATGACGCCCGTCGTAGTATGATGCATGACGTATACCGTATGACGCATTTCGTAGGATGACGTATAACGCATGACGCAGCATGACGTATAACGCAAGACGCAGCATGACGTATAACGCATGACACAGTATGATGTATAACGCATGACACAGTATGACGTATAACGCATGACGCATGCTGCACGTCATGGTATGATGTATGCACATTACAGTATGACGCATGACGCCCATAGCATTGAAACACATGCTCCACGACGCACAACCTATGACGCATGCCCCATGACGCATTCTGCATACCACGTGATGCATGCCCCATGATTTGTTTGTTTGTTTGTTGTTGTTTTACGTCCTAGCAACATCTAAGGTCATATCAGGACGGGGACCGACTTGTGACAGTGCGCACTCATGGCGACTTTATAGTGCTGTCCCACTGGGAAACCAGGCTGCCGGCACCATGACCTGGTATCCCACTCAGTCACACTGAGCACACCAGTCCTTGCCCTATCCTAATAATGCCGAGCGCCTGGCTAGGAAGCGACAAGTATCAATTTTAAAGTCATTGGTTTGACTCGACCGGGACTCGAACCCACGACCCCACGATCTACCGGCACGGGAGACGGACGCTCTAACTCATTCATGCCCCATGATGCATGTCCCATGACGCACTATGCGAATGGACTTGCCGCTTTCCGTGTGAGGTAGCAACATGAATGCTGTAAGTGTAAGGGGAGAGGCTGTCTCGTGAATACTGGCAGCTCGGCAGGTATGAGAATTAAGTCGATTAATACACAAAGGACACCATCTGGAGTTATGGCTCCCGGCGCCCGCCACTTGCTATCCAGACCACACTTCGTCCACACCTCTCTCTATCTCCTCTCCGCTGGTCTTGCTCCTCCTTGATATTGTCTGAAAAGAGTTCCATGAGGGGGAGCCCGGCAGCATTTCACTTTCTACTCTTACTCTGTCCGTGTCTTTAGCTCACCGACTGGTCACCATAGAGCAAATAGACATGGTCTGTTGACTCAACTCTCCTCATTTCTCTTTCCTATACTCCACCCTCTTTCTTTTTCTCCCAGGATTACTTCTCTCCCTGATCAAGGGAGTTGTTTGCTTGGGTGGGGCCCTTTACCTTTATGTTTCTCTCGCTTTGTTCTTGTTGCTGGAACCGCTGGACCCATCTTTACCCACCCTTCCTCGGAAACCCTTGGTGCTGCCTGCTGAATACAAGTGCTGTGCTACCGACGGATGAGAGTGATTCTGGACCGCCCCAACGACTCATTTAATCGTTGTAAAGACAATCCCTCAGCTTCTACAACCATCCCACCAGAAGATTATTCTTCAACCAAAGATTGGGCCGATTTATCTGAGCCTCTCTATAATGTTGCAGTTCTGCAACCGGTAATCGTCGTAAGGTTACAAACACCCCAGAAGTCAAGGAACGCCCACCATTTTGATACATTCCCTCACAGGTCGCTGTCTGCATTGTATGCTGGAAAGATGTAAATTTTGCGCAGTACTAATGTTCCGAATATTAGATACAAATTTGGGAATTTCTTGTTTGTTTGGTAAGGAGTTTTTTTTTTTTTTTTTTTTTTCTTTTACAAACAACCCAGCGCTAACTGTAGGTAACGATAAGGTGCTGCCCAAAGCCAGCCTTGTTGTTGACACGTGTGAATCGACTGAGACAAAACATCGCCTTATAAAGAGGTGAGTGTGCTTGTTTCTATGTTGTACCAGCATCGTAATTGTCTCAGCCTTTTGGAAGGACCCCTTATTTATTCACTCTGCATAATGTAATATTGCCCCATCACAGGTGTTGCCTTCATTACAGTTAAGGGTAAAGTAGTTTAATGTTGCATAGTCCGATGAAGCATCAAATTTCCAAACCAAAACACTCACCTAGATTTGATTCTACATATTTATCTCAGATACTGGCACATAAAAGGGCATAGGGAGTCAATTTAATAGAACCTGTTACTGCATAACCCTATGGCATCAGAGTTTTGGCATGCTTGCCAAAATTAATTTGGCATGTTGTCACTTCAAATATCTCCAAAGTTAGCCATTTAAACTAAAAGTTATTTCAACCTAAACTAAAGCAGCTTATAATGATCAATTTAATGTATTTATCTCAGAAAATGACAGAAACTCAAAGCCATCAGACTATGCAACTTTAAGTACCTGAATAGAGTGGTTCCAGATTCTGTCCATAGATGTCACTAGTTGCACGATGTCACTAGCTTAACTGGCGGGGGGTGTACTGGCACATATTTCTTCCTGCGAAAAGACTTATTCAAATGTTGGTATTTCAAACATTCAAATTTCCATTCAAGATTTGAGATGTGCTTATATAAAATATAAGAAAAATGATCTTTTAATCAGGCATCTTATTATTTTTCCATGCATTCCTTACAGAGATATAGCATGTGAAATGACAGGCACTCGGGGAAAGTACCCAAAGAGAGTGGTTCCAGATTCTGCCGATAGATGCCACTAGCTTAACTGGCGGGGTAGCCAGGGAAACAAAGGGAAAAGCCAGGGAAAGCCAGGAAAAGGCAGGGGTATTATATACGGAAGTTCAACTTAATGGCTCTGCTGTGCGGAAGGTCAAGAGTTCAAATCCAGGCTGAGTCAAACCAATGACTTGCCAAATTTATACTTATCGCTACCTAGCCTGGCGCTCGACATTACTAGGATAGGACAAGGACTGGATAGCTCAGTATCAGGATAACGTGACTGTGTGGGATATCGGGTCATGGTGTTGGTGGGCTGATCTCCCAGTCATGCCGCACTATAACTATAAAGTCACCATGAGTGTGCACTGTCACAAGTCGGTACCCGTCATGATATGACCTTCGACGCTCCTAGGACATAAAGCAACAACAAAGACACTTAGCAGCTCTATTTCCGGGAGCATTAAGTTGGCTCACATGACCAAGACCCCGTTACATTATTCACGAGGCATGATCGAATATCAATGTGAATAGTTGGCATATTGTGGAACTCGTCATTCTCCGGTGTTTTTGTGCATGACCTAATTGAGTCGGCTGACCTCTGGGGTCAACCTGTGGAGATTGGGGTCAGTCGGCGCTAATGATGCTTCTCGATGAAAGGATCTTGTTGGTTGTTGGAGTTTTACGTTCTGGCAACATCTAAGGTCATATCACGACGGGTACCATCTTGTGACAGTGCGCACTCATGGTGACTTTATAGTGCTGCCCCACTGGGAAATCAGGCTGCCAGAACCATGACTTGATATCCCACTCAGTCACATTATCCTGACACTGAGCCAACTAGTCCTTGCCTTATCCTAATAATGCAAAGCGCCTGGCTAGGAAGCGACAAGTATCAATCTTTAAGTAATTAGCTTGACTCGACCAGGGTTCGAACCCACGATCTACCGAAACGGGAGACGGACGCTCAACTCATTCGGCCATGCATATATAAGCAAGCATTTCACATATGGCCACATGACAAGTGATGTCAAAGTTATAGGCCCTATCACACATCACGGGATTGGGGGAAATGGAAAGAAACCGAACAAAGTCTGTTGATATCCGGCAAAGTCCGGTTTGTGTCCGTTGCATATCCGTTGATATCCATTGATATCCGGCCCGATCCGGTAGAAGTTTTGAACGTGCACAAAACTTGGAACGGATGCCGCCAGATTGACGTCTGCGTTTCTTGTCTGGTTTGAGTCCGTTTAGTCTGCTTACCGTTCGTTGACTATCCGTTCATGTCCATTTGATGTCTGCTTGATGTCCGTTTGATGTCCGTTTGATGTCCGCTTCATGTCCGTTTGATGTCCGCTTCATGTCCGTTTGATGTCCGTTTGATGTCCGTTTGATGTCCGTTTGATGTCCGTTTGATGTCCGTTCGTCCAGCGGCCTTTGACCCGATATTGCAACATTTTGACACATTTTAATACATTTTGATACTTATCACGCCTGAATACCACCGGACTAGACAATTCTGTCCTGTTGCTCAATCCGGCATAGTGTGACAGGCACTTATAAATAGTGATTATATGTAACATTTAAAGACCGGATTAAATTATCAATCATCATCTATTTACAATCTGTAGTCAGTCTGAGATTGCTCTCAACACCTTTTACTCTAGATAAAAGATTCACCCGGTACCTGTAGTACACGGGTGATGACCAGCCTTATATAAATACGGGTGAAAATAGCGTTAGTATGGAACAAGAAGTAGAATGTCTGGCACCAGTGTCAAATGGTTACTTATATCAGAACAGAGTTGGTGAAATGGGAGAGAATGCAAAAAGACAAGATGGCGGCCAGAGAACGCCGTCGATTTCACTTTTAAATTGCATTAAAGTATATGTTTTATTATATTTTCCAACTCAAAAGTAGCGGGTAAACATGAAGACATATACAAAGAATAAATGTTGCTTCTTAGATTATGAAATTAGGCTCTCATAAAGACTCAGTTCATTAGCTCGATTTTTCGACCATTTTTATATAAGGCTGGTTTTCACCTCTGTAATGAAAGTACGGGGTGAATCTTTTATCTACTTTTACTCTAACAATTTAATCACAATGCTACGTAACTTTGACATCACTTGTCCCATGACCATATCTAAAATGCTTGCATATCTGTATACGTACAGGGGTATACCTGATTCTATGTCAAAATATCAATTGCGGATTTGTTTTAATAATGAATCGTTTATAAGTACGATAATTACAGTGACGAATGTCTCCTAAAATAGGAACAAATTCGGCAAAGGCTATTTATGGACTTACTATATTATATAACTTTGATATCACTTGTCCTGTAGCTATATATGCATGTGAAATGCTTGCGTACAGTAAAACCTCTCTAAATCGACCGACCTTGGGACCAACTTGAAGTGGTCCATTTAGGGAGGTGGTCGGTTTAGGGAGTTAAAATATGGTTAACATGCGATCGATATATGGGAGTGGTCGATCTGTGGAGGTGGTCGGTTAGGGAGGTTTTACTGTATAGGTATACATACAGAGGCATACCTGATAATAGGTAAATATTTCAATTGCAGATTTATTGTAACAATGTATTTTGCATAAGTATGAACTTTAATTTAACGTAACATTGGTTTCTCGGCTGGAAGATCACCCCTTGGGGAAGCCATACATACTACACGTTTGTGGTTAAATAAGACTCAACTCAACGGTAAACTGAAACCCCACCAAGAAACATTCGGCAAAGGAACGGTGGGTCTGAACAGAGCGGAAGTGCAGGTAAAGCACGTTTATTGATGTGAAACAGTAGCGCACAGCCCTGTAGAAAACAAGCAACGTAATAAACAATGCAGTAACAGGGCGGGTCGCTGGCTCGCCAAGAAGTGATGACATGAGGACGAGCTGGGGTCGACAGCGGAAAAGGTGTGAAAGCCCACTGGCCAATCGTGTGGATGGACAATGAACTCGTCCATCCACCGGAAGTAGAGTCCAAAGTGCAGTGGGTGGGGAGGAAATGTGCCATTTCCATTGAATCAAACACAATGCAAACATTGTGGCTGTTGAAGCACATTGGCAATGGCAGCCACAATCGGGCATTCTTATTATTTTTAATTGTTTGTTTGTTGTTGTTTTACGTCCTGGCAACATGTATGGTCATATCAGGATGGGTACGGACTTGTGACAGTGCACACTCATTGTGACTTTATAGTGCTGCATCACTGGGAGACCAGGCCACTAGCACCCAGACCTGATATCCCATTCAGTCACATTATCCTGACACTGAGCCAACCAGTCTTTGCCCTATCCTAATAATACCGAGCGCCTGGCTAGGAAGTGACAAGTATCAATTTGTAAGTCATTGATTTGACTCGACCATGGTTCGAACGTGTGAACCTATGGGTTCGGATCCCCCGATCTCGCCAACACAGGAGATGGACGCTCAACTCATTCGGCCATCCTGTCTGGTCTGCTATTTAAAAATTGCCTTCTTACCGAATGTGCTCGAGATATAGGGCTGCGGATTAATAGCGGCGAAAAATCAAAAGAAATGATTTTTAACCAGAAAAAGCAGTTATAATTGTTAGCGGAAGTAGACTATTCAACAGGTAGGTGGCGCCACCCCGTCTCGTCTCACCGGTAACTATGGGCGTTGCCAGGTTGGGTGCAACCGACCCTCCCCCCCCCCTCTCTCCGGAGACAGGCCTCCTCACCTCACACACTCGCAAATTGTTCTATATATATAGACATATATATATAATATAATATATATATCGGTTTTCATATAATATCAGACATGCCTCACCATATAATTCGTGTGTATTGTATACACTATTTAAGCTGGAGTGTGCAAATATGCGAAATTAAAATTTCATACACCAAAAAAATAGAGAGTCAGTAATAATACAAAATTTGGAAAGTTGGTTTGTTTTTTGCTGTTTTACCTCATATCAACATCTAAGGTCATAAGTGGAAAGTTGATAATATTTTGGGGAAAGTACACTTTTCTTAGCACTGGAGTACCGAAATGTGAAATTTGGGGTTGGCAGGTATGCGGGTATTGCAGTACTTATCTGCTAAAATACTTCAGGGAATTTGACGCCCCCCGCCTTGCAAAGTTATAAACCACTGCCTTGTGGTATAGGGTTTTGATAGAATCAAAGGCTAAGAGAGCAAACCCTAACAGAAAACCATGCTTCCGTGGCAGCATTAAGGGCGGTGATGGATGGAACTCCAAACATCTCCCGGCCAGCCGCTGCAGGGACAAATAGTTTGCGCCTGTCTTGCCGTGTTCTTGCCGGTGTGAGACCTCTATTTGCTCCCCGAGAGAGTGCCGCTAGTAACTTGCAAAAGCCAGCAGCACTTCAACACTTTGCAAGCAGCTTTTATGAAATCACAACTGCACGAAATAGCAGCGGTTAAGAAATAAAAGCAGTATTTGTCGCATTACGACCGACAGCATGAAAGGTTTGCAATATTTGGTGCAAAGGCAAAGTTGCATAATCAGATGAAAGTATCACATTTTGTGAAACCAAACTACTGACCTAGATTTACAAACTGGCAACATCTAAGGTCATCAAGACAGGCACCGACTTGTGATAGTGCACACTCATGGCGACTTTATAGTGCTGCCCCACTGGGAGACCAGGCTATCAACACAATGACCTGATATCCCACTCAGTTGCATTATCCTGACACCGAGCTAACCAGTCCTTGCCCTATCCTAGTGATGCCAAATGCCTGCCTAAGTAGCGACAAGTATCAATTTTGTAAGTCATTGGTTTGACTCAACCGTGAATCGAACTCCTGACCTTCCGCACGGGAAGTATGCATTCTACCTATTCGGCCACTGTGTTCAGTCCAGACAGCTGGAGTATATTGTCATTCAGGAGGCAGAAGTCGGTAGAGCCACCAGGCTTAGGCCGACTTAGGCACCCATCTAAGCCTATATATACAGTAAAACCTCTCTAAATCCACCCACCATGGGACCGACTTTAAGTGGTCCATTTAGGGAGATGGTCAGTTCAGGGAGCTAGAATATCCTTACAATGGTATTGTTGGGACCCAAATAAAGCGATCGATACAGGGGAGTGGTCGATCTGTGGAGGTGGTCAGCTAGAGAGGTCTTACTGTACAGTAAAACCTCTCTAAATCGACGGACCATGGGACCGACTTTAAATGGTCCATTTAGGGAGGTGGTCGGTTTTGGGAGTTGGACATAATTCATTCTTTCTTTGTTTAATGGCAAGTCAAATAGTTATTGTAGCCTCTGTGTACATGTATTAATTAAGTAGGTTGGCCATACTATATGTATTTATTATATCCCACAAAATGTATCAAAACTATGTTCATAGCATTTTGTGCTAAAGTGAGAATGTGAAAATTTACATATCTACACATTTACATCAGAATTGACACACTATTCATTTTCAACTTTGTTTCAACCTTTTAATTGCAAGATATAATAATAATCGATCGCTTTAGAGAATTCAAATATCACACCTGGGGCCAAATAAAATGGTCGATATAGGGAGGTGGTCGATTTGTAGTATTTCATTACAATGGTATTATATGGGCGATCGTTTGAGACCCAAATAAAGAGATCGATATAGGGGGTGGTCGATCTGTGGAGGTGGTCGGTTAGAGAGGTTTTACTGTAGAGCTCTATACATAGCTGCCTGTATAGAGATGGAGGCAGTGGCACTAGAATTCACGTCACAGTCACACCAAATACCATTCCTCTGAGATACTGACACTGGGACCCAGCAGGCCACTAATCAGGCTCCTGGCCATACTATGGTGGGGTCGAAGCACACTGCATCATTCCAGATCACTGTTGCAGTGTACACGCCATACCGATCAGGTGCTGGGGTCGGGAGGCTTGCACAATGGTTGCACACACGTAGTGGTCAGTGTGTGTGTGGTGCAATGGTGGGGTGGCGGCGGGCCTTGCTGCCTGAACACCAGGTGGGTGTGAAGGGTTACTATGGTTACTAATTAGGAGACAGGGCGTGGCTGACTCTTGGGTGGTTCGTAAACCTGACGGTTATTCTCGATGTCGGACATCCGGGTACTTTTCGGGTTCACGGCGTGCAAAGGGTAAAACAAATGCCACTCTCATAGAAACAACATTAGAATTACCCTATCTATCACAGTGATTTCTGCCTTTTGGTGCTTTGAAAGCAAATTTCTCTTGTTTCTATTAAATATTTCAGATCTTTCTCTATAATGTCATATTCAGCTTTTTTTTTATCAGCCAATTGGAAGTTCTTGAATTTATTTGGCGAAAATAGTTTTTGAGGCCATGATCTGGTAAGGCTACACTGGCACTGACACTCAGAATATCCCAACTTTCACTATTATCTCTATTTTTAAAAGTTTCAGAGAAAATTGCTCTTAGGTTAAATTAAATACCTCAGATCTTCCTCTTCAATCGTGCATTAAGATATTTTTAATCGATTCGATGAAAGTTTCTTAATTGATTTTACAAAAATAAATGCTCCCCATAGACATAGCATTGCCACAGCACACATCACGGCGGTATTTTACCCTTCGCGGGCTACTTTCCGGGGTTGTGACGTCATGCCGACATCGAGAATAGGCTGCAGCACTGCAGCAATATAGAACGGCACCGATAAATCGGTCCGTTCTTCAGAATGAAGATTTAACTTCAGGTGGGGCAGACTTTACAAGAATAATGATGAGTCGTTGGAGCGGTACCGGATCACTGGTCCAATTATAGCTGCGCATTTGTGTCCAGTAGCCAATAGTTCAGGAGGAAGGGACGGGAAAAGGTGGGATCTGTAGGGAAGAACAAAATGAAACAGTGTAAAAGGAACAGGGCCCCACCCAAGCAAACAAATCCCTTTATCAGGGGGAGAAGTAAGCCCGGGAGAAAAAAAAAGAAAAGGGTAGTATAGAGGAAAGAGAAATGAGGAGAGTTGAGTCAAAGGGCCATGTCTCCTTGCCCTGTGGTGACCAGTCAGCGAGCCGGAGACACTGACCTGCTGACGGAGTAAGAGGTAGAAAGTGAAATGCCAGCTGGCTCCCCCTTCTGGAACTCTTTTCAGACATTATCACGGAGGAGCGGGGCGCAGCGGAGAGCAGATAGAAGAGGTGTGGACGAAGTGTGGTCCGGACAGAAAATGCAGGGTGTGGGTGATGCCTGGGGACAAAGGAAGAGGTGGGAAGACACTCGGAATGAGGAACTACTGGTAATGCAGTAGTGTCTGTCAGGAGCTTGCACACTATACGGAGCTGCCACCTAGTGGACCGGAGTAATCAGTGATGAATAGCTTTAATTCATTACACAGGGTGCTGCCACCTAGTGGACCGAAGTAATCAGTGATGAATAGCTTTAATTCATTACACAGGGTGCTGCCACCTAGTGGACCGAAGTAATCAGTGATGAATAGCTTTAATTCATTACACAGGGTGCTGCCACCTAGTGGACCGAAGTAATCAGTGATGAATAGCTTTAATTCATTACACAGGGTGCTGCCACCTAGTGGACCGAAGTAATCAGTGATGAATAGCTTTAATTCATTACACAGGGTGCTGCTACCTAGTGGACCGAAGTAATCAATGATGAATAGCTTTAATTCATTACACAAGGTGCTGCCACCTAGTGGACAGAATTAATCAGTGGTGAATAACTAGTCATCCTGATATGACCTTAGATTTTGCCAGGATGTGAAATGCCAACAACCAACCAACCATCAACTCCGTCACAATAGCAATTATCTATGTCCCTCTCCCTAACCTTCATGTAGTCATCGATTGGTGAATCATACATATTACATAGCGCCATTGGGCTATAAACAAATGAGTGACTGCAGCACCAGCCTCGCTTTGGATCGGAACAGGTCATGCGTGTAAAATCTCCATTAGCAGACACGGTATCGCTTCGCTATAGTGTCCTAGCCATTCTTTGTTTGTTGGGTTTTTACATTCTGGCAACTTTTCAGAACAGGCACCGACTTGTGACAGCACACACTGATGGCGGCCTTATAATGCTGTCTCCACAAGGTGATCGGGTAACCATCATCATGACCATGATATCCCACTCAGTCACATTATCCTGATACTGAGCAAACCAGTCCTTTGTTGTATCCTAATAATGCCGAACTCCAGGTCAGGCTCAGCAGGTTGCGAAAAGTATCAGTTTTGTAAGTCATTGGTCAGACACGAACCCGCTGAATCTGCAAGAGAAGCCACAGTCAAGACTATGGTCGATTCGGCCATCACCGTCAGTGGCCCAGCACCAGTAGCAACATGTGAGTGCGCATGCGCGGATATGGCTGCTCCCACCCACCCACCCACACGAGGCTCGAGTCGAGTCCCCTGGACAGGACTGACGTAATTCGGGCGTTCAATTAACGGCGAACAAACAACCCTTAATTACAAAGTCGTGAATAAACGGTCACATGTCATTGGCATTCACGCCACAAACCCAACAACCCAGCAGTGTGTGTGTGCGGGGGGGGGGGGGGGGGGAGGGGGAGGCTAATGAGGCAATCCATGAATACCTCCTGCGGCGATGTGGGGAGCGGGGGAGGGAGGAAAGTAGAGGAGATGAGGGGGGAGGGGAGGAGGGAGTGAGGAGGGAGGAGGGAGGAGGGCGGAGTGAGGAGGGAGGAGAGGGGAGAGGGGAGGGAGGAGAGAGGGAGGGAGGAGAGGGGAGAGGGGAGGGATGCACTAATTGATCACTTTAAAATTACACAGACCTTGTTGTTCGCACTATGTGAACACAAGAAAGGGGAAGTGTCAATGTTTCAATGTAGTGTTGTTTGCACTATGTGTAAATACAGGATGTGAGAAATCCCAATGATTTCACTGTCGGGTTGTTTGCACTATGTTTATACAAGATGACTAAAAGCTTGTGTTATTTAACGACGCCTCTAGAGCACATTGATTTTTGTACCGCATCATCGGCTATTGGAAGTCAAACATATGGTCATTCTGACATATTTCTTTGGGCTACTCTTTCCGATAAGCAGCAAGGGGTCTTTTATATGCGCTTTCCCACAGACGGCCCCAAATACAAGATGGACGGACAGAATGAGTCACCAGACCTACTGTTTGTTTGTTGATGATTTACGTTCTAGCAACATCTCAGGTTATATCAAGACCTACTTGATATTCCCATGTATTATTCACCATACCTATTTTATACTGCCTGTATGGGACACATTTGTTACAGACTACCTTGACTACATCTGGTAGACACGCTGCGGGATCTGCACGACATGATTCACAACTTTAACTCGCTTAATGACCCCGTATAGTGTACAGGTAATCCTCATACAGTAAAACCTCTCTAAATTGACTGGCTTCGAACCCTGGTCGAGTTAAGGTAGGATTCCTTACACACGTTATGTGTAATGCGTTATGCGTCATGCGTTATGCGGTATGCGAATGCCATCATTCCTTACACACGTTATGCATAATGCGTTATGTGGCACACGACTGGCTATATTTTAAAAATAAAAATAAACAATTATTCTCCATACTGCTCTGTATATGACCAAATATTGCATTTATATCTATGTAACTTTTTGTACGTCACATGGGGGTTCCTACCTTTATAATAACCAAATTATAGATAAGTATTCATATTTTTGTGGCTCTGGTAGCATTTTGCATGTAGATACAGGGCTAAAGATTATGCGTGTAGATACAGGGCTAAAGACTGGGGGCTACCCTTTGCTGGTGTAGTTACAGCGTTTAAAAGACTCTTTGCTGCCAATCTTCTACAACCGTCCTTCTCCCGGCTGTCCGTAATTATCAGTCGCCTCCTCCAGCCTTATATCAATGGACAAATGCGACTGATGCTTTTCTATTCGCACCACCTTGTCCCGGCTGTCCGTAATTATCAGTCGCCTCCTCCAGCCTTATATCAATGGACAAATGCGACTGATGCTTTTCTATTCGCACCAGCTTGACGCATTACGCATTACGCACCGATCGCTACATGGACCGATCGGGATAATGCATTCGCATTCGCATTCGCATTACGCGTGTAAGGAATGTAGCTCATAGGTTTCAAGGCGTTTCGATTTTTTGTCGCATTCGCATTCGCATTACGCATTACGCGTGTAAAGGGCGCATTCCATATACGCGTAATGCGTAATGCGTTATGCGTTACGCGTTATGCGAATGCCAGCATTCCATATACGCGTAATGCGTAATGCGTTATGTGGCGCACGACTGGCTATATTTAAAAAATAAAAATAAACAATTATTCTCCCATACTGCTCTGTATGTGACCAAATATTGCATGTATATCTATGTAACTTTTTGTATGTCACATGGGGGTTCCTACCTTTATTATAACCAAATTATAGATAAGTATTCATATTTCTGTGCATATGGTAGCATTTTTAGCTTTCCCCTAACCTTATGTCTCCCTGTGCCCAGCTCACCATGTGTTTCCAATTAGCACCCCTCTGACTCAGGTTTCTATTCACATCCAGCTTGACGCATAACGCATCACGCACCGATCGCTACAGGGACCGATCGGGATAATGAATTTCTGACGCATTCGCATTCGCATTACGCATTACGCGTGTATGGAATGTAGCTCATAGGTTTCAAGGCGTTTCGATTTTTTGTTGCATTCGCATTCACATTCGCATTACGCATTACGCGTATATGGAATGCGCCCTTAAGGAATGCGACCTTTAAACCACTGACTTCAAAATGTATACTTGTTGCTTCCTAGACAGGTGCTCGGTATTAATAGGATAGGGAAAGGACTGGTTGGATCAGTGTCAGGATAATGTTGACTGAGTGGGATATCAGGTCCATGGTGCTGGTGGCCTGGTCTCCCAGTGGGGCAGCACTATAAAGTTGCCATGAGTGCACACTGTCACAAGTCAGTACCCATCCTGATATGACCTTAGACGTTGCTAGGACGTAAAACAACAACAAACAAACTAAATAGATCGACCGAAGGACCACCTTTAAATGGTTCATTTAGAGAGGTGGTCGGTTTAGGGAGTTTTTTTAAATAATTACAATGGTATTGTATGTGCGATCATTTGGGACCAACATAAAGCGATCGATATAGGGAAGTGGTCGATCTGTGGAGGTGGTCGGTTAGAGAGGTTTTACTGTATATGCATAAACAGACAATAATGTACAAACGGCCAGAAGACCAGCGCCATGACTTATTCAGAAGAATAAACTATTTACCAAAAAAAAGAAAGTTAAAAATGCCAGTGATTTTGCTATGGAGGCAAAAGGGCATTCAGGGTGCGGTTTTAGGTGGTTTTTTAAGGCATTGTGAGTATTATAGGGTGAGTTATAGTGAGTGGGTGATTTGCTCGAGGCGCAGGCAGCCTCGCCAGCACGACCTGGGCCGCGTTCATGGTGCGCCTCGGAAAAATTCCGGACCTCGCAACAGTCTGAACGACTTTAGCTGTCGGTTGCCTAAAAAATTGCGGCCTCTATAGGGCACAGACATTTGCAATTGAAAAGAACAGCTCTGATTGGCTGAAACCACTGAATCCGATGGCCATTTTGGTGTGCTTTTTGCCTCCTACCTGAAAAGCATGATGTATCCAAGCCGACACCGAGGCGTACCCTGAACGCACATTGGTTAAAAAGACCTCACGGGGCTGCCTCGGAGTCGACTCTGAGGCGAACCCTGAACGCGGCCCAGCTTTCGACAGCACTACTCTGTAAACACGCAGGGCTTCCCGGGTAAAGAGGCGCCACCTGGTGGCGACTTGGGCAGTCAGCGGCCGACGGCCCAGCCTCGCTCTCGGCCACCACCCGAGTATTACCCCGGTAACCATGGAAACCATCCGGGCACTGCGCTATGTGTAGACTGGTCCCTGGTTACTGGTGAATAGCCAGTACACTATGGGAACCATCCGGGCACTGCGCTATGTGTAGACTGGTCCCTGGTTACTGGTGAATGGCCAGTACACTATGGAAACCATCCAGGCACTGCGCTATGTGTAGACTGGTCCCTGGTTACTGGTGAATGGCCAGTACACTATGGAACCATCCGGGCACTGCGCTATGTGTAGACTGGTCCCTGGTTACTGGTGAATGGCCAGTACACTATGGAAACCATCCTAGCACTGCGCTATGTGTAGACTGCTCCCTGGTTACCGGTGAATGGCCAGTACACTATCGGAACCATCCGGGGACTGCGCTACGTGTAGACTGGTCCCTGGTTACTGGTGAATGGCCAGTACACTATGGAAACCATCCTAGCACTGCGCTATGTGTAGACTGCTCCCTGGTTACCGGTGAATGGCCAGTACACTATCGGAACCATCCGGGGACTGCGCTACGTGTAGACTGGTCCCTGGTTACTGGTGAATGGCCAATACACTATGGGAACCATCAGGGCACTGCGCTATGTGTAGACTGGTCCCTGGTTACTGGTGAATGGCCAGTACACTATGGAAACCATCCGGGCACTGCGCTCTGTGTAGACTGGTCCCTGGTTACTGGTAAATGTCCAGTACATGCTCCCTCCCATTCACCAATGAAGCGGAAGTCTTACTATACCCGCCACCCTCAGAAAGTGAACTCCGAAGAGGAAACTGTCGACGCAATGTCAGTCGCCCCCCCCACTGGACGCGATGTCCGAATCAGTAGAGCGGAGGGACATCGGGAGTTCGATTCCCGGTCGAGTCAAACCAATGACGTAAAAAGTTGATATGTGTTGCTTCCTCGGTTGGTGCTCGGCATTAATAGGATACGGGAAGGACCGGTTAGCTCAGTGTCAGGATAACGTGACTGAGTGGGATATCAATTTTAAAGTCATCGGTTTGACTCGACCGGGAACCGAACTCCCCACCTTCCGCCCGCGAGGCCCGTGCTCTACCGATTAGGCCGCTGCGCCCGGTGATGATGATGATGATGGAGGTGATGCTGATGGCAATGGAGGTGGCTATGGTAATGGTGATGAGGATGAAGATGGTATTATAATGGAATTATCCCTTCTGGTCACCTCGCCTCCCATCTCCAACACTCTCGGTTCCCTCACCCTATTTACCATCCTGGTACCCCGGCCTCCCCTCCATTCCCAACTTGTCCCGCTTCCTCCAACCTCTCTCTGCATCCCATCCCATCCCCTCCTTTCGCTTTCCTTCCATTCATTTCCCCTCCATTCCCACCCCTCCCCCGGCCATCCCAGCAGGCGATGGTGTTCTCTGTGGCGGAGTGGTTAGAGTGTCTGACTTTTTTCTAGGTCGGACTCCTAATCTGAAGGTCGGTGGTTCGATTCCCCGTGCCCCCATCTCTGCCAATTTGGATTTCCACCGCTGTGTAGAACCTGCAGCGTCATCAAAGGCCAGTTGCTCTCATACCATGCCTATGTGGTGTGGGAGGTTAAAAATCCCTTGGGTCGGTAAAAGTGTAGACTCGGGCTTTCTATCGACAAACTGTCTAATAGTGAAAACAAGTCTATTCAGACTTATCCATGATAGGCAGTATAAATCTTCCAAGATCACACCCCCCGTCCCTCCCCCTTCCTCCTCCCCCCCAGATTAATGTCACTACTAACCGTGCCACTAAACCATACAAATACCACCAGCTCCTGAAAATTTAAACGCTCTCCCTTCCCTCCCCCCCCCCCCCCTTCATGGCCGTTTAATACGTGTCCCTGTTACACATACGCATGCGCGGACGCTGCGCAAAACCAGTGCCATCTACAGTCACAAACCAGAACGGCAATTGTAGCATTCCCCAGCGACAAAAAAAAACCTCAACACAGACACATTAAAAAAAAGCCATGGAGAAGTAATGCCAAGTGGCAGGTATTTTGGATGAGAGGCGACCCATTTGTCATTCGCCATTTGCCATTTGTCATTTGTCATTTGCCGCTCTGACCGGGCTATTCCGTCGCCCAGTAATGGCATTGCCTTCTGGGTAACTGCTAAAAGGGTGGATGAGGTGCACACGCCAGCACCAGCGCAGGGAACCAGCAGCGGGCGGACGCGCGCTGCAGAGTCTGCGGTGAGTGGCGCCACCTTCTAACCACCCTGCTTAGGTCCTCTAATCCTCCCTTGCAGTCGGTAGGGGGCGTGGTGGGGGTGGGGAGGGAGGAGAGGGAGGGGGGGGGGAGGGCCTGCCCGGTGCTGTAGGTGAACCTGGTTGCAGCACGTGAAAAAGAGTCTCCACCCCCAGTAAAATGCTAAATCAGTAAATGCTTCCGGTGTGTTTGTTGTTGTTTTACGTCCTAGCAACATCTAAGGTCATATCAGGATGGGTACCAACTTGTGACAGTGTCCACTCTTGGTGACTTTATAGTGCTGCCCCACTGGGAGACCAGGCCACCAGCACCATGAACTGATATCCAGTTGCGTCACATTATCCTGATACTGAGCCAAACAGTCCTTGCACTATGCTAATAATGCCGAGCGCCAGGCTAGGAAGTGACAAGTATCAATTTTTAAGTCATTGGTTTGACTCGACCAGGGTTTGAACCCATGAACGCATGGGTTCAGATCCCCCGATCTCTCAAAACAGGAGACGGACGCTCAACGCATTCGGCCACCCCGTCTGGTCGCTTTGGGTTTGGCACATTTCCAAAGCCGGTCAATGCTTGCTCGCGATGTCTCCAATGTAATGCAATCAGAATTGAAAATTTCATAATTTCCAAAAACCAGACGAGATGGCCGAATGAGTTGAGCATCCCTTAAAAATTTATATGTGTCACTTCCTAGCCAGGCGCTCGGCATTATTAGGATAGGGCAAGGACTGGTTGGCTCAGTGTCAGGATAATATGACTGAGTGGGATATCAGCTGATGATTCTGGTGGCCTGGTCTCCGAGTGGGGCAGCACTATAAAGTCACCATGAGTGTGCACTGTCACAAGTCAGTACCCATCCTTATTTGACCTTAGATGTCGCTAGGACGTAAAACAAGAACACAAACAAAAACAAAATAATTTCCATAAAGAATCCCCGCCCGATTCAAATGAATAAAAACTACATTCCCTCCCTGATGACGTTCTTATTCTGGATTATACATGGGTCTGAGATAGCGAGGCTATTGGGTGGTGCTGAGGATTGGTTGGTTGTTGGAGTTTTACGTCCTAGCAACATCTAAGGCCATATCAGGACGGGGTGTTGAGGATGTGAGAAATATTCCAAACTGCGCGTGGATTGCAGCTCACAGGTGGTCGTTTCAGAAGCCCGGCACGCATGACCTTATGGGCCCCTCACGAGTCGCCACCTGCCGACAGTATATTGCAAAAAGGCGTTGCAACGAAAGTCGCCCATTGCGCGTCTTGTTTATGTCGGGCCCGTGTTCGCTGAGTGCAGCGAAGGATGGGCTACGAGACTAACTAGATTCCCTACCGGCAGAGGGGGCAATTGGGGTGTAATTTACTGAGTGTGGGGTGTGTGTGCTGTGTGTGGGTGTGTGGAGGTGTGTGTGGGTGTGGAAGGCGTGTGTGTTGGTGTGTGTGGGTGTGGGTGTGTGTGGAGGTGTGTGTGGGTATGGAAGGCGTGTGTGGGCGTGGGTGTGTGTGGGTGTGGGGGACAGTGTGGTATGTGTTTGTTTGTTTGTTTGGAATCTCCGGCCTAGTAACATCTAAGGTCATATCAGGACATGTACCAACTTGTTTGTTTATTTGTTGGGGTTTTACATCCTAGCAACATCTTAGGTCATATTAGGACATCTACCAACTTGTTTGTTGGGGTTTTAACATCCTAGCAACATCTAAGGTCATATCAGGATGGATACCGACTTATGACAGTGTGCACTCCCTGGCAACATCTACGTTCATATCAGGATGTGTACGAACTTGTGACAGTGCGCATTCGTGGCAAATTTATCGTCCTGCTCCATTGGGAGACCAGGCCACTTATATCGTGACCCAATAACCCACTCAGTCACATTATCCTAACACTCAGCAAACCAGTCCTTGCCCTATCCTAGCAATGTCGAGCACCAGACTAGGCCTTAAGTTGGACAGCCAACTAAACTACAACCTATGTATAAATAAAATTATCCAAAAAGTAAACCACAAACTGTGGCTATTTGCAAAGCTAAGAGACTACATGACACAAGAAATGCCAATAAAAATCTTCAAGGGCATGGTGCTCCCCTATTTTGACTATGGGGATGTAAACTACATGGGTGCGAAAAAAGAACTTTAAAAAAAACTGCGAAAACTGCAGAACAGAGCCCTGAAAATCTGCCTCAGAGTAGACAAGCTGCACCCCACCTATGACATACACAAAAGAACCAAAGTAAAATTACTAGAAAATAGGAGAATAATTCATTTGAAAACATTAACATATAGCTATAGTCAAAGCAATAAACTCCTAACAAAACCACAAAGGGCTACTAGAGCAAATAATGCGCCACTACTAAAGCAGACCAGAAGCCAAATAAAACCTCATGAGAGAAGCACGCTGGAAATGGCTGCCAAGGTGTGGAATGCCCAAATGGTAAAGGAACGACAAATTCCTGACCTAAAAACATACAAAAAATATGTGTGCAAAATAAGGCTAGGAAACCCCCACTAAGCTGCACTGCAAAGGGGCATGTGATATGTCACGGCCCACCAGCGGGACGCCCAATGGAAGGTAACCATGCCAAAAGTAGCCAGATAGAACACGACACAGCTACATAAAAGCCTATGATATGTAAATAGGAGTAGGCTAGTCTAGTCGTAAGAGTAGACAAAAATCAAATACATATATGCCAAGAAAATTTTAAAATCTAACATAGCCTACTAACCGTACCAACCAACTATCTATCTGCTACTGAAATGCAGGCAATCAAATACCTTATCAGCAGCTACTGTGTGGTAAGATAACACCAACACTACAGCTGGCCAGCATTGAAAACAAGCCTGGGTACCCGGGCTGATATGCTATGGACAGTATAAATACAGCCTCAATAAAAAAAAGATATACAAAAAGGCTAGGTAGCGACGCGTATCCATTTTGTAAGTCCTGAGTTCCACCCTGCTCGCTCCCAGACGACCAAATCGTCCACCACATCCGGTCAATGGCGTGTCTTAACATATATTTTTTTGTGATGAATTTCTTTAACCTGCCCATAACGGATAAGTGTGCCAGCACTTGTTTTCACCGCTGGGCAGCACTTGTCGAATATGAATTCCTTTGAATTCTATTTCAGTAATGAATTCGTGCTGTAAACAGTAGGCGGCGCCACGTCACGTGTCTACACAGCGTTCAGTTGACACAGTTACCGCGCAGAGGATGCGTGCGCATACATATCTTATTAGAGGATGTACATAAAGGATGTCACGAGCATTAGGGTCATTTCCAAGCACTCCCCCCCCACACACACACACTCGTATGTCACGTGGTGTGTGCTGACCCTCACACACCCAGCACTGCGCCGTATTGTTGCTACTTCCGTATATACTCCATGGTGTCCTGTAATGTGTTGTACACATGGTGCTACTGTAGAGTACAGTATAAATGTTACTACTTTGTTATTGCTACTGTAGAGTACAGTATAAATGTTACTACTTTAGTGTACAGTATAAATGTTACTACCTTATCTCACTGCATAGATATTGCTACTGTAGAGTACAGTATAAATGTTAATACTTTAGGATACAGTATAAAAGTTACTAATTTATCTCACTGCATAGATATTGCTACTGTAGAGTACAGTATAAATGGTATTACTTTAGTGTACAGTATAAATGTTACTACTTTATCTCACTGCATAGATATTGCTACTGTAGAGTACAGTATAAATGTTACTACTTTAGTGTACAGTATTAATGTTACTACTTTATCTCACTGCATAGATATTGCTACTGTAGAGTACAGTATAAATGTTACTACTTTAGTGTACAGTATAAATGTTACTACTTTATCTCACTGCATAGATATTGCTAATGTAGAGTACAGTATAAATGGTACTACTTTAGTGTACAGTATAAATGTTACTACTTTAGCTCACTGCATAGATATTGCTACTGTAGAGTACAGTATAAATGTTACTACTTTGATATTGCTACTGTAGAGTACAGTATAAATGTTACTACTTTAGGATACAGTATAAATGTTACTACTTTATCTCACTACATAGATATTGCTACTGTAGAGTACAATATAAATGTTACTACTTTAGTGTACAGTATAAATGTTACTACTTTTTCTCACTGCATAGATATTGCTACTGTAGAGTACAGTATAAATGTTACTACTTTGATATTGCTACTGTAGAGTACAGTATAAACGTTACTACTTTAGTGTACAGTATAAATGTTACTACTGTATCTCACTGCATAGATATTGCTACTGTAGAGTACAGTATAAATGTTACTACTTTAGTGTACAGTATAAATGTTACTACTTTATCTCACTGCATAGATATTGCTACTGTAGAGTACAGTATAAATGTTACTACTTTAGTGTACAGTATAAATGTTACTACTTTATCTCACTGCATAGATATTGCTACTGTAGAGTACAGTATAAATGTTACTAACTTAATGTCATCTATACATAGTATTACTAGTGTAATGAACTGGATAAATGTTACTACATTAGTGTACAGTATAAATATTACTACTTATCATACTGCATAAATGTCATTACAATAGTACACTGTATAAATATTATTACTGCAATGAACTGTACACTGTTATACCTTAGTGTACCACATCAATAGTACTACTTAGTTTTCTGTATAAATGTTACTACCTATCTGTACTGCATAAATGTTACTACCTTTGCATACTGTATAATGTTAATACCTTAGTGTACTGTATAAATCTTACTACCATAGTGTATGGTATAAATGTTACTACTGTAGTGCACTGTACAAATGTTATTACCTTAGTACACCATATGATTATTAATACTGTAGTGAAATGCATAGTGTTACTACCTCAATGTACTGTATAAATATTACTAATGTAGTGAAATGCATGTTACTACCTCAATGTACTGTATAAATATTACTAATGTAGTGAAATGCATAATGTTACTACCTCAATGTACTGTATAAATATTACTAATGTAGTGAAATGCATAATGCTACTACCTCAATGTAGTGCATACTTGTTACTACTGTCATCATCATCATCCTGTCAGTCGCAATGCGATAAAGCCTCCTTTAATTATTTAACCGCTGCTGATTTCATGCGGTTGTACATTTCATAAAAGCTGCTTGCAAAGTGTTGAACTGCTGCTGGCTTTTGCAAGTTACTAGCGGCACTCTCTCGGGGAGCAAATAGAGGTCTCACACCGGCAAGAACACGTCAAGACAAGCACAATTTAAACTAGGCTGGTCAGGAGATACTGGGAGTTCCATTCATCACTGCCCTTAATGCTGCCATGGTAACATGGTTTTCTGTTAGGGTTTCCTCCCTTAGCCTTTGGTTCTATCAAGAACCTGTACCACAAGGCAGTAGTTTACAACTTTGCAAGGCCGGGGTGTCAAACTCCCTGAGGCATTTTAGCACCTACCGTATCAGAGGTACTGCAAAACCCACATACACTACTATAAATACTACTAATGTAGTGAAATGCATGTTACTACCTCAATGTACTGTATAAATATTACTAATGTAGTGAAATGTATAATGTTACTACCTCAATGTACTGTATAAATATTACTAATGTAGTGAAATGCATAATGCTACTACCTCAATGTAGTGCATACTTGTTCCCTACCGGCAGAGGGGGCAGTTGGGGTGTAATTTACTGAGTGTGGGGTGTGTGTGCTGTGTGTGGAGGTGTGTGTGGGTGTGGAAGGCATGTGTGTTGGTGTGTGTGGGTGTGGGTGTGTGTGGAGGTGTGTGTGGGTATGGAAGGCGTGTGTGGGCGTGGGTGTGTGTGGGTGTGGGTGACAGTGTGGTATGTGTTTGTTTGTTTGTTTGGAATCTCCGGCCTAGTAACATCTAAGGTCATATCAGGACATGTACCAACTTGTTTGTTTATTTGTTGGGGTTTTACATCCTAGCAACATCTTAGGTCATATTAGGACATCTACCAACTTGTTTGTTGGGGTTTTAAAATCCTAGCAACATCTAAGGTCATATCAGGATAGATACCGACTTATGACAGTGTGCACTCCCTGGCAACATCTACGGTCATATCAGGATGTGTACGAACTTGTGACAGTGCGCATTCGTGGCGAATTTATCGTCCTGCTCCATTGGGAGACCAGGCCACTTATATCGTGACCCAATAACCCACTCAGTCACATTATCCTAACACTCAGCAAACCAGTCCTTGCCCTATCCTAGCAATGTCGAGCACCAGACTAGGCCTTAAGTTGGACAGCCAACTAAACTACAACCTATGTATAAATAAAATTATCCAAAAAGTAAACCACAAACTGTGGCTATTTGCAAAGCTAAGAGACTACATGACACAAGAAATGCTAATAAAAATCTTCAAGGGCATGGTGCTCCCCTATTTTGACTATGGAGATGTAATACATGGGTGCGAAAAAAGAACTTTAAAAAAAACTGCAAATACTGCAGAACAGAGCCCTGAAAATCTCCCTCAGAGTAGACAAGCTGCACCCCACCTATGACATACACAAAAGAACCAAAGTAAAATTACTAGAAAATAGGAGAATAATTCATTTGAAAACATTAACATATAGCTATAGTCAAAGCAATAAACTCCTAACAAAACCACAAAGGACTACTAGAGCAAATAATGTGTCACTACTAAAGCAGACCAGAAGCCAAATAAAACCTCATGAGAGAAGCACGCTGGAAATGGCTGCCAAGGTGTGTAATGCCCAAATGGTAAAGGAACAACAAATTCCTGACCTAAAAACATACAAAAAATATGTGTGCAAAATAAGGCTATGAAACCCCCACTAAGCTGCACTGCAAAGGGGCATGTGATATGTCACGGCCCACCAGCGGGACGCCCAATGGAAGGTAACCATGCCAAAAGTAGCCAGATAGAACACGACACAGCTACATAAAAGCCTATGATATGTAAATAGGAGTAGGCTAGTCTAGTCGTAAGAGTAGACAAAACTCAAATACATATATGCGAAGAAAATTTTAAAATCTAACATAGCCTACTAACCGTACCAACCAACTATCTATCTGCTACTGAAATGCAGGCAATCAAATACCTTATCAGCAGCTACTGCGTGGTAAGGTAACACTAACACTACAACTGGCCAGCATTGAAAACAAGCCTGGGTACCCGGGCTTATATGCTATGGACAGTATAAATACAGCCTCAATAAAAAAAGATATACAAAAAGGCTACGTAGCGGCGTGTATCCATTTTGTAAGTCCTGAGTTCCACCCTGCTCGCTCCCAGACGACCAAGTCGGCCACCACATCCAGTCAATGGCGTGTCTTAAAATATTTTTTTTTGTGATGAATTTATTTACCACGCCCATAACGGATAAGTGTGCCAGCACTTGTTTTCACCGCTGGGCAGCACCTGTCGAATATGAATTCCTTTGAATTCTATTTCAGTAATGAATTTGTGCTGGTGGTGTGTGGGCAAACAGTAGGCGGTGCCACGTCACGTGTCTACAGAGCGTTCAGTTGACACAGTTACCGCGCAGAGGATGCGTGTGCATACATATCTTATTAGGGGATGTACATAAAGGATGTCACGGACATTAGGGTCATTTCCAAGCACCCCCTCCCCCCCCCCCACACACACACTCGTATGTCACGTGGTGTGTGCTGACCCTCACACACCCAGCACTACGCCGTATTGTTGCTACCTCCGTATATACTCCATGGTGTCCTGTAATGTGTTGTACACATGGTGCTACTGTAGAGTACAGTATAATTGTTACTACTTTGATATTGCTACTGTAGAGTACAGTATAAATGTTACTACTTTAGTTTACAGTATAAATGTTACTACTTTATCTCACTGCATAGATATTGCTACTGTAGAGTACAGTATAAATGTTACTAACTTAATGTCATCTATACATAGTATTAGTAGTGTAATGAACTGGATAAATGTTACTACTTTAGTGTACAGTATAAATATTACTACTTATCATACTGCATAAATGTCATTACATTAGTACACTGTATAAATATTACTGCTGCAATGAACTGTATACTGTTATACCTTAGTGTACCACATCAATAGTACTACTTAGTTTACTGTATACATGTTACTACCTATCTGTACTGTATAAATGTACTGCATACTGTATAATGTTAATACCTTAGTGTACTGTATAAATCTTACTACCGTAGTGTATGGTATAAATGTTACTACTGTAGTGCACTGTACAAATGTTATTACCTTAGTACACCATATGATTATTAATACTGTAGTGAAACGTATAATGTAACTACCTCAATGTACCATATAAATATTATTAATGTAGTAAAATGTATAATGTTACTGCCTCAACGGACTGTATAAATATTACTAATGTAGTGAAATGCATAGTGTTACTACATTAATGTACAGTATAAATATTACTAATGTAGTGAAATGTATAATGTTACTACCTCAATGTACTGTATACATATTACTAATGTAGTGAAACGTATAATGTAACTACCTCAATGTACCATATAAATATTATTAATGTAGTGAAATGTATAATGTTACTGCCTCAATGGACTGTATACATATTACTAATGTAGTGAAATGCATAGTGTTACTACATTAATGTACAGTATAAATATTACTAATGTAGTGAAATGCATAATGTTACTACCTCAATCTACTGTATAAATATTACTAATGTAGTGAAATGCATGTTACTACCTCAATGGACTGTATAAATATTATTAATGTAGTGAAATGCATAATGCTACTACCTCAATGTAGTGCATACTTGTTACTACTGTCATCATCATCATCCTGTCAGTCGCAATGCGACAAAGCCTCCTTTAATTATTTAACCGCTGCTGATTTCATGCGGTTGTACATTTCATAAAAGCTGCTTGCAAAGTGTTGAACTGCTGCTGGCTTTTGCAAGTTACTAGCGGCACTCTCTCGGGAAGCAAATAGAGGTCTCACACCGGCAAGAACACGTCAAGACAAGCACAATTTAAACTAGGCTGGTTGGGAGATGTTGGCAGTTCCATTCATCACCGCCCTTAATGATGCCATGGTAACATGGTTTTCTGTTAGGGTTTGCT
The DNA here is from genome assembly GCA_030323885.1 of Branchipolynoe longqiensis. NCBI lineage: Eukaryota > Metazoa > Annelida > Polychaeta > Phyllodocida > Polynoidae > Branchipolynoe > Branchipolynoe longqiensis. Next base: position 115,234,038 of record CM059189.1, read on the forward strand.
CCCTTAGCCTTTGGTTCTATCAAGAACCTGTACCACAAGGCAGTAGTTTACAACTTTGCAAGGCCGGGGTGTCAAACTCCCTGAGGTATTTTAGCACCTACGGTATCAGAGGTACTGCAATACCCACATACACTACTATACGTACTACTGTTGTGAACTATATAATGTCACTAGTAATACTACCTTAATGTACTGTGTACTTGTTACTACTGTAGTGAACTATATAATGTCAGTAGTAATACTACCTTAATGTACTGTGTACTTGTTACTATTCTAATGAACTATATAAAGTCACTAGTAATACTACCTTAATGTACTGTATACTTGTTACTACTGTCATGAAATATATAATGTCACTAGTGATACTACCTTAATGCACTGTATACTTGTTACTATTCTAATGAACTATATAAAGTCACTAGTAATACTACCTTAATGTACTGTATACTTGTTACTACTGTCATGAAATATATAATGTTACTAGTAATACTTGGTATGCAGGTATTGCAGGTATAGCAATACCTCAGGGAGTTTGACGCCCCTGCCTTGCAGAGTTGTAAACCACTGCCTTGTGGTACAGGTCCTTGACAGAACCGAAGGCTAAGGGAGCAAACCCTAAACAGAAAACCATGTCACTGTGGGCAGCATTAAGGGCGGTTGATGTATGGAACTCCCAACATCTCCCGGACCAGCGACTGCAGGGACAAATAGTTTTGCGCCTGTCTTGACATGTTCTTGCCGGTGCGAAACCTCTATTTGCTCCCCGAGAGAGTGCCGCTGGTAACTTGCAAAAGCCAGCAGCACTTCAACACTTTTGCAGGCAGCTTTCATGAAATGTACAACTGCACAAAAAATGGAGAGCGGCAGTCAAGTAATGAAAGCAGTCTTTGTCGCATCGCGACCGACAGCATGATGATGATGATGACTAGTAATACTACCTTAAAGTTGCATAGTCCGATGGTTTAGAATTTCTGTATTTTTTCTGAGATAAATATATTAGATCGATCACTAGTATCTACTTTACATTAGTTCAAAGTTACTTTTATTTTAAATGGTAAACTTTTGACAATATTTGAGTGCAAACATGAAAAATTAGTTTTGGCAAGCTTGCCAAAACTCTGACACCATAGACTTCTGCAGTAACATGTTCTATTAAATTGACTCACTATTGCATTCTACGCAGAAACAAATGATTAATAAGTGCACCAGTATCTAAGTTAGATATGTAGAATCAAATTTAGATAATTGGTTTGGTTTTGAAAATTTGATATTTCATCGGACTATGCAACTTTAATGTACTGCATAAATATTACTAATGTCAATATGTATCTCTCCGGTGCTAAGCCCCATATCGGAAAATAACTGCTTATTAAAAGCTCAAAATGGACATTTAAATAACACAAGTAACACTTTAGACTGGACAGTCATCGACTTAAATGAAGGCATGGCTAGATGTGAATAATGGCGCGCCAGTTGCTGAGTCAGTCAATTCAGGGTAAATAACTTGACATAATTTGATGAATCCATTGCATCTAGGCCTCTCCTCCCGCCAGTGAGTGTCACGTGACGTGGTTAGACACAAGGCAGCCACTCACTTAGACCCTCTCTCCTCGTGCCATTTAGGCCGATTCAATCAGACGGCCTTGTAATAAATGAGGTTATGTTGACGGGTGGCTGGCAGTCTGAGAGCCGGTATTGACTGATCGCTCTTTGTAACCGTCAATGAATCCCAGTCGCTATCATCCCCGCGCAGATTATTCATAATCATTGATAACACCCCTTCCTCCTCCCCTCCCGCCATCCACCCATCGCCCTGCTCTCAAGGGTGGTGACGGCCTCCCTATCTGGGCAATCAGTCAGTGTCATGATCGACATTCTCCCCTGACGACAAGTAGGTCAGGCCGTGCCGGGCGATGCGGCTGCGTCTCCGGTGAACGGCGCGGCGGTGTTGGCGGTGTCAATGCGGCCGTGGTTGACACTGCACCCGCCGCTGATATGATAGAGACCGCGTGAGACTGCGTGATGCGTGTCTTTGTGTGTGTGTATGTTTGTATGTGTGTGTTTGTTTGTGTGGTAGATATATCGGTGTCAAACTGACAATTCCACTGACACTGACATCTGACAGCTGCTCGCACCGACAAACTCTACAAATGCGCCGCGCGTCGAGCCGATACTCACTGACAGCTTTGTGACAGAGAGCCTGTGACAGCGGCCCGCCTTGTGCACTACTCACACTCACCTGACAGTGACGGGAGCAGATCGGGGCAGAGTGGGGCAGAGTGGGGCAGTGTCCGGGAGGCTCTCTGCAGACAGGACGGGTGCGGGTTGTGGTGTGTAATCCTGACGGCTCCGTGACGGCGGTCTCCGGCTGTCACACGCTGTCACACACGGCGCGCTCCGGCACCTCAGCCCGTCCGACCGGCGGCAGGGGAAGGCGCTGTTGAACTGACCGCCCGACCGAGCTGCTGCGGCAACCTGCAGCGGGAAGCCTGGCAGCAGCCGCCGCCTTCACCAGCACGGCACGCCCCGCAACAGCAGCGGGGAGCGGGGGGAGGGAGGGGCGGCGGGGTGGATAAAGGAGGGGAGGGGGTGGGGGAAGGGGCGGAGATGGGGAGGGTGGAGGGGAAGGGGGCGGGGAAGTGGATAGAGAGGGAATGGGGAGGGGGAGGGGAGGGCGGAGTTGGGGGGAGGAGGAAAGAGGAGGGTCTGGGGAGGGAGGGGAGGAGGAGGGGGAGGGGAGGGCGGATGTGGTGGGAGGAGGGGGAGGAGTTGGGGAGCGGGAGGGTAGGGGAGGGTAGGGGGATGGAGGGAGGGGAGGGGAAGGAAAGAGGGTGGGCTAGCGTGTGGGTGTGGGTGTGGGTGGGTGGGTGTGGGTGGGTGTGGGTGCATGTCTGTCGGGGTGCGGGAGTGGAGGGAGTGGCTGAGCAGGGTGGGGCACGGCGGGGAGTTTCGGGGCGGAGCGGGGCGGGGTGGGGCGGGGCGGGCGGGGCTGGGGTGAGGAGCTGCCCGGAGCAGCTGGTGGTGACATGCGCATTGCCTTAAACGCACGACCAGCGACCTCCCTACCGCTGCCACCCAGAGAGGGACGCGGGAGGTGTGTGTGTGTGCAGGGGGTGGGGTGCTGATAGGCCTAAATGAGGGAGGAGAGCAGTGGATGGAAGGAGGGGAGGACGGTTGGTATTCTCCACAACAGGCATAGTAAGTGTGGGAGGTCGGCAACTGATAATAACTACAGGCTATGCACATGAACCTCGACGCACACGCACACGCACACGCACAAGTACACGCAAAGCACAGACGCAAAGCACAGACACAAGCACACACACACACGCAAGCACACACATACATACACACCCACACACGCGCACGGACGTACACATACACAAGCACACACACAAGCACACAAGCACATATGCATGCACGTACACACGCACACGCGCACACGCACACAAGCACACACAAGCACACACATGCATATGCACACACGAGCACACATACACGCACACACAAGCACATGCATGCATGTGCACGCATATGCACACACACTCACACAAGCACACACACACACATATGGATACACAAGCGCATAACTCATGCATGCGGTCACAAATAACAATGTCAATGAGTAATAAGACACGCAAGGACTGGTTGGCTCAGTGTCAGGATAACATGACTGAGTGGGATATTGGGTCATGGCGCTGGCGACCTATTTCGGAGTGGGGCAGCACTATGATTAGTATTAAGTCACCAAGAGCCCACACTGTCCTAGGTTGGTACCGTCCTGATATGAGCTTAGATATTGCCAGGATGTCAAACATCCAACCGGCATATTATTAGTTATATGTATTTTATAAACAATTATCTAGATTTAATTCTACATATCTAACTTAGATACTGGCGCACTTATTAAGCATTTGTCACCACATAGAAGGGAATAGTGAGTCAATTCAATAGAACCTGTCACTGCATAAGCTTATGGTGTCAGAGTTTTGTTGTGCTTGCCAAAACTAATTTGACATGTTTGCACTTCAAAAATCTCAAAAGTTAGCCATTTAAAATAAAAGTTACTTCAAACTAAAGTAAAGTAGATTATAAAGACCAAATCTCAGAAAAATTACAGAAACTCAAACCCATCGGACTATGCAACTTAAAATTAACTACTTATGAAATTGGAGTCGACTGTAGTGGAAATACACCCTGATTCTATCAATGTCCGCAAATTTGCTGCCAGAATCAAACTGAAAACTTGATTGCTCATGAATATATATTATTTTTAAGTTTGTGATCGTCCTTTTGAAATAAAAATCAGGGTTTTATATAGATTGTTTATAGATTTTTTATTGATTTTCTTTAGTATTCCCCCCCCCCCTCCATTCTCTCCGCCACCCTCATTCACATTCCTTCCCTCCTCCCTATCCAACACCCTCCCTCTGCCACACTCCAACACCCTCCCTCCTCCCTATCCAACACCCTCCCTCTGCCACACTCCAACACCCTCCCTCCTCCCTATCCAACACCCTCCCTCTCCCACACTCCAACACCCTCCCTCTCCCACACTCCAACACCCTCCCTCTCCCACACTCCAACACCCTCCCTCTCCCCCACTCCAACACCCTCCCTCTCCCCCACTCCAACACCCTCCCGCTCCCACATTCCAACACCCTCCCTCTGCCACACTCCAACACCCTCCCTCTCCCACACTCCAACACCCTCCCTCTGCCACACTCCAAAACCCTCCCTCTCCCACACTCCAACACCCTCCCTCTCCCACACTCCAACACCCTCCCTCTCCCACACTCCAACACCCTCCCTCTCCCACACTCCAACACCCTCCCTCTCCCACACTCCAACACCCTCCCTCTGCCACACTCCAACAACCTCCCTCTCCCACACTCCAACACCCTCCCTCTCCCACACTCCAACACCCTCCCTCTCACTCCCACACTCCAACACCCTCCCTCCTGCCACACTCCAACACACCCTCCCTCTCCCACACTCCAACACCCTCCCTCTCCCACACTCCAACACCCTCCCTCTCCCCACACTCCAACAACCCCTCCCTCTCTCCCACACTCCAACACCCTCCCTCTCCCACACTCCAACACCCTCCCTCTCCCACACTCCAACACCCTCCCTCTCCCTCCCACACTCCAACACCCTCCCTCTCCCACACTCCAACACCCTCCCTCTCCCACACTCCAATCCACCCTCCCTCACTCCCACACTCCAACACCCTCCCTCTCCCACACTCCACACACCCCTCCCCTCTGCCACACTCCAACACCCTCCCTCTCCCACACTCCAACACCCTCCCTCTCCCACACTCCAACACCCCTCCCTCTCCCACACTCCAACACCCTCCCTCTCCCACACTCCAACACCCTCCTTCCTCTCCCACACTCCAACACCCTCCCTCTCCCACACTCCAACACCCCTCCCTCTCCCACACTCCAACACCCTCCCCTCTCCCACACTCCAACACCCTCCCTCTCCCACACTCCAACACCCTCCCTCTCCCACACTCCAACACCCTCCCTCTCCCACACTCCAACACCCTCCCTCTCCCACACTCCAACACCCTCCCTCTCCCACACTCCAACACCCTCCCTCTCCCACACTCCAACACCCTCCCTCTCCCACACTCCAACACCCTCCCTCTCCCACACTCCAACACCCTCCCTCTGCCACACTCCAACACCCTCCCTCTCCCACACTCCAACACCCTCCCTCTCCCACACTCCAACACCCTCCCTCTCCCACACTCCAACACCCTCCCTCTCCCACACTCCAACACCCTCCCTCTCCCACACTCCAACACCCTCCCTCTCCCACACTCCAACACCCTCCCTCTCCCACACTCCAAAACCCTCCCTCTCCCACACTCCAACACCCGCCCTCTCCCACACTCCAAAACCCTCCCTCTCCCACACTCCAACACCCTCCCTCTCCCACACTCCGACACCCTCCCTCTCCCACACTCCAACACCCTCCCTCTCCCAACCTCCTCCACTCTTGACCCTGCTCCCCCACCCTTCCCAGTCCCCCCCCCCCATAACCCCTCAAACCCCTCTCCATTCCTTTCCCCCACTGCCCTGACCATTCTCTTCCTCTTTGCTCCCCTTTCCATTTCTCACTCCACCTGTCCTCTCCATTTAACAGTTTAAAATATATTAATTTTTAAATCAGGGGCGGGCGATTTTTCACGCATGGGCGGGGACGATCACCAATTTTCTTTTTATTTGGCCTTATTATTTGTGCTTGAATCAATAATAGCTCCAGAAATAAGTACGAATATCAGCGACAATAAATAGGCCTGTGTCCTAATTCGGAAAATCCTAAATAGTTGCCTTCATTCCAAAAGGTTACATTTAGGCCGATTTTCACTTCTTTTGACGAACGCCTGAGGAAGCGCTTGTTTCAGGAATCCTTGGAGATGTTGCGTAAAAGAAGCCAAAGCCTTTGGTGTTGTTAACATTTGATTCTGGAGCCAAAGGCAATTCCATTAATTTTCTTAGTGTTCACAAATTGGCTAATTAAGACAGCGCCACGCATTTCGGATTTAACACTCATTAAGTGCACATCAAGTCATTATTTGAACAGCACATGCTACTTACTTTCTTGGGTGGTTTTTTTCTCTTCACAAATGAGGCCTTTATTTCTAATTTTAGGTAAAACTTGCTGCTTGTTTTTCGGAGTCGATCCTCCAGTGACTTTGCCATTTTGGGAAAGTTATATTCTTATTGTGTTTGGTGCTTTACATTGTTCGCAGCAGGGTGGTACTCCTTAGTGCGGACCAGACGGGATGGCTAAATGAGTTGAGCGTCCGTCTCCTGTTTTGGTAGATCGTGAGATTCTAACCTACGGCTTTGAACCCTGGTCGAGTCAAACCAATGACTTACAAATTGATACTTGTCGCTTCCTAGCCAGGCGCTTGGCATTATTAGGAATGGGCAAGGATTGGTTAGCTGAGTGTCAGGATAATGTGACTGAGTGGGATATCGGGTCATGCTGCTGGTTGCCTGGTCTCTCAGTGGGACAGCACTATAAAGTCGCCATGAGTGCACACTCTCACAAGTTGGTAGCCGTCCTGATATGACCTTAGATATTGCCAGGACTTAAAACCCCAACAACCAACCAACTCCTTAGTGATCTGTAAATAAAGTTCTGTGGCAGGGACTTATGGATATGACAAATAAAAGGCAGTTAATTAATGATGTCATTGAATGCCGGTGAATTCAGAGTTATTAAGCGCTGGTTGGTGAGGGGACATTCACGCTGCGACCTAGCGTGCGAATGTACCCAGAAGTGGGGTGACTGGTCCTCCCCCTATTCTTCACTATATACGCTGAACCCACTTTGACGCCATATATACACAATCGTGGTTCCCGATTACCAATCTTAATGGTGATTTTCCACTCCAATTTCTTCCAAATTAGGCTGCAGGGAAATTGTGCTGACAAATATTTTACAGGAGCAGGACATAGCTCAGGTGGTAGAGTGTCCACCTGTAAAGGTGTTGGTCATCCTATCGATCCTGCTCAGTGGGCCTATTTGCAGTCTGGGCTATTTTCTCTTCCAAGCAGTGGTCCACAACTGGTTCATCAAAGGCTGTGGTATGTGCTGTCCTGTCTGTGGGAAAGTGCAGAGTTCCTGAGTGATACCAAACTAGGGGAGATGGATCTTCCTGGGTATAAGAACAAAATGAGCCAAATCTTACAAAAGGTCAAGAACTCTTTCACAAATGAGAACTGATTCGAGACGAGAAAGCATTGAAACGAGGCTAGGCAGAGGCATTCATATTGCCAATCTGAACTGCCAAAGTCTTACAAACAAGTTAGACATAGTTCAAATGCACCTACTAATGTATAAGGCTGACATACTAACACTATCTGAAACCTGGTTAAATCGTAACTACACTCATAGTATGCTGAACTTACCAGGTTACTTGTTAATGCGTAAAAGATAGACAATCTAGAGGTGGTGGCATAGTCATCTATATAAAAAACAACCTAACAACAGATGACAAGCTAACAATACATAACAGCACTAGCAACAACCTAGAAGTAATATGGTCACTATGCTTGATTGATTGATTGGTGGTTGCTTTACGCCGTGTCGGCAGCATAGGCCATATTCACGGCGAGAAATGTTTGTTTTTTGTTCAAATCATCGCTTTTACATGTAAAAGCAGACAATCAATTATGTGCCAATAGACACTAATTAAATTAGAAAGCTCACAATCATATATTTGTGGTCAAGGGAAACAAATTCCCATAGAAAAAGAAAAGTTTTATAAATAATTGATAGAATCCATTTAGTAAACTATATAAGGTGGTACAGTCCAGCTGCCCTCAAAAAGGCTAAAATGTTTTCCTGGTCACTATGCCACTTTGATCAACAACAACACCTAGTGATAGCTAGTGTGTATAGACCCCCAACCGGGGATATAGATGAAATGCTAAAAGAATTAGAAAATAGCATAGAGATCATAGCACACAAAATAGAGAAATATTCATATCAACTTCAAAGAAAACTCAGAAGAGAAGCAGAAATTAAACATCCGCTTAAAAGGGTTAACTAGGCCTTAAACAGCTGATCACAGAAGATACCAGATTAAGTAAGAATAGCTCAGTGATTGACCTGATATTCACAAACTGTAATAACATTAGCAAATCAGGGGTAAAACACTGAGGAGTTAGTGATCATGAATTGATCTGGGCTACAAAAAAAGAAAAACAAAGCAGTACAGAGGTTTGAACTCTAAAATGCCATAAAGTAGATAAAATATGGGACCACATACACACACAAATAACGCACTACCTAGACAAGAGTTGCCCAATTAGAAAAATCTAAATTAAGCAGGACCAAGATCCATGGATAGATCAGCACATACTAGAATTGATCGGAAAAAAACAGAAACTGGGGAAAATAGCTGCAAATAGCAATAGCGAAGAGGGAAGAGAAAACTACATAGCAGCTAGAAAAGAAGTAACTAAGGCAGTCAGAAGTGCAAAGAAAACCTACAGAACAACTCAAGACTTGATCTGGGGTAACAATGCTAAAAGATTCTGGGATAATGTTGAAAAATTGATACCAAATAGTAAAGACAACAAGGAGATTTCACTCAATAGAGAAGATGGTACCACAATGAGTAACACCGAAACAGCCAACAAATTAAACAAACACTTCACTACCATAGGGATAAAATTATCTGAAAAATTCAGTGGTAATTGGACTACTAAAGAGAAAGCACTTACAAGACACATAAACTTATGCAAAACAACTACAAAAAAAGTAGTAAGAATATCAAATTCTCCAGACACAAACAAAGGCAGTGGGTTAAAACATATATCAAGTGAGATAATAAGAGATGTGTTTGTAGGAGTACCAGACATAATCTGTCATCTCTTCAATGAATCCTTCAAACAAGGCAAGTTCATAGAAAGCTGGAAAACTGCGAACATAAGACCATTATTCAAAAGCAGAGATAGACAGGATGTAGGGAACTATAGACCAATATCCAGACATTCACAACATGTCTAGGCAAGGGTGCTAGTAATCCAAGATGGCTGACCGCTGACCACTGACTGCTGAGTGAAGACGTCACGTGCACTCCCTCTATTCTACACGCACCCACACAAAGAACTGGCTGAGATTTCTGGCAAGAACTGACACTTGTTCTTCACTAGGTGGCGCCACCGTACCGACATGAACAGCCGACAGAATAAAGTTGGCACTGGGCCAAATAACGGTAGCCAGCAATGGCGTCATGATGACGCAGGGGTACAAGGGCCGAACCACTCTTGTTGGTGCTTTTTTGTTCCAAATTTGTATTCCAGTTAAATGACCTTTTTTTTCAGCATCTCAGTGTTTGTGTTCCGGTCTTAACAGTTATGGTGCAATTAAACTCTATCTAACAGGGGGGAAACAACATTTTTCTAACTGCATCTCATTCTCAAAATGTTATCTCCAACAACGTGACAATTAGGCAATTCACACAACCGATACATAAACCAACAAAGGGAAACCATACACCTAACCACTCCGTAAAGTAATGATCTAATCAATACACATGTATATGGGTCATTCTTTAAAACTGGGCATGAAAGTGTGACATGGAAACCAAAAGTGAAAACCTTCAAAATAATAGCAAAGACCCTTCCAAATAATAGGCTAATCCAAAGTCCTATGAAGGTTTGCATGTTGTGCATATGTCAGAGTTGAAAAAAATTAATTTCACTTTTTGAATTAGATCTTATACAGATTGAGCAATACATTAATATCACTCGTGTAACATGAAAATCAAAGACACTTCCATAACCTCATTTTAACATATACAACATAGTCAAACAAGATTTGATTGATTACTCTTAAGCAGACAAGGTTGTGACTTACAAGAAAATAAGTTTTTAAAAAGTTTGGCTACATGCATAGTGTAAATGTGTAAATTTTCACATTAGCACAAAATCATATAAGTAAACTTTAAATTTCTTTCTTCGGATAGCTTCAATAAATGTACTATTGCTAACATACTTAATACACAGAGGATACAATAATTATTTGACTTGCAATCAAGAAAAGAAAGAACAAATTATCAGCATCGTAATGTGGAAACAAATATGTGGTGCCCAGTTTTATAGAATGACCCATGTATACAACATGTAAGTACTATCTCGTATGTGAATTGTCAAACTATACCATATACACACGTAACTGTAAGTGCAAGTCTGGAAATGATTATTATTGGTATTTCAGTTGACTTGAGCTAGCTGTTGGTTACAACATCAGAGTACATATAGGCCCCCTACATCTATATGTAAATAACTGTATTGTCACATGGTTTGAAGACCAGTGTCACGGTACTGACAAAAGACTTTATTCAATGAATAAACTATATTTACTCAAATAAATGGTGATGATTAGATGGCAGGTGCTTATTAGTATTTGCAGATATTTTGGATATATTATTATACATGTTGACGGAAGAATAGTCATTTTAAATTAAAATATATCTTTGTCATACCTTCTTTCAGTCTTGCTTTGAGGCATTAGTACTTTCGTGTCGGGGGTGTGGGGGGGGGGGTGTGACTAGACGGGATGGCCGAATGAGTTGAGCATCCGGGGATCTGAACCCATGGGTTTGTGGGTTCGAACCCTGGTCGAGTCAAACCAATGACTTACAAATTTATACTTGTCACTTCCTAGCCAGGCGCTCGGCAATATTAGGATAGGGCAAGGATTGGTTGGCTCAGTGTCAGGATAATGTGACTGAGTGGGATATCAGGTCATGGTGTTGGCAGCCTGGTCTCCCAGTGGGACAGCACTATAAAGTCGCCATGAGTGCGCACTGTCACAAGTTGGTACCCATCTTGATCTGACCATAGATGTTGGTAGGACGTAAAACAACAACAAACAAACATTGTGGGGGGGGGCGATGAAAATGAGAAATATTGCGCCAGTCGGCAGTGGATCCTGAGGGATTAGTTCGTGTAGATCCCACCAGGTGGCCTCAGCAAATCACTTCTGGCCTCACTTAGTCTATAGCCTCATATCCGTCTTTGCACACAAAGCGAGAGACAACATTATATTGAACTTGCCACTCTTTCTACTATTCGGTTTGTCATTAAGAATGCCATTAAAAATACTATGTAGATCTATGTTTTTCAACATAAAATACATGCAACAATTTAGATATTTTTAGTAGTTTTCACTCCATGACCTCTCAGGCAAGGAACTACACGGACAGGTGGGTGTGGACAGGGTGGTGCAATCAGGGAGCGTAGGTGGTGTAATGGTTAGTGCACTAGCTCTGAATGCAAGAGGTGTGGGTTTGAAACCTGCTCTAGGTGCCATATTTCCAGGACCACTCATCACCCCACGACATATTTAAAAAATGTCATAGACATCAACAAAGATGATTCAAAATGGTGAGCACAAAATTATGTTTGACTCAGTGGGTTATCATAATTCATAGCAAAATACCAGCAGTATGGTATCACAGTGACAGATCACTATAAAGCTCCTATGATTATGAATGAGCATGCACACTCGCGAAGTTAGTACTCCTCCTGACATGATCACAGATGTTGTGAGGGTGTAAAACCCCATAGTAGTGAGAGAGCAGTTTGATGCTGACCAGACCTGACTGGGTGTTTGTTGTCAATCAGGTCTCACCAGACTGACGGGGTCCGTAAGTCGGTCGACCCACATTTACACACATACACACATACATATATACACACATATCCAAATACACACAACCACAACATATACACACTTACAGACATACACACATATACACATAAACACATACACACATACATATATACACACACATATACACAGGTACACACATACACATTATTTGTACACACACGCACATGCAAATACACACAACCACATATACACACTTACAGACATACACACTTACACACATACACACATACACATATACCCGTAATCATACGCACATGCACACATATACACACATACACACACGCATGCACACATTTACATACACGCACCTTTCCTGGTGATCTGGAATCTGGGTTTGTCTCAACAAAGACGAGTTTGTAATTCCAAACGCGCATGCGCTAAAAACAGGGTCCAAAGCAAAACAAATTCACAGTCCATTGGTTTTACCAATACGCACAGGACAACGCTCCTGTGTTTCTATTATTTTGAATAAAGTTGACCAATTTTGCATAGACATGGATTTCCTCAGGCAACATAATAAACTAACAAGCATCCAATTCCGGCTCATTGTTGTCAGTCAATCAGTTCATCTAGTTGAATCAGGCTGACAATAGGCTTGTATTACAATGTGAACGTAAATGACCTAAGTTATTATTAGTCAACCAGTGCAGACTTGTCGGTTGCCTCAGTTGACTTAGGCTGACAATAGGCTTGTATTACAATGTGAACGTAAATGACCTAAGTTATTATTAGTCAACCAGTGCAGACTTGTCGGTTTGTCTAATTGACTTAGGCTGACAATAGGCTTGTATTACAATGTGAACGTAAATGACCTAAGTTATTATTAGTCAACCAGTGCAGACTTGTCGGTTTGTCTAATTGACTTAGGCTGACAATAGGCTTGTATTACAATGTGAACGTAAATGACCTAAGTTATTATTAGTCAACCAGTGCAGACTTGTCGGTTTGCCTCATTCACTTAGGCTGACAATAGGCTTGTATTACAATGTGAACATAAATGACCTAAGTTATTATTAGTCAACCAGTGCAGACTTGTCGGTTTGCCTAGTTGACTTAGGCTGACAATAGGCTTGTATTACAATGTGAACGTAAATGACCTAAGTTATTATTAGTCAACCAGTGCAGACTTGTCGGTTTGCCTCATTCACTTAGGCTGACAATAGGCTTGTATTACAATGTGAACGTAAATGACCTAAGTTATTATTAGTCAACCAGTGCAGACTTGTCGGTTTGCCTCATTCACTTAGGCTGACAATAGGCTTGTATTACAATGTGAACGTAAATGACCTAAGTTATTATTAGTCAACCAGTGCAGACTTGTCGGTTTGTCTAATTGACTTAGGCTGACAATAGGCTTGTATTACAATGTGAACGTAAATGACCTAAGTTATTATTAGTCAACCAGTGCAGACTTGTCGGTTTGCCTCATTCACTTAGGCTGACAATAGGCTTGTATTACAATGTGAACGTAAATGACCTAAGTTATTATTAGTCAACCAGTGCAGACTTGTCGGTTTGCCTCATTCACTTAGGCTGACAATAGGCTTGTATTACAATGTGAACGTAAATGACCTAAGTTATTATTAGTCAACCAGTGCAGACTTGTCGGTTTGTCTAATTGACTTAGGCTGACAATAGGCTTGTATTACAATGTGAACGTAAATGACCTAAGTTATTATTAGTCAACCAGTGCAGACTTGTCGGTTTGTCTAATTGACTTAGGCTGACAATAGGCTTGTATTACAATGTGGACGTAAATGACCTAAGTTATTATTAGTCAACCAGTGCAGACTTGTCGGTTTGCCTCGTTGACTTAGGCTGACAATAGGCTTGTATTACAATGTGAACGTAAATGACCTAAGTTATTATTAGTCAACCAGTGCAGACTTGTCGGCTTGCCTCGTTGACTTAGGCTGACAATAGGCTTGTATTACAATGTGAACGTAAATGACCTAAGTTATTATTAGTCAACCAGTGCAGACTTGTCGGTTTGCCTCATTCACTTAGGCTGACAATAGGCTTGTATTACAATGTGAACGTAAATGACCTAAGTTATTATTAGTCAACCAGTGCAGACTTGTCGGTTTGTCTAATTGACTTAGGCTGACAATAGGCTTGTATTACAATGTGGACGTAAATGACCTAAGTTATTATTAGTCAACCAGTGCAGACTTGTCGGTTTGTCTAATTGACTTAGGCTGACAATAGGCTTGTATTACAATGTGAACGTAAATGACCTAAGTTATTATTAGTCAACCAGTGCAGACTTGTCGGCTTGCCTCGTTGACTTAGGCTGACAATAGGCTTGTATTACAATGTGAACGTAAATGACCTAAGTTATTATTAGTCAACCAGTGCAGACTTGTCGGTTTGTCTAATTGACTTAGGCTGACAATAGGCTTGTATTACAATGTGAACGTAAATGACCTAAGTTATTATTAATCAACCAGTGCAGACTTGTCGGTTTGTCTAATTGACTTAGGCTGACAATAGGCTTGTATTACAATGTGAACGTAAATGACCTAAGTTATTATTAGTCAACCAGTGCAGACTTGTCGGTTTGCCTCATTCACTTAGGCTGACAATAGGCTTGTATTACAATGTGAACGTAAATGACCTAAGTTATTATTAGTCAACCAGTGCAGACTTGTCGGTTTGTCTAATTGACTTAGGCTGACAATAGGCTTGTATTACAATGTGAATGTAAATGACCTAAGTTATTATTAGTCAACCAGTGCAGACTTGTCGGTTTGCCTCGTTGACTTAGGCTGACAATAGGCTTGTTGTTCGGGCTTAGTGTGAGGTAGCGTTCTGTGGTCTCCATATTCCTCCCACAAGTCAGGTACAACGTATTGATTTCCTTCATGATGAATCGTGGCTGTCTGACCTTTGACCTGTAGATCAAGGCCCCCATCTTCGCTGACCCATAATCCAGCAGACGAAGCGCCCTTGTTGACCTCATTCACGCATGATGAAAACGAGGCTTGTCCCAGCTGACATTATTATTTGGTAATGGTACACTATAACGTCGCAGTAACGTTATACTGATGCTATACCATGCATTGCAATGTTATAGCGTCATGGTAATGTTATACTGATGTTATAGCATGTATTATAATGCTTTGGGGTCTATTGTGACTGAGACAGAGGGCAGCCATCTTGGAAGAGACATGTGAGATATAAAGTATACCCAAACCTAATCCAACTTAATCTTTTTGATATTGGTGTGATCTTCAACACAAATTTGAAATGAGGACGGGATGTTCTGGGCCAACCAACTTATGACCATTTAATGGGAAACTAACCTGCATTAAATTAAGTGACATTCCAGAAAAGTAAGTGAACCAACTTACACATAAGGAAGGGCCACTGCAGGGCAACCAAAATCAAGGATCACAGCAAGTAGGCCTACCCATTAAAAACATTGTTTAGCATTGTATACCTGGTACTCAGGGCAACATGGCTATGAATCTTCCATTATCGTTTAACATGCAACGTTATATGAAAATGTCACAATGACGTTAAAAAACGTCTTTAGAATGTTATAAAATAAAGTTATATAGCGTTTTTTACTCCATACAAAATAATGTTTATATGACGTTTGTTTATAACATTATTGTAACATTTTAAAACATCATGCTGAGGTCAGTATGACGTTTTTTGTTTGTTATCATCATGATAACACAGCGTAAAAAAACACATGTATTATCCTGACACTGAGCTAATCAGTCCTTGCCATATGCTAATTATGCTGAGCGCCGGCAATTTTGTTGAATCTGTTTCTGTGGAAGCCTTTGGGGTCCTACTTTCTACGTGCATGTCAAACTAATTTGGTATGTTTTCACTTCAAATAGCTCCAAAGTTAGCCGTTTTATAATAAAAATTACTTCAAATTTAAGTAGTGAAGATGATAAAAAAAAATCAGCTTAATATTATTATATTGAAAAAATGGCAGAAACTGAAAGCATCGGACAATGCAACTTTAACCATCAACTTTTCAAAACCAACGCAATTATCTACATTTGAATCTTCATATCTAACTTAGATACTGTGAAAGTACGACGTCTGAACACTTTGACTTCTGGATACTGAATGCTTTATTCACCATCCAGGGACCTGAACCGCCGGCACCCTGTGCCTCTGACGTCATCTCATTGACATATTCCTTTGTTCTCCGCTCATGCCTTGATGTCTTTTACGCATATATTACAGATACTGGTGCACTTATTAAGCATTTGTTGCCACACAGAAGGGAATACTGAGGCAATTCAATAGAACCTGTTACTGCAGAGGTCTATGTTGTCAGAGTTTTGGCATGCTTGCCAAAATTAATTTTGCCTGTTTGCATTTCAAATATTAAAGAAATTAGCCATTTAAAATAAAAGTTACTTCATGCTAAAGTAAGGTAGATCATAATGATCAAGCTAATATATTTATCTCAGAAAATGACAGAAACTCAAAACAACTATTTTACTTTAAGCTCTGTCCAATGGGGATACCATGCTGATACCTGAGTACCACATTCTGACACCAGGGACTTATTACCAGGTAAAACGGCGCTGCGATCGATGCCCGTAAAAAATGTTTATTCGTTTGCCTGGTGAGTGCAGTTTCCGGCTTGTATTGGTCACGTGGTCTGTACGTTGGAGTCGTCCACACAATTAACACCTGGGGCTGGTGTTGTAACCAGGTCACCTGCCGCCATCTTTATTTCTGTCTCCCTGGCCGTAATCGATTAACACGACCCGGGCGACTCGGGTCACCCAAGTCGTCAGAATGTCAAATCGAACACCGTGAGTGGAGTCAACAAATACACGTGCCGTGTGCAAAGCGATCCGACCCCAGTAACCAACCTCTTGGCTGGGATTGGCTACGACCGATGGCGGTGATGCGGATTCCGAGGGACACCAGTTTGACAGGGACACTTCCATTCAAATGCATTGTTAACTGCCGTGAGCAAATCTTCATACAGAAGAAGTCAAATATCTCCCAAATTACACCATCTAGAAACAAATCGTTTGGTACACATATAGAAAACATCTTTACCATAAAGACTATATTAAATTTATAAGGTTAGGGTTCTTGAATTCTATTATTTTTGAATAAAACTAACGTTTTGCACTGCACGTACCGTCAAACTCAAGGCATTGTCAATGGCCGTGAGCAGTCTTCATACAGACAATACAGAAAAAGTGAAATATCTCTAAAACGACACCACCTACAAACAAATCGCTTGGTACACATATAGAAAACATGTTTAGCAAAAACATTATATTAAATTGATAAGGTTAGTGACGATGCTGTTCGAGTTTGACGCGTGTGCAGAAGCGATGTGTCCCTGGGAAACTGGTGTCCCTGGGAAACTGCAACAGGGGCACATTTGCGCTGGTACCGTCCTGTAGGATAACAGCTACCAGTACCAGTCATACATGTTTTTTTTTAATAACCTAGATTAATGAAATGGAAATATAACTAAACTATGCCATCATAAAACACTTTAAATCCAATTTTGCTGTAGTTTGATCAGTTATTAAAAAAAAAAGGTTTTGGATTAAGCCACCATTTTTTCCATGCCGAGCATGGAGAAGCGTATTTGATTATTCGACCCGAGTCTGTAGGATGTGCGCATGCGCCAAAAAGTGGCTCGGGTGACCCGAGTTGATTAATCGATTACGCCCCCTGTGTCTGTCTGCTCCACTTCTAGCATTCCATTAATCGTTAGCGCACTGGGAGCAGTGGCGTAGCAAAAGGGAAACAGGGAAACAGGGAAACAACCACCCCCCACCCCCCTCTGCCCTGAGTAAATTATTCAAAAGTGGCGTTTTTTTCAACGATTTGTTAAAGCTGCATAGTTCGATGAAAACATCAAATTTTCAAAACCCAAAACAGTGATCTACATTTAGTGACCTAGATACGGGTGCACATCTCAAACATTTGTCAGCACACAGAGCGAAATACCAAGTCAATTTAACAGAAAATGTTACTGCAGAAGCCTATGGTGTCAGAGTTTTGGCGTGCTTGCAAAATTAATTTTGTATGTTCGCACTTCAAATATCTCAATGGTTAGCCATCTAAAATAAAAGTTACTTCAAATTAAAGCAATGTAGATTATATATTTATCTCAGAAAATGATAGAAACTCAAAATCATCGGACTATGCAACTTTAACACTTAAAAGTTGAAGAGTTCGATGATTTTGAGTTTCTGTTAAAGTTGCATGGTCCGATGGCACTTGAATTTTTGTCTTATTTTTTAGATAAATATATCAAATTGATCGTTACAAGCTACTAATCATTAGTCCGGAGTGATTTTGATTAAAGATGATTAGTTTTGAAGTAATATGAGCTGAAAGAACCAAAAATAATTTCGACAAGCTTGTCAAAAGTCCTGTGGCTATGACCCAGATGGTCATCTCGCGGTGACCACGTGATGTGAGATGACCTGGAACCTTACAGGACTGTAGGTAGGTATTCCTGGTTGGGGTGGCCTTCTGGGACTGGATTAGTGCCATAGGCCCATGGCACTAGGGTTTTTAACAAAATATAATGTGTGTCTGTTGTCTGCTTGTGTCTGTCTATGTATGTCTGTATGTATCTGTGTGTGTGTATTTCTGTGTTTCTCTGTATGTGTGGGTATGTATGTATGTATGTGTGTATGTATGTGTGTGTCTGCCTCTATCTGTGTGCGTCTGTCTATGTGTCTCTGTCTGTGTGTGTCTCTCTCTGCAAAGTCAGGTCGGGTGTATGTGTGTCTGTGTATGTCAGGTGTGTGCATGTCTGTGTGTTTCTGTGTCTGTGTGTGCTGTCTATGCATGTCTGTCTGTGTGTGTCTATCTATGTGTGTCTGTGTGTGTATATGTGTGTGTGTATATGTATGTGTGGTAATGTCTGTGTGTGTATGTGCATCTGTGTGTATATCTGTGGGTATGTATGTGTGTGGCTGCCTCTGTCTGTGTGTGTCTGTGTGTGTCTCTCTCTGCAAAGTCAGGTCGGGTGTATGTGTGTCTGTGTATGTGTGTGTATGGGTGTGTATGTCTGTATGTGTGTGTATGTATGTGTGTGCATGTATGTGTGTGTCTGCCTCTGTCTGTGTGCGGCTGTCTATGTGTCTGTGTGTGTGTGTCTATCTCTGCAAAGTCATGTCGGGTGTATGTGTCTCTGTGTATGTCGGGTGTGTGCATGTATGTGTGTTTGTGTGTCTGTGTGTGCTGTCTATGCATGTCTGTCTGTGTGTGTCTATCTGTGTGTCTGTCTGTGTGTATATATATGGGTGGTAATGTATGTGTGTGTATGTGTGTATGCATGTGTGTATGTTAGTGTGTGTCTGTATGTATATGTATGTGTGTGTCTGTGTGTGTATGTCTATGTGTGTATGTCTCTGCATGTCTGTCTGTGTGTATGTCTGTGTGTGTCTGTCTGGGGGTGTCTGTGTGTGTGTGTGTGTGGCTCTCTCTCTGCAAAGTCAGGTTGGGTGTATGTGTGTCTGTGTATGTCGGGTGTGTGCATGTGTGTGTGTTTCTGTGTATGTGTGTGCTGTCTGTGCATGTCTGTCTGTGTGTGCCTATCTATGGGTGTCTGTCTGTGTGTGTATGTCTGTGTGTGTATGTCTTGTGTGTGTATGTCTGTGTGTGTATGTCTGTGTGTATGTCTGTCTCTGTGTCTCTGTAAAGTCAGGTCAGGAAACACACAGACACATACACACACATCCACCTCATATCCCCTTCCCCTCTATGACCCTGCACAGCAGGCCTACTTGGTTGGGGGGGCTAATGGGGTCACGAGATTGGCCTAATTGGTTAATGGCCTTCCTGCATAATGGGTGTTTCAAACTGAGTGTTCAAAGGGGTGAGGTTATAAACTCACTGGTTCTTCTGTATATACTGTCCCAAATCATTAGCTAATACACCAATATCTAAGTTGGATATATAGCATCAAATGTAAGTAGTTGTTTTAATTTTGACAAAATTATATTTCATCGGACCATGCAACTTTAATTTTCTGAGGTAAATACATTAACTCGATTGTTATAATCTACCTTGCTTTAGGTTGAAGTTACTTATTTTCAATGGTTACGTTTTGAGATATTAAAGTGCTAGCATGTCAAGTTAGTTTTGGCAAGCATTGGTTGATCTCAAGAGCGCCGGCTTTCCATATGGAAGGTCGGGAGTTCGAATCCCAGCCGAGTCAAACCAATGACTTACAAAATTGATTCTTGTCGCTACTTAGCCTCGCGCTCCTCATTACTAGAATAGGGACATTACTGGTTAGCTCTGTGTCAGGATAATGTGACTGAGAGGGCTATCGGGTCATGATGTCGGTGATCTGGTCTCCCAGTGGGACAGCACTATAAAGTTGCCATGAGTGCATACTACCACAAGTCGATACCCGTCCTGGTATGACCATTGATGTTTGTTGCTAGGATATAAAACCCCGCAACAAACAAACAAACAATCCTTGTGTTTTGGTGTTGAATGCAAAATAGAAATTCATAATGAATTTAAAGTTGCATAGTCCGATAGTTTTGAGTTTCTGTCATTTTTTAAGATAAATATATCAGGTTGATCATTATAATCTACCTTACTTTGGTTTGCGGTAATTTTTATTAATATATTAATTAATATTAATATTAATTTTGGCAAGCACGCCAAAACTCTGACACCATAGCCTTATGAAGTAACGGATTCGATTATATTGACTCAGCATTCTCTTCTACCTGCCAGCAAATGCTTAATAACTGTATCAGTATCTAAGTTAGATATGTATAATCAAATCTACGTCAGTGCTCAGATTATGACAAATTTGATGTTTCATCGGACTATGCAACTTTTAAACTATTTGTTATGTATTGTTCAAACCCTTTCTCTAGAACCTGGCTACACCCCTGACTGGGCATTATGGAACCCACTAGGGACCATATGCATGGGCCGCTGCTACGAGTAGCCGGCGCTACACACTATATCACGGATAGCTATCCGCGGCTAGGATGGGGTCGGTGAAGTAGGTCAAACAGTATGCACGGGTCCTCTAACCGGGGCGGATAGCTAACCGTGAAGTTATTTATAGATTTGGGAAATCCCTCGAGTCGACAATATGAATAACGCCGCCAATGCAGCGGCGGCGTTAATATCGGTTCGAATTTAGGGTTAAATTGATAAGATTTCACTTATTCCGTATGTAAATCTGTCAAATATGACTGCATTTAACAGATTTGGGCGTAAGCAATTCCTGCCGATTCGGCGGCGATGGCGGCGGCCATTTTTATTTGACGTTGGACAGTATGGATATCGACATCGCTGCGGCGGCGGCGGTTTGTTTACTTTACATTCGTCGATTCGAAAATATTAATATCGCCGCTCCTGCGGCAGCAGCGTTAATATCGCTTCGCATTTAGGGTTAAATTGATCACATTTCACTTATTGTGTGTGTAATTCTGTTAAATATGACAGCATTGAATAGATTGAGACCCTCACACGCACACTAACCGCTTGGGATACCCCCTTAACCCTGGTCTGGAGCCTGGGCTACGGTCAGATCAGGGCGCCTAGGGTACGGTCAGCGGCTAGCGCTGGCACCGGCTCATGCATGCTGATTTTCGACCGTTAGCCGTGTGGTGCCAAAATAGCTGCGGTTAGGGCCCTAGCTCCGGCCCATGCATACGGCCCCAGGGGTCAGCACTTGTAGCCTAGTTGCTAATGGGGCAGATATTGGTCATCACCAGCCTCTTATGAACACCTTTTCTGCTGCTCATGTATACATTGTGCATGGATACAAGAAAGACCATTTTACTGTTTTTAAATATTTCCGGCATGGCTTGTAATGTAGTATAGTCTGAAGCCAGTAAATGTACAAAAGAAGCAGAAGAGTTTTGGTTAGAAATAGTGCTTTGTTGTTTGTTGTGTTTGTTGGAGCTCTAGGACGTAAAGCTCCAACAAAGAAACCAAACAATAAAACACCATTTCTAATCAAAACTCTTCTGCCACCAGGGGCCGTATGCATGAAGAAGTTTTTATTGGCTCCGGTGTTAAGGGCTGCCGCTGGGGTAGGTAACCCCAGTGTTGGTAAATGGGTCACGGGGTATGTACGGTGACAAAGTGTGGTGGCGTTAGCTAACATATCAGTTATTTATAGATTTGGGTTATCCCTCTGAGCCTGTTCCCGGTGAGCACAGCTAGTATGGTTATTTAGTCCGTTGGAAGCAGCCGGCTTGCTCGGGTGTGTGTATAGTTTACGCCGCCGCAGCATTCTCTATGCAGAGCAGTTATTTTTTGCTAAATAGATTTTAAAGCTCTAATTGGGTCAATTAAAAATATCTTAATGCAGAATTGAAGAGGAAGATCTGAAGTATTGAATTTAACCTAAGAACAATTTTCTCTGAAAGGATTAAAAACAGATAATATTGAAAGTTGGGATATTCTGAGAGTCAGTGCCAGTGGTAGCCCTACCGGATCGCGGCCTCAAAAACTATTTGTTTTGTTTACATTCGACAATATGAATATCGCCACCGATGTAGCGGCGGCATTAATATCGCTTCGATTTTGGGGTTAATTTGACCAAATTTCACTTTTTGAGTATGTTATTCTGTTAAATATGATAGCATTGAATAGATTTGGGCCTAATCGGTACCTAACACCGCCTGTAATGTATTGATCTCGGGTCAAGGGTCAGACCGGATCACGACGGGTGACGTCACCAGAGATTGTTCTAATAAACAGTTACAGTACAGAACTCATTGTGTTCGGACGTCCTTTACATGGTGTCAGATCTGACGGGTAACTCTTCAAGATGGCTCTTCACGGATTAAAACCCCCGGGGCCTTTGAATTTAGACGAAAACATGGCAGTAAACTGGAGATCTTGGATTCAATCGTACGACATTTACGCGACAGCTGCAGGAGTTGCTTCCAAGACAGAAAAAGTCCAGTGCTGTGTGTTCTTACATGTCGCTGGTGGTGACGCCCAGAAGATCCATAGGACGTTCGAGTTTGAAAACGCGGATAAAGACAAGCTGGCCCCGCTAATTGCTGCGTTCACCAAATATTGTGAGGGTAAGACCAACATAACGGTGGTGCGTTATGAATTTAATACATTTAATCAGACGTCTGAAAACATGGACACATACATACGGGAGCTTAAACACAAAGTACAGTTCTGTTGCTATGAGACTTTAGAATCATCATTGTTGTGTGACCGCATTGTGTGCGGTGTCAAAGATATGGATCTACGAAACAAGTTATTACAGTCTCCTAAATTAACACTGGAAGAATGTATCCAGTTATGCAGATTAAGTGAGAATAAAGCAGCACAAGTCAGTGGTAATGGATATGTTCATGTCGATGCGATGAATACGAAGTATGTCAAGCGTGGGGGACCAGGAGACAGAACGTCTCCATGGGGACGACCATCAACAAGTCGCTTTCAACAAGCTTCCCAGGTTACACGTTGTGGTCAATGTGGATACGGCCACCCAAAAGGTAACTGCCCAGCCAGAGGTAAAGAGTGTTCGGGATGTCACAAATTGGGGCATTTCATCAAGGTTTGCCGTCAACAGAGACCTCCACAACAACAACACAACAGTCAGCAACGCAACGTTCCAGTGTACCAAATTGACGTAGCTCAGGATCGCGAGGTCGGAGGCGCTGACCAAGGCGTGCAAGCTCAAGGGATAGATGATTACGACCTGTTCGTCGGAGCGGTTTACCAGGACGGAGTTGCTGGTGATGACCTGTGGTATGCTACATTTGTTGTCGACAACCAAGAAATATCTTTCAAGCTAGATACTGGCTCTGAAGCCAATATCTTGCCTCTTCATGTGTACAAGAAGATATGTACGGATACGTTGAATCCTTCAAAGTGTCATTTAATAACCTACGGTGGTCACAGGATCACCCCAGCGGGAGTGACAACACTTAATATCGACAATAACAATTTAGTATTTCAAGTGACGGAGACTGGGAGTGCCATACTGGGCAAGCAAGCGCCTAGACTCCCTGAGCAATGTACCTGACGTGGAGGCAAACAAACTGGTAAATGAATATTCTGATGTATTTGAGGGTTTGGGGTTAATCAAAGTAAACGCTAAGATATACATTGATAACACTGTACCGCCTGTGGTGGATCCACCACGCAGAATACCTTTGGCTATTTCTGAGGATGTTAAGAATGAATTAGACAGGATGATTGGCTTGGGTGTCATCGTCAAACAAGAAGAACCAACCCCGTGGGTAAATTCTATTACTATAGTTCGCAAGCCTGGTAAAATTAGAATTTGCCTTGACCCTACCAAATTGAACAGGGCGATTTTGAGGGGTCCTTATCCTGTACGTACGGTTGAAGAGGTCATTGCAAATTTACATGGGGCTAAATATTTCTCTGTCTTGGATGCTAATAGCGGCTATTGGCAGATAGAATTGGATAATATTAGCTCTAGGTTATGCACATTTAATACGCCTTGGGGTCGGTTTAGGTTTACTCGTTTGCCTTTTGGGATTAAGACTGCCGGTGACATTTTCATTCAGGAAATGAATGACATTTTAATAGGATTGCCTGGGGTTCACGTCATAACCGATGATATTTTGGTTCACGGTGTGACTATTAAGGAGCACAATAATCGGTTAGAGGCAGTGTTGAAACGGGCAAGGGAGGTTCACCTCAAATTGAACCCAAAAAAGTCTAGGATTTGCAAAGACAGTGTTAATTATGTGGGTCACTTGATAACTTCGAAGGGTCTCAAACCAAACGCAGACAGAATACAGGCAATCGTAGATATGCCAGTTCCCACGGACAAGGCAGCAGTACAGCGCTTCTTGGGAATGGTAGGCTATGTTAGTAAATTTGTCCCGAACATGGCACAAATTACTAAACCATTAAGGACAGTCATAAAAAAAGATATAGCGTGGCACTGGGAAGAGGAA
The DNA here is from genome assembly GCA_030323885.1 of Branchipolynoe longqiensis. NCBI lineage: Eukaryota > Metazoa > Annelida > Polychaeta > Phyllodocida > Polynoidae > Branchipolynoe > Branchipolynoe longqiensis. The sequence goes on from CM059189.1 coordinate 115,259,162, forward strand.
CAAGAGAGGGCTTTTCAGGAACTGAAGGGACTTCTGACCAAAGCACCTATTTTGCAATACTTTGATAGGAAAGAGAGGATTGTGATACAGGTTGACGCATCTAAATATGGTCTAGGCGCTACCATGTTTCAAGGTGGCTTACCCATAGCGATGGCCTCCAAGGCACTGGATCGCGCACAAATTAGTTATGCGGTTATTGAAAAGGAATTACTAGCCATCTGTTTTGGATGTAAGAAGTTCCATGAATTTATCTATGGCAATGAGGTAACGATACAATCTGATCACAAGCCTCTCGTGAATATCATGATTAAACCTATCCATGAGCTATCGGCCAGGATGCAAAGAATGCGAATGAGGTTACAAAATTATGACATCACAGTCACTTACCTAAAAGGAGCCAATTTGTATTTTGCAGATACTCTGTCAAGGGCGCACACTGCCAGTGTAAAACCTGACGATCTGTATGATAATGACATGTCGGTGGCATCGATAGGGGTCAGTATGGATAATATACAACAACTCAGGGAGTACACTGGAAGTGATAGAACACTAAACAAAGTGAAACGTTTCACATTGGACGGTTGGCCTAAAAATAAGCAACATATTCCTGATGATGTGAAACCTTACTATACTTTTAGACATGAAATAACTTGGTTCGACGGAGTATTATTAAAAGGCAATCAAATAATAATACCCAAATTCCTACAGCCCAATATGTTGGTAAAATTGCATGAGTCCCATATGGGTGTCGTTAAATGTAAACAACTGGCAAGGGATAATGTTTTTTGGCCTGGTTTCACTAGTCAACTGGAAGACAGAATTTCGAGGTGTGGCACTTGCCAAGAATTTAGAAAGGACCAGCCAAAAGAGCCGTTAATCAGTCATTCAATCATAGATGTCCCCTTTCAGAAAATAGGTGTGGACTTATTTCATGTGCTAGGAAAAAACTACATCCTTATTGTGGACTATTATTCAAAATACCCAGACTTCATTGAATTATTACAGTTGTCTAGTAAGGCCGTGATTAACGCATTAAAACAAACCTTTGCGAGATTTGGTATCCCCAAAGTTGTTGTGTCGGACAACGGTCCTCAATTCAGTAGTGTAGAATTTCGACAATTTGCTGAGTTATATGGTTTCGTGTCTGTGTACACAAACCCAATGCATGCCCAGAGCAATGGGCAAATAGAACGTTATGTGCAGACTGTTAAACGAATTATAAAAAAATGCATTAAAGACAACCGTGAGGTGGATATAGCAATGCTCAATTACAGGAACACATCGCTAGATGGCGTGGGTGCATCACCAGCGCAGTTGCTGATGTCACATGTCTTAAGGAGCCGAATTCCAGTATTAGACCGGGATTTGTCTGCAGTAGTACAGTCCTCTAAATTGCGTCAATTATGTCACCGACAATCATTACAAAAAGTGTACTTTGACAAACGATCAGGTAGGGACCTGCCTTTATTAAATAGGGGGGATAAAGTTCGATACAAAGACTACAACAATGATTGGAAACAGGGGACGATTGTAAATGCTGACAGGCGACACCCGCGAGATTACGACATAATAAATTAACGTAATAATGTGTTACGTCGTAACAGAAAGTTCATTTACGGATGTCGTAATGATAAGGTGGGTCGATCTATTCAGTCGACAAATAATAATGTTGAGGTTAAACATATTAAGGCGAATCAATCCGCCGATTACACTACACGGTTTGGTCGGATATCTAGACCTACAATACGTTTCGGGTACTAGTATATCCCTCGTTGTGCTATCTCTGTCCATACAAGCGTTCGATAGATGTAGGTCAGTAGGTGACATACTTGGCACGGTTGTTATTAGTCCTTAATAGTTGCATTACGTTATCGTGTATTACGACTGGTTCCAGTTGTATTGTCATGCATCAGCACAAATGTTCGAATTAAGAGACAAGTTAAACATGACGGAAGATCAACAGCTGTCTGTAATTAGCGCAAATAGATTAGACCGATCGCAATAATAAATGTTTGCATATTAGTACGGTAGTTAGTTATCTCGAGAATAACACTCAATAATAAATGTTTGCATATTAGTACGGTAGTTAGTTATCTCGAGAATAACTATATACATGTATGTCATGATAGCACTGCTCATGTGCACCCATATTGATGAATGGTTGTTCTCACATAAGAAGTTAGCAATAAGGGCCCTATTTAAGACCGGGCCATACTGTCGGGTGCCGACATCTGTCCAGTTGTCGGTTGCGTGATGATCTTTTGAGTTTGTAAAGGGAATGATATGGGATAGTGGATTAAGCATAGCGGTTTAAGTAGTTATGTTCGCAATGTGATTTTACTTATATTGAAGGGAAGATGTAATGCATTGATCTCAGGTCAAGGGTCAGACCGGATCACGACGGGTGACGTCACCAGGGATTGTTCTAATAAACAGTTACAGTACAGAACTCATTGTGTTCGGACGTCCTTTACACCGCCCTTAAACATGGTACGGAGTGGTGTTAGCCTGCCCGATCTTAAACTCGGTGTGTTTGCGTAACACGGCTCCGTGCATAGTGACTTTTCGCCGCTAAACTAGAAATCCCGTCCAAAACCAGTTTTGGCTCGCTAACACCACCCCATGCATACAGGCCCAGTACATGTTATTATTTAAAGTCGAATAGTCTGGTGGTTTTGGGTTTCTACCATTTTTTAGATATAATAAATATCAGGTTGATCGTTATAAAAATATAATCGACCTTACTTCAGTTTGAAGTAACTTTTCTTTTTAAATGGCTAAGTTTCGAGATATTTGAAGTGTGAACATGTAAAATGAGTACAACTCTGACACCATAGGTTTCAGTAGAGCAGTAACATGTTCTATTAAATTACGCCAGTATTCCCTTCTAGATGGCACCGCATGCATAATAAGTGTACTAGTATCTAAGCTAAATGTGTAGAATCAATTCTAGATAATTGTTTTGCTTTTGAAAATGTGATGCTTCATCGGACTATGCAGCTTTAAGCAAGCTTTCTTGATGACTATAATGTCTGTCTGTTGGGGTTTTACATCCTGGCAATATCTAATGTCATATCAGCATGGGCACCAACTTGTGCATGCTCACATCTACTTTATGCCCCTGTCACATTACGGTGTATGGCGGCAGCGTATGTAAAACCAAGCGCAAAAATTTGAAAAACATTGCGGGACAACGTATGGTGACCTTTGTGCACTGCGGTGTCTTTTGGAGCATATGCGTAACCTATGCGTAAACTATATGTAACCAACCCCTAGCCTATGGCGGTGTATTCAAAGCATATAACGACGTATACTCGGCGTATTGGGACGTATTTTGACGGTTGGAGGTGACAGGACCAGCGTATGAGTAACCTATGCCGATGTACCCCTAACCTATGCGTAACCTATGCCGGCGTATGCATAGCGTATGTCTAGCATATGAGCAGCGTATGAGCCATACGCTGCCATACGCTGAACATTTTGAGCATGCACACATTTTTTTAGATGGACGGGCATAAAGACGGCATATGACGGTGTATGACGAGCGTATATGGCATATGCCCAACCTATACCTAACCTATGCGTAGCATATGACAGCATATGATGGCGTATGGGTCGAAAACCGCACACACCGGCATACACCGGCATACTCTAATGCCATACGCCGTAGTGTGACAGCCCCATTACAGTGTCGCCCCACTGCGAGACCAGGCCACCACTACTATTAGTATTACCCGATATCCCACTCAGTCACATTATCCTGACACTAAGCTAACCAGTGCCAGGTGAGGTAGCGACAAGTATCAATTTTGCAAGTCATTGGTTTGATTTAGCTGGGATTTGAACTCTAACCTTCCACATACGAAGCGAGCACTCTTAGTCTTACCTGATTCAGCCACCGCATACTGCATGATTACAAAAAGAATTGCTGTTGCACATTACATAACAATGGTACTTTGTTTAAACAATCTTTCATGGTGGGCTTTGGTTAAAGTAAAGTAAAGCTTGTTTTATTTAATGACGCCTCTAGAGCCCATTCATTTGTATCATCAGCTATTGGATGTCAAACATATGGACATTCTGACGTATTTCTTTGGAGGAAACCCGCTTCCGCCACATAGGCTACTCTTTCCGATAAGCAGCAAGGGGTCTTTTACATGCACTTTCCCACAGACAGGACAGCACATACTGCAGCCTTTGATGAACCAGTTGTGGACCACTGGTTGGAACAGAAAATAGCCCTAAGGGCCACTGAGCAGGATTGAAAAGATGACTGACACCTTCACATGTGGACACTCTACCGCCTGAGCTACGTCCTGCTCCCGGTGGGCTTTGGTCAGTGTTGGCATGCACACAACTTATGTTAACTCAATGTATTACTTGTTATCAAAGCAGGAGTTAGATTGTTAGGCTGGTTGTTTGTCCAACTTCCAGTATAACCACAGTGTATGAGCAGTTCAATCTATTTTTAGCACTACAGCATAATTTACAATCCTTGTTAGTGTTACCTGAGTAGGCCTCACCATGAGTGAAGGCCCTGTCACACTATGACGTATATCCTTAGTGTATGCTGAAGTATGTGATTTTGGGCCAACACGTCGATGTACGTTGAGATACGGTATGGGTGCGTTAGGTGTACACTGGTGAACGCTGGTATACACTGTAATACAGCGTTATACGGCGTCGCATGCCAAGGATCCGAAAAAGTGTTGTGCATGTCAAAAAACTTAAACTTACGACAACGTGTTGGCTATACGCTAGAATAAATTAGGCATACGCTTTGTATACGGTATTCATCCGTCGTTAAATGCTAGAGGGACATTATACATATGTTGAAGTACGTTAGCCATAAGTCAAGCCGGCGGAATCGTACAGTCCGCGTATCGACAACGTATTGACAACATGTGACAGCATATGAATAACGTAGTCTAACGTATGTCTAACATACGTTTTAGCGTCTCTCCACTGTGTCTTGATATTTTTAACGTATAAGGTGTACTTCTGGCGATCGAATAACGTATATAATGTTCACCGGCGTTCTGCAAGAGTTCTGTGAGCGCTTTGCGAGCGTATTCCATTTGCCATACTTTCTATGATACGCTCTCATATGCTGTCATACGCTAGCAATACGTCGACCATTGTATGCCCCCAACTTTGCCCCCCCCCCCCCATGGGGGTGACAACAGGGAACCAATGCTGGGCAACATCACTATGCAGGATGAAGATCAAATAGAGGCTCTGTCACGTGGTCTGCATTTTTATCGCACTGACAATACTTCAGCCCATAGTCAGCATGATAGTGCTTAATTGGAGATATTCCGGTCCTGAAATCACACCAACTCAGGGAACTCCTGCGGAAGGCAAGCAAGACTCCGATTCTATCCCAAACTGGCAAAAGCGCTCCCAATCCCTTAACTCTAGCAACTTGCTGCTGTCTGAGCGACACTTCTTCTTGACACAGATCCTCCACGTGTGAATCTACGAAGCCGACAAATCAAATTGGACAATCAAGGAACTTAAACAGTGGATGCACTATATATACTACTCAGGCGTTGAGCACATCTTCATATGCGATCATGCACAGAAACCATCAGAGATGATCGTCAAGTACTTGCGCAAGTACATCAAGCTGGAGCTTGCCTCTTACATCTACTGGCCTTCACTGAAGAATGTGGTGAGGTCGAAGCTGGACTGTTGTCGGTTCTGGATGAAGTGCCTGAAAGGACGCAATGAGTGGCAGGTTTCTGTCGACATGGACGAGTACCCGTTTGTGGTGAAGGACCAAGCGGAAGGCTTCCTCGCACGCTACCTACAAACTGTCGATACTGATGCCATCCAGATCTTGATGCAGAACTACCTGATGCTTGGGTTCAATGAGCAGGACAATGGACGCATGGTGATTGAGCGGTTTGTTCGAAGGACAATGGGGCCCGCCAATAAACTAACAAAGCCGATGTAAGCACTCGGCCTGGTATGCACCGGTACTTTGAATTTCACACAAATTCCAAGCGAAACATTAAGACCGAAAATGAAAAGGTTGATGAAATAATGATGTTACATTATTGGGGAACGCGATTACAGCGCATTGGGGATAGTGTAAGTGATGTCATGAACATCACGCGTCCATTTAATGTTCTTAAAGCGAAGATTGCACCCCAAATTCATAATTCACTTCTAACCTTTGGTGAGTTTGATGCCTTTTCAATGGGACCAGGTCTTTAGGGTTAAAGTGATTATTCATGTAGCAATTGTGAGAATGCAATTAATCCTCTGCAAAGAGACCTCATTGGGCTGCGAAGAGGAACCCGGAAGTGACGTACTGTCTGGCCTCATTTAGAGGCAAGTTGCATGGTCCGATGGTTTTGAGTTTTTGTTATTTTCTGAGCTAAATATATCAGGTTGATCCTTGTAATTTACTTTACTTTAGTTCCAAGTAACTTTCATTTAGAATAACTAATTTTGCCGATATTTGAAGTGCAAACATACTAAATTAATGTTGGCATGCCTGTCAAAACTAACGCAATGGACTTCAGCAGTAACAGGTTCTCCTAAATTGGCTCAGTGTTCCCTTCTATCTAGTGACAAAATACTTGATAAATATGCTAATATTTAATGTGGATATGTGTATTCAAATCTAGATTTGCATATTTACAATATAATATATATATGTGTATTGGATATATGTTATATCTTTTTGGAAAAAGAAGAGAGAAGGCAAAGGAAGAAAGAAGTGTTTAAAGACAAATCTAGAATCATCTTGTACATTTATTGATGCATGCTCGCCAAGAGTATAATACATATGTTGAACTGGAATTGTATGCAGTTACTATTACAACGAATAGCCAATTTATATTATGCTTCTATTATTGAACAGGTTTTTCCTGTGGTTATTATTGCAACTGATATTGTCATTTATGTACCAACAAATTGTAATGAACGGCCAGAAGACCAGTGCATTGACAAGAGACATTATTCGATGAATAAAATACATTTACTAAAAGAAAAAAGTGTTTTGCTTTCTAAAATTTGATGCTTTTATCGGACTATGCAACCTTAGGCAGGCCAGAAAGATAAGTAATTTAAGATGCTACTGACAACAAACAGGTGAAGAAACAATGTGGTGGTCACTTCTGCGTAAATACTGAATCTGCTGCATATAGATGAGAGGACGCTAATGCAAGGTTTCGTTCCACCTGGATATTGCGCTGAAGTCAGTCACCAGGAGACACACCGCATCAAATAACTCTCCCTAGTTGTTGACAGGACCAGTGGTAGTTTCGTAGTATTGTCATAAAGTGGTTGGTCCAGAGATGGTCAGCTGATGGCATTGTAATGTTATTGTAATGTGATTGGTCCAGCCTAGGCACTTAATGTGATTATAATATCATCATAATGTATCGGTCCAGAGTGGCCTGTCTAACGGTACCATAATAGCATTGCAGTGTGATTGGTCCAGAGGGCGTTGTTTAATGGTATTGTAATATTATCATAATGTAATTGGTTCAAAGGGGGCTGTCTAATGGTATCATAATATCATCATAATGTGATTTGTCCAAGCTAGGCCATCTGATGGTATCATAATATCATCATAATGTGATTGGTCCAGAGTGAGCTGTCTAACGATATCATAATATCATCGCAATGTGATTGGTCCAGAGTGCATTGTCTAACGATACTGTAATATCATTGCAATGTGATTGGTCCAGAGGGCATTGTCTAACGATACCGTAATATTTTCTCAATGTGATTGACCCAGAGGGCGTTGTCTAACAGTATTGTAATATCATCGCAACATGATTGGTCCAGCGTGGATTAGCTGGTGGCATCATAATGTTACTGTAATATGATTGTTCCAAAATTTGTCACCTGAGGGCGTCGTAAAGTTGTCATAATATGATTGTTCCAGAGTGGGTCACGTGATAGGATGATGCTAGAGATGCAGTTCTGCATGGTTGGTTTCCGCCTGTGTCATCTGGGACGGTGCTTACAGCCAGAGACGCAGCTGCTCATATTCGTTGACCTGACTTGCTGATGGGAACTGTCTCTACCACCATTTTGCAAGGCCTCAACTGGCACCGACATGGAGAAACTTGCGGATATCAAGCACGCGCAACATGGTTCTCCTGGTCGTGTTTGTTATGCGTCATGTCTGGACCCAATAGCATGTGTAAGTAAGTATCAGGAACTACGGGTAATGCAGTAGTGTTTATTAGGGTCTACACACTGTAAGGTGCTGCCACCTGGTGGATACAAGTAACAGTTAGTAATATCGGTAACACATTCCTTAAGTTGCCTTGAATATGGTCTTTGTTGCCGTGATGGCTTAAAGTTGCACAGTCCGATGGTTTTGAGTTTCTGTCATTTTCTGAGATAAATATATTAGGTTGATCGTTCTTACTTTAGTTTGAAGTAACTTTTATTTCAAATGGCTAACTTTTGAGATATTTGAAGTGCAAAGATGCCAAATTAATTTTGGTAAGCACACCAAAACTCTGACACCGTAGCCTTATGCAATAACAGGTTCTATTAGTATTAAATTAATTCAGTATGCCCTTCTGTGTGGAAAAAATGCTAAATAAGTGCATCAGTATCTAAATTGGATATGTAGAATCAAATCTATGTTCGTGTTTGGGTTTTGAAAATGTTATGCTTCCATCGGACTATGCAGCTTTAAATTTAACATAGCTAAATATGTATGGTGCTGCCACCTGGTGGTGGAAGTTACCCTAGTTACTAGTATAGGGCACGGTGGAGATGATTTATTCATTGATAGGCAGTTACCTGTCCGCCATGCTTCAGGCAGCACCAGTCTAACCTAGAGGCTAGATTGATTGGTTGTTGGAGTTTTACATTCTGGCAACATCTAAGGTAATGTCAGGACGGGTACCGACTTGTGACAGTGCACACTCATGGTGACTTTATAGTGCCACCCCACTGGGAAATCTGGCTGGCAGCACCATGACCTGATATCTAACTCAATCACATTATCTTGACACTGAGCAAACTAGTCCTTGCTCTATCCTAATAATGCCGAGTGCCAGACTAGGACTCGACAAGTATCAATTTTTAAGTCACTCGAGATGCCAGATGACAGTGTCAGTGTCACATACATCAGCTGCAGCCCCCCCCCCCCAACCCCACTGTCACATTGTGACAGTGACAGCAAGGATGGCACCCTCTTGACACAGATTCACCCGGAAAGGAGAACTACATCTTACGCTGTGGAATAAATACTTAGTTAGAACTTAGTGATGGAGTTAGTTGCATAGTCCGATGGTTTAGAATTTCTGCCATTTTTCTGAGATAAATATATTTAATTGGTTGTTATAACCTACCTTACTTTAGTTTGAAGTAACTTTCATTTTGAATGGCTAGCTTTTGAGATATTTGAAGTGCAAACATCCTAAATTGATTTTGGCAAGCATGCCAAAACTCTCACCATAGGCTTATGCAGTAACAGGTTTTGTTAAATTGACTCAGTATGCCCTTCTATGTGGCAACAAATGTTTAATAAGTGCACCAATATCTAAGTTAGATATGTAGAATAAAATCTAGGTGAATGTTTTTGTTTTCGACATTTGATGCTTTTTCGGACTATGCAGCTTTAATCTACATGAAAATATATCAGATACCGATAATATCAATTGACATATAAACAATTTGTTAATAACTGTGATAGTTCAGAGGGACACTTAAGTTTTATTCCCTAGAAAAGGCCGGTAGTCATCATTGGCCCTAGGTTTGCTGGTGCCCCGGCAAGCTGAACTTTGACCTTACAAGTATAATAATAATATAATTTACAATGGACGTGTTAACACTGATGTGGCGCCCCCTAGGATGTGTCGCCCTGGTTCCTGTGAAAGTACAACGTCTGAACACTTTAACTTCTGGATACTGAATGGTTTATTCCCGTCCAGGGCTCAGTGAACCGCCGGCTAAACTTTCCATGACGTCATCTCATTTACATACTCCTTTGTCTCACTCACTATCTAGAACATCATGCATCTCATTAGCATATATTACCCACGTGTCTGGACGTCTATTACGCATATATCACAGTTCCCAGTTGCTTCAGCTGGCCGTGCCTATATAATAGAAAGTGGTAGAAAAATGTTCAAACGCTCAAATATTATGGAAAATGCTCAAATGTTAAATATTATAGAAAATAATCAAACGACATGAAAATCCTTGAAATGTTATGAAATTACTGTTGCTAGATAGTGAGTAATCTGCTGGATTTTCATCATGTTCACTTTGTGAGGCTATTAAAAGTACATATGCTCTTTCCAGTACCGTATCCATAAAACCCAGCCACTTCAAATTGCATATCCGCTATCCGAATGATGTTTATACAGATCCAATATTAAACACGGGTAAGCTAACCTGAAGACACTTACAAATATTTAAATATATGCACCTCAGTAAACAATCCACCTACCCACGCCTACCTGTGTATGTGGCGTCTCACTAAAAAGGTCAGTATGTTCACTTATATACAAAATTGTGTTTTCCCCCAAGCATAGTTTGAACTGGAATCTAGGAGCCAGTCTATAAATAAATGTCCGTGGTTTTACCAATCGTTTGAACCCCCCCCCCCCCTCCCTTCAGTAAATGGACCCCACCAATTAAGCTAGTGACATCTATTGGCAGAATCTGGAACCACTCTATTTGGGTACTTTCCAGCTTAACTGGCGGGGTATGCTTAAAGCGAGTTAAACAGAATGTCCGCTCCTTGTTTGGTGCTGCCACCTACCAGGGAAAATCAGAACCATGTGTTAGTTTCTTCATCAGGGGCCATATGTATGAGTCGGGGTTTTTCTTGAAGATTTATACTGCCTATTATGGATAAGCCTGAATAGCGAGCCAAACCCGTGGTTAGGGGCGATCTCCGGGTTAGCGGTGAAAAGTCCGTATGTATGGAGCAGTGTTACGGAAACTCCGCGAGTTTAAGGTCGGAGAGTCTAACCCCAGCCCATAGCAGGTTTACCGTCGATGTTAGGGACCGACTCGGGCCAAATCTATTCAATGCTATCATATTTAACAGAATTGCATACTCAAATCGTGAATATTCATTAAATTAACCATAAAATGGAACCGATATTAATGCCACCGCTACATCGGCAGCGATATTAATATTGTTGAATCGACGAATGTAAACTAAACCCGCTGCCGCTGCCGCATTGGCGGCGATATTGTGAAATAGCAGTGCTCGCCGGCAACAGGCTCAGCAATAACAAGGCTCGCTGGTGCCCGGCAGTGTTAGGGACCGATTAGGCCCAAATCTATTGAATGCGATCATATTTAACAGAATTACATACTCAAATCGTGAAATTTCATTAAATTAACCCTAAAATCGAACCGATATTAATGCTGCCACTACATCGGCGGTGATATTCATACTGTCGAATCTAAACAAAACAGATCGCCGCCGGCAACAGGCTCAGAGGGATCCTAAATAACTGCTAGGTTAGCTAATGCCTCCGCGCTTTGGACCCATACATACCCCGTGATCCATTTCCCAACACTGGCAATAGCTAACCCGAACGCTGTCCTTAACATCGGAGCCGATAAATAATTCTTCACGCATACGGCCCCTGGTGGTTAATGCACCAACAATTGGTGCATTGTTACAAAGACCCTATACCACGAAGATTCCTCACTCAGCCTGTACTGTGTAATCAAGAGAACAGCCAGCGCAACAGGTGGTGGGTTTGATCATTTTGATAGCATTGGAGTGTCAGAAGAAACCCTGCCGTCGCTTGGTAGGTGTGTGGTGGGGGTTTAGGTATGTGGTGGGGGGAGGGAGGTTACGGATGTGGTGGGGGTGTAGGTATGTGTGTGTTGGTGGTGTAGGTGTGTGTGGTGATGGTGTAGGTGTGTGGCAGTGGTGTAGGTGTGGTGTGTGTGGTGGGAGTGTAGGTGTGTGGTGGGGGGGGGGGATTGGGGAGGGGGGGTAGGGATGTGGTGGGGGTTTGGGGTTGTGGTGGGGGATTTAGGTGTGTGTGGTGGAGGTTTAGGGCTGTGGTGGGGTGTAGGTGTGTGGTAGGGGTTTAGGGATGTGGTGGGGGGGGGGAGGTTACGGATGTGGTGGGGGTGTAGGTGTGTGTGGTTGAGGTGTAGGTGTGTGTGGTGATGGTGTAGGTGTGTGGCAGTGGTGTAGGTGTGGTGTGTGTGTGGTGGGAGTGTAAGTGTGTGGTGGGGGGGATTGGGGAGGGGGGGAGGGATGTGGGGGGGGGGTTTGGGGTTGTGGTGGGGGATTTAGGTGTGTGTGGTGGAGGTTTAGGGCTGTGGTGGGGTGTAGGTGTGTGGTGGGGGTTTAGGGATGCCAAAGATTGTGAGGTGCTGCTCTGCAAGACACCCCTACACCTCCATCACAAAACACCTAAACTTCCATCACACACCTACACCCCTCCATACCCACCTACACCCCAACCACACACACCGTCAATCCCCGCCACACAGAATGTGTGTATGGTGGTGGTGGTGGTGGTGGGTGGGTGGGGGCATGGTGGGGGTAGCAGTGGTGGTGGGAGTTCTACAGGAGTAGCAACATGCAACCAGTGGGGACCTCCCTCCACCCTCCCCCCGCTTACATCAGGGAGGGTGGGAAGGGGGTATTGAGGTGTGATGTGAGAGAGCCGACTGAGGTGGGTGAGGAGGGGGAAGGGAAGGGGGAGAGGGAGGAAGGGGAGAGGGGAGGGTGAGGAGGAGGTGCAGAGGGAGGGGGAAGGGGGAAGGGGGAGGGAGGTGTGGTGTAAGAGCGCTGAGTGAAGTGGGTGAGGAGAGGGAGGGAGGAGGAAGGGGGAGGAAAGGGAGGTGCGGTGTGAGACCGCTGGGTAAGGTGAATGAGAAGGGAGATAGGCAGAAGGAAGGGTGGGAATGGGAGGGAGCTGGGGAGGGAAAGAGCGGTGAGGCCAGGAGAGGGTGGGACTGAGGGCCGGGATGGAAGGGGAGTGAGGGAAGGGGAGGGCGGGGGAAGGGCGGTGAAGCCGGGAGGAGGGAGGGGGGAAGGGCCGTGAAGCCGGGAGGAGGGAGGGTGGGAGGGGGGAGCAGAGGGGCGGCGAGAGGTAGAGGGAGAGAGTGGGGAATGAGTGAGGGCAGGGCAGCGGGAGGTGCAACATCAGCCAAATCCAAATGACAGGCAATCTCTCTTTTTTTAAACTTTAAACTCACCCTCTCACCTTGTAGGAGGCCTATGTATTTATATGTGAAACACCAGCCAGCAGCCAGGCTGATTAAACCCACCACAAGATGGCACTGCAAAATTTATATTACCACGGGAGATATAGGGAGTGAGCCGTCTTAGTGTTATAACATCTTTGATTGTTATGATCAGATCGCTTTATTTCATTTTGCAAAGTTTAATAAATTCATCTTCGCAACAACGGTGCTTCATTAGTCTTCTGATTATATCCAAGTTATTTCCTTATTTATTTACCAGAAAGAAATTATAGAGATAATTAAAGTTGCTTAGTCCGACGGATTTGAGCTGTCATTTTCCTAGATAAATATACATGGCTGATCGGTATAATCTACCTTAACGTACCTTGCAATAGTTTAAAAAAAATTTAAATGGCTAACTTTTGAGATATTTGAACTGCAACCATGCAACATTAACTTAGGCAGGAATGCCAACATTCTTTCACCATAGACTTATGAAGTAACAAGTTCTATTAAATTCCCTCAGTATTCCCCTTTGAGTGGCAACAAATATTTAATAAGCGCACCAGTATCTAAGTTACATTTATTTTGTATTTACAATTTCTATACATTATTCCAGATATGTGACGGCAGCGGGTTTCCTCCAAAGAAATATGTCAGAATAACCGTATGTTTGACGTCCAATAGCCTGATAGCCGATGATGAAAATCAATGTGCTCTAGAGGCGTTGTTAAATAAAACAAGCTTTACTTTACTTTTTACTGTCGTCGGCACCACCGAAGACTTAACAGAAAACAAACACTACAAAACCAACACAAGCCGGTTCACGTTGAGGGCACCATCTTTATTGCCAGTTGCACCTTGGACACTTTTCTTCTCAAAATATAACTCTGGCCATATACATGTAGCATTGTCCAATGACAGGGCTTAAAAAACTTTAATTTAATTTATTAATAAAAAAATGTTTAACAGGCCTGAAACCAATGCGGGGGTAGTTCACCAGGGGCGTAGCTAGACCTTTAACGATGTGTCCTCCTAATTTCGGCAGGGGGTTTAGGGGGCCGCTTAAGCTTAAGCTGGCGGATTTTACACATTTTAGACTTGAGTTTTCGACACTGCGGACTACTACTCTCTCTCTCTCTCTTTATTATTTTGTAATTTGATTTTTTTTTACAAAACGATGTGGACGTTTTGGCGTATGCGTGTACGCCTAGCTACGCCCCTGTTCACGGCGGGAATATTTCCAACCAGACCCAGCAACATGCACGGATCATGATAATAATTGTAATAAAAACATCATCTCCTCCAGGAAGTCATTTTACTTCCAGAGAATCAATCAGAAACATAATTCATAACAATCGCCTCACTAAGCAAACGCTTAAAGTTGCCCGGTATACCTTGCTGGGAAAACAAACAAACTCGGAATAGTTGTAATTTGTGCCATGCGTGGTGCATGCTTAGTACTGAACTTTTCCATTTGGTGGTGTAGAGTGACCTAGATTGGTCATGTGACAGCTGTTGTTGTGAAAAGGGAGAGTAAAACTGAGGTATTTCCAATTTTCTTTTAGAGTAGTTCGAACAGGAAATATATTTGCTTTAATGTAAAATATATGTCCTTACAATTACATTGCATAATTCAATAAGAAACACATCTAGATGAAAAATTGTTTCTTTGTTGTTGAATGTAAAAAGGTTTTAGACTGTATGGGGTTTGAACCCACAAGACAAAACAACTTCAGATTAAAAGTTCAACACCCTAAGCACTAGGCCACAGAGACCACACATAGTTACTTGTCTCAGTTCAGGCTATTTGTGTATTGGACGTCATATATACAAGGTGTGTGTGTGTGTATGTGTGTATGCATGCATGCATATATGCATGTATGCATGTTTTGCGCGCATCCATTTGAAAGGATTTAAGGTGTTGAGAAATTTGTCAGTTACAATGTATATAAAAGGAAAGCTTTTTTGGGGGTTATTGAATGTAAAAAGGAGTGAACCATATGGAGTGAGATACGTGCATTTGAAAGTTTTTGACTTTCAGATCTTTTGTATTAGCTAATGCAGCAGCCATTCCATGGTGGCCACATCAGCCGGGCCTGAGCATTAATAGTTTGAGGGGATCAAATACACAGGTTTCCGGTTTTAATACTATGATGGCAGCAGCCATTCTGGGTGTGCCTATGCGTTATCGTTTAGACGGGATACGTCACAAATGCTCTGGGTTCTGCGCTTAATGCTGTAATGCCAGCAGCCATATTCTATGATCCAGCCTGACCTGAGCATTAATGGCTTGACGGGATCCGCCGCAAATGCGCAGATATCCAGGTTTAATGCTATGATGGCAGTGACTTTCTGGTCATGCATTATCGTTTGGAGGGGATCCATCGTAAATGCGCCAGGTTCTGGGCTTAACGCTATGACGCAGCAGCCGTTCCGCAGCATAGGCGCCAGAGGACGACTCGGGATTGCAGAACGTGCAGTTCGTCATAGGTGAGTGTAGAAACTGATATGGTGCTGCAACCCCAGGCCATCGTCCGATGCATACACTGTGGAACGGCGCATTTGCGATGGATCCTGTCCAAAGGATAACACATAGGCACAACCAGAACGGCTGCTGCTATCATGGCATTAAACCCAGAAACCTGCCACAATTGCGGCGGATCCCATCAAACCAGGCTCGGCTGAATCATAGAATGTGCAGTTTGTCATAGGTGAGTGTAGAAACTGATATGGTTCTACTACCCTGGGCATATATATATATATTAGTATTGGCAGATCAATATATATATATATATATGTTGTTTGGTCCATATATATATATCTTGTATATATGTTGCATATATATGACATATATACTATTACTAGAGCATATATCAAATGTATTTACTGCATGGGCATTGTTAGATGCCCTCGCGACACATACATTTTATATATGACTAGTATATGGGTCACTCTCCTGAAAACTGGTCAGCATGAGATGGGATTTTAAAACATCAATAAAAACCTTCCTACTTATTGTTTTTCCTTATACTTTTCATATTCATGCTCAGATTTGATGAAAGAAATAAGGGAAATAAAATAAAACTGTGTGCAACTTTGGTCTTTTTAGTTATGAACTGTTTTTGTACCAAAAAACCCCATTTTACAGTCAGCCATTTGTAACATGACATATGGGACGTGGTTGAATCCTTATTAACATGTTGTATTGCATTGATATATCAAACAAAACAGTTCCCAAATCAAAGAGGAAGTATTTATTAACATGTATGCATGCTTAAATTTAAAAAAAAAAAAATTTAATGTCTTCAGAAACAACATTAGAAATTTCCGTCAAACGTGTAACCGTGGTGTCTGGATGCCACACAAATATTGTACACTAATTATTCAGTGAATAAAGCATGGCTGGGAATTACTTTTTGTTATCAGTATAAGCACTAGATATTTCTGTATATTATGCCATGATTAATATGCTTCTAAGTATGATATTATTTAATTCTGATTAGATATTTATTAAGCAGACTGTGTGGTGTCCTAAACACGTGTTACACGTGTGACGCACATGTTATACTGCCATAAGAGATATCTTATTCATGGACTACACCTTTATTTTTTATCTCATCAATTTATATTTTACAAAGATGTAAAGGGGAGATTTCCAGCTTTCATTTGCAACCAAAAAATGTAAAAAATTCAAATATTAAATTTTAACTCTCCATGTGACACTTCTGGCCAGTTTCCAGGAGAGTGACCCATATACATCATACATATGATATACACATGGTATATATATGCACACATCTCTCCACTCACCCATCCATTTCAAAACAACAGCTGCAGCTACAGGCCCAGCGTCAGCCCCCCCCCCCCTCCCACCCCAACCCTGACCTCAGCACTGACCCACTTCTCACCCAGCCTCAGCACCCCCCCCCCCCCCCTCACACCTCAGCACTATCCCTGACCCAGTTCAGGTGCAGTGAGTCTACAATTGACCAATTTCATATGACGTCAGCACATGTATTTAGGTCAGTGCGCATGCTGCTTGGCTGCAGGACAACATCCGGTCACACTGCAAACTCAATGGGAGTGAGCAGTCTTCATACAGAAAATGTTAAATATCTCTAAAACCACAACACCTAGAACCAAAATGATTGGAATACACATAGAAAACATGTTTACCAAAAATATTATATTAAATTCATACGGTTAGGGTTCTGGATTTCTATCAATTTGGAATAAAATCGACGTTTTGCACTGCGCATACCAGCAAAATCAATGCATTGTCAATGGCAGTGAGCAATCTTCATACAGAAAAAGTTAAATATCTCTAAAACCACAACACCTAGAAACAAACTGGTTGGAATACACATAGAAAACATGTTTACCAAAAAGATTATATTAAATTGATACGGTTAGGGTTCTTGATTTCTATAAATTTTGAATAAAATCGACGTTTTGCACTGCGCGCACCGGCAAAATCAATGCATTGTCAATGGCAGTGAGCAATCTTCATACAGAAAAAGTTAAATATCTCTGAAACCACAACACCTAGAAACAAACTGATTGGAATACACATAGAAAACATGTTTACAATTTTTTTTATATTAAATTGATATGGTTAGGGTTCTGGATTTCTATTAATTTTGAATAAAACTGACGTTTTGCTTTGCGCGTATGGCAAACTCAATACATTGTCAATGGCGGTGAGCAATCTTCATACAGAAGAAGTTAAATATCTCTAAAACCACAACGCCTAGAAACAAACTGATTGGAATACACATAGAAAACATGTTTACCAAAAAGATTATGTTAAATTGATACGGTTAGGGTTCTGGATTTCTATTAATTTTGAATAAAACTGAGGTTTTGCACTGTGCATACTGGCAAACTCAGTGGCAGTGTGCATTCGTTCTGCAGCCAAGATGCGCGCGCATACACGATGTTTACAAACATTGAAAGGGGTCTATTCTCCACCCACATATCTGATTATATAAACGTAAAAACTAAGCAGAGTTGTGCTTGGAGAGCATTTGTCGGAGTATGGTTCCGTCGCCACGAGGTATACCGGGCCACTTTAACAATAACAATCATTGGGCGTCAAAACAGTGTCCCCCCCTCCCCCAACCCCCATTTCTGTTCTTTTGTGTATTTACACTTTGTGTGCAGGGGAGATAGGGCAAGTTGAGGGGGTTGGAGGTTCAATGTCATACAAATGTTGTCTTCTGCAAAATGGTGTCATCTTGGGTTCGTTTCAAGGTCGTTTAGTCAGTGTGTGGTGTTTTGTTGTTGTCGCTTGGAATTGACCTTCTATACTACGTTTAGTTTACTTTATAAACACTAGAGGGGCAATGTGAAATGTGTTGCCCCTTGATGTCAGCAGTGAAGTCCCCTACTTCCGGTATGCGCGCCACACTTCCGGTTGCAGGTACGTTACGGGTCAAGAGGCGGGGTTTATTAACTATTCAAGGGCTTCCCCTACATGTTTCACCAAGAAGCACAAATTTGACCTTTCTTTGACCCATTTCTTCACACTCAGGTAGTCTTTGACCTTTCTTTGAACTATTTCTTCACACAGAGGTAGTCCCAAAGGGGAGGGTTATAAATATTGATACACATGGCATCCGGTTGATTCCAAACCGGAAGTGGAAGTGGAGATGGGCCTTAATGGCCTCAGATGTCCTGTTGTATACTGGGACAAACACTCTCCAGCAGATCCCTGCATAACTTCCTTGCTTATATAACCAAGCACGTGTTGGGAGAGTGATGGCAAGAACAAAGGTTTCAATGCGCAGTTTCTGATTGGCTTGTTGTGAGCTTTGTTTTCGTTTTGTAGCGTCTTCCTTAAATGGCGCTTGGGTCAGATGAGTAGGTCCCACTGCGGCTTGCTACATCTCAGAGAAGTCAATTCAGAACAGGACAGAACTGAACGCAGTATTATTTGGCGCTCGCTTTGTACCATCTATATGATACTCGCGCTATGCACATAACTGAAGGCGAGCATTTGTTCGAGTGCAAAACTGGGCATCCCAGTTCAAATCAATGGCCGCCAATGCTTGCCGAACACTGGCAATTGTGCAGGCTCAGATCAGTCACACCGCAATGGTTGGCTGCAGTTCCAGCAAACCCATGTCTCTACTTGAATTCCAAGTATCGGTAAGATTTGTACTCAGCGTATGACTAAACCGAACTAAATTTAATCTCAATCTCAATGGTGATCTCCATTGAAATGTTCAGTGAGGTAGCCGGTCTAATCAAATATATCACACTGGCCATTGCTCAGATAGTTTTGGTATTTTTTTGTTTGTTATATATTAAAATACATTACAATTTCCATTTCCACTGTTGAAAATGACTAATATTTTGGAAGTAAAGTCCTTTGAATAAAATCCGCTATGACTAATGTTTGGGGTTTGAGTATTCCAGTCCTTTGAAATGCACATCTCGTTTGGCTTCACCCTAGAGGTCCTTGGGGACTTCATCCATATCGGTCAATAACTGCTTAGTCTAAAGTCTATAGCACTTAGTGGTGGGGAAATAGGCAGATTGAACCCAGACCTTATCTACACCAACAAACCGGAAACGAAACCCACCAGGATAACGGCGCACCGACCGCAGCGCCGTTTTACAATGCGTTAAACCCCTGGTGTTAGAATATGGTACTGAGCTATCAGATTGCGATAGTCCACGCCGACATATCCCTAACGTGCTCCTAACATATGCCAACGTACCCCTAACGTAGCATATGAGGAACGTAAGAGCCACACGTCGATACATGTTGAAAATTTTGAACATGCACAAAAATTGTTTCAGAGCCTCGATGCACGCCGACATAAGATGCCATATAATGCTGTATCAACGTACAGCTAACGTGTTCCAACCTATGCCGACCTACCTCTAATGTGTGAGTAATGTACGCCGACGTACACCGAGCGTATAAGAAACGTATGAGCCATACGGCAACATACGTTGAAAATTTTGAACAACAATTTTTTAGCTGCTCGACCTACGCCGACCTATGACGCCGTATCCCGAGTGTACTCGACATATGCCCAACATATACGTAGCCTACGATGCCGTATGCCGACGTGTTGGTCGAAAATTGCATACGTCGGCATACGCTAATGCCATACGTCGTACTGTGACAGCCCCTTTAGAGAATCATCTCACATGGTTTACAAAAAGAACCCTATATTATTTAAAGCTGCAGAATCCGATGGTCTTGAGCTTCATCGATATTTCTTTTCAAAAATATACAGAACAACCCGGTTAAACCAAGCTCGGTTAAAGCAAACGATCGGTTAATCCAAACTTTTTCAGCGGCCCAGCAAAATACTACCATTTATCACATAAAAAAAGTTGGTTAAATCAAAGTCGGTTAGCAGCAATTTAATCACTTTAATACCTCTGGGTATTCATGTAGAATAAATACAATCAAATCTAGATGGGTTTTTTGTTTTGTTTTGGAAAATGTTATGCTTTCATCAGACTATGCAGCTTTAAAGCTGGTTATTGTTTTCCATCCTAGCAACATCAAAGGTCATATCAGCTGTAAGGAATCATCTCTCAGTTTGTAAAATCTATGCTATTTAATACAACAAATTAAAGTTGCATGGTCCGATGGCGTTTGAATTTGTTAGTTATATTTTAGATAAATAGCTCATGTTGACCATTATATCCTAATATTCATTAGTCCCTAGTAACTTTGATAAAAAAATATCTAGTCTTGGAGCAATTTGAGCTGAAAGAACCCAAAATAATTTTGACAAGCTTGCCAAAAGTCCTGTGGCTATGACCCAGATGGGCATCTCGCGATGACCACGTGATGTGAGATGACCTACTAATCCTGGAACCTGGTAGGTATTTCTGTTTGGGGTGAGAACATTCTGGGAACGGATTGGTGCAATAGGCCTGTGGCACTAGGGTTTTTAACAAACTATTATTTTGTAGGATAATTTGATCCGCCACAAATACACAGGTTTCCGGGTTTAATACTATGATGGCAGCACCTGTTCTGGCTGTGCCAATGCCTTATCGTTTGGATGGGATCCATCGCAAATACGTCAGGTTCTTGGCTTAGCGCTGTGATGGAAGCAGCCGTTCCACCGTGTAGGCGCCAGAGGATGGCCCGCCGTAGTAGAATCATATCAGTTTCTACATTCACCTATGACAAACTGCACATTCTATGATTCAGCCGGGCCTCAGCATTAATGGTTTGACGGGATCCACCACAATTGCGCAGGTTTCTGGGTTTAATGCTATGATTGCAGCAGCCGTTCTGGTCATTCATATGTGTTATCGTTTGGACGGGATCCTTCGCAAATGCGCCGTTCCACAGTGTATGCATCGGAGGATGTCCTGGGGTCGTAGCACCATATCAGTTTCTACAGTCGCCTATGAGAAACTGCATGCTCTGCGATCCCGAGCTGTCCGCTGGCGCATACGCGGCGGAACGGCTGCTGCCGTCATAGCGTTAAGCGATGGATCCCATCCAAACGATAATGCATGACCAGAACAGTTGCTGCCATCATAACATTAAACCTGTAAATCTGCACATTTGCGGCAGATCCCGTCAAGCCATTAATGCTCAGGTCCGGCTGGATCGTAGAATATGGCTGCTGCCATCATAGCATTAAGCGCAGAACCTGGCGCATTTGCGATGGATCCTGTCCAAACAATAACGCATAGGCACAACCAAATTTCAAATGGATGCGCGCAAAACACATGCGTGCACATCCTCACATACATTTAAACCGTTAGGATATGCGTACTGTTGACATACGGTATGCGTAGGCACTATGTATGGGGCGCAAATTAGAACTATTCCAAGTTTGTTTGTTTTCCCGGACAGGTATACCGATTCCCTTTAACATTTCGCATTGCTATCTAATAAATGTGCATGTCTCGTGTACATATTATTGCTCTGTTAATATTTACTGCTATGTCATCCATATGTCTCATCCTCCCTCAAACCATACATAGTCCCAATGGCAGATGCAATTTTAATTGAAAATGTACAAATTTAAATTACCCCAATTGAATAATTATATTCATAGAATTGACCAAACAGCATTGAATATGCAACATGGAGGGGAGGGGCTAATGAGGTCATGAGATTGGCCTAATTGGTTAATGGCCTCCCTGCATAATGGGTGTTTCAAAGTGAGTGTCCAAAGCGGTAAGGTTATAAATTCACTTGTTATTCTGTGCATGCTGTCCCAAATCATTAGCTAATAAACCAGTATCTCAGTTGGATATATAGGATCAAATGTAAGTAGTTGTTATAATTTTGACAAAATTATATTTCATTGGACCATGCAACTTTGAAATTTGATACCAATGCGTGGACAATCCTTGCCAGGATTTTAGTTACAAGTTCCAGTTTGCTGCAATCATCCCACCACCCCCCCACTCCACTCACGCCCCCACCCCCACCCACGCTCACACCCGCCTTCGTCGATTCCAGGGGCTACCTCAGCAATGTCAAGGCCGGTGTGGCGGTTTCAGCTCACTGTCAATGGTCGTGAGTCACTAACCTTATAAATTTAATATAATGTTTTTGGGAAAGATGTTTTCTATATGTGTACCAAGCGATTTGTTTCTAGGTGGTGTGGTTTTAGAGATATTTCACTTTTCCTGGATTTTCTGTATGAAGATTGCTCATCACCAATGACAATGCCTTGAGTTTGACGGTACGCGCAGTGCAAAACATTAGTTTTATTCAAAATTAATAGAAATCAAGAACCCTAACCTTATAAATTTAATATAATCTTTTTGGTAAAGATGTTTTCTATATGTGTACCAAGCGATTTGTTAATAGGTGGTGTGGTTTTAGAGATATTTAACTTTTTCTGTATTTTCTGTATGAAGATTGCTCACGACCATTGACAATGCCTTGAGTTTGAGTCTATGCGCACGGCTGAAACTGGTGCACAGCTGAAACCGCCACACCGGGTAGTGCCCCCTGTCGGGCTCCATACGTGTCACGTGACTATCAGCAAAACTGACACTACCTCTCCTGTGGAGAAATCAAGGATTCTTGTTGAGTTGGCTTTTGTGGGGTTGGGTTTTTTTGTCCCCAGGTCTGGGATTGAAATAATCAAATTGAAGGACTCGAGTGAAGGGCTAGAGTTGGCAGACGGATACGTTAACATTACGTAAGGTTACGTAACTCTTGGACCTAGTTATTGCAGCGTCCGGTGTGGGGCTAGTTCAGGTTATTACCGCACGGTGAGTATCCGCGTTTCACACCAGGTGGCGCCACTAACCGCATCATACATGGCGATGACAGGCATAAACTTTTGTTGTTGTTTTGTTCATCAGTTTTCATTTAGAGATATTTGAGAAACTATAAAAACAATGTACTTCAACAGCATTAATAAAAAAATTTGTTTAAACAAGTCCTACAGTATATGTATATGGATGTGCCCTAAACACATAAAATCGTGGTTATACTTCAAACAGCATACAATGGGTAGCCTATGGGGTGCACTTCGGCAAACACCTGTTAAATACTTAGTGCAATTGTGGACAATTTTCAAGCCTTTCTGCATCTATGCAATATTTCGTATATAACAAGTGGGTAGGGCCCTACCCACGACACGCTTTACACGCTGCGGAGACGCGACATGTCAGAACTTTGGCGTATGCGGTCTCCTCATGGACCCTATCGGCTTCCAGGACCCTTCTCGTAGTACTGACTACCATATTGGGAAGCCCTTACCATACTATAATGAGTGTCAATCTGTCAGCTGGTCTGCCCGGCGGTAGATACCTGTCTGTTACATATGGGAAGTGGCTTGCCCAGTGGTAGGCCCTAGTTACCATGAGGAGAGCGATATTCGCACAATGCCGTGTGCGGAGAACCTCTCACTGTGTCTTGCGCTGTGGATGCAGGTTGCACGGCATGTCGTGGATATGGCCCTTCAGGCAGTAAACCACATGACACCGGCCGGGACTGGAAACGAGGCGGCCAGAATGAAGATCCAAGGAACGAATTAAACAGGTCACTCATCACCATGGAAGACGTAAAGCATCCTCTGTGTACACGCGCGTCTTGTATGTTGCCCCTGACAGTTGTGTGTCCGCTAATCAAAAACCACACTCCCTGCACACGCATGTACAGACAAACACACACACACACACACACACACACACACACACACACACACACACACACACACACACGCGTGCATTAACAACCGTCTCAAGTTTATACAAAGTGTTCGGTCTGCACCGCACTGCTATTGGCATGACTTGTAGGCTTTCGTGCTTCGCGAATCAAGATGGCAGGTCTTTCGCTGCCGAATAAATAACACAAGCCTTGGACAAAGTGGCCTGAGACTCCGCTAAATACACCAAAGTGTTCACCTCCCCTGGTAGCCTACCACACACCCACACACACATACACACACACGATATGCATAACAATCAAATCTCACTCAGCAGTTTAAACAAAATTACAAAAAAAATCTAAAATTATATATAAAATCATAGATATATATTTGTTTAATTCTGTTTATACATCAATTGAACGACATTTCCGACCAACAAAAGCAGTGGGAAGTGAAGCTGAACCAGTTTCATGAGTTTGCAGGCCGAGTCAATCTGACAGCCATCCACACAATATAGGTCAGTGCGGGTTCTGCTGGTCCCTCAGTAAGGATTGAAACTGAGACACAAACGTGCCAGGTGACAGTTACAAGTGGTATTTTGTCTTATGTCAAATATTTGCTCGCGTAATTTTGCTGCAATCTAAATTAGAAACAAATGTATGGCGATAATCATACCAAGTTTAGTTATCAAATGTGTGCTTATCGATCGAAACTGCATTTAAAGCATAGGTTCTATAATGAAGGCCACGACTGGGAGGCAGACCATCGGCACCTTCCATCATGTAAGCTGAAGCTGTGACCCGGTGTGCTGGGTCTCAGCTTCAGTCCACCCTGAGGGAGCAGCGGAACTGGGAATACTTTATTCGGTGGACTACTATGACTTGGTGATAAAGGACGCGTCTTTCTATCCAGCAACGTACCGGTCACCACACTTTAAGCTGTTAAGCGTTAATCCACAATCACTGACGTTATTGTGCTGAGTTCCACTAGAACACGGGTCACGGTATGTCCAAATACACCCCCCTATCCAACCACACCCCGCAATGAAAAAAAGAAGGCTCACATAACCCCATGTTTGTGGACACACATTAAATATAAAAATATCCTTACTCAGTCTCATATTAAAACCAATTAGCAGTGTGTACATTAATGATTACAATCAACAAACTTTGAGACATTAAACTGGAGCGAATGCATTATTCAACTTTGCAATCCTTTTGCACTCCTCGTAATATTTCAGCGGCTTCTTGCGCATATCGCAATCGAACAAATTTAAATAGCAAAACAGCAGGCGAATCAAGTGTAAATTCAGTCACCAATCTGGGTCAATTGAGAATTAATCCAATTCATCATTTATTGAAACTACTCATCGGGATCAGTGATGATTGTTACCCTCGTCACCATGGCGACCAGGGGTTGCTGTCCGCGTTGCGTTTGTGACGTCACGCGGGTGGCTAGGGGGAACGCTAACGGAAGGCACAGTAATGTGTGAGTCAACGTGAAATCAGTGAGGACCTGTCAACTATCAGCAGTCTAGAGGCACGGCGCACGCGCACACACGCACACGCGTACAGGCACGCAGCAGCACGCGGGAACAGGGTAAATACAGCGGAGCGAGGAAAACATAGCGGGGTGGGGTAAACAAGGGAACAGGGTAAATACAGCGGAGCGAGGTAAACATAACAGGGTGGGGTAAACAAGGTAACGGGGTAAATACAGCGGAGCAAGGTGAACACATGTAAATGGGGCAAACACAGTGGAGTGGGGTAAATACATGGGAACAGGGTAAACACGGGAACGGGGTAAACACAGCAGAGCAAGGTGAACACATGGAAATGGGGCAAACACAGCGGAGCGGGGTAAATACATGGGAACAGCATAAACACGGGAACGGGGTAAAGACATCGGAGCGAGGGGAACACATGGGAACATGGTAAAAATAGAATGGGGTAAACACACGGGAATGGGGTAAGCACAAGGGAACGGGGTAAACACAGCAGAGCGAGGTGAACATACGGGAACTCGGTAAACAAACAGGGCTAGGTGAACCCGCAGGGACGGGGTACACACAGCGGAGCGGGGTAAATATACAGGAATGAGGTGAACACAGCGGAGCAGGGTAAACACATGGGAATGGGGTAAACACATCAAAAACACAGAAGACACACACAGACACACATGGGCACAGACAGACACACAGACATAAGCCGTGTTCACACGGACAAAATGTGAGGCGCATCACACAAATCGAATCAGGTGAGGCGAATTAGCCATCCGTTCACACGAGCACCGATGCGACTGAAAACTCCCCAAAACAACAACACACAAGCACTGCTTGGGCCGGAAGTCGATATCTGCGCATGAGCAAGTCCAGGCTAACCAGCGCCATTTTGGGTTCGACGATGCTGGCACCAGAGAGTGTGGGTTCGACCTAGATATGTAATGACTGAATCGTATTGGTTTGGAACGGTCAAAACTTCTGCTGGGCAGTGAAACCCTAAAAATAAATGATAAAAAAAATATATGTGCACATCTAGCAGGTTCATAGACCAAATTATAGTATATAGATCGACGTGCTTAGTCCGCATCACGTAAGTCGGTTGCGTCCACACGGGCAAAATTATCCGCATCACAGGAATCGATTCACGTAGACTACCTCGCTTAGGTGGTTTACAGGATCCGCATCACGTGAATCGAATCAGCCCTAATCCGCATCAGACGTGCGTTCACACGAGAAATGTGATGCGAACTATACAAGTCGCTTTCTACGAATCGATTTACATCGTCCGTGTGAACACGGCTATACAGACAGCCAGACAGACAGGAAAGATGGGGTAATCAACACATCAGGAATTAAATTGCCGGAACAGGAAATACAAGCTGGTCTCGGGTAGGCAGCTATTTGCTCCCCTGGTGGGAAAAGCGGGCACTACACAGCGCTCCTGCTGCTGGTGTGTGTGTGTGTGTGTGGCGGGAACGAGCCGTGCTAATAATAATAACACAAACGGCCATGAGGGGGCAGGCCGGGAACCAGCGCCACCCGACGCCGGTCTGGGGAAGTATTTACAACATAGGAGAAGTTAAATGATGAAAGATCCAACAGCAAATCAGCACCTGGCATGCTCAGAAGGTGGCAGCCGTCATGTTCAGAAGATGACAGCCGTCACGTTCAGAAGATGACAGCCGTCACGTTCAGAAGGTGACAGCCATCATGTTAAGAAGATGACAGTTGATCTGTTAAGAAGATCACATCCGTCATTTACCCCCAGAAGATGACAGCTTCATGTTCCGATGACAACTGTTAGATTTGAAAGATGACAGTCAGCATGTTCAGAATATGTCAGTCAGCATGTTGAGAAGATGACAGCTGGATAATGAGAAGATGACAACTGATAGGTTCAGAGGATGGCAGTCAGTACATTCAGAAGATAACCACTGGCATGTTCAGAATATGACAGTTGGTATGTTCAGAAGATGACAGCTGGCATGTTCAGAAGATGACAGCTGATACGTTCCGAAGATGACAGCTGGCATCTAGAGCGCTTCTTGTAATTTAAAAGTTACAAATGTGCTTCCAGCTTTTCAGCTACCGATGCACTTTCACTTCTTGCTTGCTGATGCACTTTCGCTTTCTTGGACACTCGCTTAGTAATGTGCACTTAGTTACTGATGCAGCTTCAGTTACTGATGCATCTTTGTACCTTCAACTACTAATGCACCTACAGTTACTGATGCACCTTCAATTGCTGATGCATTATTAACGAAGGTGCATTGGTTACTGATGCATTCTCAGTTACTAATGCACTTAAAGTCACTGGTGCACTTTCAATTACTAAAGCATTTTCAGATATTAATGCCTCTTCCTTAACTGATTCAATTTCAGTTAATACGCACCTCTTTTAAAACTGCACTTAAAATTACCAACACACATTGCTGAAAGACGTATAGCCAACAATGCACTTAATGTAACAGCTTCACTTTCAGTTAACAACGCAATTTCCAGACCTGATGCACTTTCAGTTCAACAAATGCACTTTCGCTGTACAGACAGACGCATTCAATTACTGATGCACTTTCAATTAGGCCAAATGAAAAAAAAGTTTGTGATCGTCCTTTTGATCACACAAATCAAGGTCGGGCGAGCGGCTTTTATTTGTATTTCTTTTTTTCAGTATTTATTCTCATTTCGAAATTTATTATATCATACAGTTCGAGAAGTTTCAATTTTGGAAATCAGATATTTTAATTTTGCCATGTTTGAGGCCTCCCGACATGTAAAACAACCATACAGTTATGTAATGGTATCTAAAACTTCTGAGCCTGAATCATTTAACAATTTTAACAGTCTACAAATAAAATTGTAAAAAAATCAGGGACGGCGATTTTTCAGGCACGGGCGGGGACGATCACCAATTGTTATTTTTTATTTGGCCTTAACGCGTCTTCCCTTTCCATGGCTAATTCACTCTCAACCATGGTTAGGCGTTCTATTACCGAACATGTTGCTGCTGATCATACTTGGTCAGATCATAACTGGTACATCAGCAATGCAGTACAGAAACAAGCGGCTTTCGCGACATTTCCAGATATCGTAAACGATTAAGTTAATATCAATTATGATGTCTGACTTACAGTGGAGACAAATAATATATGGGAACATATTGTAGGATACTGGCTCCACACACTGTGGGGCTGTGAAGTGAAAGTACCATGACCTAGTGACCTACTAAATGTGTTTATGTACATTTCTGCTGAGGAGGTGACACAGATTCCTCCAGTGGATGCCCGGATGTACCAGCATGGAAAACCAGTAGTTAAACACTATGTAGATACCTTTGGTTAGAATGTCTTTAATGATGTTTGTTGTTGGGGTTTTACGTCCTAGTCTTTAATGATATGACCTTAAAACGATGACGCTCCACAAGGTTATCCTCAATGATATGACCTTCAATATGATGACAGATAATAATGATGACCTTGAATAAGTGCCCAACAGCACCTATGTTGACATGGATAGGAAAAGAAATACAGATTCATAAATAAAAAATGCAGATATAATAATACTAACAATAGAAAAGTTCGCCACAGACACGACGTTGTAAGTTGATTGGTCTGGTCACGGATCTCTCTAAATGGTATTGTGATGGCTTTGACAGGTCCTGTTGATATGCGCTCAACTTTAAACAATTAAAACCATAAATACTGACATCTTAGTGAGAGACTCAGGCAATCTCTCATGTTATCAATGCCACACTCTGCTAAAGATACAAAACAAGACACAGACCTCCCTGCTGCCCCCCTCCCCAACCTCCCTCCTCCCTCGAACCACAACTCAAACCCACCAAATTATACAATGTTTTGGGTAAAAACAGTAAAGCCATGTTGAACAGCGATTCCGCCAGCCAGCACTTGAAGGCATCGACTGCCAGTCCCATGGGAGGCCCAGAGACAACGCCTGCTCTCAAAATGGGAGAAGGCTCAGCTTTGAAAATGAAAGCCATACCGCCGGAACACAGCGCAACGGCCACCAGACGGCCTGTTTGAACTTCTGATGCAGAACCCGGCCGGTGTAGCCTCGTAGCGCATTGAAGACACCAACTATGGGTGAGAAACTATAAATGCAAGATCTGCAAGAGTGTACCCGAAGACTACCGGACTGCGCTTCACTGGGGAGAGGCGGCTGTTGACATTGTTAAACACTGAGTATGGGAACATTCTGCTGACTGCTACTAAAGCCGACTCGTGGGAGTTCATTCAATACTGTATCGATATACGCATGTATATATTATATATATATATTGTTTATATATTAGATCAACAACAAGGTGTGAGATATCTCTTATTTCATTTCTTGTAAACAGCCGCATTAGCATAGCTGCACTATGGCTTAATTAACAGGCCCACGTGAGACAGAAACAAACATCTTTAAAAGTTGTCCTCTTTGAATGCCATTGATTTCTCTTCGTACTCTTCGCCTTTGTTAAATATGTAATGCATGCTAGAGAGGGAGGCGCCCCCTACTGTGGGAACCTCGCTACAACGTGGCAGCGCAAACTGATATTGTCTAATTAGTAATACTACCAAATGCAAACAGACGCTTCACACTCCGACTTGAACATTCTCTGTGCACGCTCACCTGCCACTCACCCGCCACTCACCCATCACTCACCCGCCACTCATCCGTCACTCACCCACCACTCACCCGCCACTCACCCATCATTCGCCCGCCACTCACCCGCCACTCACCTGCCACTCACCTGCCACTCACCCATCACTCACCTGCCACTCACCCATCACTCACACACCACTCACCTGCCACTCACACACCACTCACCCGACACTCACCCTGCACTCACCAGACACTCACGTCTACAACACAAGTCACGACTGATAATAATACAACAACACAAGCACACAAGTAAGTAAGCAGGCGTCCCAACTGCTCGCAGCCCCGCTATTCGGACAGCACTTCTTGACCTGAGTGAGCCCGTGGACACTCTTCGCTGGCGATTACTAATTTACATAATTGACTGGTTACCGTGACTACCGGTGTCTGTCATGCGCACTCGTGTCGGAGTTAATTATATTACGCCTGCGCAGCTCAGCCTTGGGGCAGGAAGTACACACGCACAGACACACGCACGCACGCACGCACAGACACACGCATGCACGCACATACACACATGAACACACACACACACATGCATGCAGATACCGCAGGCACACAGACACACGCATGCACAGACACGCACGCAGACACACGCATGCACAGACGCACGCACATCCACACACGTCCCATCCACCCCCCCCCCCCGCTAACGCCCCCCCCCCCACACACACACAGCAGTAACCAACGTAAGCTGGTGGATGGATGCGCGCCCACCTACACACACACACACACACACACACACACCCAACACACACGCCCACGCTCCCTCAGTTCAGCTCGTCGATGTTGCTGTTGTGGCGAGTCTTGCGTGACCCTTCGTCCTCGGAGTTGACGCACTTGGACAGCGCGTGCGTCTTGTGGAAGTCGATCTGCGCGTAACTCTCCGTGCGGCGCGGTGAGTCGGGGATCGACGGACTGAGGCTGATAGGCGACGCGGGCGGGTTTCCACCCGCGTACAGGTTCTCCCTGCTACTCCGCACGTCCACCTGGATATAGGTCACCTTCCGGCCGCGCGCTTCCGCCACGCTCCCGCCCCCCGCCCCGCCCCCGCCTCCGCGCGCCGCCGCCGATGACAGAATGTCCAAATTGGCATAATTGTGAGGGTCCTCCTTCGACAACTGGCGCATGAGGATCTTGCGCACGGTGCCCGCACTTCCGGTTCCGGTCACGCCGCCCCCGCCGCTTCCGGGGACGCCGTTGATTGCTGTTGCTGCGGAGGATGACATCATCAGGGAGCGTCTGAGGAGCAAGTCGGATTCGGGCTCGGCGGGCACGTTGAAGTAGGTGGCTTGACTAGAAGAGGGGTCCAGCTCCACGATGCTCACCTGGCCGCCCGCCGCGCCCGATCCATAGTTCAGTTCTTCCACGCTCTTCGGCAGGTCCAGTTCGGCGTAGTTGACGACATGCGCATCGCTTGGCCGCTGTAATTTAAGCTGTATGGCTGATGCGTCCAGCGATTGGTGCGAACCAGGCATTGATGTCGCGCCAACCGCACCCACTGCGATTTCAGTGTTCACATATTCGTGCATCTTCCCAGCTGCCATTGATGACGAACCGGAAGCTGACATTGCCTGCGTTAATGGCCCCCCACCGCCCGAAGCGACAGCCATTGAGGAGGCCGATGTTGACATGGAGAGGGGGAGACCGTGCGCAGACGGGCATGGACAGGGCATGCTGCTGCCGGGTGTTGACGCATTGGATGCAGTTGCGACATACCCGTTGATGTAATGGTGCGAAGAGTTCACCCCGACACCAGCACCGCTTCCAACAAACGTCACATTGGCAGGCAGCGAACCAGATGGCGTTTGGATCTCAACCAGCGAACCGCGTTGTGAAGCCGACGATGTCACATCAATGACAGCGGGCCGCTGTTGGTTCTGATCCTCCTGCCCGGCGCGCTGGATGCACTCCTGCAGAAGATTGAACAGAGCCTCGGCCCGCCGGCACCTGAAGGCGTAGATTCCCGGTCCAGTGGGGCACCGACGCCCGCTCTCGAATGAGAAGAGCTCAGCGTCAAAGCCATACCGCCGCAAGCTGCACAGCGGCCACCGGATGGGCTCCTTGGACTTCTGGTGCAGAATCAGGTCAAGTTCGGTAATTTCGATCTTACCGGCGTTCAACTCCTGACCCTGGTCATCAACGTTGAACACCTGCCAGCACCAGCGGAGACCCAGAGAGAGACCAAGAGGCACAAATCAGTTTACGCGCATTACTTAGTGACATTGTTAAAGCCGCTAAGCAGAAAAATAACAAACCATATACACATTGTGAAATGTCATTTACAAGAGCGCAATGTTTGATTGGTTGATTAATGGTTGTCTTAAGCCATTGATTGATTGGTCGTTGTTTTAAAGTTGTGTAGTCCGATGGTTTTGAGTTTATGTCATTTTTCTGAGATAAACATATTAAATTGATTGTTAAAATGTACCTTACATTAGTTTGAAGTAACTTTGATTTGAAATGGCTAATTCATTTAGATATTTGAAGTGCAAACATTTCAAATTAATTTTGGCAATCACATCAAAACTCTGACACCATAGGTTTCTGCAGTAACAGGTTCTATTAAATTGACTCAGTGTTCCCTTCTATGTGGCATCAAATGTTTAATAAGTGCATCAGTATCGAAGATAGATATGTAGAATCAAATTTAGATGATTGTTTTGATTTTTAAAATATAATGCTTCATCGGAGCAAAAGGCGTATTCACGGCTACAAGTATTCAACTTCTATTCTGTCTTAGTATTATTCAACCATACCTTTTACACACAATGGCAATGTTCTCTGCTTGGTAACAATATAATATCCAAATGACTGGAATGGGGTTTAATGTTCTAGTAACATCTGATGTAACATCAGGTAGCGACTTGTGGCAGTGTTTTCTCCCAACAGCAGAGCTATCATTCTGCCTGAGCCATTCTCATATCACACTCAGTGACATTATTCTGACACTGAGCCAACCAGTCCTTGCCCTCTCCTAGTAATGCCAAGCATCAGGCAGCTTTGCAACACGCATCAGTTTCAAGTCTTTGGTTTGACTCGACCCGTGAAAACCCTCCATGACAGACATGGCGTTAGACCCCTGGGTTGCTATTGGTTATTTATATCACTGATCTTTACTTTATCTGATTTTATTACATTTGTTGATTAAAGTTGACACCATGCGATGGTTACAAGTTCTGCTCTATTCGCTTGAGATAAATACATCAGGTTAAACATCATAATCTCTGCTAATTTAGTTGGAAGTAAATTTGATCTAAAAAGGTTAACTTTGGAGATATTTGAAATGAAAACATGCCAAATTAAAATATGTGTGCGCGCACACCGAAATGCTGGACATATTACTATTAATAGGTTTCAGCAGTGACAGGTCTCAGCAGTGAAAGGTCCTGTTCAATTTACATCATATTTATTCTATGCTGCAATGAATACTTAATGAGTGCATAAGTATCTAAGTTGGATATGTGTAGGATCAAATCTAGATTTGGGTTTTGATTTAGAAAATTTGATGCTTTCATTGGTTTACGCAACTTCAAGGCCCGGTCACATACATGTTAGTGGACGTAGTTGAATGTAGTGGAGGCTAACATGGTTCAACGTAGTTCAGAGTAGTTCAACGTACCAGCATCGTACTTCTCCATCATACTAACTTCGTAATAATGTGGGTGGGCCGTGAGTTCTGATTTAATCTTTGGACATGTTCAAAAGAGCGCTACGCTAGAGGTTAACGTACTGTGGTGAAGCCTCCGTACTCTTAATGTACTCAAGCATACTCTAGCGTACTTGGACGTAGTTGAACATAGTTGACCGTAGTGGAGGCTAACATACTTTGAACGTAGTTTAACGTAGTTGAACGTACCAGCATCCATGCCATAATTTATTTATCTGTACCAAAACCTGCCGTAACTTTTTTCACTGTAGTTTAACATACTTACACCACGTTTGACCCACATTAATCTATCCTACGTTCAACTACGTTCAACTACGTTCACTAACGTGTATCTTACCAGGGTTTTAAAGTTGCATAGTCCGATGAAAGCATCAACTTTTCGAAACCGAGGCACTTAACTAGATTTGATCCACTAGGAAAGATGGCTGAAAAAGTATGGGACCCTCTTCCCTTGAGAGAGGTCATAGGTCAAACCAAAGACTTACAGAATCGATACACATCAATCAATACCTTGCCTGACGCTAAATAGGGCAAAGAGCAGTGGAATAAGGACGACCAATTAATTGTCTGCAGTTGACATTTCCTGTGCTTACAGTTGCATAGTCCGATGGTTTTGAGTTTCAGCCATTTTTCTGGGATCAAAATATTAGGTTGATTATAATTTACTTCAGTTTGAAATAGCTCGGTTTTAAAATAACTAACTTAGGCCATATTTGAAGTGTAAACATGCCAAATTAACTTACCGATAGGCTCCAGCAATAACAGGCTCTATTAAATTGGCTTAGCAAGCCTTTCTATGTAGCAATAGATGCAGAATAAGCACGCCAATGTCTATGTTGGATATGTCGATTCAAATCTAGAAAAGTGTTTTGCTTTTGAAAATTTGATGCTTTTATCGGACTATGCAACTTTAATCAACGCCCGTCCTGATATGACCTTAGATGTTGCTAGGACGTAAAACAACAACAAACAAACTTTAATCAACGAGTTTTTGCAAATTTCCTTTTGATGGATGGATGGATGCTGGGAGTTTTTACGTCCTGGCAACATCTAAGGTCATATCAGGACGGGTACCAACTTGTGGCAGTGCGCTCTCATGGCGACTTTATAGTGCTGCCCTACTGGGAAATCAGGCCACCAGCACCATGACCTGATATCCTACTCCGTCACATTATCCTGACACTGAGTAAACCAGTCCTTGCTCTATCCTATTAATGCCGAGCGCCTGGCTAGGATTAGGAAGTGACAAGTATACATTTTTAAGTCATCAGTTTAACTCGAGAACCCATGGGTTCGAATCCCATGATCTACCAAAACGGGAGACGGACGCTCAACTTCTTCGGCCATCCTGACTGGTGTTGAAAATTTGATACTTTTATCCGACTATGCAGCTTGAAATAACGAGGTTTTTCCCCCCAATTTCCTTTTTATTTATTTCGTAGTGCAGCAGGCACCCGATGAGGGGCGCCCTACCGACGGCGGGTCACGTGACTCACCTTGAAGACTCGCGGGTTGGAGTCTGCATCACGCCGCGATTGGCGGGAGAAACTGCAACCCATGCTGGAACCAGCGCGATGCACGCTCACTCACACCATCACCTGCAGGAACCAGTTGAAGGAGGTCAGTCAGAGGGGGCGACTAGGCACAGCTAGACACGGAAACAACCAGTGTGGTGTAGCAGCGTAATGAGATATGGAAACACTTCGCGAGGAATGTGGCAGTGTAATGAGATATGGAAACATGGCATGAGGTGTAGGAGCGTAATGAGATATGGAAACACGTCATGAGGTATAGCAGCGTAATGAGATATGGAAACATGTCATGAGGTGTAGCAGCGTAA
The DNA here is from genome assembly GCA_030323885.1 of Branchipolynoe longqiensis. Taxonomy (NCBI): domain Eukaryota; kingdom Metazoa; phylum Annelida; class Polychaeta; order Phyllodocida; family Polynoidae; genus Branchipolynoe; species Branchipolynoe longqiensis. The sequence continues at coordinate 115,295,110 of CM059189.1, forward strand.
TGAGATATGGAAACACATCACGAGGGGTGGCAGTGTAATGATGGCAGCATAATGAGATATGGAAACACGTCATGAGGTGTAGCAGCATTATGAGATATGGAAACATGTCGTGAAGAATGTGACAGCGTAATGAGATATGGAAACACATCACGAGGTGTGGCAGCATAATGATGGCAGCATAATGAGATATGGAAACAAGTTGTGAGGTGTAGCAGTGTAATGAGGTATGGAAACATCTCATGGGGTGTAGCAGCGTAATGAGATATGGAAACATGTCACAAGGTGTGGCAGCGTAATGAGATATGGAAACATGGTGTAAAGTGTAGCAGCATAATGAGATATGGAAACATGTCATAAGGTGTGGCAGTGTAATGAGGTATGGAAACACATCACAAGGTTAGCAGTGTAATGAGATATGGAAACACATCATGCGGTGTAGCAGCGTAATGATGGCAGCGTAATGAGATATGGAAACATGTCACGAGGTGTGACAACATAATGAGATATGGAAACACATCACGAGGTGTGGCAGCATAATGAGATATGGAAACACATCACGAGGTGTGGCAGCATAATGATGGCAGCGTAATGAGATATGGAAACAAGTTGTGAGGTGTAGTAGTGTAAGGAGATATGGAAACATGTCATGAGGTGTAGTAGTGTAATGAGATATGGAAAGATGTCATAAGGTGTAGTAGTGTAATGCGATATGGAAACATGTCATGAGGTGTGGCAGCGTAATAATGGCAGTATAATGAGATATGGAAACATGTTGTGAGGTGTAGTAGTGTGATGATGGCCGTGTAATGAGATGTGGAAACATGTAGTGAGGTGGGGCAGTGTAGTGAGATATGGAAGCAGATGGCAGCACAATGAGATATGGAAACATGTCATTTGTCACAATATAATGAGATATGGAAACATGTCATAATTCGTCACAGCATAATGAGGTATGAAGCTCATGTACGGACTACTACAATATTAATGAGGTGAGGCAGTGCAACGATATACGAAACATATTAAGGAGGTGTAGCAGCCTGCTGAGATATGCAAACACATATTCGATGAAATACACAGAAGCCCAACGAGATGTCACAACACGCCTTAATAGGATGAGGCAGTGATGAAATACGATAACACATCCTTATTATGCATGGAAAGCTGATAGAACATTGCACAGTGAAAACCCGTTATAATGCGATCATTGGGGTCCATACAAAGTCATCACTAAAGATATGGGGTCACGCTAAATCGTCATTCAGCTTACTAAATTACCTACGAACAAAGGAATTCTGGGTCCAATGAATCATCACATTATATCCGAATTCGCATTAAATCAGGGCGCGTTATAATGGGGTTTCACCGTACCATAAGTGTGTCAACCTGATGACACCAAAAAAGATCTTTATGCAATAAGGCAACTCAATAAGCTGCAGGAGCACACCTTTATGGGGCATGGGAACATGATGATGCAGGGTGATGCATCTGAGATGTGGTAACCATGGAGACACACAGTTAAGTCATGTTTATATGACCAGACAATACCCTGAGCTACAATAACACATTTTTATTAAATTTAACCATAACAGCTTTCATGAAGCTGGTTAAAGTTGCACTTTGCTTTGAGTTTCTGTCATACTGTTTATATAAATATATTAGCTTCATCAGTATGACCCAATTTTTAAGTCATTGGTTTGACTCTGTCGGGGTTCAAACTCCCACATGAGAAGCCAGTCAGCGCTTTTAACGATTCGGCCATCTCATCGGAGAAAAATCACCACCAAATATACTTGAAAGAATCTCGATTATGAACATGGCATGTAATAAATTTACATCTGGTGTGATTTTAAATTAAACATATTTGGCAAACTACTGCAAGTATTTCAACAAATACCTCAATATTTGTAACTACTAGCTGTAATACACAATAATATAATCCTTTTTTTTTTTGCCCTTAGGTGCATAATATAAAACTAAAAGAATATACCATGATAAATAAGGAACTGAGGGCAATCCATAATACAACCGCAAACCAAAGAAGAAATTATTCATGGACAAAAGTAATTATAACTTGAACCCGGTTCATGTTTAGGAGGAAATTCTCTAGCCGACAAACTGATAACCACGCTGGACGTCGGCTCATCCAAATGTCACTCCGTTGTGCCTTTCCCAGTTGTCCTCTTACGTGCAAACTCTACGAAGGAGGCATGTTTCTAATCAAGGTTGCAAAGGCGGCATGTTTTATATGTAAACCCAAGTTGCAAGAAGGAACAACTAATAAACGCACAAAGGAATGAAACTTAGATGAGCACATTACGAGTTCTGATAGCTGAACATGTACTTACTAGATGATTTCATCCTAATCATTTATCTTGTGTTCAAGTGGGAATAAGCCGGTATTCTTGGAGCGACACTCATTATGTCATTCGCTAAGCCTGCGACACTCAGTAAACATGGGGGTAGAGAAACAAAAGGACATAACATTAACAGTTTCTAAATATCCGCGTCCACATGAGGTAATGTATCCCCTATGGTCACGTGGGGACCCTTCCCTGTTGGTTCAGCACTGGAACTCTACACCACGTGACAGGGATGTTCCTGTTCACTGTGACATCATAATGTACACGCACACTGGAATATGATAAATGTGTTATGTAGATTTCTCTTTTTGTAATGTTTTAAGTTTTGTTTATTAAGGATTCCATTGGTAGCATGAATATAGACTCACAACAGGCATTGACTTGTGACAGTGCACACTCATGGCAACTTTATAGTGTTGCCCCACTGGAAGACCAGGCCTACCAGCACCATGACCCGATACCCCACTCAGACACATTATCCTGATACTGAGCTAGACAATGGAATCCAAGTCAGCATGCTGCAGATATAAAACCACTGAACACTGAGATATAAAACCATTGAACACTGAGTAATGATCAAATATTTTCATTTTAAACTACAGAATTTGCCCATTGATGAACATATCCTGATCTCATTGTGTCTTTTTCTAAACATGTGTTCGTTTCCTTAAAGAGCAGTCTGCAGGTTATTTGTATATTAGTTCCAGGGCTCATGATTTTACTTTACAGATATTTTTTTTTATAATGGGCAGTGGGAAGACAACCATTAATGGTTACACTGTTCTACAATTTCTATTGTCAAACAGGCTAGTTTATGTTTGTAGAATAAGTATAGAAATTGTGAATAAAAAATGTCTAAAATGTCTAATGTCTGAAGACAATCATACCACCAACAAAAAAAGACCTCCCCAAAAAGAATGCGGATGATGTGAGGTAAACAACTCTGTAGAGGCTGTGTCCACGTGTTGCTATAAAAATAAAATGTGTTCCGAGTTGTTCCACGGCCTGATAACACAGAACGATGCCTGGCATACACTCAGTGAAGTTTGTGCTGCTGCCAAGTGCACACCGCAATACACTAGCCGGGTCGGCCATGGAACCCAAGACACTCGCAGACATAAAGCGCCTATATAGGGTATGCACTGACGTCACGCTAAACGGAAGTGCGGCCATTGTGGCGATAGTAACCACAATAATAAAGGCTGTCACACTGCAAACTCAATGGCTATGAGCAATCTTCCTACAGAAAAGGTTAAATATCTCTAAAACCACAACACCTAGAAACAAACTGATTGGAATACACATAGAAAACATGTTTACCAAAAAGATTATATTAAATTGATATGGTTAGGGTTATGGATTTCTATTAATTTTGAATAAAACTGACGTTTTGCACTGTGCGTACCGGCAAACTCGATGCATTGCCAATGATCGTGAGCAATCTTCATTCAGAAAAAGTGAAATATCTTTAAAACCACACCACGTAGAAAGAAATCGCTTGATACACATATAGAAAACATATTCAATGAATAGATTATATAAAATTTATACGGTTAGGGTTCTGGATTTCTATTAATTTTGAATGAAATAGACGTTTTGCACTGCGCGTACAGGCAAACTCTATGGGTTGTTTACTGTTTGATATCGCCACAATGGCCGCGCATCCGGTTGATGACATCACGTGAATACCCTATATCGCGGACTTACATCAAATAAATAGATGAAACCACAAAATGGCGCAGTTCCAGCTCGGGTAATAGTTGTGTAAAGAACTGGTGCAGTTACGACAAACACCGGCATTTATTTTTAAAGCCGGGACTCTCAGTGGCAGGATGAACCAGTAGATTGTAAATTAACACGCTGACCCTCCATAAGCCTTATTTGTGGCAGGTGTCCTACTTCATGCTGCCCTCAATGTTTGGTACCCTCCAATCAGGACACTTACTGAGCGGCTTCTCACCAATCAGGACACTTACTGAGTGGCTGCTCACCAATCAGGACACTTACTGAGTGGCAGCTCACCAATCAGGACACTTACTGAGTGGCAGCTCACCAATCAGGACACTTACTGAGTGGCAGCTCACCAATCAGGACACTTACTGAGTGGCAGCTCACGAATCAGGACACTTACTGAGTGGCTGCTCACGAATCAGGACACTTACTGAGTGGCAGCTCACCAATAAGGACACTTACTGAGTGGCAGCTCACCAATCAGGACACTTACTGAGTGGCAGCTCACCAATCAGGACACTTACTGAGTGGCTGCTCACGAATCAGGACACTTACTGAGTGGCTGCTCACAAATCAGGACACTTGCTGAGTGGCAGCTCACCAATCAGGACACTTACTGAGTGACTGCTCACCAATCAGGACACTTACTGAGTGGCAGCGCGTGGGATCTGTCCATGTGGTGGTTGTTTGTAAACACTAAGTGGACTGTTGCTATGGTGACTGACCTATCAATCAGTAGCTCTACCAGTTTAGGAAATGTGAATTGTAAATTGTGTAAAATCATGAATTATAGCCTGTATGAGGCACACTATTTCCCAGCACATAGCTTTTCGTGAATAGCCAGCTCATAATAGAGTAATTTTCCACAGGCGCCACACTATTTCCAAGCACATAGCTATTCGTGAATAGCCAGCTCATTATAGAGTAATTTTCCACAGGCGCCACACTATTTCCAAGCACATAGCTATTCGTGAATAGCCAGCTCATAATAGAGTAATTTTCCAGAGGCACCACACTATTTCCCAGCAGCTAGCTATTCATCAATAGCCAGCTCATAATAGAGTAATTTTCCACAGGCGCACACTATTTCCAAGCACATGGCTATTCGTGAATAGCCAGCTCATTATAGAGTAATTTTCCACAGGCGCCACACTATTTCCAAGCACATAGCTATTCGTGAATAGCCAGCTCATAATAGAGTAATTTTCCACAGGTGCACACTATTTCCAAGCACATAGCTATTCATGAATAGCCAGCTCATAATAGAGTAATTGTCCACAGGCGGCACACTATTTCCAAGCACATAGCTATTCGTGAATAGCCAGCTCATAATAGAGTAATTTTCCACAGGTGGCACACTATTTCCAAGCACATAGCTATTCGTCCCACAAATGCCTACTCATGAAGATGAAGAGCTTCGGTATTACTGGAAAACTATGGACCTGGATCGAGGATTTCCTTCATGCAAGAATACAGCACATAGTTATCAATGGTGTGAAATCCCTGGCAGCATTAGTGTTGAGTGGTATTCCGCAAGGAAGTGTTCTGGGACCCCTACTGTTCGTATGTTTCATTAACGACATGCCCGAGGTCATCCATGCATTCATCCAGATGTTTGCGGATGATACAAAGCTGTATATGGAGGTTAACAGCCTTGAAGATCAACAGGCGCTACAAAAAGACCTAACTGCACTTGAAGACTGGGCCAACCTGTGGCAACTACGTTTCAATGCACAGAAGTGCAAGGTAATGCACCTGGGTAACAGAAATGAAAATCTCAGTTACTACATGCACCAAGATGGAGAAGAAGTCCAGCTCCAAGTGACAGAACTAGAGAAAGATCTTGGCATATACATGGACATCGGACTCACCTTCTCATATCACAGTGAACAAAAGGTGAACAAAGCGAACAAGCTTCTAGGCATGATACGCCGCTCGTACACGTATCTAGACAATGACACGGTGAAGACACTGTACACGTCACTGATCCGGCCGCACCTTGAGTATGGCAACACGGCTTGGACACCGAAGTTCAAGAAGGACATGTATCAATGATCGAGAGTGTACAAAGACATGCTACAAAGTTATCACCAACCATAAGAGAACCTACCATACGAAGAACGTCTCAGGATTCTCAACCTACCCAGCTTATACTACCGAAGGGCCAGGGGAGACATAATAGAAGCATTCAAACACGTCACTGGAAGATATGCGGTTGATGCTAGATACCTGAAGCTGGCCAACTGTAAAACTAGAGGTCATCGATACAAGCTGAAGAAGGAAAGAGCAATAAAACCTGTCAGACAGCTATTCTTCAGTAACAGGATAGTAAATGCCTGGAACGCACTGCCTGAACATGTCATAGAAGCGCCTTCCGTCAACGCCTTCAAAGGCAGACTGGATAAGCATTGGAGGGGGCTGCAATATTGCACACATCCGGTACTCGATGCATTTAATCCTAGTAAATCAAATTTTGACATGCATCGACCTGATACAGGCTTATAAGCCTAACAAAATCAGAAGCGGATGAGTATGAGTATGAGTAATAGCCAGCTCATTGTAGAGTAATTTTCTAGGAAATGTGGCATAAACCAGCAGAGTGTGAAGGTAATTGGGGGTGCAGTGCGGTGCGGTGCGGTCGGGTCTCAGACTGCTGTCATGGGCTCTAGTCTAGGTTTGGCTTTAGGTCATCGGTCTGACTCGGCTTGGAATCGAACCCACAGTCTCCCTCCCACCTAGAAAGCAGTTAGGCGTCGGGTACAAACAAATTAACCTTCATAACTCAGTTGAACCAACTCACCCACCACGTCTGTCTGTCGGTCGTCACAACTGACTTGGGCACTGTGTTAATGCTATAAACAAATTTTAATCTGCACCGTAACTAATTTGTAGTCTTCTACAAAAGTCCACTCTTCGAACCAAAAGTTCAGTCTTTGGATCAAACTTTTATTCTATCAGGACTTGTCTACATGATCTGGCTATTTCAGAGTCAGAAGCCTGGCTGGTCTATATCGCAATCGCTGACTCCACCGACTGAAGAGTCTGCTGAATGAGACGGGTACCTCCGTCCGCGTGCTGCACCTGGGTGGGCGTTGACTAGATGTCTGACGCTGGCTGGAATTATCTGTCCTGTTTTACAAGACTATCCGTAGAGTCGGCTTGACTCAGTTGTCCGCAGTCAGTGTGCTCCGTGCTCAACAGTCGGACCAACTGAACAGTTCAGTCGGATTTTTGCAAGTTTTGTACACGGTTGACCCGGGGCATAACTCTGTGAGTTGCCCACGCCCCCCCCCCCCCCCCACGATCAGGTCCGCCTCTCACCGCCCCCTCTCCACTGAGTCAACGCTCGCCGCCACTCTCCCAGCACATCAGGTCGGCGGGCCGGGCACTCACTGCCCCTGCGCGGGGAGAGTGGAGCGGCAGGAATCTGCATCTGCGCCTGCGCGGAGAGTGGAGGGGCCGGGCACTGCGCCTACGCATGGAGAGTGGAGCGGCCCGGTTTGGGGTGACCCCTGGTGGTGGACACTGCAGGAGGGCTTCGCTACCCGCAAACAATGCCCACCGTACATAATCAATAAGTGGGGCGGAGACGCAAACAATGCCCGCTGTACACAAGCAACTAGCAAGGTGAATATACAACAATGCCCGCCGTACACAGTCAACTAGCAAGGTGAAGATGCAAACATTGCCCACCGTACACAGGCAACTAACGGGCGGTGACGCAAACATTGCCCACCGTACACAGGCAACAAGTGGGGTGGAGACGCAAACAATGCCTGCCGTACACAATGAACTAGCGAGGTGGAGACGTAGTCAACAACCAGGGCGGTGATGCAAACAATGCCCGCAGTACACAGGCAACAAGTGGGGCGGAGACGCAAACAATGCCTGCCGTACACAATGAACTAGCGAGGTGGAGACGTAGTCAACAACCAGAGCGGTGATGCAAACAATGCCCGCAGTACACAGGCAACAAGTGGGGTGGAGACGCAAACAATGCCTGCCGTACACAATGAACTAGCGAGGTGGAGACGTAGTCAACAACCAGGGCGGTGATGCAAACAATGCCCGCAGTACACAGGCAACAAGTGGGGCGGAGACGCAAACAATGCCTGCCGTACACAATGAACTAGCGAGGTGGAGACGTAGTCAACAACCAGGGCGGTGATGCAAACAATGCCCGCAGTACACAGGCAACAAGTGGGGTGGAGACGCAAACAATGCCTGCCGTACACAATGAACTAGCGAGGTGGAGACGTAGTCAACAACCAGGGCGGTGATGCAAACAATGCCCGCAGTACACAGGCAACAAGTGGGGCGGAGACGCAAACAATGCCTGCCGTACACAATGAACTAGCGAGGTGGAGACGTAGTCAACAACCAGGGTGGTGATGCAAACAATGCCCGCAGTACACAGGCAACTTGCAAGGTGAAGATGCAAACAATGCCCGCAGTACACAGGCAACAAGTGGGGCGGAGACGCAAACAATGCCTGCCGTACACAATGAACTAGCGAGGTGGAGACGTAGTCAACAACCAGGGCGGTGATGCAAACAATGCCCGCAGTACACAGGCAACAAGTGGGGCGGAGACGCAAACAATGCCTGCCGTACACAATGAACTAGCGAGGTGGAGACGTAGTCAACAACCAGGGCGGTGATGCAAACAATGCCCGCAGTACACAGGCAACAAGTGGGGTGGAGACGCAAACAATGCCTGCCGTACACAATGAACTAGCGAGGTGGAGACGTAGTCAACAACCAGGGCGGTGATGCAAACAATGCCCGCAGTACACAGGCAACAAGTGGGGCGGAGATGCAAACAATGCCTGCCGTACACAATGAACTAGCGAGGTGGAGACGTAGTCAACAACCAGGGCGGTGATGCAAACAATGCCCGCAGTACACAGGCAACAAGTGGGGTGGAGATGCAAACAATGCCTGCCGTACACAATGAACTAGCGAGGTGGAGACGTAGTCAACAACCAGGGTGGTGATGCAAACAATGCCCGCAGTACACAGGCAACAAGTGGGGTGGAGACGCAAACAATGCCTGCCGTACACAATGAACTAGCGAGGTGGAGACGTAGTCAACAACCAGGGCGGTGATGCAAACAATGCCCGCAGTACACAGGCAACAAGTGGGGCGGAGACGCAAACAATGCCTGCCGTACACAATGAACTAGCGAGGTGGAGACGTAGTCAACAACCAGGGCGGTGATGCAAACAATGCCCGCAGTACACAGGCAACAAGTGGGGTGGAGACGCAAACAATGCCTGCCGTACACAATGAACTAGCGAGGTGGAGACGTAGTCAACAACCAGGGCGGTGATGCAAACAATGCCCGCAGTACACAGGCAACAAGTGGGGCGGAGATGCAAACAATGCCTGCCGTACACAATGAACTAGCGAGGTGGAGACGTAGTCAACAACCAGGGCGGTGATGCAAACAATGCCCGCAGTACACAGGCAACAAGTGGGGTGGAGATGCAAACAATGCCTGCCGTACACAATGAACTAGCGAGGTGGAGACGTAGTCAACAACCAGGGTGGTGATGCAAACAATGCCCGCAGTACACAGGCAACAAGTGGGGTGGAGACGCAAACAATGCCTGCCGTACACAATGAACTAGCGAGGTGGAGGCGTAGTCAACAACCAGGGCGGTGATGCAAACAATGCCCGCAGTACACAGGCAACAAGTGGGGCGGAGACGCAAACAATGCCTGCCGTACACAATGAACTAGCGATGTGAAGACGTAGTCAACAACCAGGGCGGTGATGCAAAAAATGCCCGCAGTACACAGACAACTTGCAAGGTGAAGATGCAAACAATGCCTGCCATACACAGTAAACTAGCATGGTGAAGATGCAAACAATGCCCGCTGTTCACAGCCAACTAACTGGGTGGAGACGCGAATAATGCCCGCCGTACACAGTTAACAAGTGGGGCAGAGATACAATGCCCACGGTATATAGTAAACTTGCATGGTAGGGATGCAAACAATGTTCGCCGTACATAGTTAGTCGCAGAGTCCGATGAAAACATCAAATTTTCAAAACCAAAACACTTATCTAGATTTGATTCTACATATATCCAACTTAGACACTGGTGCACTTATTAAGCATTTGTTGGTCCATAGAAGGGCATAATAAGTCAATAATTGGAACCCGTTACTACTGAAGTCAATGGGGTCAGAGTTTTGGCCTGCTTGCCCAAATTATTTTGGCATGTTTTGATGTCAAATATCTCCAAACTTAGCCATTTAAAATTAAAGTTACTTGAAACTGAAGTAAAGTAGATTATAACGATTAGTATAATATATTTATCTCAGAAAATAGCAAACACTCAAAAGCATCGGACTATGCAACTTTAACTAGATAACGCGGAGATGTAAAGAATCCAGTGTGTAAGTGTGTGTGTGTATGTGTGTGTATGTGTGTGTATGTATGTGTGTGTATGTATATATGTGTGTATGTGTGTATATGTGTCTATGTATGTGTATGTATGTGTATGTGTGTATGTGTCTATATGTGTGTGTGTGTGTATGTATGTGTCTGTGTGTGGCTGTGTGTGTATGTGTGTGGCTGTGTGTGTCTGTGTGTATATATGTGTGTATGTGTGTATGTGTGTGTATGTATGTGTGTCTATGTGTGTCTGTGTGTGTCTGTGTGTGTGTCTGTGCATGTGTGTCTGAAGCCCCCTTGTTTGTGCGACAGTAACTCTTGGGTCATCGGCTGTCGCTCTGTTATTGTGTTAAAGTTGCATAGTCCGATGGTTTTGAATTTATGTATATTTTCTGAGATAAATATATTAGATCGATCATTAGTATCTACTATTCATTAGTTTAAAGTTACTTTTATTTTAAATGGTAAACTTTTGAGCTATGATGAGTGTAAACATGGAAAATTAGTTTTGGCAAGCTTGCCAAAACTCTGGCACCATAGACTTCTGCAGTACCAGGTTCTGTTAAATTGACTCAGTATTGCATTCTACGCAGAAACAAATGATTAATAAGTGCATCAGTATTTAAGTTAGATATGTCAAATCAAATCTAGATAATTGGTTTGGTTTTGAAAATTTGATATTTCATCGAACTATGCAGCTTTAACCTCAAACTGGACTACGGACCCGGCGAGTCGGACACGCTCCCCCTTACTAGTTGACCTAGTTTCAGGAAAGATGGCCGATATCTATTACCTGCTAACAAGATGACAAGTGGGCGCAGTTGTACTTGTATTCGGGCAGGGCTAGCACAAGTGTTACTAACTCGTCAACAGAGCGAAGTGTTACTAGCTAGTCAATAGCGCCAAGTGTTACTAACTCATCAATGGTACCAAGTGTTACTAACCCATCAACAGAGCCACGTGTTATTAACTCATCAATGGTACCAAGTGTTACTAACTTGTCAACAGAGCCATGCGTTACTAACTTATCAATAGTACACAGTGTTACTAAATCATCAACAGAGCCAAGTGTTACTAACTCATCAACGGTACCAAGTGTTACTAACTCATCAATGGTACCAAGTGTTACTAAGTCATCAATAGTACCAAGTGTTACTAACTGATCAACAGAGCCAAGTGTTACTAACTCATCAATGGTACCAAGTGTTACTAACTCATCAATGGTACCAAGTGTTACTAACTCATCAATAGTACAAAGTGTTACTAACTCATCAACAGAGCCAAGTATTACTAACTTATCAATAGTACAAAGTGTTACTAACTCATCAACAGAGCCAAGTGTTTCTAACTTATCAATAGTACAACGTGTTACTAAATCAGCAACAGAGTCAAGTGTTACTAACTCTCCAACAGCATGAAGTGTACTAAGTGTTACTAACCCCTGTCCCCACCACCCCCTGTCCTCCCCACCCCCTGTCCTCCCCCACCCCGTGTCCTCCCCACCCCTGTCACCCCCTGTCCTCATCACCCCCTGTCCTCATCACCCCCTGTCCTCATCACCCCCTGTCCTCCCCACCCCCTGTCCTCCGCACCCCCTGTCACCCCCCTGTCCTCATCATCCCCTGTCCTCCCCACCCCGTCCTCCCCACCCCTATCCTCCCCACCCCCTGTCCTCCCCACCCCTGTCCTCCCCACCCCTGTCCTCCCCACCCTGCTCCCCACCCTTGTCCTCCCCACCCCCTGTCCTCCCCACCCCCTGTCGCCCATCCTTTACCTTTCTTTTGTTTGTACATTAGTTGATTTAACAGGGGAAACTTTAATCCTGGACACTTGGTCTTCCTCATTCCGTTGCTTCTTGACTTATCCTGGTAATGCCGAATACCAGACTGGGTAGCGACAAGCGTACATTTTAAAGTCATTGGTTTGACTCGGCCAAGGTGTTTGAAACCCACGACCTACCAAAACGGGAGGTGGGCGCTCAACTCATCCAGCCACCCCTTACTGTCCATAAGCCTCACCCTTACTTGTTTTGTCATCCCTTCCTTGTCTCTCTCGTTCTCTCGTTCCTGGTGCTGGTTCCCCACTTGGTTCTGGCGCACCCGTTATACACGGATGCGGTACCAGTCGAACAGGGGCCCAGGAGGCGCGTCTCCGTGACATATTAGTAATCATAAAAACTAAAGTCAACTTACTGGTTTCCACGGAGACGTTAGTCACGTGATTCCACCGAGACGCTATTGCTAGTCAATCACTCCCCCCCCCCATCCCCCTTCTCAGAGTCTTCTTTGTCTATCACTCCCTGTCTCTGTATCCCCCACCTCTCACTCTTGTATAATATATATATATTACATATACATCACTGACCTACCGGACGCGGTGACTGAATCAGTAGAGCGCAGGCCTCCCATGTGGAAGGTCGGGAGTTAGGTTCCCGGTCGATTCAAACCAATAACTTAAAAATTGATACATTGCACTTCCTAGCCTGGCGCTCGGCATTAATAGGATAGGACAAGGACTGGTCGGCACAGTGTCAGGATAATGTGACTGTGTGGGATATCAAGTCATGGTGCCAGCGGTCTGGTCATCCAGTGGGGCAGCACTATAAAGTTGCCATGAGTGTGCACTGTCACAAGTCGGTACCTGTCCTGATATAACCTTAGATGTTGCCAGGACGTAAAACCCCAACAACCAACCACCCAACAAATCAGTGAGGACTTAACTGGAAGCTGGCCGGTCCTTTGTTTATATAAATATATGAGAAGGATTCAGGTCCAAAAAGCGACAAATACCATCTGGGTAAAAACCCTGAGTACCATGTTTGAGCTGAAGCTGCCAGTACTCTGATAATTAAATCCATTTTCTGTCCACAGAAGTCCCTATATAATTCCCTACTCAATATGAAATCGATAGACTTGAACTGGAAAGCGCAACAATAAATTCTATTTCGCAAAAAAACCAACTCAAATGGAATTTGTCAGTTTTTGAACCCAAACCTTTCATATATAATTATGTTGTGGGGGATTATGAAAATAGGAAATGTTGCGCCTAGAGCGGGAATCAAACCCACATTTCCCTACCCACGCCTACCTGTCTATGTGGCTCCTTGCCTCAGAGGTCAGTGCAGAATACTAGTACATTTATATATACAGTCAAACCTCTCTAACCGACCACAAATCAACCATTTCCCTATAGCAGGGATGAAAGTGGTCTCCGACAAAAAAAGCGGAAATGCGGAAATTCTCCGAGTCTTCTTAGCATTGTCAGGGAATCAGAGACAATTTCCGGAAGTCAGGTCATATTGGGGATAGGCTGATAGTGCTGCGACATTTGAAGCACGTATTAGTGTATTTAGTATACAGTGATAGTGCTGCGGTATTTCAAGAAGGGCATACAGGAAAAATCCTGGAAATCCGCGAAATCGCGGAGATCTTTCATCCTTGCTATAGATGGAGTGCATGTGACGTCATCACTCAGTGGTCAGAGGTCAGCAATCAGCCATCTTGAATTACGAGTAACCTTGCCTAGCCCTGTTGTGAATGTATGCTAATGCAGTAACATCATTTTCCTTGTGTTCTGAGCTGTTCTGGGCAGTTTACATCCAATGTGTTTACTTTCAGCACTTTAACGACAACTTCTGAGGCCAAACTGCTCAAAACAGTGACAAATAAACCAACAAATAGGTAAATAAGCACAATGTAGACAGGTGCAAGCCATCTGTATGTAATCCAATATGGCCACCGAAAGTTGCCTCACGACGTCATTACACCCCCTCTATATTGATCGCTTTATTTGGGTCCCAAATGATCGCCCATACAATCCAATAGATCCGGCCAGTTAAGCTGGAAAGTACCCGACTAGAATGGTTCCAGATTCTGTTACACGTAAAGAGAGTGGCCGTGAAACCCAGAAGAAAAATATAATATACAGTGTAGTTGTCTTAAAAAAAATATATATATAACAGGGATAAGAGCTTGATGCCTGTTGCGATATGAATATCTGAATATACTCAAGCATTTTATTACTTTTCCAAGCATTCTTTACAGAGATATAGCATGTGAAATCATAGGCAGTCAGGGAAACGACCCGACTAGAGTGGTTCTAAATTCTGCCGATAGATGTCACTAGCTTAACTGGTAATGATAACAAAAACTCCCTAACCAAGCACCTCCCTAAATGGACTGGTGAAGGTGTCAGTTATCCTATCGATCAAAAAAAGTCTTCAAGAAATCCTGCTCAGTGGACATATTTTCAGTTTGGGATATTTTCCATTCCAACCAAAGGCTGTGATATGTGCTGTCCTATCTGTGGGAAAGTGCATATAAAAGACTTCTTGCTGCTTATCGGAAAGAGTAGCCTATGTGGCAGCAGTGGGTTTCTTCCAAAGAAATATGTCCGAAATTGACGTCCATTATCCGATGATAAGAAAATCAATGTGCTCTAGAGGTGTCGTTAAATAAAACAAACTTTCCTTTTCCCCCATAATGGACCATTTAAAGTCGGTCCCATGGTCGGTCCATTTAGAGAGGTTTTACTGTACATACCAAGGAGCTGCTTCGGCGTTTCCATGGAGACGCCGGTGACGCGGTGGTGCCAGAGTTTCAACGTCCAACCAGTCCTGGGGCTGCGGGTTGTGTAGAAACCGGGAAGTGGATATGGGACACGTGACGAACATGATGCATCACGGGAAAACCCCACCCACACACCACCACGTCCAACCGCACCCACACCCACCCACACACCTCACAACACACACTCCCCACACCCACACACACCCTCCCCCGTCGTGTCCCGTATGATCGCTCATATGTGCCTAGGTACGTAAACCTTGTTCGCACCAGCAGCCTACTTGACTCTGGGGCAGTCGTTACGAGCGTGTGACGTCACGTCCGGTCAGCACCCAGCAGTTGTCAGCACTGTGAGCATGAGCACTATATCGTACACGTATTCAGTGCGCGCGCGCGCGCGCGCGCGTGTGTGCGTGTGTGTGTGTGTGTGTGTGTGTGTGTGCGCGCGTGCGCATGTGTATATCTGTATATGTATGCATGGGTGGACTGGACACCTCATGAGGATGTCATCAGACAGGCTACCAAAGCAGATCCTGTATTCTCAACTGTCTTCTGGTTACAGAAAGAGAGGGCGCCCTCGTCTCCGGTTCCAGGATACCATCAGGAGAAACCTGAAGCTGAGAGACATTAAAACCGACTCATGGTGCAACTCTCACAGCAGAGAGCTAAATGGAGAGCAACAGTCAAGTAATGAAAGCAGTCTTCGTCACATCGTGACTGACAACATGATGATGATGACCTGTTGCTATCTAGAGTAGTGCTCAACATTGATAGGGTAGGTCTCGATATGACCGTATATTTTGCTAAGAACACCACGAGCGTACAAGCTATGACATCAGATGTCATTAGAGCAGAAAACCCCAACCACCTACTCACCCAAAACCTCCAGACAGTCTAGTGGCATCACCTAGCGGCGGTCCTCTACACTAAGCGGCAGACGATATGCGGCACTTCTCACCAGATGGCAGCAGCGATGTGCGCCGCGTCCCGGTAGGTGGCAGCAGCGAGGGGTCACGGCACGCCCTGCTGACACGGCGCTTAACTGACCCCTGTGACGTAACGTCGTCTGCGCAGTGACCGGTGCGCAGCGGAGCGTGGCGGCGACAGGGGACAAGGGAATGTGTGTACAGCTGTAGTACCTCAACTTGCCACCAGGTCCCTAGTGGTCAGAACGCAGCGTGGGGAGGTGGGGAGGTGGGGAGGTGGGGAGGTGGGGAGTGGGGGATGGAGTGACGGATTGATGGAGGGAGTGCGGGAGGGGGAGGCGGGGAGGGGGAGGGGCTGATGCCCACCCCCGCAGGTCAGCCAGCCAGGGGAAACCCCGCCACGCACGGGACGGGTGTGTGGGCGTGGGGTGGGGAGGGATCGGTGATGGGGAAGGAGGTGGGTATGCGTGAGTGTGAGTGGGTGTGAATGTGGCTGAGTGTGTGTGAGTGTGTGTGTGTGAGTGTGTGTGAGTGCGACTGCGTGAGTGTAAGTGTGAGTGTGGGTGTGAGTGAGTGTGGGTGTGAGTGTGTGAGTGAGTAGGTGAGTGTGAGTGAGTCTGTGCGAAATAAGGCTAGGAAACCCCCACTAAGCTGCACTGCGAAGGGGCATGTGATATGTCACGGCCCACCAGCGGGATGCCCAATGGAAGGTAACCATGCCAAAAATAGCCAGATAACACACCACACAGCTACGTACAAGTCTATGATATGTAAATAGGAGTAGGCTAGTCTAGTAATAGAGTAGAACAAAATAAAATAATACATATATGCCAATAAAAAAGAATAAACTAACATAGGCTACTATTACTAACCATACCAACCAATTATCTATCTGCTACTGAAATGCAGGCAATCAAATACCTTATCAGCAGCTACTGTGTTGTAAGATAACACCAACACTACAGCTGGCCAGCATTGAAAACAAGCCTGGGTACCCGGGCCATGCGAGTAACTCCTTGTCTCTCCATCTATTTGTCGCTTTCTTTCTCTCTCCCTTGCGCCTTCTCTTTTTCTCTCTATCTCTATCTCTCTCTTTCTCTCTCTATCTCTCCTTCTCTGGGAGAGACCAGGGACCAGTGGAACGCGGAATGGCATGCGAGTAGCGGAGAGGCCGGGGACCAGTCGAAACCAGCCGACCACAAGAGTATTGGATTAAGCACTTAAGGCAGCTAGCTCACAGTGTACCAACTTCACGATTTCCGAATGTACCCAAGTGGACTTGATGTTACGGTTTACTAGCAGTTCACCGTCAGGCAGCTGACACTGAACTATTTGGAATGTTTGGAATGCTTAGAATGCAGCAGGCGGTGGGAGCCCTCCCGCCCCCGTCCCCGCCCTGGGAATCCCCATTGGTGATTATACCATCGTGGGTAAGGTCGTCACACACGGGGCGGCGGGGTGGGGGTGGGGGTGGGGCGGCAGGGGGAGTGTGTCAGAGGTGGGTGAGTAATGCCTGTACACCCTCGTGTGCGCACACTCCCATTACGATCGAAAACTGCCGTTCGCGCACACCAGCGTGCGTTCCGCAAAACTCAGTTTTAGTGCAAAGCGCCGTTCGATCGCGTCGAAAAACGATCGGCCGTTTCAGTTTAAGCGGTCGGTCAGTCGCCAGTTTAGTGCGCGAATCTTCGTAGGTGTACCTCATAGGTGGTGAGGTGTATGTGGGGCGCATGCTGACCCCGAACGTGTGTGTTCGGTGTGGAGTTGCATCGTCACCCTGTGTAGGTGTGTGTATGGCTGTGTGGAGTGTGTATGTGTGTGGAGGATCCACGATGACCCTGTATGGGGGGATGTGTGTGGGTGGGTGTGTGCGTGTGTGGGTGTGAGCTTGGAGGTGTGTGTTGGGGGGTGCACGTTGACCTGTGTGGGTGTGTGTGTGGGTGAGTGTGAGCGTGGAGGTGTGGAGGTGTGTGTGGGGGGGATCAAAGATGATCCTGTGTGGGTGTGTGTGGGTGTGTTGGTGGGTGTGAGCGTGGAGGTGTGCACGGTGACTTGTGTGTGAGCGTGGAGGTGTGTGTGTGGGGGGGGGGGTGCACGGTGACCTGTGTGGGTGTGTGTGAGCGTGGAGGTGTGGAGGTGTGTGTGTTGGGGGGGATCCAGGATGACCCTGTGTGTGTGTGTTGGGGGTGCACGGTGACCTGTGTGGCTGTGTGTGGGTGGGGAGGTATGTGTGTCAGGGTGTGTACCGTGACCTGTGTGGGTGAATGTGGATATGTGTGTGTGTGTGTGTGTGTGTGTAGAGGTGGGAGTCTGTATGTGTATTTGTGTGTAGATGTGTGCATGTGTCTATGTGTGTATGTGTGTTTGTGTACATGTATGTGTGTGTATACGTGTGCATACATGTGCTTATGTGAGTGAGTGTGTGATTGTGTTTTTCATGTGAGTGAGTGTGTGATTGTGTTTTTTTATGTGAGTGAGTGTGTGATTGTGTGTCAGTGTATGAGTGAGTGAATTAATGAATGAGTGTGCATGTTTGTTATGTGAGTGAGTGTGTGAATGAGTCTGGGTGTATGAGTAAATGAGTGTAAGTGAGGGTGGGTGAGTGTGAATATGACTCATACATACTATGAGTGACACTCACTGCAATATGCTGTGCCCCCTGGTGAGTAACAGCAGAACCTCACCCAACACAGCAGTATGTGGTGCCCCCTGGTGATTGATAGCAGAACCCCACCCAACACTCATTGCAGTATGTGGTTTCCCCCTTCTGAGTGACAAGAGCACCTCACCCAACATTGTAGGATGTGGTGCTCCCTGGTGAGTGACAACAGAACCTCACCCGACACTCATTGCAGTATGTGGTGCCCCCTGGTGAGTGACAACAGAACCTCACCCGACACTCATTGCAGTATGTGGTGCCCCCTGGTGAGTGACAACAGAACCTCACCCAACACTGCAGTATGTGGTGCCCCCTGGTGAGTGACAACAGAACCTCACCCAACACTAACTGCATTTTCTCGCAGTGTCCACTCAATAAGAGTGCCAGAATAACACACCACTTCCGAATTAACCAAACCGATCTTGTGGCTTTAGAACCGGCCAACTTTTTTTAACGCGACTACAATCTCCGGAATCCCGTTGACATGTTTTAATCTGAGCAATCATTTTCAGTGATTGACATTCTTGTCAGATTGATAAAAATTTCGGAAAGCCAAAGAAAATCGGATTTGCTTCTTCCAGTAAATAGGATGAATTGCGATAACGAAAGGCTGCAGGGCACGCTTGAAGCAGACCTTTAAAGGCCTGCGTCTCAGCAGTAGCACTTCCGGTCAATTGCCTGGCTCGTCTACACTCACTCCTTATTTGGGTCGAGCTAACCTACTTGAGGGTCACGTGGTGCTGACACGTGTTGATATACCTTTATTCCTGTCTGTTCTCCCATGTCAGGGTCTGAGATTACACTTTGGCTGTATATCACGTGACTTGGTAGTGTAGCCACGTGGCGTCTGGCCCACTACCAAAAGACCAACGGGACTGTTGCTATGGTGATTGCCATCGTTTGGATTAAAGTTATCCTCAACTAGAATTGAAAAGAATGAGGGGACAATGGGTACTGACATATGATATCAGATGTTCCTAGGACGTAAAACCCCAGATGACAGTGACTATAATGGGTGTGTACTTGCAGCCAGAAGGTCCAAGACTTCCTGGGGTAGTGTGCAAGCAGTAAGACAAGTGCCACTTGTTGGCAGAGTTCCAAATACTGGACCGACAGGGTGGCTCAATCAGTAGAGCGCTAACTGGCTTCCGGTCTGAGAGGTCGTACTTTTGATCCCCGACTGAGTCAAATCAATGACTCAAAATGTATACTTGTCGTTACCTAGCCTAATGCTTTGCATTACTAGGATAGGGCAAGGACTGGTTAGCTCAGTGGCAGGATAATGTGACAGTGGGATATCGGGTCATAGTGCCGGCAAACATGCTCTCCCAATGGGGCAGCACTATAAAGCGGTGTATCCATAGACTGTTCCTTTGTGGCGTGTTCCCTTGTTATGTGTTCGCTTGTGACCTTGTGATGTGCCGTACAGATAATGAACCTGTGCTTTGATTAGTGGCCGTTCCCCTACATTGGATCCAGGGACCGTATGGCCTTGTCCATGGCACATCTGACGTACTGACTGAGAACATAGAGAATGAACTTTGTCTATGTGGTGCATCACAAGGTCACAAGCGAACATGAAACAAGGGAACACACCACAAGGAAACAAGATACCGGCCTAAGGATATCATGAGTGCGCTCTGACAAAGCTCGGTCCATCCCAATATAATAAAGTTATATCGTTCTAAGACATAAAACCCTCCAAAAAAAACTATTATATGTTGCAAAGTCCACAAGATGCTGGAGTAGTTGCTGGCAGCTTGTAGCCATTCTGGTATTTAACGACACCTCTAGAGCACATTGATATTTATCATTGTCTATTGGACATAAAACATATGGTTATTCTGACATATTTCTTTGGAGGAAACCCGCTGCCACCAATCACATAGGCTACTCTTTCCGATAAGTGTCCTTTATATGCACTTTCCCACAGACAGGACAGCACATACCACAGCCTTTGATGAACCAGTTGTGGACCACTGGTTGGCCGTCGACCCCCTCATTGCACCACCCTGTATATTTATGTATATGTGGGTGTGTATATATATATGTGAATTCGCTGGGTACATAACTGCAGTGTTCGGCTACACAATGATCCGACACCGAATTCCCAGTATTGAGCGCTCAGAATAACGGCCGCTCATATGGTCTCATCCACGTTGTACAATGTGCTGAATCAGCTTACTGTAAACACGAGCAGCAGAGCGTCAGTGTGAGGGGCCGCGCGTACAGTACGCCACGGCGAGGTGTGAGGATGGAGAGGGGGGGGGGGGGGGGGGGACCAGGCATGACACCAGAGTGTTTTGGGGTGGGGTGGGGGTAGGGGGAGGGGGTTGTACCACACCTATTATTTATCTATTACGTGATGAGAAGATTATACAAATTAGTTTGGTTGAGCTATCTCTCGCTGGACCCTCGTTAAAAGCCCCGCCCCCCCCCCCCCGGCTTTAATTTATTCAGTCAAAAGTTTGCGCAAGTGAAGGAGATATTAGGGGCGCATGCCACCTCCCCCGAGCCGCACCCCCCCCCCCCCCCCCCCCCCCCCCCGCCCGTTGTTGGTGGCAGTGAGTTGCTGCCCAAGGAGCTCAAGCCCAGTCAGTGTGAGCAATTAACAAAGCGAGCCCCGCAAATATAAGAATTGCTCCTCCCATAGGCTGGAGCATATAGACCCGCTCGTTCCACAAGTACACATACATATAATAATAATAAAAATAATCATAGTATATCAACAAAAGCCGTCTTATAAATAGATAACCACATATGAGTTCATAATAATGTATCAGGTGTTAGATACAGGCAGACAATAAAGGTGGACATATTGGGATATCATGCATATTTAATGATACCCATCCTATCTGGTCTAGTTCCATGAGTACCCACCAACCGGAAGTGGCGCCTTACACCGGTCCTGTTGGGATACCCCCTCCCCCCTTATTTCCCACCTCCAATGGCTGCTGCCTCCATCCATACATCACCACTTCCCTGGCTGATTGTGTTCCATCAATCAGCAACGGACACCAAGGGGCAGTGTTATGAGTTAAGCTAAGATTCCTTCTACGCGGTATGCGGTATGCAGCATGCGGTATGCGGTATGCAAATGGGAGGATTCCTTCTACGTGGTATGCGGCATGCGGCACACGACTGGCTATATTTAAAAAATAAAAATAACAAGTATACTCCATACTGCACTGTATATGTCCTAATATGGCATTTGTATCTATGTACCTCTTGGTACGTCACATGGGGGGGGGGGGGGGGTTCCTACCTTTATAATTACCAAATTATAGATAAGTATTCATATTTCTGTGGCTATGGTAGCATTTTTACGAACCCCTAACCCCCACCACCACCACTACCATATCTTCCCCCTCTGCACCCTTGTGTGTGACCATTCCGTAATGCTCAGTCACCTCTCGTCTAAAACTTATGGACAAGTGCGACTGAGGTTTCTATTCGCATACCGTATGCCACATGCCGCATGCCACACCGATCGCTACAGGGACCGATCGAGTTGCCGCATTCGCATTCTCATACCGCGTGTAAGGGATGTAGCCCATTGACTTCAAGGCTTTTCGAGTTTTTGCCGCATTCGCATTCGCATACCGCATGTAAGGAATCTTAGCTTTAGTATCCATGGCAACTTCCTGTCACTCACGACTGTCTCAGCCGTCCTTAAAGGGGCAGTAACATGAGCAACGCAACTTTACTTAAAGGGGCACAGAAATATAGCTAATAACCCTTTGGATACTCAATCCAATGGTCCCGGGCAGGTCAGTCCCTAACTATTGCGTTGGAACTGAAATAACCCATTCTAAGTGAAATGCAATTGATCTTTCTGGAATATGACAATTTTTGTTAAGATACACACAATATTCATGTAAAGAATGCATGGCAAATCACGTGACCAGATCTGTTGCTCCTTGCCTCAGAGGTCAATGCCCACTACATATCTAACACCAACAATTTTAATCTAGGACATTTTTATTTTTTTAAATTTTTAAATTTATTTTTATTTTTATTGAGGCTGTATTTATTCTGTCCGCAGTCAGGCATTCAGTCAAATGGATTATCACATATTTTCGTTAGTAGTATTGTGCTTTTTGCTAATAATGAATATTATTCAACCAATTGTTCGATGCAACGGATGAATGCTCCTGGGGATAATTCACATCTGATTATTGCAAATAAATATCGGATCATGTTCGATTATCAGGGAGCGTCAAAGTTTCGTCATGTTGATGATGGCGCTGGTGTAAAAATTAATCTTCCCCGTTGACTCGGTCCCCATCAGTACGCACGAGAGTTGTTTCTGTGTGTCTCCCCATGGTGTTCTCTATGGCGGAGTGGTTAGAGTGTCTGACTTTTTTCTAGGTCGGACTCCTAATCTGAAGGTCAGTGGTTCGATTCCCTGTGCCCCCACCTCTGCCAATTTGGATTTCCACCGCTGTGTATAACTTACAGCGTCATCAAAGGCCAGTTGCTCTCATACCATGCCTATGTGGTGTGGGAGGTTAAAAATCCCTTGGGTCGGTAAAAGTGTAGGCTTGGGCTTTCTATCGACAAACAGTGGTGAAAACAAGCCTATTCAGGCTTATCCATGATAGGCAGTATAAATCTTCAACAACAACATCCGTGTGTTAAACCCTGTGTGTTCTCATGGCACCCGTGTGTTAAACCCTTGTATCCTCATGACACCCATGTGGTAAACCCTGTGTGTCCTCATGACAGCCGTGTTAAACCCTGTGTCCTCATGACAGCCGTGTGTTAAACCCAGTGTATCCTCATGACACCTGTGCTAAACCCTGTATGTCCTCATGACACCCGTGTGTTAAAAACCATGTGTGTCCTCATGACACCCAGGTGTTAAAAACCATGCATGTCCTCATGACACCCATGTGTTAAAAGCCATGTGTGTCCTCATGACACCCAGGTGTTAAACCTTGTGTGTCCGAATGACAGCCATGTGTTCAACCATGTGTGTCATCATGACAACTGTGCTAAACCCTGTATGTCCTCATGACACCCGTGTGTTAAACCCTGTATAAAATAGTCCGATTTACGGCATCAGGGGGAATGCAAATGTTCTATTACGAAACAGCTGTACGTGACCAAGCGCATGTATGTATATATATGTATGGGCTGGTGGTGCCTGAGTGGGATGTAAATAGACATAGTGGTCCTGGCAGGGTTGTGTGTAACCGCACTCAGGGCCTACCCCCTCCCCCTCTGCTGGGTAGGCTCACCACGCTCAGGGTCAAGGTTGGTGGTGGCCATGGGGCCACACAGCTTGGTGGTTGTGGTGGGCGGACCACTGGTAGGCATGGGGACCAGGAATTCTGGATCCCTATTGGTCGGGCCGAGAATGCTTGTTTCCCATTGGGGGAAAGGGGTTCCTAGGACGTAAACTCTACAATGAACCCATGTAACTATATAAATAATAAACCAGAGGGTTTGACTCGCTCTCTTCCTTTACATTTTATACTCTTCCTTTCTCTTTGTCTGTATTCATTTCACCATAGCCTGCCTACACAACCAAAGATTCGAGTCCTAGTCTTTACACCTGTGTGTCCTCATGACATCGGTGTGATAAACCGTGTCTCCTCGTGACACCAATGTGCTAAACCCTGTGTGTCCTCATGACACCTGTGTGTTAAACCCTGTGTGTCCTCATGACATCTGTGTGCTAAACCCTGTGTGTCCTCATAACACCCGTGTGTTAAACCCTGCGTGTCCTCATGACACCCGTGTGGTAAACCCTGTGTGACTTCATGACACCCCCCTGTGTTAAACCCTGTGTCTCCCCATGACATCCATGTGTTAAACCCCGTGTGTCCTCAAGACATCTGTGTGTTAGAGCCTGTGTGTCTCCCCATGACATCTGTGGGTTAAGCCATATGTGTCTCCCCATGACATCAGTGTGTTAAACCCTGTGTGTCCTCGTGACACCTGTGTGCTAAAAAATGTGTCCTCATGATACCTGTGTGCTAAACACTGTGTCATTATGACACCCATGTTAAACCATGTGTGTCCTCATGACACCCATGTACTAAAAACCATGTGTGTCCTCATGACACCCGTGTGTTAAACCCTGTGTGTCCTCATGACACCTGTATGCTAAACCCTGTGTGTACTCATGACACCTGTGTGTTAAACCCTGTGTCCTCATGACATCCGTGTGCTAAGCACTGCGTGTCTCCTCATGACACCCATATGTTAAGCCCCGCATGCACATGACACCCATGTGTTAATCTCTTACATTTGTGTGTTAATCCCGGCATGCCCTCATGAGTGTGTTGTTGTTTTATGTCCTAGCAACATCTAAGGTCATATCAGGATCGGTACCGACTTATGACAGCACGCACTCATGGTGACTTTATAGTGCTGCCCCAGTGGAAGACCAGGCTGCCAGCACAATGACCTGATAACCCACTCAGTCACATCATCCTGACACTGAGCCAACCAGTCCTTGTCCTATCCTAATAATGCCGAGTGCCTGGCTAGGAAGCAACAAGTATACATTTTTAAGTCATTGGTTTGACTCGAGAAGGGTTCGAACCCACAACTCCACCATCTACCAACACAGGAGACGGATGCTCTAACTCATTCGGCCATCCCGTCTGGTCGTGTCCTCAGGACACCCGTGTGTTAAGCCCTGCGTGCCCCCATGACACCTATGTGTTAATCCGTGGGTGCCCTCATGACACCCATGTGTTAAGCCCTGCATGCCCTCATGACACCCGTGTGCTAAGCCCTGTGTCTCCTCATGCCACCCATGTGTTAATCCCTGTGTGTCTCCTCATGACACCCATGTGTTAAGCCATGCGTGCCCTCGTGACACCTGTGTGTTAATCCCTGCATGCCCTCATGACACCCATGTGTTAATCCCTGCATGCCCTCATGATACCCGTGTGTTAATCCCTGCATGCCCTGTTGACACCTGTGTCTTAAACCCTGCATGTCTCCTCATGACACCCATGTGCTAAGCCCTATGTGCCCTCATGACACCCGTGTGTTAAGCCCTTCAGGCCCTCATGACACCTATGTGTTAATCCCTGCAGGCCCTCATGACACGCATGTGTTAAGCCCTGCATGCCTATGACACCTGTGTGTTAAGCCCTGCATGCCCTTATGACTCCCGTGTGTTAACCCCTGCATGTCTTCCCATGACACCCGTGTGTTAAGCCCTGCATTCCCTCATGACACCCGTGTGTTAAGCCCTGTGTGCCCATGACACCAGTGTGTTAAGCCCTGCGAGCCCATGACACCCGTGTGTTAAGCCCTGTGTGCCCATGACACCCATGTGTTAAGGCCTGTGTGCCCATGACACCCATGTGTTAAGCCCTGTGTGCCCCCATGACACCGGTGTGTTAAGCCCTGCATGCCCATGACACCCATGTGTTAAGCCCTGTGTGCCCATGACACCCATGTGTTAAGCCCTGCATGCCCAGACCACAGGAAAAGAGTAAGAAAGACCCAGCTGAAAATCAGATAACAATTATCCTGCAAGTCGCGTGTCGGCCATCTTTGATCCACAACGAGGCGTGCTCGTCACACGCAGCCACAACGAGGCGCGCGGTGGGGGGGGGGGGGTGTGTGGGGGGGTGGGGTTGTAGCGTGTGTAGATGTGTGTGTGGGGGTGTCAATTGGTGCGTGTGGGAGTGTGGTGAATCTAGTATTGACAGCTGCAGTAATAACTTCCTTCAGGAGGGAGCGGCGCGTAGCTCAGACGGTAGAGTGTCCACCTGTGAAGGTGTCGGTTATTCTATCGATCCTGCTCAGTGGACACATTTGAAGTTATTTTCCATTCCAACCAGCAGTCCACAACTGGTTCATCAAAGGCTATGGTATGTGTTGTCCTGTCTGTAGGAAAGTGCATATAAATTACCCCTTGCTGCTTATCGGAAAGAGTAGCCTATGTGCCTATCCTAATGCTGAGCGCCTGGCTAGGAAGTGACAAGTATCAATTTTTAAGTCATTGATTTGACTCGACCAGGGCTCGAACCCACGATCTACCAAAACGGAAGACGGACGCTCAACTCATTCAACCATCCCGTCTGGTCCAAGAATAAGGATATCATCATGTTAAACTATACACCACGTAGAACGAAACAGACAGACAGACAGACAGACAGACAGACAGACAGACAGACAGACAGACAGACAGACAGACAGACAGGCAGACAGACATACTATCTCGTCTGTCATCTGCTCGGTCGGAGTCTTGTATAATCCCCTCCAGGGGGCGCGCAGTATCACTGCCGGCCCGACGTTATCCGCTTAGACAGTGATCAATCCTGGTTTTGCGTCAGCTCCTTTTGGCGGGCTTTACCAATGGTCATCTGCTGCGAACAACTCCCCCCCCCCCCGCAGTTTCACAATAGACTACATCACGGTTCCAGCGGCGCGGTGCATTGTGGGATGCATCAGAGCAAAACAACCCCCCCAGAAGCACATGGCACATGCTAATACACTGGGTGCAGCTATGAAATGTGCTAGTTTCAGCTGATCTAGTTTCAGCTCATGTTTGAAACATAGAATACCAACTAAAAAAATATATACAATAAATTAAGATATTAATCTTTTATCCACCATTGCATTTACATCAATATAATTAGCACATAGATTGAGATAAATCTGGGCACTCAGACTAGTGTTACAGCCATAGCCAGAGTCAGTTTAACTTATTTTATTAATGTTTTTATTTATATCCTATGGTTAATGATGTAGTAGTCTGTACATGAGCTCTTCTACGACGCGGTAGCAGCGGGGACTACGCCGTACACCAGCGCAGTACCACTATACTGCGCCAGGTGGCGGCACGGGTAGCCACCGGGCAGACCCCAACTGGGCTGCCCTCTACTGCGGGTGGTTGACCCCCCCCCCCCCCCCCCCCCACCACACACACACCTATAGAGTCGATGTGGGATCTGGCGAGTCAGGGGGCGGTTCAGACAACTACTGACGCCGCAGAGAGCAGATGGTTCAATAAACCAGGTTGAAGCGTACACTAATTGAATCTTGGTGTTCTTCCGTGTGTGACCGTGTGAGTGAGAGTCGGAGGGCAGTGGGCCATTACAATGACATATGTTGAACTAGAAAAAGAGTAGGGTTAATCAGATATTAGTTATATATTTATTTGATACAAGTGTATGTTGACACATTTGGCATTTTAATATTTAGAACAAGAATTAATAATGGTGATGTGGATATCACTGATTGTTTTGTGAGAAATTGTATGTTTCTTAGCTCAAAATGATTATCTATGGCTAGTTTTGATTTGCTATATTGATCAGATCATTATATTGCATGTGTGCATACATGTTTATGCCAAATTGTTATGTATTTCTAGTTATTTTGAATAAAATGCCAGTTTTCCCCTACGCATATCGGCAAACTCAATGGCCGTACGCCTTTGCTTTGCTCCCGGCGCCGTTTTCAGCGCATGCGCAGTCGGAACCGTGATGTAGTCTATTAAGCTCGCCTTAGCGACAGCACCAGGCGCTGTGTGTCTGTGCTAAGAGTAAGAGAGTAAGTGGGGGGGGTGGGGGGGGGGGGGGGGGGGGGTGAGGGGGGAGTAATCACGTGACATTAAGGTGTCAACACGCCTTTTCCTTTAGAAGTCCCTGACGGAAGCAACTGTCAGTGGGTGACGGGGTGTGTGGGGGGAAGTTGGAGGGAGTGGGAGAGAGTTGGTGGGAGTGAGGGGTAGTTGCTGGGAGTGAGGGGGAGTTGCTGGGAGTGAGGGGGGTGGGGGGAGTTGTGGAGAGGGGCTCGTCCCAGCAGGGTACTCTGGCTTAGCCATGACACCAATAGACTAGATCACCGTTCCCACTGCGCATGCGCTGAAAACGGCGCTGGCAGCAAAGCAAAGGCGTACAGCCATTGAGTTTGCCGATACGCGTAGGGCAAAACAATTTGTCACAAACATGGATGGATGGATGCAATATATTAATATAATGAATGTTTAAGACACAACTCTCCATAATTAAGTATTTTGAGCTAAGAAACATACAATTTCAGTCACTTTACAGGCTGATGTTTACATCACCATTGATTAGACATAAGTAATCTTGTTCTAAATTAAATGTCAAATGTGTCAACAAAAACTTATAACCAATATCTGATTAACTCTACCCATTTTCTATTTCTACATATGTCATTAACCATAGGATATAAATAAAAACATGAATAAAATAAGTAAAACTGACTCTGACTATGGCTCTAACACTAGTCTGAGTGCCCAGATTTGTCTAAATGTAAATGCACATGGCATAAGATGTGCTGATTACATTGATGTAAATGCAACGCTAGATAAAAGATTAATATCTTAATTTATTACATATATTTTTTTAGTTAGTGTTCTACGTTTCAAACAAGAGCTCAGATGAGCTGAAACTAGCACATTTCATAACTGCACCCAGTGTATTAGCATGTGCCATGTGCTTCTCGCGGGTTTGTTTTGCTTTGACGCACCCCACGTTGCACCGCGCCGCTGGAATGGCAATGTAGTTGATAGTTTGTTGGTTGGTTGGTGGAGTTTTACGTCCTGGCAACATCTAAGGTCATATCAGGACGGGCACTGACATGTGACAGTCCGCACCCATGGCGACTGTATACTTTATCATCCTGCCCCACTGGGAAATCAGGCTGCTGGCAGCATGACCTGATATCCCACTCAGTCACATTATCCTGACACTGAGCTAACCAGTCTTTGACTGGTCTTTGTCCTATCTTATTAATCCCGAACGCCAGGCTAGGTAATGACAAGTATCAATTTTGTAAGTCATTGGTTTGACTCGACCGGGAATGAAATTGCTGACCTTCCACACAGGAAACCTGCCCTCTACGCGATTCGGCACCACGTCCAGTTCCTGGAAGTCGGTGTTAAATTGGTGCTTCCCCAGAATAGAAACCTCTTCCCTCATGTCCCGGCCGCAAAACTCCCGCCCACTTGAAAACTAATAATTAACCACTTCCGACAACATCACGGAGAGGCGTTATTTTTAATTCGAGTAATACAATAACAGTTATAGCTGTCTCCAACCGACAACTGTGCACCCAGACCCATGTTGTCTGGACACAACATGACAACAGGCGTCCTGTCATCGGAGGGATAGTTAAAGTAAGTAAACAGTTCTACATTGAAGATTCATCCGCTTATGGCAGGGGTTCGCCAATCACAGGGGTCTCTGAAGACAGGTTCCACTGTATTTAACCTATATATATGAGTTGATATCTATTATTATTTATATAAACAACTTCATATCATAGCCTACAGTTGGTTGGTTGTTGGAGTTTTATGTCCTGGCAACATATACGGTCATATCAGGATGGGCACCGACTTGTGACAGTGCACACTCATGGTGCCTTTATAGTGCTGCCCCACTGGGAGACCAGCCCACCAGCACCATGACCTGATATCCCACTCAGTCACATTATCCTGATACCGAGCCGACCAGCCCATGTCTCATCCTAATAATGCCAAGTGCCTGGCTATTAAGCGACAAGTATCAATTTTGTAAGTCATTGGTTTGACTCGACCGAGAATTGAACTCCCGACCTTCCGCACGGGAGGCCTGCGCTCTACCGATTGGGCCAGAGTATCCGGTCATCGTAGCCCACATTGGTGATCGTGGTTGACATGAATTGTGGGTTGAAACGTGCTCTAGGCACAATATTTCCCATTTTCATAACCCCCACGACACTGGTTCCGTGACCAGGATCCTGTACAAGCTACGTGCTGTATAGTTGTTGAACCTACCCTGTGTATGTATGTGTTAGTGCACTGCCTGTATGTATGTAATTGTAAGCATTAAAAGACTTGCAATTCCAGGGGGACGAGTGTAGTGGTCTGCACTGACCTCTCAGTCAAGTAACCACATAGACAGGTATGCATGGGTAGTGTGTTGATATTAGGGAGCCTAGGTGGCATAATGGTTAGCACACTGGCCCGGAATGCAAAGAGATGTGGGTTCGAGTCCCGCTCTAGGCGCAATGTTTCCCATTTTCATCACCCCCACGACAATAGTCTACATTGACTTCTAAGGCAAGGCTCCACATATACAGGTATATGTAGATAGGGTGATTGCACCAGGGAGCATAGGTAGTGTAATGGTTAGCATGCTAGCCCTAGAATGACAAGAAGTGTGGGTTCGAATCCTGCTCCAAGCACAATATTTCCCATTTTTATCATCTCCATGACAATTGTGAAAAATGCAATATTTGAATGAGTAATTGGGGTTTTACGTCCTAGTAACATCTGAGGTTCCTTAGTGCCGGAAGAAAATTCAAATGGACAGCCCCACGCTCGACAGGTTCCCGCCAATAATTTTGTGGCTGATTACTGGATGGAAAAACAGCAAGACTTCCCAGCTCTACCCAAATTCAATAAATCCATCTGTGACCCCAGAGTGCGGTTGATCCCCCATGCAAGATTCAATGAGCGATAATTGGGCGGTCTAGCGCTTTACGCAGCACTCCAAAACAATTGGAGTGAATTACTCCACATCAACACAAAGTGGCGAATAATCTGTTCTTGGCAAAGAAACAAATTAAATTACAGGCTTTCTTCATAACTGCTAAGCGCAGACCCCACTGGCTGCGTTTCGTTTTGCCACCGACGCGACTGAGTTCTGCATGAAACTGATTTGATGACGCAAGCGCAAGGCGACTGCCATGTCATCCAATCAGTCATCTGGAAGGCGGTGTTCATTGACAGATCGCAGTAGATCTGGACGGAGCCGAGAGACGAGTGGTGCAAAATAGTGGCCAGCCGGTAGTATAATATATATACGAGCGGCGGTATTACCAGCGACACCGGAAGTAGGGCCCGTCTGTGTTGTAAAGGACGATAAAATGTCCGCCTGTCTCCTAACTCCCAATCTCGCTGCCTCTTACTAAATAGATCAAAGCCCCCGCCCCAGCCCCAGCCCCCGCCCCCCAGCCCCAGACAGCACCCCCCACCTCTCTCTACCATCACGGTGGCCGAATCGGTAGAGGGCGGGCCTCGCGTGCGGCAGATCAGGAGTTCAGTTCCCGGTGGAGTCAAACCAATAACTTACAGAGTGGTCTCTGGGAAAAAAAAGCGGAAATGCTGATATTCTCCTATAGGTTTAGCATTGTCAGGGAATTGTGGAAAATTCCTGGAAGTCGGGTTTCATATATATTGGTATATGCTGATAGTGCTGCGCCGTTTGAAGCATGTATTAGTAGTGTATGCTGATAGTGCTGCGGAGTCTGCACCACATATTATTATTATACGCTGATGGTGCTGTGGGATTGTAAAATCCCGGAAATCCGCGGAATCGCGGAGATCTTTCATCCCTGATTAATAGGATAGGGCAAGGACTGGTTTAGCTCAGTTTCAGGATAATGTTACTGAGTGGGATATCGGGCCATGTTGCCCACAGCCTGATTTCCCAGTGGTGCAGCACTATAAAGTCGCCATGAGTGTACGCTGTTTCAAGGAGGTACCCATCCTGAAATGACCTTAGATGTTGCCAAGACGTACAACTCCAACAACCAACCAACCATCATGGCCCCGAACGCCGGACAGGCATTCTGCACAGGCGCAGATAATCAATGGCTGCGCACGTGACGTCACGCAGTTTCCGGTTCCGGCAGGTCAGACCGATCCATCAAGCACCACGTGGCGACCTCTAGTGGCGAGGACCAGAATCAGGCGTGAAGGAAAGACGGGGAAAGACCGTCCTGATATGACCTTAGATATTGCGTGGATGATAAACTCCAACAAAGAAACGTGGAAAGACGATTTCCACCCCGCCCTCTGATGGGCAAGGGAGGAACTAATGTTGTGTGTAGCAGCTCAGTGCGTTGCATGCGCTGTGGTAAAGGTCTAGAAGACTGGTGGCAGTGGGAAGAACTAATGTGGATAGCAGTTCACCATACAGGGTCTACGAAAAAGGTCTGTTGGATGATGCTGCTCTGCCATTGTGTTAGTTTTATTACCCCGACACTTCCACTGCCTGGGGGGAGCGGGCCGTAGTTCAGGTGGTAGAGTGTCCACCTGTGAAGCTGTGTGTCATCCTATCGATCCTGTGATCAGTAGACATATTTGTAGTTTGGGCTATTTTCCGTTTCAACCAGTGGTCCACAACTGGTTCATCAAAGGCTGTCCTGCCTGTGGGAAAGTGCATATAAAAGACCCCTTGCTGCTTGTCGGAAAGAGTAGCCTATGTGGCAGCAACGGGTTTCCTCTAAAGAAATGAAATGTTTGATGTCCAATAGCCAACGATAAAAACCAATGTGCTCTATAGGTGTTGTTAAATAAAACAAACTTTCCTTTTCCCATCACCTGGTGCCTGCATTCTGAACTGACGCTTGTCACAAACTCCTCCCAGTGTACGGACCCAAACTGCCGATTGTCACAAACCGCTCCCAGTGTATGGACCCAAACTGGCGATTGTCACAAACCCCTCCCAGTACACAGACCCCAAACTGCCGATTGTCACAAACCCCTCCCAGTACACAGACCCCAAACTGCCGATTGTCACAAACCCCTCCCAGTACACAGACCCCAAACTGCCGATTGTCACAAACCCCTCCCAGTAAGCAGACCCCAAACTGCCGATTGTCACAAACCCCTCCCAGTACACAGACCCCAAACTGCCGATTGTCACAAACCCCTCCCAGTACACAGACCCCAAACTGCCGATTGTCACAAACCCCTCCCAGTAAGCAGACCCCAAACTGCCGATTGTCACAAACCCCTCCCAGTAAGCAGACCTCAAACTGCCGATTGTCATAAACCCCTCGCAGTACACAGACCCCAAACTGCCGATTGTCACAAACCCCTCCCAGTACACAGACCCCCAAACTGCCGATTGTCACAAACCCCTCCCAGTACACAGACCCCAAACTGCCGATTGTCACAAACCCGATTGTCACAAACCCCTCCCAGTACACAGACCCCAAACTAACGCTTGCCACAAACCCATCCCAGTGTACAGACCTGAACTGACGATTGTCACAAACCCCATTGAGTGTCAGCAAGTCGGTTATTTCTTTGTAGTACAGCGTGGTGGCGTTAGATGGCGCACACTTTGGCACCAAACCCGCCACCCATTAAGGAACGCTGCAAGCGCCCCTTTTGTGCCGGCCCAGTCTCGGTTTGAAATAGGCGTCCGTCCTGCCCCAGTCGTGGCACCGGAAGTGCTCACGGGCGCATTCCTTCTGCGCCCGAGCACGGCGATCGACTGCTCTTTTTAACTCTTCTGGCTGAATGTCGTCTGCTGACGGGCATTGATTGAGTGATCGCAGCTTCACAAAGGGAGGGGAGGGGAGGGCGAGGGGAGGGTAGGGGAGGGGAGGGGAGGGGAGGGGAGGGGAGAAGAAGGGAGGGGAAGGGAGGTGAGGGGGGAGGGGACGGGAGGGGATGGGAGGGGGGAGAGGGGAGGAGCTGGGAGGGTAAATAGATTTAATTCATATGAGCAGATCTTTTCTCAGGACAATAGCATTGGTCTTACACATGTAGTTTTTGGTCAGTTATTGACACAAACACTTTCTTTGTTTTAGACTTGACGTAATAGTGCTTGCTGCACATGGTGTATAAGTAGGGTAGACTTGGTAAGGTACCAGCAATAAATGCAAAAGCCTCACACTCACAGTCAACAAAAACACTGCTTAAAGAAAGTCTTTCTCTGTTTGAGGAGTTCAGCTCTTCACTACAATGCTAACCCATCATGGCGACAGGAGGTGGACGCTGAAAGCGCCGAGGCCGATTATCGCGAGTTACCAATGTTCAAAACGGTGCATAATAACCAAGACTAAGCAGATCTTCCCCATAAACATCCCAGAATACTATATAAACATCCCAGGATACTACAGGATAGACCCATAAGGAGGAATCTACTCAAAACAAAAACAAAAAACCACACGGAGACCGTTAAAAACGGCGGGAAACGGCCAGGAGGAAGTTTCTACCACCCACAGCTAAGTACCATGACATATTAGCACCCATATACCTTGCTTTGCTGTTGATGTGTGTGTGTGTGTGTGTGATTTATAATGTGTGTGTGTGATTTATAATGTGTGTGTGTGTGTGATTTATAATGTCTAAATAACTCAAAACCACTGTTGAGTTGAGTGAAGTGATAGATTCCCTCCACTCACCAGGCTTTATCCCCTATTATCACTCACCAGCACACAAGTACTCATAACCAAAAACGTTTACTCAGGTTAATATAATCTAGTACAGGGTACTAAAATCAACAACATATAAGGTTGAATAAAGGAGGAAAATAAAATCAACAACAAAATAAAACCAACAACAAAAAGCACACACACAAGTAAGAAAAACTACACAAAAACACAGCAACTGCTAACGAAGGAAACAAGGAGACCGTTAAAAACAGCGGGAAATCCAAACAAAACACAATGTGCAGGAGCGGACGTCGATCGATCGGCGAGTATCATTTCTGAATATGTAAAATGGAATTACAGGAGGAAATCTAACAAAAGAAGGAGGATCAACCTCACAATAGTGTGTCAACCTTAGAAATGACGGGAAAATGCGAAAGCATGTCTACTGAGGTAGAAGCCAAGGATTGCCAGGATAATGGAGGCCAACAACTAGTCAAGGAGGACATAATAAAGCTGGTAATTCAAACAGTAAAGGAGGAACTGGAAAAGGCAAACAAAAAACTTGTGGACGGAAATGACAGTAATAAAGCGAACGGCACCGGAAATGAAGATGGAAAAAACAAAACTACAATGGATAATGAGAACGAATCCAGGAGCAAACTCCAGACACTCCAGGTAGCTTACAACACATTGCAAATAGAATGCACATGGTACAAAGCAGAATACGAAAAACTAAAGACAAAAAAGAAAGACACAAATGTAAACACCAATACCAGCAACACAAGGGCAACGCTCACTGACAAAAAGAAGCCACCCACGGGTGCAGCCCACACCCAAGCACCAAACCATGAGAATAAAAAGCTTGGTGTCATCGTGCATGGCATCCCAGAAAAGGAAGACGAAAGCATAGAAAAAATGGTCACAGACATGCTAAATGGAGCGGACGGACTGCGATTTTGGCTGGACGGTAGTGACAAAAGCCTACCGTCTAGGAAAAAAACAACGAAGGAAAAAGCACCAGAAACAAAAAATGCAGCAGACAAAGAACAGGCCGAAGGCAAAAAACAGGACGGGGAACCCAAAGACCCACTCTCTCTCTCAGAACAACGAAAGAAAAAAAAACAGACCAAGAAGCATCAGAATCCAACTGGAAAAGGAATCACAAAAGAAAGAGCTCTTTCAAAAAAAGAAAACCCTCCAAAACAAAAAAGAATACAGCAAAGTAACAATTAGGCCAGTAAGAACAGAAGCTGAAATGCTAAGTGAAAAAAACGTGCAACAAATGTACACACTAGCAACTGAAAGCAAAAATGAAAAGATCAAATCAGTTAAAATGAGAGGGTGCAACATCGAGGTAAATGGAACAATATACACACCCAACGACTTTGGGAAAATAGAGATACCAGAAATCACCCCGGAGAAAGCAGCAACCAGAGAACATGCCTGGGGAGTGTCCTTCCAAGGGCACAACTCCCCCTTTAGCAACCTGTACAAGTGTGACATCACAGGAAAAGATGGAAAAAAATACACATCAGCTGAGCAATATTACTGCTCGATAATGGCCAAATTCCATGAGAAACATGATATAATGAGGATGATCGACAATGCAGACAACCCATATACAATAAAGGCAATGGCAAAAAAAATATGGAGAACACCGGAATGGTGCAAAACAAACAAAAAAGTACTAGAGGATATCATCCATGCAAAATTCACCCAAAACGAGGAACTAAAGAAAAAGCTAATAGATGCCCCAGGAAACGCATTCAGAGAATGCACAAAGTGCCCATACTGGGGCTCAGGTAGGTTCCTAGACTCAGCCAGAGAAGGTGAAATGGTCAAGCAAGGATACAAAAACAAGATGGGAGACATCCTCCAAAAAGTCAAGGAACGCCTAACAAACAAATAAATAAACAGCCAAATAAATAGGTAAAATAAGCAGAAAATAAACACAAAAATAAACACCAGAATGAATATAAAAATAAGCACCAATAAATATAGAAGAACCACTAACCAAAATTTAAAGCACTAGAAATACTGTGTATAACAGACACCCATTCCAGGGCATGTACCTCCCCTCCACTCGCACAGGTGCAGTCTACGGTAATGTATGAAACTATATAACAAAACAGGGCATATGTACTGTATGCACCAGCCCATACGCCCATAAAACAATCTAAACAAAGTTAAAAACTCGCGAAATCTAACAAACGCCAAACCTAAAGGTAAAGGAAGACAGTAGAAGAAATTGAATGCAAGCTGGGAAGGGGCACACACTTTGCCCACCTAAACTGCCAGAGTGCATCCAATAAAATAGACACAATAAAAATGCACCTAAAAAATGAAAATCTTGATGTTTTAACACTGTCAGAAACATGGTTCACTGACAGACATCAAGACAACACCCTCAACATAGAAGGATATAGGCTTGTACGTAAAGACAGACAGCAAATTAACATAGCAAACCAAACAAAAAAAGGTGGAGGTGTTGCAATCTACTGCAAAACCTAAAAAATCTAGACACTGAGGCCCTAAAAATAGCAAACAACTCAAATGAACACCTGGAGCTACTATGGTGCCTAATAAAAAACGAGAAGCAGGCTAACATAGCCATAGCAAGCCTCTACAGACCACCGTCCGGGGATATTGAAACATTCCTTGAAACTCTAGACAAAAGCATAAATACAGTGAGAAAACTAACAAATGCAGACATTTTTGTGCTAGGGGACTACAGAGGCAACGACAAAAGTAAACTAATGCTACAAACCACTATCAAAATCCTAGGGCTACAGCAAATTATTACAGACAGCACAAGACTAAGAAACAAGAGCTCAACAATTGACCTAATACTAACCAACTCAAACCATGCCACAAAATGGGGCACCAGAAGCTGGGGTATAAGTGACCATGAGCTAATATATGTAACGAGGAAAAAACTCAAAAACACAAGCCAATATAAATATAAGATGGGCAGATCCCTAAAAAACTACTCAAAAGAAACACTAAAAAACCACCTATATGAAAATATAGACAACCTCACAACATACAGAGATGACACTGATATCTACTGGAATAACATTGTCACAGAAATAAAACAATCATTAGATGAGATGTGTCCCATAAAGAAACTAAAAATACAGAGAAACCAAGACCCGTGGGTAGACAGGGAACTGTTAACGCATATTGCAACAAAACGAAAGCTAGGTGACAAAGTGAAATGTACTAAAGACCCAGAGGATAAAAGGGCCTATAATACTGCCAGAAACAACTCCCTCAAAGCAGTAAGGACAGCAAAAAAAAATATATAGTAAAACAAGACAAGGACTGGGGAAGCAACACAAATAAGTTCTGGAAAAACGTAAGCTTACTATTCCCCCAAAACAAGATAGAAGAATGCATAAGCTTCCAGGATAAGGATGGAAATACGCACACAGATAGTGATGCAGCAAACAAACTAAATACCCACTTTGCCACGGTAGGACAAAGGTTATCAAAGAAATTCACAAGAATCTGGGAAAACAAGTCAGAAAATATCCAGGATGAAATCCCCACCTGCAAAACTGACCTAAAAGAACTAACACAACTAATAAATGACATAGATGAAAACAAACCAAGTGGAATAGATGGAATCCCCACAAAAATACTGAAAGAGGCACTCCAAGCCATCCCAGATACCATGGTCGACCTGTTCAACATATCATTTGAACAGGGACACTTCATCACAGCATGGAAGATGGCAACCATCACCCCCATCTACAAAAGCGGTGACAAACAAAACATGGGGAACTACAGACCAATATCAATCTTGCAAACACCAGGCAAGCTAATTGAAAAAATATTCCACAGGCACATAAATGAGCACCTGGAAAAAAACAATATACTAAACAAGAGGCAAGGAGGCTTCAGAAAACTACACTCCACATCAAAAACAATAGCAAACCTAACAAGTGATGTGCTGGCATCATTGAACCAGAAGAAATTAGTTGGAGCAGCCTTCATCGACTTCAGCAAAGCCTTTGACACTGTAGACCACAGCATATTAATAAGAAAATTAAACAACATGGGCATTAAATCCAAATCAATAAACTGGATAAAAAGCTACCTAAACAACAGACAGCAAAAAAACTAAAGTAAAATGGTACACTCTCAGACCAACAAACTGTCACCTGTGGTGTACCCCAAGGATCAGTCCTGGGACCACTACTATTTATACTATACATAAACGACCTAGAAAAATGGCTGGAGACAGAATGTCTCCAGCTATATGCGGATGACACTGTCGTATATGCAGAAGGAAGCACAGTAGAGGAGGTAGCAACCAAACTGAACAACCTCCTGCTAAAGCTGGACGGCTGGTGTGAATCCAATAAAATAACCATCAATGCAAATAAATCTAAAACTGTACTCTTCTCACATACAGCAATCACAGGAAGAAACCTACAATGTACACTAGGAAACCAAACACTGGAAAGTGTAAATCACTACAAATACCTAGGCCTAGAACTGGATAGCCAGCTAAACTACAATCTGTGTGTAACAAAAATCATACAAAAAGTAAATCACAAACTATGGCTATTTGCTAAACTAAGACACTATATGACACAAGATATGTCAATAAAAATCTTCAAAGGCATGGTACTCCCCTACTTTGACTATGGGGATGTAATTTACATGGGTGCTAAAAAAGAGCTACTAAAAAAATTGCAGATACTACAAAATAGGGCCTTGAAAATCTGCCTGAAAGTAGACAAACTACACCCCACTTATGACCTACACAAAAGAACTAAAGTAAAGCTACTAGAAAACAGAAGAATAATCCACCTAAAAACATTAGCATATGGATATAGCCAAGACATTAAGCGTCTAACCCAACCACTAAGGGACACCAGAGCAAGCAAGGCACCACTACTAAGGCAGACCAGAAGCCAGATAGATCAAAGCCCATGAAAGGAGCACACTGGAAATGGCCGCCAAGGCATGGAATGCCCAAACGGTGAAAGAAAGACAAATCCCTGACCTAAAAACATACAAAAAATATCTGTGCAAAATAAAAACTGGAAGCCCCAACTGAACTGCACCACAAGGAGGCAGGTGATATGCCATGGCCCACCAACTGGACAGCCCAGGGCGGGACAACCGGAAATATAAAAGCCAGATAACATATCTAACAACAATATAAGTCAAATCAAATTCAAACAAACATAACTCAACCACCTATTACGTACAGGCCTATGGACATGTAAATAAAATAGGCTAGTATAGAATTAAGTAGAAAAAAGCGGAAAACTCTTCCCAAGAAAACCCCAAAACACTAACATAGAACCTTAAGAAAACAACTAACATAGTAATAAGAATAGAACAAAAATACAATGCCAAGAGGGCCCCAAAAAAAACTAACATAGACTACTAAACATACCAACAGACTATCTATCTGCTACTGAAATGCAGACAATCAAATAACTTATCAGCAGCTACTGCTTGGTAAGACAACACCAAAACTACAGCTGGCCAGCATTGAAAACAAGCCTAGGTACCTGGGCTTACATTCTATGGACAGTATAAATACAGCCTCAATAAAAAAAAAAAAAAAAAAATGCCAGGTTACATAAGAAAGCGATCATTCAAAAGTCAACTTGACTAGGTGTTAACAGCAATATCAGATGAACCTCAGATTCCAGGATACACCCAGCTAACACCAGCAGATTCAAATTCATTGCTGCACTTGACACAACTGAACAGAGTATCCTCACCACATGTAGTGGGCCCTGATGGTGGAGTCTCTGACTTGGCCTGAGCATACAGCTCAAACACTCCAATCTAATCTAATCTAATCTAATATAATCTAATCTAACCTAAAAGAATCAGGATGTAGGTTACAGTATCTACAGTTTAGAACTTGTCGGAGAGTTTTAACAAAGTCTTCTGGTTGTGTCTTTGTATGTGATTATATCTTTATAGTAGGAGGGAAACAGCCTATGGGTTACAGTTGTGTCGTGGGCTGGTTAAAATGGGAAATATTGCGCCTAGAGCAGTACTCGAACCCACATCTCTTTGCATTCCAGACCAGTGTGCTAACCATTACACCACCTCGGCTCCCTGATGTCACCACACTACCCACACCTAGCTGTCTATGTGGTTCCTTGCCTGAGAGGTCAGTGCAGACCACTACACTCGTCCCCCTGGAATTGTACGTCTTTTAATGCTTACAATTACATACATACAGGCAATGCAACACACTTAGATACACAGGGTAGGTTCAACAACTATACAGTGCACAGCTTGTACAGGATCCTGGTCATGGAACCAGTGTTGTGGGGTTGATGAAAATGGGAAATATTGTGCCTAGAACGGGACTCAAACTCACATCTCTTTGCATTCCGGGCCAGTGTGCTAACCATTACACCACCTAGGCTCCCTGATGTCACCACACTACCCACGCCTACCTGTCCACATGGTTCCTTGCCCGAGAGGTCAGTGCAGACAAAGACCCTATAATACTAAGATGGCTCACTCCCTATCTCTCCCATGGTAATGTAAATTTCGCAGTGCCACCTTGTAGTGGGTTTGATCAGCCCAGCTGATGGTTGGTGTTTCACATGTAAACACATACAATTATATTATACATGAGATAGGTAAGTATAAATACTCATCAATATGAAATTGCTATGAACAAATACTCATCATCATCAGCATCATCATCATCATCGCCATCATCACACATCTTTCACATTCATATATACATTTATACATATAATATAGCAACTGTTTAATCAAGAGACAGCCAGAGCACCAAGTGGTGGCTTTGATCATTTTGATTACATAGTACAGGCTGAGTGAGCCTTCTTAGTATTATAGGGTCTTTGGTGCAGACCACTACACAATTATGATACAGGCAATGCACTTACATATATCGACAGAGTAGGTTCAACAACCACACAGTGCATAGCTTGTAAAGGATCTTGGTCACGGCACCAGTGTCATCAGGGTGATGAAAATGGGAAATATTGGGCCCTGGGCAGGATTCAAAGCTACATCTCTTGCATTCCGTGCCAATGTGCTAACCATTATGCCAGCTAGGCTCCTCGATGCAATCATCCTATCCCCGCCCACCTGTCAATGTGGCTTCTTGCCTGAGAGAGCAATGCCGACTATTACAGAATTTACAACTTACAAATCATTTGTTTGTTGATATGCGGATATTGTATGAAGTTCTGATATAATATAAAAAAGTATGAAGATAACAGAATGCCTCTTCACCGAATGCGTGATACCTTTATTGAATTGGAATTGTACGCAGTTACTACAACTGATATTTCATTTATAATATGTATAATATTTGTAGGAATAAAGAGGATTTGCATTCAGTTACTATTACAACTGATAGTTTCATTTATAATAGTCAGCCTCACGAATATAGGCCAATTGGTGGTCAATTTAAGATGTTGGCATCGCAATTCTTAAAGTCTTGTGCATTTCTTTGTTTCATATTAAATTTTCCTAGAAACAAATAAGCTTGTTGTATTTTCTCTACCTTTACATTCAGGATAAATGTAAAGACTTTCCAATACCTCTGTCAATGCTAAACTATAATTATACCGATCGACGCCGACATCCAATGCTCGATGCCGACAACTTCCCCCAATTGGCCTATTTTCGTGAGTCTGATTTATGTATACACACACACACACACATACACACATATGAAGTTTGTTTGGTTAATTGGGGTTTTACATCCTAGCGACATATCAGGATGGGTGCACAGTCGGCTTCACGGACAAACCGGAGATTTCCACCATCTTAATGAGTTCATTTGATGAGTCTGTAATCTTATCTCACACCCAACTAAAGACAGAATTGTCAAAAATTCAAATTACAAATTGCCCGGAGTTTACAGTCAGCCATCATTAATCCCTGTCTGCAATTACCTAGCAACCTCTTTGTTGCCATGGCAACCACGTGTAATGCTGGACCTTAAAGGTGCATAATTCTCAAAACAGAAAAACTTAAAATTGCATAGTCCGATGTAAACATCAAATTTTCTAAACCGATATAATTATCTAGATTTGATTCTACATATCTAACTTAGATACTGGTGCACTTATTAAACATTTGTCGCCACACAGAAGAGGACACTGATACACTCTAATGCAAACTTACAGCAGAAGCCTATGGTGTCCGTGTTGGTGTGCTTGGCAAATTTAATTTGGCATGTTTGTAATTATCAAACCAATATGGACCAGACGGCATAGCCGAATGAGTTGAGCGTCCGTCTCCTGTTTTGGGAGATCGGGAGATCCGAACACATGGGTTCATTGGTTCGAACCCTGGTCGAGTCAAACCAATGACTTAAAAATTGATACTTGTTGTGTCCAAGCCTGGCGCTTGGCATTATTAGGATAGGGCAAGGGGCTGGTTGGCTCAGTGTCAGGATAATGTGACTGAGTGGGATATCATGGACGCAACTCTCACAGCAGAGAGCTAAATGGAGAGCGGCAGTCAAGTAATGAAAGCAGTCTTTGTCGCATCGCGACTGACAGCATGATGATGATGATGATGATGATGGG
Source organism: Branchipolynoe longqiensis (assembly GCA_030323885.1). Taxonomy (NCBI): domain Eukaryota; kingdom Metazoa; phylum Annelida; class Polychaeta; order Phyllodocida; family Polynoidae; genus Branchipolynoe; species Branchipolynoe longqiensis. The sequence continues at coordinate 115,338,422 of CM059189.1, forward strand.
ATATCAGGTCATGCTGCTGCCAGACCTGGCTGCCTGTGGGGGCTGCGGGAGTAAGGCATGTCGACCTTCTACACCAGAAACCAACGACTTTAAAATTGATACTTATCACTTCCTAGCCTGGCGCTCGGCATTAATAGGATAGGGCAAGGAATGGTTAGCTCAGTGTCAGGATAATGTTACTGAGTGGGATATCAGGTCATGGTGCTGGAGGCCTGGTTTCCCAATGGGGCAGCACTGTAAAGTAGCCATGCACTGTCACAAGTCGGTACCCGTCTGGTACCCATCCTGATATGACCTTATGTGTTGCCCAGAACATACAATTCCAACAACCAACCAACCAACTAATGGGTTTCATAATCCTCAGTTTTGCCCACAACTTCTAGTTAGTTGCAGTTCGATGGTTTTGAGTTTCTACCATTTTCTGAGATAAATATATTATTAGGTTGATCATAATAATCTACCTTACTTTAGTTTGAAGTAACCTTGATTTAAAATGTCTAACTTAGGAGATAGCGTAAGCATGCTTGTCAAAACTATGCCCCCTTATATTAAATTGACTCAGTATTGCCTTCTACGCAGCAACAAATGCTTAACAAGTGCACCAGTATCTAAGTTAGATTTGTAGAATCAAATCTAGATAATTGTTTCTCTTTTGAAAATGTGACGCTTTCATCTGACTATGCAGCTTTAAGCTCGGCGTCAGTGGAGTAGGCCAGGCGTACTACCGCGGCTGCTCGTGGTGGTGGTGGGTGTGTGTGGGTGTGTGTGCATTGGACCCCCCGCTCCACCCCACGTGCCTGGATCCCTCCTCCAGGGTCCTGGTGATGGCTAGCCGAGAGGGGTGATCAATATGCAAGTTCTCCTACCCAGCCGCAACTCAGCATTCTGTAGTCTGTGCAACCCCCTGGTGAGCGCTTCTCACACTAACCCTGCTGCTGGAGCCTCTCCCCCCCCCCCCCCCCCCCCCCCCCCGCCCTCCCCATCCCAGTCACCACCCCCCGCCCCCAAGCACACACACCCCATCTCCACCTGTACCTTAGACCAGACGGGGTGGCCGAATGAGTTGAGCGTCCATCTCCTGTTTTGGGAGATCGGGGGATCCGAACCCATGGGTTTGTGGGTTTGAACCCTGGTCGAGTCAAACCAATGACATAAAAATTGATACTTGTCGCTTCCTAGCCTGGTGCTCGGCATTAATAGGATAGGGCAAGGACTGGTTAGCTCAGTGTCAGGGTAATGTGGGGTATCAGGTCATGGTGCTGGCGGCCTGATTTCCCAGTCGGGCAGCACTATAAAGGCTCCACGAGTGCGCGCTGTCACAAGTCGGAACCGTCCTGATATGACGTTAGATGCTGCTAGGATGTAAAACAACAAACAAACAAACAACCTGTACCCTAAACTCACCACACTACAGAGGCAATGCAGCCTCAACCCACATACAAACACTGACCCCCCCCCCCCCCGCCCCCCCACCCACCCACCCACTAGGGAGATACCTAGAATATCTAACTCTTACACACCTATCCTGATACCACCAGTAACTTCAGGTGCTATAAAACCAGCTCTACACCAAGCCTCTTGGCTCATTCCCTCTCTTGACTCAGGCCACAGCAGACACACTTTTCAGGTGGCCTGGTCTCCCAGTCGGGCAGCACTATAAAGTCGCCATGAGTGCGTACTGTCACAAATCGGTACCATTCCTGATATGATCTTAGATGTTACCAGGATGTAAAACTCCAACAATCAACCAACCTTATGCCATAATCCATGTTAAACTAATAATAATAATAATAATAATATATATATTTCCAAAAGATCAATGTCCTACCCCAATTAGTCGTGCCTTCTAACCCCACCATCTTTAAGTTTAAGCAGCAGACTCAGCACATTACATCGCAAAGTTATCACCAACATTAATTTTCACTTCAGCAAAATAGACGAGATCGTCATTCCGACTGCGCATGCGCTGAAAACGGCGCTGAGAGCAAAGCAAAGGCATCCGGCCATTGAGTTTGCCGATACGGGTAGGGCAAAACTTGGATTTTATTCAAAATTAATAGAAATACATAACAATTTGGCATAAACACGGATCCGCACATGCAATTTTTTTTTCTTGAAGATTTATACTGATCATAATAATATAAGGAATATATTTAAGACAAAACTAGCCATATTTAATCATTTTGAGTTAAGAAACATACAATTCCACACAAACAAATGCGTACAGCAATTCAGTTTGCTGATACGCGTAGGGCAAAACTTCGACTTTATTCAAAATTAATAGAAATACATAACAAATTGGCATAAACATGGATGCACACATGCAATATAATGATCTGATGAATCATTTTGAGCTAAGAAACATACAATTCCACACAAAACAATCAGTCACTTTAAGGCTGATATCTACATCACCATTATAAATTCTTGTTCAAAATATTAAAATGCTAAATGTGTCAACAGACACTTGGTTCAGAGAAATATATAACCAATATCTGATTAACCCTACTCATTTTCTAGCTCTAGATATGTCATTAACCATAGGATATAAATAAAAACATGAATAAAATAAGTAAAACTGACTCTGGCTATGGCTAGTCTCAGTGCCCAGATTTGTCTAAATCTAAGTGCAGATGGTATAAGATGTGCTGATTAGATTGATGTAAATGCAATGCTAGATAAAAGATTAACATCTTAATATATATATATTTTTAAAGTTGGCATTCTATGTTTCAAACAAGAGCTGAAATGAGCTGAAACTAGCAGATTTAATAGCAGCTGTCAGTGTCTTAGCATTGCCCATGTGCTTCGCGCGGGTTTGTTTTTCTTCCACGCATCCCACAATGCACCGTGCCGCTGGAATGACGAACTAGTCTTTTAAAATTAAGTTGTGTCACCTTTCTTGGATAACATAAATTGCACTACACAAATTTACCTCGATTAATAATGTAGTCTCTAGCCAAATAATGTTGTCTCTAGCCTGTTGAAAAGGCCTGTTTTGAAGACATCAGTTCATTTGTTGCGAATGGCGACATAGTGTTGGTAGACCTCTGGTACCACTGAAGTGCGCTGCTGGATACTTCACTCCTAGGATCAATCCAAAAGGCACCTACTTCATATGTGATAAATAAGGCGAAGGGCGCATCCCGCTTCCCTCACAATCCACCAAGCCGAAGAAGCATTGCTGGTACCTTTGAGAATACAGTAAAATCTCTCTAAACAGACCGACCATAAGACCGATTTTAAATGGTCCATTTAGGGAGGTGGTCGGTTATGGGAGGTATTCTTTTTATGATTTCAATGGTATTGTATGGACGATCGTTTGGGACTCAAATAAAGCAATCGATATAGGGGAGTGGTCGATGTGTGGAGGTGGTCGGTTAGAGAGGTTGTACTGTACACTGCGCTAGACAGAGCAGAGCAGAACAGAGCAGAACAGAGCAGAACAGAGCAGAGCAGAGCATCAAGCCTCCCCAATGGACACAGTTTGTTTTATTTAATGACGCCTCTAGAGCACATTGATTTTTATCATCGGCTATTGGACGTCAAACATATGGTCATTCTGACATTTCTTTGGAGGAAACCCACTGCTGCCACATAGACTAACTACTCTTTCTGATAAGAAGCAAGGGGTCTTTTATATGCACTTTCCAACATACAGGACAGCACATACCACAGCCTTTGATGCACCAGTTGTGGACCACTGGTTGTCTCAGTGGAGACCTATCAATAAGAGGCAATGGGCTGTAAGTTGCAAGGCTCAGCCTGTTTGAACAAACACAACCTGCAGACACAGACAGAACCCCAGTAAACCCAACACCAGCCACTCACTCTCCAACAGGCAATGAGCTGAAAAGCAGCTACGCGGTAGGGTTAATTTGGAAACAAAGCGCATATGTAATGGCTCATTCGCTTACTTTGTGGGATGCGAAATGGGTGGAATCGAGTGTGGTTTCTCATCCTGTTTGTGTTTGATTAATATTAGCTGAGTGGAGAAGCAGTCACTTCCTTAGCCAATCGGAAGCAGATGCACCGCTGTCCCCATCCCCCCCTCTCTCTCCCCCCCACACACACACACATCGACATTGCACGTCTCAGCGACACTGGGTTTCGTGAATTGGTTGGTTGGTTGTTTTACGTCCTGGCAACATCTAAGGTCACTCATGGCGACTATATAGTGCTGCGTCACTGGGAAATCAGGCTGCCAGCACCATGAGCCGATATCCCACTCAGTCACATTATCCTGACACTGGGCTAACCAGTCCTTGCCCTATCCTAATAATGCTGAGTGCCAGGCTAGGAAGTGACAAGTATCAATTTTGTAAGTCATTGGTTTGACTCGACCGGGAACCGAACTCCCAATCTCCCGAACGCGAGGCCCGCGCTGTACCGATTCGGCCACCGCACCCAGTGGCGTCGGTGCTGGCAGGCTGTGCCTTGTACAATGGTTTAGGCCGCCACTGATAAAATATTCACCCCAGTGTAAAGTCGATGGCCGGCAGCTGTGGTTGTGTAGGCAGGCTAAATAGGAAATCACTACAGGCAAGTGGAAGAAGGGCAGAGTATAGAGTGTGCAGAAGGAACAAAAAGGAGCTTGCTTGTTTTATTATTATATAGTCTCATGAATCCAAGATGGCTGTCACACCTGATCAGCTCCTCCAATCAGCACTAGGCATTCTTCAACCAACCAATGAACATCCAACCTGCCTGTATCCAAGCCTCGGTTGTTTATACCTACAGTGCCCTGTTGTGTCTGGGTGTGCAGTGATCCGTAAAGAACAATTGGGTGGGAGGGGGTATGAGAGCAGAGCTCCCAAGGCTCTGTCACACTAAAAGTAGTGCCCCTCTCACACTATCTATAACTACATAATGTTTATATCAACTCAGCAAAGGATCACCAGCACCACATAATACCTTAATGCCTCTGGATTTATATACCATTTACCTTTTTATATAACAATTGTAATTACAATAGACTAGTTCACACCATCCTCCAATGTCTAAATATCGGGAAATTTTACACCAGGGTTGCCAACACTGGAAAATGAAAAACCAGAAGACCTTAAGGGATGTTACATTGGAGGCGGTAGCAGCATCGCGCCATGGTGCAAAGCCAACTGGGGGGGGGGGGGGGGGGGGGTCTGGGGATAATCCCTCAGAAAATAAGTTAAAATTTTAGATGCTCTGTGGTACATTTTGGACACATCTGTGATAAATTTCTACATTCTTTTCTATGGTAGGTCTCTACATTATTTTCTGCTACAAATAATTCTGGCTAGATCTGTATATATTGTTATTTTGCTATGCTGACTGAGACTTTTTTGGGTTTTTTTTAACGACCCTACCCCCCGCACAAAAAGTAGACATCGGCTATCGGGGGTTGCTGACTGAGACAAGAAGACAGTAAAGCAATACATCGGCAAGATTGATATAATATTACTATATTCATGATATTGTACGGCGTAATGTGTTATTTGTTTGTTGTTTTATGTCCTAGCAACATCTAAGGTCATATCAGGACGGGTATCGACTTGTGACAGTGCGCACTCATAGCAACTTTATAGTGCTGACCCACTGGGAAACCAGGCCACCAGCACCATGACCTGATATCCCACTCAGTCACATTATCCTGACACTGAGCCAACCAGTCCCTGCCCTACCCTATTAATGCTGAGCGCCTGGCTAGGAAGCGACAAGTATCAATTTTTAAATCATTGGTTTGACTCGACCAGGGTTTGAACCCATGACCCCACGATCTACCAGCATGGGAGACGGACGCTCTAACTCATTCGGCCATCCCGTCTGGTCTACAGCGTAATGTGATGATGGGACATAAAATATCGTAACCGTACAGTGAAACTGTCAGGGTTGGCAACCCACTCATCCGTACCCTCAGTAGGGATGACTGTCAACCATGTCTAAATCCGAGCAGAAAATGCTTCAGTATGAACCAACTGGTTCCAGCATCCGGTGTTTATATATATTGAAGTAGCGTTGATGAAATTGGAGAGAATGCAACAAAAATAAACCCAGCCATTGAATGCTCTCAATTCGATTTTCAAAGTCAATCAAGCTACATGCTTTTATGAACTATTCATCCCAAAAGTAGCGGGTGTGATGGATAAGTATTTGACTGATGTCTTTAGCCTGTTAGATTGTAAAATCATGTGGCTATTTTCATAATCCAGCCTTCTGACACTTTTTCTAATAGATTGCTTAGCAGACCTGTTGCAAACAGACAGTGCATCAGAACATAATTTTTTGTTCAGCTCCGAGGCCCTGGTCTTCCGGCCGTTTACATTACATTGTAATTTGTAAATACAGTATAACCCCGTTAAACCAAACTTGAAGGGACCCTAGAAATTTGTTTGGATTAACCGATCATTGGTTTAAACCGAGCTTTGACTTGGCTTTGCCAAAAACGGGGGTGCATTATGAATGTACAAAGTATGTGGACACTATGATTATTGTATTTTATGTATATACAGCTTAACCCCATTAAAGCAACCTCGGTTAAATCAAATGATCGGTTAATCCAAACTTTTTTCGGCGACTTGGCAAAATACTGCCATTTATCATATAAAAAAGTCCCAGATGACCTTAAAACCACATGAAAGTTTGGTTTAACTGTACCGGAAGGTGCCTGGGGCCGACAATTTTGTTTGGATTAACTGATACTTTGGATTAACCAATTTTGGTTTATCCAACTTTTTTTATATGATAAATGGTAGTATTTTGTCGGGCCACCGAAAAAAGTTTGGATTAACCAATCATTTGGTTTAACCGAGCTTGGTTTAACGGGGTTGTACTATAGATAGATGACTGGGGGGAGTAAGTATGGTCGCCAGTGATGAACCAGGTGTTACTTACTACAATGTCCGATCCATCTTTGTGTTCACATCTAAACATCTTGTTGGAGTTTCTTGTAACCAGATAGGATGGACACATGAGTTGAGACCCCCGCTGCCATGTGTGGTAGGTCATGGGAATCAAACCGAGGGTTTGAACCCTGGTTGCGTTAAACAAGCGATATCAAAAATGATAATAGTAGTTAGACACCTAAGCGCTGCGCTCGACATTACTAAGACAGGGGCAAGGCCTGGTTTACCTGAGTGGGATATCGGGCTGGTGGCTTCATCCTTCCCAGTGGGGCAGCACTATAAAGTTGCCATGAATGGACAGTGTCACAAGTCGGTAACGTCCGATGACCTTAGATGTTACTATGACGTAAAACCCCTACACACTAAGCCTAGAACCTATTTTCATCGGATCAATCTCAAACAGAGATCACTATTACTATTAATCAATAGTGTTGCTCCACTGAGAGACTGGCACACTGGCACCATGACCCAACATCCCACTCAGTCACATTATCCTGATACTAAGCAAATCAGTATTTGCCCTGTCCTATTAAAGTCGAGCACCTCGCTAGGTATCGACAAAGATCAATTTTGATACAGTCCTCTCCCTACCCTCTCCCTGACCGGTCAACAATATCTACTCCTACCCTGAGAAACATACTTACACCAACTCGAGCGGTGGTTTCTATAACAACGCCAAATGCCAACCACCGAAACCTAGGCGCAGTCCACACAAAAACCCGTGCCAACAATCCATAACTCCTCAACTCTTACCTAAGCCTCCATCACACTACGGCTTGGGACCACTTTCTGACCACTTTGCAACCAAAAGCCAGAGACCTCCTTGCGACCAAAGCAAAAAAAAAACCGGGAAAAACAATGGTTGGAGAGCAGTTAGCGACAGGTCACAATTGCTAAAAATGGTTTTGGTCGCAAGCAGGTTTTTAGTGCAGCAGCTGCAACCACCTTACGACCAAAAAATGGTTACCTGCGGGTCACTTGGGGGTCACCGACCAGTCGCTGACCAGTCGCCGACCGATCGCCGACCGATCACCGACTACCTTGTGACCATCCCTTTTTGGTAGTCGCAAGGTGGTCGCAAGCGATCGCAAGCGTAGTGTGACTGGGCATTACCCACTAAGCCTGACTAATTGCGGCTTGCTGTCCCCTGTGACGATCAGGGGCCCATTCCCCCAGCTTTGCCGGGTCTTAGTCGATGCTTGCCCTGCAGACGAGGCGCTAAGTCTGTGACACAAATCGTATTACTCACCCATCTACTCATTATGTTAGCAGCCTGTATCTGATACCTGCAAGTACTAATCAGTAAGCAGGTGACATGCCGGTGTAGCAGGAAATTGCAAACCCCTGGACATCGCACACCCCAGAGTTTGCGATTTCCTAGGAAATCACAAACCCCCCTGGAAAGTCTCGCAAACTCCCCATGCTTCGTAGCATTTATCACTCCAAGCATGGCAGCTATATGTTTGATTTTGAACTTCTACCAGATCTTGGGGGATAAAATGGATGCAAGGAGGATCAAGATGGATTAATCCTAATGAAAACATCTTTGCGATAGTCCAGTTCATAATTCCGACCGCACATACTCTGAAATGGTAGCCTGGTCCCCTGCCCTTTATTCACTTCAGCGTCATGTAGGATAATGATACAGATAGTTGCACTGGCTTTTCTTAATGATATAGTCTAGTATCTTTGATAACAATTGACCTGTTCCCCTATCCTTCTTGTGAGTGATCACAGTGAATATGGCCCTTGTTGTGACATGCGTGAATTTAAAAATAATCAATTAATCCATCTTGTGAGTGATCCCCCTCATATAAAAATAAATGTGGCTCAATCATGCTTACATAAATACAATTTTTACAATAGACCAGTTCGTAATTCCAGCATCATGGTACATTGTGGGAATTTTAAAAGCAAAACAAGCCTGCACAAAGCACATGTCCTTGCTTTAAGACTGCCAAACATGGGGGTTTGTGATGTCCAGGGGGGATATGTGATTTCCTAGGAAATCGCAAACCCCCCATGCCCATATATGGTATGTGGGTTTGCGATTTCCTAGGAAATCACAAGTGGGGGTTTGCGATTTACAGGGTTTGTGATTTCCTGCTACACCGGGTCAAACTAGTGAGAATCACTGCTTGTAGGAGCACTCGACCCCTCCTTGGTAACAGCTAATATTAACGTAAAGCTGCACCGCCCAAACTGGTAGAGTGCAGGCTTCCCGTGCGGAAGGTCGGGAGTTCGAATATCCCAGCTGAGTCAAACTAATGAATTATAAAATTGATACTTGGTAGGTGGGTGGTAGGTGGGGGTAGATGGGTGGTAGATGGGAGGTAGGTGGGGGGTAGGTGGTAGGTAGGTGGGGGTAGGTGATGGTAGGTGGGTGGTAGGTGGTGGGTAGATGGGTGGTAGGTGGGTGGTAGGTGGGGGTAGGTGATGGTAGGTGGGTGGTACGTGATGGGTAGATGGGTGGTAGGTGGGGGGTAGGTGGGAGGTAGGTGGGGGTAGGTGGGGGTAGGTGATGGTAGGTGGGTGGTAGGTGGTGGGTAGATGGGTGGTAGGTGGGTGGTAGGTGGGGGTAGGTGGGGGTAGGTGATGGTAGGTGGGTGGTACGTGGTGGGTAGATGGGTGGTAGGTGGGGGGTAGGTGGGAGGTAGGTGGGGGTAGGTGGGGGTAGGTGATGGTAGGTGGGTGGTAGGTGGTGGGTAGATGGGTGGTAGGTGGGGGGTAGGTGGGAGGTAGGTGGGGTAGGTGATGGTAGGTGGGTGGTACGTGGTGGGTAGATGGGTGGTAGGTGGGGGTAGATGGGTGGTAGGTGGGGGTAGATGGGGGTAGGTGGGAGGTAGGTGGGGGTAGGTGGGGGTAGGTGATGGTAGGTGGGTGGTAGGTGGTGGGTAGATTGGTGGTAGGTGGGGGTAGGTGGGGGTAGGTGATGGTAGGTGGGTGGTACGTGGTGGGTAGATGGGTGGTAGGTGGGGGTTGTTGGGTGGTAGGTGGGGGTAGGTGGTGGTAGGTGGGGGGTCAACACCGGGTCGCTTCTGCTAAAAATCTCCTACGCTGCTTGCCATTGGCCGGGCCATTAGAGCCTTGTGGTGCGGGGAGCAGGAGGAGGGGGGGGGGGGGGTGTAGGCACTTACATAGTTACAGGTCCCCGGCCCTCTCTCTCCCTCTCTCTCTGCCCCTCTACATATATGTCCCTAAGCTTACATATATATGTAATCCCCGCATATATATGTGATTATACATATGTATACATGTGTATGTGTGTATATAATATGTGTATATAATGTGTATATAATGTGTATATATGTGTATGTTACTATATGTGTATATGTGTATATGTGTATGTGTAATATAAGGATTATATTTATATAAATCGGCGGGGCTGCCTTTTATTATTTATTTGCTTCTTCTACACTGCTATCTATATTTATATTTGAACTATAGACCATTTGCTCCAGGCCTATCGGCGCCACCGTCACTTCCGGTGCCGATCCGCCCACCAGATCGCTATTCGCCTCACAGATTTCAGCTTAACGGACGTCCCGGGCCGCCTCTCGTGAGACTCCAATACTTATGCCTATAGACTTTTGCAGTTCCTGTGGTGGACTACACAGGAAGGAAGATACCTGAAAAGTATGTCAGTGAGGAGAAAGATCTACGTAAGGCAAATTGTTAGGAACTCACAGGCGCTACGGCTGAGTGGATATTGGATAAGGAGAACATGTCGGTTAAAGACTATCAAGTGGTGTTTGAGCATGTGAGCTTCCTAACAGAGAGGGCGAAGCTTAACGAGTACTTTGACAAAGCGCACATTGACTATGACTTAGCTATAAGAAAGCTGGCCGTAAAGGAGGGGTTTGCTGCGTTCGGCATGGCAAATCAACGACTGAGTGTAAGATTTGACAGGTCACATCATATGCGCTATAAGAAAACATTTAACAGTGGTAGTTGGGTAGCACGTCGACCAGGGTCCGGTAGCAAACGCATTTGTTATGCCTGGAACGGTGATTCAGGCTGCCCGAGATCGGAACAGGAAGGCCGTTTCAGCCATTACTGTTCAAACTGCAACTCCAAGAGCTACAAGAAGTCCAGGTGTAAGGAGTGATGGGTGGCAGGTGACGTCAGTGTGACATCACCCATGGGTGAAGGATATTGGGACAGCTCATTTGATTGTGATGACATTGTGTGGAAATTCTTTTGTATTGACTGTGTTGATGATAACGCTGATTGCTACATTGATAGTGTTGATTCCCCCACTGTCTTGCATGTACCGACTGTTGTTACCAAATTGCAGGCTGTTACAAGTGTCTGCCCAGTGTCTGGGCCAGCACTTATTGTGTAAGCTCATGTAACTCTGAAAGTGAGCAGAAGGACCGTTGGCTCACGGTGTAGAGGAGGTGGGGAGGAGAGAATGCCAGCTCTGCAGTGAATATCATGGAGGTTAAAGTTGCATAGTCCGATGGTTTTGGATTTCTGTATTTCTTCTGAGATAAATATATTAGATCGATCACTATTATCTACTTTACATCAGTTCAAAGTTACTTTTATTTTAAATGGTAAACTTTTGAGATATTTTGAGTGCAAACATGGAAAATTAGTTTTGGCAAGCTTGCCAAAACTCTGACACCATAGACTTCTGCAGTAACAGGTTCTGTTAAATTGACTCAGTATTGCCTTCTACGCAGAAACAAATGCTTAATAATTGCATTAGTATCTAAGTTAGATATGTAGAATCAAATCTAAATTATTATTTTGATTTTGAAAATTTGATGCTTCATCGGACTATGCAGCTTTAAGATGGACAGATAGAAACATTAAGGGGCTGCTGTTATTTATGTTTGTTTGTTGTTGTTTTATGTCCTAGCAACATCTAAGGTCATATCAGGACGGGTACCGACTTGTGACAGTGCGCACTCATGGCAAATTTATAGTGCTGCCCCACTGGAAGACCAGGGTGGCAGCACCATGACCTGATATCCCACACAGTCACATTATCCTGACACTGAGCCAACAAGTCCTTGCCCTATCCTAATAATGCAGAGCGCCAGGCTAGGAAGCCACAAGTATCAATTTTTATGTCATTGGTTTGACTCGACCAGGGTTCGAACCCATGACCACACGATCTACCAACACGGGAGATGGATGCTGTTATTTATATCCACATAATAACAAATATAGTACATATATGTGCTCTATAATCTATTATGGGAATATAAACAAGGACACTACCACTTATCAGTTCTCTTCTATATATTAATTACCTACTATCCTACTGTCATAGGAGTTATATGATGTATAACATATTATGCGAGAAAAAAGTTATAAAGGGAATATTACTTATTATTATTATTATTGTTATACTCCGTAAGATGCAACTCTGTGCCTGTGGCGCCATCTCGGCACACCTCAGCTCCTTCGGATGTTGACCAGTATCAGTCGCACTGGAGGATATATGTTGACTAATAATACACCAATGCGTGTATGTATCAATTATCACCCAGTACTTTCGGTGTAATGCGTGCAAAACTCAAAACTACGCCTGGCCGCCATTCGGCAATTATGCGGGGGTTTGTGATGGTGTAAGAATCGCTGAGGTTCGTTCAGTGGACCTGGTCCATCAGAACAGGTCCAGGTCCCCGATCAACAATAAATAAAACGCTTAATCCGCATCCCAGCACCGCATCCTCCACATGACCCGCACCACGTGATCCGCACCACGTGACCCACACCAGACTGGTCAGCTCAGAGTCAGAATAATGTGACTGAGTAGAGTGGGATATCAGGTCATGTTGCTGGCGGCCTGACTTCCTAGTTGGGTAGCACTAAAAAGACGACATAAGAGTGCACTGCTACAAGTCAGTACCTGTCCTGATATCACCTTAGATGTTGCCAGGACGTAAAACTCCAACCAACCATCCTACCTACCCGGTGTTGCCGCCTACTTGCTTCGGTTTAATGGTGGTAGTCTGTCTCTATCAGTATCATGGAAGGAGCGTCTCTATTGGCATTTCACGGTTGCCTCACAATGACCTTTCAACCAATGACCTTCCGCTATACTGGCATACTCCATGATACGCGTCGTCACAGCGCCACCTATCAGGTTACTGCTGCATTAACCCACTCACAGCGCCACCTGTCAGTTTACCACTGCATTAACCCATTCACAGCGCCACCTATCAGTTCACCACTGCATTAACCCACTCACAGCACCACCTATCAGTTTAGCACTGCATTAACCCATTCACAACGCCACCTATCAGTTCACCACTGCATTAACCCATGCACAGCGCCACCTGTCAGTTTACCACTGCATTAACTCATTCACAGCACCACCTATCAGTTCACCACTACATTAACCCATTCACAGTGCCACATATCAGTTTACCACTGCATTAACCCATTCACAGCATCACCTATCAGTTCACCACAGCATTAACCCATTCACAGTACCACCTACCAGTTCACTGCTGCATTAACCCATTCACAGCGCCACCTATCAGTTCACTGCTGCATTAACCCATTTACAACGCCACATATCAGTTCACCACTGCATTAACCCATTCACAACGCCACCTATCAGTTCACCACTGCATTAACCCATGCACAGCGCCACCTGTCAGTTTACCACTACATTAACTCATTCACAGCACCACCTATCAGTTCACCACTACATTAACTCATTCACAGTGCCACCTATCAGTTCAGTGCTACATTAACCCATTCACAGCGCCACCTATCAGTTCATTGCTGCATTAACCCATTCACAGCGCCACCTATCAGTTCACTGTTGCATTAACCCATTCACAGCGCCACCTATCAGTTCACTGCTGCATTAACCCATTCACAGCACCACCTATCAGTTCACCACTGCATTAACTCATTCACAGCACCATCTATCAGTTCACTGCTGCATTAACCCATTCACAGCGCCACCTATCAGTTCACTGTTGCATTAACCCATTCACAGCGCCACCTATCAGTTCCATGCTGCATTAACCCATTCACAGTGCCACCTATCAGTTCACCACTGCATTAACCCATTCACAGCGCCACATATCAGTTCACCACTGCATTAACCCATTCACAGTGTCACCTATCAGTTCACCACTGCATTAACCCATTCACAGCGCCACCTATCAGTTCACCACTGCATTAACCCATTCACAGTGCCACCTATCAGTTCACCACTGCATTAACCCATTCACAGCGCCACCTATCAGTTCACCACTGCATTAACCCATTCACAGCGCCACCTATCAGTTCACCACTACATTAACCCATTCACAGCGCCACCTATCAGATCACTGTTGCATTAACCCATTCACAGCGCCACCTATCAGTTTACCACTGCATTAACCCATTCACAGCACCACCTATCAGTTCACCACCTCATTAACCCACTCACAGCGCCACCTATCAGTTCCATGCTGCATTAACCCATTCACAGCGGCACCTATCAGTTCACCACTGCATTAACCCATTCACAGCGCCACCTATCAGTTCCATGCTGCATTAACCCATTCACAGCGGCACCTATCAGTTCACCACTGCATTAACCCAGTCACAGTGCCACCTATCAGTTCCATGCTGCATTAACCCATTCAAAGTGCCACCTATCAGTTCCATGCTGCATTAACCCATTCACAGCGCCACCTATCAGTTCCATGCTACATTAACCCATTCACAGCGGCACCTATCAGTTCCATGCTGCATTAACCCATTCAAAGTGCCACCTATCAGTTCCATGCTACATTACCCATTCAAAGTGCCACCTATCAGTTCCATGCTACATTAACCCATTCAAAGTGCCACCTATCAGTTCCATGCTACATTAACCCATTCAGAGTGCTACCTATCAGTTCCATGCTACATTAACCCATTCACAGCGCCACCTATCAGTTCCATGCTACATTAACCCATTCACAGCGGCACCTATCAGTTCCATGCTGCATTAACCCATTCAAAGTGCCACCTATCAGTTCCATGCTACATTACCCCATTCAAAGTGCCACCTATCAGTTCCATGCTACATTAACCCATTCAAAGTGCCACCTATCAGTTCCATGCTACATTAACCCATTCAGAGTGCCACCTATCAGTTCCATGCTACATTAACCCATTCACAGCGCCACCTATCAGTTCCATGCTACATTAACCCATTCACAGCGGCACCTATCAGTTCCATGCTGCATTAACCCATTCAAAGTGCCACCTATCAGTTCCATGCTACATTAACCCATTCAGAGTGCCAGCTATCAGTTCCATGCTACATTAACCCATTCACAGTGCCACCTATCAGTTCCATGCTACATTAACCCATTCAGAGTGCCACCTATCAGTTCCATGCTACATTACCCCATTCAAAGTGCAACCTATCAGTTCCATGCTACATTACCCCATTCACAGTGCCACCTATCAGTTCCATGCTACATTAACCCATTCAGAGTGCCACCTATCAGTTCCATGCTGCATTAACCCATTCACAGCGCCACCTATCAGTTCCATGCTGCATCAACCCATTCAAAGTGCCACCTATCAGTTCCATGCTACATTAACCCATTCACAGCGCCACCTATCAGTTCCATGCTGCATTAACCCATTCACAGCGCCACCTATCAGTTCCATGCTGCATTAACCCATTCAAAGTGCCACCTATCAGTTCCATGCTGCATTAACCCATTCACAGCGCCACCTATCAGTTCCATGCTACATTAACCCATTCACAGCGCCACCTATCAGTTCCATGCTACATTAACCCATTCACAGCGGCACCTATCAGTTCCATGCTGCATTAACCCATTCAAAGTGCCACCTATCAGTTCCATGCTACATTACCCCATTCACAGTGCCAACTATCAGTTCCATGCTGCATTAACCCATTCACAGCGCCACCTATCAGTTCCATGCTGCATTAACCCATTCAAAGTGCCACCTATCAGTTCCATGCTGCATTAACCCATTCACAGCGCCACCTATCCGTTCCATGCTGCATTAACCCATTCACAGCGGCACCTATCAGTTCACCACTGCATTAACCCAGTCACAGTGCCACCTATCAGTTCCATGCTGCATTAACCCATTCAAAGTGCCACCTATCAGTTCCATGCTGCATTAACCCATTCACAGCGCCACCTATCAGTTCCATGCTACATTAACCCATTCACAGCGGCACCTATCAGTTCCATGCTGCATTAACCCATTCAAAGTGCCACCTATCAGTTCCATGCTACATTACCCCATTCAAAGTGCCACCTATCAGTTCCATGCTACATTAACCCATTCAAAGTGCCACCTATCAGTTCCATGCTACATTAACCCATTCAGAGTGCTACCTATCAGTTCCATGCTACATTAACCCATTCACAGCGCCACCTATCAGTTCCATGCTACATTAACCCATTCACAGCGGCACCTATCAGTTCCATGCTGCATTAACCCATTCAAAGTGCCACCTATCAGTTCCATGCTACATTACCCCATTCAAAGTGCCACCTATCAGTTCCATGCTACATTAACCCATTCAAAGTGCCACCTATCAGTTCCATGCTACATTAACCCATTCAGAGTGCCACCTATCAGTTCCATGCTACATTAACCCATTCACAGCGCCACCTATCAGTTCCATGCTACATTAACCCATTCACAGCGGCACCTATCAGTTCCATGCTGCATTAACCCATTCAAAGTGCCACCTATCAGTTCCATGCTACATTAACCCATTCAGAGTGCCACCTATCAGTTCCATGCTACATTAACCCATTCACAGTGCCACCTATCAGTTCCATGCTACATTAACCCATTCAGAGTGCCACCTATCAGTTCTATGCTACATTACCCCATTCAAAGTGCAACCTATCAGTTCCATGCTACATTACCCCATTCACAGTGCCACCTATCAGTTCCATGCTACATTAACCCATTCAGAGTGCCACCTATCAGTTCCATGCTGCATTAACCCATTCACAGCGCCACCTATCAGTTCCATGCTGCATCAACCCATTCAAAGTGCCACCTATCAGTTCCATGCTACATTAACCCATTCACAGCGCCACCTATCAGTTCCATGCTGCATTAACCCATTCACAGCGCCACCTATCAGTTCCATGCTGCATTAACCCATTCAAAGTGCCACCTATCAGTTCCATGCTGCATTAACCCATTCACAGCGCCACCTATCAGTTCCATGCTACATTAACCCATTCACAGCGCCACCTATCAGTTCCATGCTACATTAACCCATTCACAGCGGCACCTATCAGTTCCATGCTGCATTAACCCATTCAAAGTGCCACCTATCAGTTCCATGCTACATTACCCCATTCACAGTGCCACCTATCAGTTCCATGCTGCATTAACCCATTCACAGCGCCACCTATCAGTTCCATGCTGCATTAACCCATTCAAAGTGCCACCTATCAGTTCCATGCTGCATTAACCCATTCACAGCGCCACCTATCAGTTCCATGCTGCATTAACCCATTCAAAGTGCCACCTATCAGTTCCATGCTACATTAACCCATTCAGAGTGCCACCTATCAGTTCCATGCTACATTAACCCATTCAGAGTGCCACCTATCAGATCCATGCTGCATTACCCCATTCACAGCACCACCTATCAGTTCCATGCTGCATTAACCCATTCAGAGTGCCACCTATCAGTTGTGGACCACTGGTTGGAACGGAAAATAGCCCAAACTGCAAATATGTCCACTGAGCACGATCGATAGGATGATCAACACCTTCCCAGGTGGACACGCTACCACCTGAGCTACGTTCCGCTTCATATATTAATGTAGACATACATTAATGCAGGCTGCATTCTGCTGTGGGTATTAATAAAACCTAATAATGAAGACTAAATAAGGATCATACATAAACTAAAACTAAAATGAGTAGAGGTTATTAAATACCTTCTTGACTGGCAGAATAGAGCTTTGACGTCAACTTACCTGCAAAGACAGTAGGAAGAAGAACATGTATTACTAACAACCAGACGGGATGGCCGAATGACTTGAGCGTCTGTCTCCTGTTTTGGGAGAGCGAAGGATCCGAACCCATGGGTTTGAGGGTTTGAACCCTTGGTTGAGTCAAACCAATGACTTAAAAATTGATACTTGTCCCTTCCTAGCCAGGTGCTTGGCATTTTTAGGATAGGGCAAGGACTGGTTGGCTCAGTGCCAGGATAATGTGACTAAGTGGGATATCAGGTCATGGTGCTGGCAGCCTGGTCTCCCAGTGGGACAGCACTATAAAGTCGCCATGAGTGCACACTGTCACAAGTCGGTACCTGTCCTGATATGACATTAGATGTTGCTAGGACATAAAACAACAACAAACAAACTGGATTACTAACATTTCATGTGAGATTCACTTTTAAAATACTACCCGTAGAGCTTGCTTACTTTATTGGGGTTTAGTTCCAGCAACATCTTAGGTCACTTCAAGATTGGTACTGACTTGCGAAAATGTGCACTCATGCTGCCTAACTGAGATACTGATTCGCCGGCACTATGACCTCCCATCTCACTCAGTCACATTATTTTAAATAAGTTGCTTCAAACTAAAACAAGGTACATTATAACAATCAACCTGATATATTTATAGGGGGAAAATGACAGAAACTCAAAATCATTCGTCTTTGTAACTGTAAGTTTCAAGTAACTTTTTAAGGGTTAAAGTTGCATAGTCCGATGGTTTTGAATTTCTGTATTTTTTCTGAGATAAATATATTAGATCGATCACTAGTATCTACTTTACATTAGTTCAAGGTTACTTTTATTTTAAATGGTAAACTTTTGAGATATTTTGAGTGCAAACATGGAAAATTAGTTTTGGCATGCTTGCCAAAACTCTGACACCATAGACTTCTACAGTAACAGGTTTTGTTAAATTGACCCAGTATTGCCTTCTACGCAGAAACGAATGCTTAATAAGTGCATTAGTATCTAAGTTAGATATGTAAAATCAAATCTAGATAATTGGTTTGGTTTTGAAAATTTGATATTTCATCAGATTATGCAGCTTTAACTTTGGAGATATTTGAAGTGAAAACATGCAACATTAAATTTGCTATGCACATCAAAAGGCTGGACACCAGAGGCTTCTGCAGTAACAGGTTCTATCGAATTGACCCAGCATTGCCTTCTATGCAGAAACAAATGCTTAATAAGTGTGTCAGTATGCAAGCTAGGGATGAAGGATCAAGTCTAGGTACTTGTTTAGGGTTTAGAAAATGTGACGATTTCACCGGACTATGCAGCTTTAAGTGTCCTTAATTGTGTGTCAAGCTGCCCTGATTGCATCTAATTGACAAACTGTGTGTGGGGGGGGGAGTGGGGGGGGGGAGTGGGGGGAGTGGGGGACAGTGGGGGGAGGGGGAGGGGGCTAGTGGGGGGGGGGTCACTGTTGTCCTATGGTAGGCAGAACAGGGCAGGGGAGACGGGATGGCCGAATGAGTTGAGCGTCCGTCTCCCATTTTAGTAGATCGTGGGATTCAAAACCTGGTCGAGTCAAACCAACGACTTAAAAATTGATACTTATCAGTTCCTAGCCAGGCGCTCGGCATTAATAGGATAGGGCAAGGACTGGTTGGCTCAGTGTCAGGACAATGTGACTGAGTGGGATATTAGGTCATGGAGCTGACAGCCTGGTCTGCCAGTGGGGCAGCACTATAAAATCACCATGAGTGCACACTGTCACAAGTCGGTACCCATCTTGATATGGCCTTAGATATTGTGAGGACGTGAAACTGTGAGATAGTAATTATATGTTGTAGTATATATACATGTGTATTGATTAGACAATAAAGTTACAGAGTGGGTAAGTGCATTGTTTCCCTTCACAAACATTAGCATATATAGCTATAGTCAAAACATTAAACTTCTAACAAAACCACAAAGGGCTACTAGAGCAAATAATGCGCCACTACTAAAGCAGACCAGAAGCCAAATAAAAGCTCTTGAGAGAAGCACGCTGGAATTGGCTGCCAAGGTGTGGACTGCCCAAACGGTAAAGGAACGACACATTCCTGACCTAAAGACTTACAAAAAATATCTGTGCAAAATAAGGCTAGGAAACCCCCACTAAGCTGCACTGCAAAGGGGCATGTGATATGTCACGGCCCACCAGCGGGATGCCCAATGGAAGGTAACCATGCCAAAAGTAGCCAGATAACACACCACACAGCTACGTACAAGCCTATGATATGTAAATAGGAGTAGGCTAGTCTGGTAGTAAGAGTAGAAAAAATAAATACATATATACCAAGAAAATCCAAAAAAACTAACATAGGCTATTAACCATACCAACAAATTATCTATCAGCTACTGAAATGCAGGCAATCAAATACCTTATCAGCAGCTACTGTGTGGTAAGATAACACCAACACTACAGCTGGCCAGCATTGAAAACAAGTCTGGGTACCCGGGCTTATATGCTATGGACAGTATAAATACAGCCTCAATAAAAAAAAAAGATAAAAAAAAGACTTGTATACCTGTTGTGTGAATTGCCTCATTGTCACGTTGTTGTGGACAACATTTAGAAATGTAGTGTTAGTAGACTCTTTATTCTGTTAGATTGGTTGGTTGGAGTCTTACATCCTGGCAACATATAAGTAATGTTAGTAATGCAGTTTGTTTGTTGTTTTATGTCCTAGCAATATCTAAGGTCATATCAGGTCAGGTACCGACTTGTGACAGTGCGCACTCATGTCGACTTTATAGAGCTGCTTCACAGGGAAATCAGGCCCCAGCACCATGATCTGATATCTCACGCAGTCACATTATCCTGACACTGAGCCAACCAGTCCTTGCCATATCTTAATAATGCCAAGCGCCTGGCTAGGAAGCTGCAAGTATCAATTCTTACATCATTGGTTTGACCCGAGCAGGGTTCGAACCCGTGGATTTTATTCTGTTGGGTAGTGCAGGGTTATGTTTATAAAAGGTTAATCTCTGGGCTGTATGTAACTCTGCTTCTAACTGGGTTTATTTATATATTTTCTGTGTGTGTGTGTGTCCGTTCCTTATTTCAGTGTGGACGGTCTTTACTCTTTTTGCGCAGAACACAATGCTTGATAGAATAAAAAGGTCGGCTGCGGCTTCCCCCCCCCCCCTTTCCCTTCCCCCACACAGTTCTCCCCGCCGCCCCCAGGGTGGCGCTGTTCGTGGAGGCCGCCCAAAGCTCTCTGCATAATTCAATCAGGTGGCTGGGCGCTGCTCAAACTGGGTCTTCTCCCACGCGCCCGGAGCTGCTCGGAACTGCTCAGAGCTGCTCGGGACTGCTCAGAGCTGCTCGGGACAGCCAAGAGCTGCTCGGGACTGCTCAGAGCTGCTCAAAAGTGCTAAGTACTGATCGGAACTGCCCTATCTTAGTAATACTGAGCACCAGGCTAGTTCGCGACATGTATCAATCGCTTTAAGTCATTGGATTGACTTGACCTGACCTTCCGCCCAGGAAGCCTGTGCTCTAACCGATTTGTACACTGCGTCCGATTAAATATCAAAGCAATGCACTTACAAACACCGACAGTAAACAACAATCATACAACAGCAACGAATGCAATATTCTGGTCAAGGCTCCAATGTCATGGAGGTGGTATTCATAGATGAGGATTCCAAACTCCAAACTCATGCTATCGCCATTTCTGGCGCTCCCCTGCCCTTGCCTACCTGTGTGCACGCTCCCCCTCCCGCCCTTCCCCGCCCCGCCCCGCCCCCCCCCCCCCCCGGGAGGCAGTACCATTGCAGCCACCAGTGTGCGACATGGCAGCTGGTATATGCTGAAAGAAACCAAGAACTAACAATAAGTACATACAGATTTCCTCCCAACCGTTTAAACTCTGGTCGAGTCAAACCAATGACTTACAAATTGATACTTGTCGCTTCCTAGCCTGGCGCTCGGCATTATTAGGATAGTGCAAGGACTGCTTGGCTCAGTGTCAGGATAATGTGGCTGAGTGGGATATCAGGTCATGGTGTTTCTGGTGGCCTGGTCATCCATTGAGGCAGCACTATAAAGTCACCATGAGTGTGCACTGTCACAAATCAGTACCAGTCCTGATATGACCTTAGATGTTACCAGGATGTAAAATTCCAACAACCAACCAACCAACCTACAGGCGCAATGCAATTCATACCCAGTTCAGCAACTAACCGCACTTCCGGTTCTCACGACAGGTCAGCTGAAGTTCAATCCAGGCTTTTTTTTCCCGCAACCAGTAACTTAGTCTTCTACAACGAGTTGAGTCTTCTACATCCCGGGTGTGTATGTAGTCTTCAGATTCACTTCCACGTCTACAAATCCTCCCTGTGGATTGTCCATGCCACAGTTCATGACACTCCGGACTTGATAAGTCAAGTCGGCTGAATGTGCGATTGTCAACAAAATTCTAGCGCCAATGCGCAGGTGTGCTGCACCCTGGTGGTGCTGGCTAGATGTCGGCGTCTCAACTACGCTGACTCAGTTAGGACCTGCGCCCTGCTTTCTAACCCGGCAATCACCAGGAGTTGGCTAACCCAATAGACTCTATTGATATGACGCAAACCAGAAGTGAAATCACGACGCAGTCAGACAAAGAAAGCGCCTGAAGTTGAACAAGTGCCGATCACAGCGCTGTTTGATACCCTGGAGGTGGAAAGTAGTACTTGGCCATAAGAAGCCTCGCTTTCGATGACGTGTGAATAAAGTTTGCTGGGCACTTTAAGGAAGTTTGCATTCACGCGCTGAATGCGAGATGAGCAGCTCAACTGTTGGGTTTCAGACCAGCGAGTTGTGCGCGCCGTCTACGGGGGGCATTGTGGTTGTATGCTGGTACAGTGGTAGCAACACTGGGCATATATGGTAAGATATAGGTGATGGGGAGAGCGGGGGAGTGGGCGAAAGAGGGAGAGGGGGAGTGGAGGAGAGAGGGAGAGGGGGGAGAGGGGGAGGAAGGAGAGGGGGAGAGGGAGAGGGGGGGAGAGGGAGAGGGGGAGTGGAGGAGAGAGGGAGAGGGGGGTGGAGGAGGGTGGAGGAGAGTGGGAGGGGGGGGAGAGAGGGAGAGGGGGAGTGGAGGAGAGAGAGGAGGGGAGTGGAGGAGAGAGGGAGAGGGGCGGGGAGAGGGAGAGTGGATGAGAGAGGGAGAGGGGGAGTGGAAGAAAGAGGGAGTGGAGGAGAGAGGGAGAGGGGGAGTGGAGGAGAGAGGAGAGGAGAATGGGGAAGAACAGCAGGGGGAGGGGAAGGAGAAGGAAGAGAGGGGGAGGACAAGAGCGGAGAGAGATAGAGGAAGAAAGGAAGAGATGGAGAGCGAGAGAACGGTAGAGAGGGTGAGAGGGAGAGTGAGAGGAAGAGAGGGAAGGGAGAGAGGGGGAGAGAGGGAGAGAGGGAGAGCGGGAGAGGATGGAAGGAGATGGAGAGAGCGAGAGAGGGAAACGGGGAGAGCGCAAGAAAGGGAGAGGGGACAGGATGGGCAGAAGAGGATAGGGGACGAGAGAGAAGGGAGCGGGCTGTGGGGCGATGAGAGGGCGAGAAGGGACGAGAAGGGGCGAGAAGGGGCGACAAGGGGGGGGGGGGGAGCTTCACACAGCTTCAGACAGTTTGAGTTCCCGTCATATTTCCTTAGATAAATCAATATAGTCATCTTCACTTTAGTTTGAAATAACTTTTACTTTCAATCATTAACCTTGGGAATATTTGAAGTGAAAACATTCAAGATTAATTTCAACATGCACACCAAAATGCTACACATCATAGGCTTTGTAAAGAGTAACATTGAAGCACCACTATAAAGCCGCCATGAGTGTGCATTGTCAAAAATGAGTACTCATCTCTTACATGACCTCCAGATGTTGCTAGGGAGTAAAACCTCAGTTCAATGACGTAAAAATTCCTTCTATGCAGCAATAAATGTTCGATGAGTGCGTGCGCGGGTATTTAAGTTGAACAACTCAGATCAATGACATGTTTTTTGTTGTTTATGCAGCGACACCGCTAACACTTGCCCTCCTAATAAGCCCCGTTCACACACGCACGTTAAGTCCTGTCAACTAGTTCGCTTCATCTAAGTCACCTCAAAACATCCGTGTGAACGCTGTTGAGGCGAATTAGGACTGAGTCGACTCAACTAGTTTGTCTCATGTAGACCGCTTCACGAGGTGGATTAGATGAGGTGAACTAGTTAAGGCGACTTAATGCCCATGTGTGAACGGGGCTATAAAGGAACACACCGCAGTCCATGCGCCACCTGGTCCAACACCAGCGCCACCTAGCGTGATTTACGGCGCTCTCTGGTGGCTGCCCCCCACCTGGCGGCGTGTGGACACACTACCTCCTCCTGCAGCACTGTGACGGCGAGCAGGGCTGATCGCCACTCCGCTGTCTGCAGGAGGTCATTAGGTCAGCCCACAGTGGACAGGGGTCACGGGGTCACGTGACACTGGCTGCTTGTTAGAGCTTACTGTTACATGCCATGTGTTGTTTTTGGTGCTTGTATTTACATGCCCCCCAATAACCAATGTCTACGCTAAATGCTGGGGGGGATCGTTAAACAAACATGTTGTTACACGCCTCATGTCATTGTTACATATCATGTGATATTATTGCATATTGTTACATCATCATCATGCTGTTGGTCGCAATGCGACAAAGACTGCTTTTATTTCTTAACTGCTGCTATTTCATGCGGTTGTGCATTTCATAAAAGCTGCTTGCAAAGTGTTGAAGTGCTGCTGGCTTTTGCAAGTTACTAGCAGCAGTCTCTTGGGGAGCAAATATAGGTGTCACACTGGCGCAAAGTGTTGAAGTGCTGCTGGCTTTTGCAAGTTACTAGCAGCACTCTCTTGGGGAGCAAATATAGGTGTCACACTGGCAAGAACACGTCAAGACAGGCGCAAACTATTTGTCCCTGCAGTGGCTGGCCGGGAGATGTTGGGAGTTCCATTCATCACCGCCATTAATGCTGCCACGGAAGCATGGTTTTCTATTATGGTTTGCTCCCTAAAGCTAAGATTCCTTATACGCGGTATGCGGTATGCGGTATGCGAATGGGAGGATTCCTTCTACGCAGTATGTGGCATGCGTCTGCCCACCACCACCACTACCATGTGTTTCCCCTCCGCACCCTTGTGTGTGCCCGTTCCGTAATGATCAGTCGCCTCTCCTCGTCTAAAACTAATGGACACGTCCGACTGAGGTTTCTATTCGCATACCGCACCGATCGCTATAGGGACCGATCGAGTTGCCGCATTCGCATTCCGCGTGTAAGGGATGTAGCCCATTGACTTCAAGGCGTTTCGATTTTTTGCCGCATTCGCATACCACATGCCGCATGCCATGTGTAAGGACTCTTAACTTTAGTCTTTGGTTCTATCAAGAACCTATACCACAAGGCAGTGGTTTATAACTTTGCATGGCAGGGGCATCAACTCCCTGAGGTATTTTAGCAGGTCGGCACTGCAATACCCGCATACCCAATGTTACATATGCCATGTTATTATTGCCTGTTACATGATGTCATTATGGTGTTTTATCACACATTCTATAATGTTATTATTGCTTATTATGACTTGCTATTATATATTTTGTAAAGTTATCATTCCTCATATTACACATTCTGCAACGTTATTCTGTTTATGTTCAATATACATCAATAAATATATGAATATGGTACCACTATGGCCCGAAGACCAGAAACGTGGCACTGAAAAAAAGATTTATTCAATTGAATAAGCATTTTATTTAACCGCCCCCCCAAAAAAAGTCCTCAAATCCTACAGTGATCTGCCCGCCATCTCTAACATTGAAATATTGAATTTGATCTATTAACAGTTGTTTTTTTTACTCCAGTTGAATATCTCTAAAGTGGCTGTCACATCTCGCCGGATTGAGCAACGGTCAGAATTGTCTAGTCCAGTGGTGATAAGTATAAAAATGTATAAAAATGTATTAAAATGTGTCAAAATGTTGCACTGTTGGGTCAATGGCCGCTGGACGAACGGACATGAAATGGACATCAAACAGACATGAAACGGACATGAAACGGATATGAAACAGACATGAACGGATAGCCAAGGGACAAAACATACTCAAACCAGACAAGAACTGTAGACGTCAATCCGGCGGCATCCGATCCTAGTTTTGTGCATGTTCAAAACTTGTACAGACACAAACCGGACTATCAACAAACTTTGTTCGGTTTCTTTCCATTTTCCCCAATCCGGTGATGTATGACAGCCGCTTAAGCGAAGCCCAGCATTGCCATGACCAAAGACAATTGCATATAGCTACTGTAAGAAGTGATGCTTTGATTGTTCCAAAGTGAAAGTGACACTCCACATGACCCCTTTCAGAAAGCACTCACCAGAGGGCATCACTGAGCTAAGTGAACTGGCACCAGTCAGATGTCATGGTTGTTTGGTTTCGGGTTGCAACCCACTGTTAAGTCCTCAGCTGGAATCTGCGGTTTGTGTCGGCAGGCTATAATGAAATCAATACAGGCAAGAAGAGAAAGGAAGAGTATAAAGAATGAAAGTAGAGAGAGAGACACTGCCCTCAGGTTTATCATTATATAGTGGTACATGGATCTGGTATGGCATACCACCTGACCGTGTTCTCCAATGAGAATCAACCATTTACAGTTCCACCAATGAACATCAAGCATTCCTGTGTCACCATGGCTACAGTGATCTGCCCACCACCACCATGCGGTGTAGCTGCTTGGCCACCCCCTGCCTGAGCTGGGGGTGTGGTGATCCATGACTAACAGAGGGGGGAGGGGGTAGTGAGTAGAGCTCCAAGTGCCCCTTACACACTATCTCTAGTGCCTCTTTCACACTATCTACCTAATACACAATGACTATTGACCATAAGTAAAGGATCACCAGCAACTACATAAATACATTCATGCACCTGGCACTATATACCATTTACCATTATAGACCATTTGCATTCCCCCACCAATGCGTTTTATCAGAATATTTTACACCACCGTTAAGTGGTCATCATCCCGCGCCTTTCCATCCCGCGCACGCGCCATTGCTGTGTCATGATCCGTCAGGGAGCGCAGTTCATCCAGCAGGCGACAATGGAATAGCCGCTTCATGGTCTAAATCTAACCGCAGCCATAGATTCTGAGGTTCTCGTAGCCGCCGAGATAAAACCTGCCCGGACTCGTTTGTAGGCGAGTTAGCTTCTTCTAGGTAGTTTGCTCCTGATTCACACCAGGGGGCGGTGTATCGCATGCTGGTATCTGAAGGTTGGCGTGACTCTCTTGTGAAGCCAGATGTTTGAAAGGCGGTGTAACAAGCCATCACATCATTGGAAACCAGAGTGCTGGTTTCCCCTGTGGAAAGTCGGGAGTTAAATTTCCGGTCATGTCAAAGCGATGACTTACAAAATTGATACGTGTCGCTACCTAGCCTGGCACTTGGCATTACAAGGATAGGGCAAGGACTGGTTTGCTCAGTATCAGGATAATGTGACTGAGTGGGATATCGTGTCATGGTGCTGACAGCCTTGTCTCCAATCGGGGCAGGACTATAAAGTGGACATGAGTGTCACAAGTTAGTACCCGTCCTAATATGACCTTAGATGTTGTTCAATTCCCAATCAAGTCAAACCAAATGACTTTAAAATTGATACTTGTCGCATCCTAGCCTGGCACTCATCATTAATAGGATAGGGCAAGGAGTGGTGAGCTCAGTATCAGGATAATGTGACTCAGTGGGACATTGGGTCATGGTGCTGGCAGCCTGACTTCCCAGTGTGGCAGCACTATAACGTCGCCATGAGTGCGCACTGTCACATCTCTGTATCCATCCTGATATAACCTTAGATGTTGCCAGGATGCAAAACTCCAACACCCAACCGACCTGTCATGTGCATTGGACAAAGGAGGATATACATACTACATAGATACAATAGTAGTTCTCCCCTTCCGCATCTTTATAATTCTATAATGCGTTATGTGTCATATATGTATATATGTGATGTAAAACGAAATATGCAAGTATAAACGCGCAGAAGGGAATTATCATCTATCTATTGTACCGAATAGTCTATACTGCCATTCCACTTGACTGGTGGCGCCGCCACCGGTGATCATTGTCACTACAGGGTGCCAGACCGCCACTCGAACCTAGACATTGACCAATATGGCCGGAAACATTAGAACAATGCACTTACATGGCAAATCATTTATTTAAAGCTGCATAGTCCCATGGTTTTGAGTTTCTGTCATTTTTCTGGGATAAACATTAAATTGGTTGGTATAATCTACCTTACTTTAGTTTGAAGTAACTTTGATCTTAAATCGCTAACATTTGAGGTACTTGAAGTGCAAGTATGTCAAATTAATTTTGGCAAGCTTGCCAAAACCCTGACACCATAGGCTTCTGCAGCAACAGGTTCTATTAAATTGACCCAGTATTCCCTTCTGTGTGGTGACAAATGCTTAAAAACTGCATCAGTGTCTAAGTTAGATGTTTAGAATCAAATCCAGATAATTGTTTCGGTTTTGAAAATTTGATGCTTCGTTGGAATATGCAGATTTAATAACTTTATCTTACAAGCTGAAACAATTCTGATTAGTAGAAACTGCAATTCCAATGTGTACATGTTAACCTATTCAGTCACGTGACCACGGAGAAGGGCGTGAATTGCTCGTGAGCAGAACACGAAGAGATCCATTCTAATCGTTAACTCATTATATATTTTATTTTCTTCAATATACACAGATTTCGAGGGTGTCAGAGTTGGCCAATTCTTCGCGCGTAGATCTGGAAATTTCATTTTTCTCTGACAAGGGCATAAATTATCCTTGACACTTTTGATAATTCAATTTTTCCCTGACAAATTCCAAAATTCACCGACAATTCACTGACCTTGAAAAAAACTACTTTTCACTGATTTTTTCGCTGACATGTGGCAATCCGGAATAACTAATAAAGGCAGTTGCAGTACAGAGCTCGAAGTGTCCATTTGTGCATTACACATGTCGCTACCTGTCTTGGCGCTCGGCATTACTAGGATAGGTAGGTCAATGACACATCGCTTCGATATCAGGATAATATGACTGAGGGATATCGCATAATACTTCTCTTAGCACAGTACTCTTGTGGGGCAACACTATAAAGCTCTCACGAGTACCCCTCCTACGCCACAAGTCGGTATCCATCCTGTTAAGTTATGATGACCTCAGAGATGTTGGTAGGATGCAAACCCTCCAATCAATCAATCAATCAACCAATCAATCAGCCAGCAGAGCAGAACAAATGGCTGCCCTTGGCCACTGACAGACCACGTGACCACAGTGTGTGCACACAGGGCTCGGGGCATGTCCCTGAGGGCACTTCCGCTTTCGAACCGGACGCAGTTTAAAACGAGCGCAAACAAATCTGAAGGGAGTTTTTGTGTGCGAGCAGTTAACTGCATTGTTGATCAGAAAGAGTTGAATTCATTAATGTTGCTTCTTTGTTCCAACACACACCAGAGAGGAAGGATTGATTGATTGATTGATTGATTGATTGGTGGTTGCTTTACGCCGTGTCGGCAGCATAGGCCATATTCACGGCGAGAAATGTTTGTTTTTTGTTCAAAAGGAGAGGAAGGACAAATCAGTTCAAGCACTGGCTCGGTTCCCATGTGAGAGGTTATTGGCGCGAACCCTGTCCAAGTCAAACCAATGACATAAAAGTTTATACTTGTCGCTACCTAGTCGAGCGCTCTGCCTTAATAGGATAGGATGAGCACTGGTTGGCTTAGTATCAGGATAAGGCGACTTAGCATAATATTGGGTCATGTTGCCAGCGGCCCAATCTCCTATTGGGGCAGCACTATAAAGTTGTCATGATAGGCACACTCCCACATGGTGGTATCCTTTCTGGTATAACCTCAGATGTAATTAGGACTAAAACCCCAACAAAGAATTAATCTGCTGTGGTTCAAGGACTATATTTTTAAAAGCAGACTTTCTGTAAAGTCCCTAATAAAAAGATAGTCCGTTGAGGTAAATAGCAGTGCTACCACTTTGGGGCATTCAATTTTCTGGGGGAAAAAAACAAACAAAAACACCTCTAATGTTTTCCAGTTAATGCATTTCAACTGTTTGTACAATTTGAGGAAGACCCCCCCCCCCGCCCCCCACCCGCAACAAAATGACTACTATTAACATGGCAACACTGTACTTCAAAAAAACAAATAAAGACATGCTTATTAATAAATAAAAAGATTTGTGGGGGGGGGGGGGTCAAAGGTAAAGGGAAACACTCCAAAAGCTCTTGTTAAACAAACTGCAAACTCCACACATTCTTTTTCTCTTAAAATAAAAGTATACACAGCATTGCAGACTTTTAAATGAGAATCTAAAAAGTCGGGGTGTGGCATTTGACTTTTTTTATATACTTTTTTTTTTATATATACAAAGGTTTTGCTGCAACACACTGCAGTGAAGAATAGTTGAGTTTATTACCAGGTCGTTTAGATGACACACAAAGACTAGACTCGCTACCACCTCAATGGGTAATGCACATATTGGTAGGTTGCCAGAATCTGACCGCCTCGCCAGCCTAACTGTAAAGACGCGTGGCCTGGAATAGATTGTTTGTTTGTTGTTGTTTTACATCCGACCAACAGAACTCCCTAACAAGGAATGCCAATGCGTGCCTTTCAAATCTCCCACTGACAGCGCGGTCCATTGTTTCTCTTTGTAAGTGTTTTCCAATGCGCAATGACAGAGCTCGCCCAATGAGTGATTGTGGTTTTACATCCTAGCATCATCTTAGGACTTTGACTGTATGTGATGGCCAATTCGGTAGAGCACAGGTTGCCCATGTGGAAGGTCAGGAGTTCGATCTCCAGTCGAGTCAAATCAATGACTCTGAGGATCGAAACCCCCATCTGCTACATGGGAAGTGGACACTTTAGCCACTAGAGTTTCCCGTCCGGTAGAAGGCGAGAGAGTGCCGCTGGTAACTTGCAAACGCCAGCAGCACTTCAACACTTTTGCAGGCAGATTTCATGAAATGTAGTGTTGGAGGGGAAGTCTCGGAATCGTTTGGGGTTACCAATGGGGTCAAGCAAGGTTGTGTACTGGCACCCATGCTCTTCTCCATCTTCCTATCAGCAATGCTCGATGAGGCTTTCCGAGGCATGGGGGATGGCATCTATATACAGTCCAGACAGAGCGCTGACCTATTCAATGTCATACACTTTAGAGCAAAGACCAAGACTACTCGGATAGTGGTGACAGAGCTGCTATTCGCAGATGACAGTGCACTGGTTGCCCACTCTGCTGAAGAGATCCAGGAAATAGTGGATGCTTTCTCCAATGCATCAAAGAAGTTCGGCCTGAAGATTAACATCAAGAAGACGGAGGTGCTGTACCAACCCAACTCTACAAGAACCAGAGAGGAGGATATCATGGTTGACGGAAACAAGCTGAACTCTGTTCCGGAATTCACCTACCTCGGAAGCACTATATCAAGTGATGGACGTATTGATGCTGAAATACAGAGGAGGATGGCCAAGGCTAGCGCATCTTTCGGCCGACTACACCAGAGACTCTGGAACAACCACCATGTGTCCATGCAGATCAAAGGCAAGATCTACCGTGCAATCGTGCTATCCACCCTACTATACGGAGCCGAGGCCTGCACAGTGTACAGACGACAGGTGAAAAAGCTGCATTCCTCTATGATGCGACATCTGCGTTCGATCATGAGGCTAACCTCGAAGGACAAAGTGACAAATAAGGAAATACTCGAACGGATGGGGCTGCCCTCTATGGAAGATCTTCTGATCAAAAAGAATCTCCGGTGGACTGGACACCTCATGAAGATGTCATCAGATAGGCTACCAAAGCAGACCCTCTACTCTCAACTGTCTTCTGGTTACAGAAAGAGAGGGCGCCCTCGTCTCCAGTTAAAGGATACCATCAAGAGAAACCAGAAGCTGAGAGACATTAAGACCGACTCATGGACATCACTCTCACAGCAGAGAGCTAAATGGAGAGCGCTAGTCAAGTAATGAAAGAAGTCTTTGTCACATCGCGACCGACAGCATGATGATGATGATGAGAAGGCGGACACGGGCCCAACAGCACAGTAACCCGTTCAAGGTGACCCCCCACACCCCACATGCTTATATCACGCAAGCCACGGGTCTATGTCTATATACTACTTACAGACGGGCACCCCAGCCTCCTTACACTAAAGGCAGACTTGGGCCCAGCAGTACAGGGCTCCCAGGTGACCAGACACTGGTACGGGTCTATACATTACTTACAGGCAGGCACACTAGCCTCCTTACACTAACGGCAGGCGCGGGTCCAGCAGCACAGTGTACCCGTTCAAGGTGACCTACTTCCAGGCTTACATCACACTGGCCACTGGTACAGGTCTATCTATATGCTATTTCCAGACAGCCATCCTAGCCTCCTTACACTGAAGGAAGACACAGGCCCAGCAACACAGGCCACTGGTATAGATCTATATACTGCTTACAGACGGGCACACTGGCCTCCTTATACTACTCACCCGAGAGCCTTGTACGGTCCTCTCCATTTGACTACGGCTGAATGTGTCATACTAGCAATGCAACTTGTATTAATGCACCCCACAGCAGGACACCACTTGTATTAATGCACCCTCAGCAGGACACCACCTGTATTAATGCACCCCACAGGACACCACCTGTATTAATGCGCCCCACAGCAGGACACCACATGTGTTAATGCACCCCACAGCAGGACACCACCTGTATTAATGCACCCAACAGAAGGACACCACCTGTATTAAGGCACCGCACAACAGGACACCACCTGTATTAATGCAACCCACAGAAGGACACCACCTGTATTAATGCACCCCACAGCAGGACAACACCTGTATTAATGCACCCCACAACAGGACACCACCTGTATTAATGTATCCCCACAGAAGGACACCACCTGTATTAATGCACCCCCACAGCAGGACACCACCTGGATTAATGCACCCCACAGCAGGACACCACCTGTATTAATGCAACCCACAGAAGGACACCACCTGTATTAATGCACCCCACAGCAAGACACCACCTGTATTAATGCACCCAACAGAAGGACACCACCTGTATTAATGCACCCCACAGCAAGACACGACCTGTATTAATGCACCCCACAGCAGCACACCACCTGTATTAATGCACCACACAGAAGGACACCACCTGTATTAATGCATCCCCACAGCAAGACACCACCTGTATTAATGCACCCCACAGCAAGACACCACCTGTATTAATGCACCCAACAGCAGGACACCACATGTATTAATGCACCCCACAGCAGGACACCACCTGTATTAATACACCCCACAGAAGGACACCACCTGTATTAATGCACCCACACAGAAGGACACCACCTGTATTAATGCACCCCACAGAAGGACACCACCTGTATTAATGCACCCCACAGCAGGACACCACCTGTATTAATGCACCCCACAACAGGACACCACCTGTATTAATGCACCCCACAGGACACCACCTGTATTAATGCACCCAACAGAAGGACACCACCTGTATTAATGCACCCCACAGCAGGACACCACCTGTATTAATGCACCCCACAGAAGGACACCACCTGTATTAATGCACCCCACAGAAGGACACCACCTGTATTAATGCACCCCACAGCAGGACACCACCTGTATTAATGCACCCCAAAGCAGGACACCCCTGTATTAATGCACCCCACAGCAGGACACCACCTGTATTAATGCACCCCACAGCAGGACACCACCTGTATTAATGCACCCCACAGCAGCACACCACCTGTATTAATGCACCCCACAGCAGGACACCACCTGTATTAATGCACCCCACAGAAGGACACCACCTGTATTAATGCACCCCACAGAAGGACACCACCTGTATTAATGCACCCCACAGCAGGACACCACCTGTATTAATGCACCCCACAACAGGACACCACCTGTATTAATGCACCCCACAGAAGGACACCACCTGTATTAATGCACCCAACAGAAGGACACCACCTGTATTAATGCACCCCACAGAAGGACACCACCTGTATTAATGCACCCCACAACAGGACACCACCTGTATTAATGCACCCCACAACAGGACACCACCTGTATTAATGCACCCCACAGCAGGACACCACCTGTATTAATGCACCCCACAGCAGGACACCACCTGTATTAATGCACCCACACAGAAGGACACCACCTGTATTAATGCACCCCACAGCAGGACACCACCTGTATTAATGCACCCTCAGCAGGACACCACCTGTATTAATGCACCCCACAGAAGGACACCACCTGTATTAATGCACCCCACAGCAGGACACCACCTGTATTAATGCACCCCACAGAAGGACACCACCTGTATTAATGCACCCCACAGCAGGACAACACCTGTATTAATGCACCCCACAGAAGGACACCACCTGTATTAATGCACCCCACAGCAGGACACCACCTGTATTAATGCACCCACACAGAAGGACACCACCTGTATTAATGCACCCCACAGCAGGACACCACCTGTATTAATGCACCCTCAGCAGGACACCACCTGTATTAATGCACCCCACAGAAGGACACCACCTGTATTAATGCACCCCACAGCAGGACACCACCTGTATTAATGCACCCCACAGCAGGACACCACCTGTATTAATGCAACCCACAGAAGGACACCACCTGTATTAATGCACCCCACAGCAGGACACCACCTGTATTATTGCATCCCCAGAGCAGGACACCACCTGTATTAATGCACCCCACAGCAGGACAACACCTGTATTAATGCACCCCACAACAGGACACCACCTGTATTAATGTATCCCCACAGAAGGACACCACCTGTATTAATGCACCCCCACAGCAGGACACCACCTGGATTAATGCACCCCACAGCAGGACACCACCTGTATTAATGCAACCCACAGAAGGACACCACCTGTATTAATGCACCCCACAGCAAGACACCACCTGTATTAATGCACCCAACAGAAGGACACCACATGTATTAATGCACCCCACAGCAGGACACCACCTGTATTAATGCACCCCACAGAAGGACACCACCTGTATTAATGCACCCCACACAGAAGGACACCACCTGTATTAATGCACCCCACAGAAGGACACCACCTGTATTAATGCACCCCACAGCAGGACACCACCTGTATTAATGCACCCCACAACAGGACACCACCTGTATTAATGCACCCCACAGCAGGACACCACCTGTATTAATGCACCCCACAGAAGGACACCACCTGTATTAATGCACCCCACAGAAGGACACCACCTGTATTAATGCACCCCACAGCAGGACACCACCTGTATTAATGCACCCCACAGAAGGACACCACCTGTATTAATGCACCCCACAGAAGGACACCACCTGTATTAATGCACCCCACAGCAGGACACCACCTGTATTAATGCACCCCCACAGCAGGACACCACCTGTATTAATGCACCCCACAGCAGGACACCACCTGTATTAATGCACCCCACAGAAGGACACCACCTGTATTAATGCACCCCACAGAAGGACACCACCTGTATTAATGCACCCCACAGCAGGACACCACCTGTATTAATGCACCCCACAGCAGGACACCACCTGTATTAATGCACCCCACAGAAGGACACCACCTGTATTAATGCACCCCACAGAAGGACACCACCTGTATTAATGCACCCCACAGAAGGACACCACCTGTATTAATGCACCCCACAGAAGGACACCACCTGTATTAATGCACCCCACAGCAGGACACCACCTGTATTAATGCACCCCACAGCAGGACACCACCTGTATTAATGCACCCCACAGCAGGACACCACCTGTATTAATGCACCCCACAGCAAGACACCACCTGTATTAATGCACCCCACAACAGGACACCACCTGTATTAATGCAACCCACAGGAGGACACCACCTGTATTAATGCACCCCACAGCAGGACACCACCTGTATTAATGCATCCCCACAGAAGGACACCACGTGTATTAATGCATCCCCACAGAAGGACACCACCTGTATTAATGCATCCCCACAGCAGGACACCACCTGTATTAAGGCACCCCACAGCAGGACACCACCTGTATTAATGCCCACAGAAGGACATCACCTGGATTAATGCACCCCACAGCAAGACACCACCTGTATTAAGGCACCCCACAGCAAGACACCACCTGTATTAATGCATCCCACAGCAGGACACCACCTGTATTAATGCACCCCACATCAGGACACCACCTGTATTAATGCATCCCCACAGCAAGACACCACCTGTATTAATGCACCCACAGCAGGACGCGGTGCTGTGTAATGCAGTGTGAAGTGGTGTTGTACGACGCAGTGTGGCGTGGTGGGGTACGGTAGGAGCGGTGCAGTGTGGCGTGGTACTGCATGATGCAGTGTGACCTGGTGCGGGGCGATAGGAGCGGCGCAATGCAGGTGCACTTTGTTGCCAGGACGTCCAGTGCCGGCTGAGTGCTGAGAGACCTGCGGTTCCTGATACTACTCCACCACCACGTGACCCACCTCCACCACTCCTCCGCCTGCATTCTTCAGCAGTCGCCATAACTACGCTGACGTCACGGCCAGTAATGGACACTAGATGTACCAACGGCATGCCTTAATATGGTAGATAGCCGATAAGGGGATGTACACTGTCCTTAGAGTTACCGTCCCTCTGACTTCACCATCAGCACCAGTGTAGGCACATTACCAACACTAATGTCTGTATAATTGCTGATATCACTTTCATCACTAGGATAAATAATATCACGCCTAATCACCAGCAACACTATTCTATCATTAGCATCAGTATTACAGTTCCGCTATCAGTAGTGTCACCATTACTAGTACCACTATGACTACTGTCACCATTACTAGTACTGCTATCACTAGTGTCACCATCACTAGTACTGTTATCACTAGTGTCACCATCACTAGTACTGCTATCGCTATTCTCACCAGTACTAGTGTACTGTACTATCAGTCTCACTGTCACTAGTGTCACCATTACTAGTACTGCTATCACTACTCTCACCATCACTAGTACTGCTATCGCTAGTCTCACCAGTACTAGTGACTATCAGTCTCACTGTCACTACTGTCACTATCATTAGTATCTCTATCACTACTCTCAACATCACTAGTACTCACTGTCACTAGTGTCACCATTACTAGTACCGCGAGCACTAGTGTCACCATCACTAGTACTACTATCGCTAATCTCACCAGTACTAATGTACTGTACTATCAGTCTCACTGTCACTAGTGTCACCATTACTAGTATCTCTATCACTACTCTCACCATCACTAGTACTGCTGTCGCTAGTCTCACCAGTACTAATGTACTGTACTATCAGTCTCACTGTCACTAGTGTCACCATTACTAGTATCTCTATCACTACTCTCACCATCACTAGTACTGCTATCGCTAGTCTCACCAGTACTAATGTACTGTACTATCAGTCTCACTGTCACTATTGTCACCATTACTAGTATCTCTATCACTACTCTCACCATCACTAGTACTACTATCGCTAGTCTCACCAGTAGTAGTGCACTATCAGTCTCACTGTCACTATTGTCACCATTACTAGTATCTCTATCATTACTCTCACCATCACTAGTACTACTATCGCTAGTCTCACCAGTACTTGTGCACTATCAGTCTCACTGTCGCTATTGTCACCATTACTAGTATCTCTATCACTACTCTCACCATCACTAGTACTGCTATCGTTAGTCTCACCAGTACTAGTGACTATCAGTCTCACTGTCACTACTGTCACTATCAGTATCACTAGTATCTCTATCACTACTCTCAACATCACTAGTACTCACTGTCACTAGTGTCACCATTACTAGTACCGCGATCACTAGTGTCACCATCACTAGTACTACTATCGCTAGTCTCACCAGTAGTAGTGCACTATCAGTCTCACTGTCACTATTGTCACCATTACTAGTATCTCTATCACTACTCTCACCATCACTAGTACTCACTGTCACTAGTGTCACCATCACTAGTACTGCTATCGCTAGTCTCACCAGTACTAATGTACTGTACTATCAGTCTCACTGTCACTAGTGTCACCATTACTAGTATCTCTATCACTACTCTCACCATCACTAGTACTGCTATCGCTAGTCTCACCAGTACTAATGTACTGTACTATCAGTCTCACTGTCACTAGTGTCACCATTACTAGTATCTCTATCACTACTCTCACCATCACTAGTACTGCTATCACTAGTCTCACCAGTACTAGTGACTATCAGTCTCACTGTCACTAGTGTCACCATTACTAGTACTGCTATCACTACTCTCACCATCACTAGTACTGCTGTCGCTAGTCTCACCTACTAGTGCACTATCACTGTCACTATTGGCAGCATCACTGGGAGTAGCACCGCTATCACTTGTGGCACTGTCACATCGTTGCAACATCTAAGGTCATATCAGGATGGCAACCGACTTGTGACAGTGCACACTAATGGTGACTTGATCAATTATAGCGCTGTCCCACTAAGAGACCAGGCCACTGGCAGCATGACACAATTGTCCCACTCAGTCACATTGGTCGTAATGCTCGCATTGCGTTTGATGCGAGAAAAGGAAGAGACTCTCCCCCAGCCTCTCCTGCCGCCGCGCAGCTTTCTCACCTCCCCTGTCATCCGTCCCTCAGCTTTCTCCCTCGCCCTCTCGCCCTCCCCCGCCGCTTTCACACCTCCCCCACCCCTTGCCCTGCCGCTCCCTCCTTTATAAGGCCGCCCGCCGGCCTCCCTCAGTCACTCGCCTTCCAGCCGTCCTCCCTGCTGCTCCTCTTTCTTCTCAACCCACCCACCCAACTTTCTCTCTTTCTCTCTTACTGTTGGTGGAGGGCTCCTCGGCGCCCCTCCCCTGAACTCTAAGCTCCCACGAGCTCCTGCTACCCTAGTATAAGTTATACGTTATCGCTCCTTCTGAGCTTCCTCTTTTTACTCTCCATTGTTTTGTATAGCTTGTATGATGTTTGAGGCGGTCAAATAAACGCCTTTCTTTTCCACCCCCGCCTTACCTTCTTCCTTTTCGCGCATCATCCTGACACTGGAATAACCAGTCCTTGCCCTGTACTATTAAGCTGAGTGCCAGGCTAAGAAGTGGCAAGTATCTATTTAGTAAGTCATTGGTTTGACTCGACTGAGATTCGAATTCCAGACTCTCCGCGTGGGAAGCCTGCGCTCTACCAACTCGGCCACCACGTCCAGTGACAGTGAAAAGTAAAGGACTAAATTGTATTTAATAGATACAAATTAAATACATCTCTAAAGCAGGTTCTGTTTCATCTTTATTAACCCACAGAATATAAATAAAATATATAATACTGCATCATGTATACAGAATAATGCAAAACTAACCAGTTTCGAAAATAGCTGATTTTCGGGTAATTCTAGATTTCTGCAAGCCGGATAAAAATTTCGAGTTCAAATCCCAGTCAAGTAAAAAAAAAAAAGACTTATAAAATTGATCCCTGTCATTACCTAGCCTAGCACTCGGCATTAATAGGATAGGGCAAAGGACTGGTTAGCTTAGTGTCAGGATAATGTCACTGAGTGTGATATCGGGTCATGGTGCCGGTGGCCTGAGTTCCCAGTGGGGCAGCACTATAAAGTCACCATGAGTGCGCACTGTCACAAGTCAGTACCCGTCCTGATAAGACCTTAGGTTTTGCCAGGATGTAAAACTGCAACAACCAACCGAAGCAGCCAATCAGATGAGACCACAAGAACAGCACTCGCTCCACCAGTTTGTCCACTGTCTGTTATTCTTACGATCAAAATCTGTCAATAGCTTTACTTTGTTGGTTAATTAACGAATCAACTAGTCTGCACTTTTATTTGTCAACACAAAATAAGATACATGTAAATGGCTAATTAGGCTGAGTGGGGTCTGATTGGGTAACTTGTGCTATATTTAGGGATGAGACTGGATGGAGCAGAGCAATTATTGCTTTTATTAGTTTTGTTTTTGACGGGATGGGGAGGGCTAAGTTATTTATTCCTCTCAAAATGATTGATTGATTGATTGGTAATTGTTTTACGCTATGTCGGCAACAAAAGGCCATATTCACCGAGTTGAGTTTAGTTTGTATTCTGACCTCTCAATAAAACATCAGCGCTGTCCTTCCTCGGTAAGAGCGCAGGCTTCCTGTGCGGAAGGTTGGGAGTTCGAAACCCGGTTGAGTAAAAAAAACAACTTTATACTTGTTGCTACCTACCCTGGCACTCGGCATTAATAGGATAAGGCAAGGACTGGTTAGCTAAGTGTCAGGATAATGTGAATGTGTGGGATATCAGGTCATGGTGCTGCCAGCCTGGTCTCCCAGTGGGACAGCACTATAAAGTCATCATGAGTGTGCACTGTCACAAGTCAGTACCCGTCCTGATATGACAATGGATGTTTCTAGGGTGTAAAACCCCAAGAAACAAACCAAGCTTCATACCCTAGTGGCAGGTCCAGTGCCATGGAGGGGGGCGATGAAAATGGGAAATATTGTGCCTAAAGCGGGACTCGAACCCACATCTTTTTGCATTCCGGGCCAGTGTGCTAACCATTACACCACCTAGGCTCTCCGATGTCACCACACTACCCACACCTACCTGTCTATGTGGCTCCTTGCCTGAGAGGTCAGTGTAGACTCCGCCTGCAGCATGACGTGTACAAGTCGGTACCCGTCCTCATCCACACATGTTGCTAGGCCACACACCCCAGTCGTCCATGGGGGTTGAAATGGTGGAAAGCTGTGGTTTTTCGGTGCTTGTTTTGGGGAGGTTCATTCCTGCTAATTACCCCCCATTAGTTTCACCCAAGTCTCCAGTTTTTGCACGGGACCAGCTTCCCCTAATTGGCCACTTAGCATAAAGTCCGCACGCACGTGTTCAGTCACGTGACATGGATCCACTGGGGGCTGGGTTGAGGGGAGGGGGGAGGAGGGGGGAGGGTGCAGAGTACAGGGGT
The DNA here is from genome assembly GCA_030323885.1 of Branchipolynoe longqiensis. NCBI lineage: Eukaryota > Metazoa > Annelida > Polychaeta > Phyllodocida > Polynoidae > Branchipolynoe > Branchipolynoe longqiensis. Next base: position 115,379,322 of record CM059189.1, read on the forward strand.
GTGGGGGTGGTGGAAGGGTGGTGTGATGGAGATGGAGGATGGTGGTGGTGTGATGGAGGTGGAGGGGTGGTGTGATGGAGATGGAGGATGGTGGTGGTGTGATGGAGGTGGATGGAGGTGGAGGGGTGGTGTGATGGAGGTGGAGGGGTGGTGTGATGGAGATGGAGGATGGTGGTGGTGTGATGGAGGTGGAGGATGGTGGTGGTGGATGGGTGGGGATGGGGTGGTGTGATGGAGGGGGTGGATGGAGGTGGTGGGGTGGTGTGATGGAGGTGGAGGATGGTGGTGGTGTGATGGAGATGGAGGATGGTGGTGGTGTGATGGAGATGGATGATGGTGGTGGTGTGATGGAGGTGGAGGGGTGGTGTGATGGAGGTGGAGGATGGTGGTGGTGTGATGGAGGTGGAGGGGTGGTGTGATGGAGATGGAGGATGGTGGTGGTGTGATGGAGGTGGAGGATGGTGGTGGTGTGATGGAGGTGGAGGATGGTGGTGGTGTGATGGAGGTGGAGGATGGTGGTGGTGTGATGGAGGTGGAGGGGTGCTGTGATGGAGGTGGATCATGGTGGTGGTGTGATGGAGGTGGAGGATGGTGGTGGTGTGATGGAGGTGGATGATGGTGGTGGTGTGATGGAGGTGAAGGGGTGGTGTGATGGAGGTGGAGGATGGTGGTGGTGTGATGGAGGTGGAGGATGGTGGTGGGGTGATGGAGGTGGAGGATGGTGGTGGTGTGATGGAGGTGGAGGATGGTGGTGGTGTGATGGAGGTGGGGTGGTGGGGTGTGATGGAGGTGGAGGGGTGGTGTGGATGGAGGTGGGGATGGTGGTGGTGTGATGGAGGTGGAGGATGGAGGTGGAGGATGGTGGTGGTGTGATGGAGATGGATGATGGTGGTGGTGTGATGGAGGTGGAGGGGTGGTGTGATGGAGGTGGAGGATGGTGGTGGTGTGATGGAGGTGGAGGGGTGGTGTGATGGGGATGGATGATGGTGGTGTGATGGAGATGGATGATGGTGGTGGTGTGATGGAGATGGAGGATGGTGGTGGTGTGATGGGGGTGGAGGGGTGGTGTGATGGAGGTGGAGGATGGTGGTGGTGTGATGGAGGTGGAGGGGTGGTGTGATGGAGCTGGAGGATGGTGGTGGTGTGATGGAGGTGGAGGGGTGGTGTGATGGAGGTGGAGGATGGTGGTGGGTGGGAGGGAGGTGGTGGTGGTGTGTGGAGATGGGGATGGTGGGTGGTGTGATGGAGGTGGGGGATGGTGGTGGTGTGATGGAGGTGGAGGATGGTGGTGGTGTGATGGAGGTGGAGGGGTGGTGTGATGGAGATGGAGGATGGTGGTGGTGTGATGGAGATGGATGATGGTGGTGTGTGGAGATGGATGTGGTGGTGGTGGTGGAGGTGGAGGGGTGGTGTGATGGAGGTGGGGGTGGTGGTGGTGTGATGGGTGGAGGTGGTGGTGGTGGATGGAGGTGGAGGATGGTGGTGGTGTGATGGGGGTGGCGGGTGGGTGTGGTGGTGGTGGAGGATGGTGGTGGTGTGATGGGGTGGAGGGGGGTGTGATGGAGATGGAGGAGGGTGGTGGTGTGATGGGGTGGTGGTGGTGTGGGAGGTGGAGGGGTGTGTGGTGGGTGGGGGGTGGGGGTGGTGTGGTGGAGGTGGGGGGGTGGTGTGGTGGAGTGGAGGTGGAGGTGGGGTGTGGTGGGGGTGGTGGGGTGGTGGGTGGGGTGGAGGATGGTGGTGGTTGTGTGGGTGTGGGGGGTGGTGTGATGGGGTGGGGGGTGGTGGGTGGTGGTGGTGGGGTGGGGGTGGGGTGGTGGATGGTGGGGGGATGGGGTGGTGTGGGATGGGGTGGAGGTGGGTGGTGGGTGTGGGTGGAGTGGGGATGGGGGTGGTGTGTGAGGTGGGTGGATGGGGTGGTGTGATGGGGTGGGGGTGGTGGTGGTGTGATGGGGTGGAGGTGGTGGGGTGTGATGGGGGTGGGTGGAGGGTGGGTGTGGAGGTGGGTGGGGTGGGTGGGAGGTGGGGGGGGTGGTGGTGAGTGGGGGTGTGTGGTGGGGTGGTGGGTGGGTGGATGGTGGTGGAGGGTGGGGTGGTGGTGGAGTGGTGGTGGTGGTGGGGTGGGGGTGATGGGGTGGGGGATGGTGGTGGTGGTGGGTGGTGGGGGGGTGGGTGGGGTGTGTGGGGGGGTGGGGTGGGTGTGATGGGGTGGGGTGGGGTGGTGGAGGGGTGGGGGTGGTGGGTGGGATGGAGGGGTGGTGTGGGGTGGGTGGGGGGTGGGTGTGATGGAGGTGGAGGATGGTGGTGGTGTGATGGAGGTGGAGGATGGGGGTGGTGTGATGGGGGTGGAGGGGTGGTGTGATGGAGGTGGAGGGTGGTGGTGGTGTGATGGGGGTGGGGAGGGGTGGTGTGATGGAGGTGGAGGATGGTGGTGGTGTGATGGGGGTGGAGGGGTGGTGTGATGGAGGTGGGAGGTGGGGTGGGTGATGGAGGTGGAGGTGGTGGTGGTGATGGGGTGGGGGGGTGGTGTGATGGAGGTGGGGGAGTGGTGGTGGTGGGATGGGGGGTGGGGGGTGGTGGTGTGGTGGGGTGGGGGGGGGTGGTGGGTGGGGGATGGGGGTGGTGGGGTGTGGTGGGGTGGAGGGGGGTGTGGTGGGATGGGGTGGGGTGGGTGGTGGGTGGGGGGTGGTGGTGGATGGAGGGGTGGTGTGGTGATGGGGTGGGGGGTGGTGTGATGGAGGTGGGGTGGGGTGGTGTGATGGAGGTGGGGTGGTGGTGGTGGGATGGGGTGGAGGATGGTGGTGGTGTGATGGGGGTGGAGGGGGGGTGTGATGGGTGGGGGATGGGGTGGTGTGATGGAGGTGGGAGGGTGGTGTGATGGAGGTGGAGGGGTGGTGTGATGGGGATGGAGGATGGTGGTGGTGTGATGGAGGTGGAGGGGGTGTGGGGGTGGAGGGGGGTGGTGGTGGGTGTGTGGAGGGTGGAGGGGTGGTGTGTGAGGTGGGGGGTGGTGGTGATGGGGGTGGAGGGGTGGTGTGATGGAGGTGGAGGATGGTGGTGGTGTGAGGAGGTGGGGGGGTGTGATGGAGGTGGAGGATGGTGGTGGTGTGATGGAGGGTGGAGGATGGTGGGGTGGTGTGATGGAGGTGGAGGGGTGGTGGTGATGGAGGTGGGATGGGGTGGTGTGTGGGTGGAGGGTGGTGGGAGGTGGGTGGTGGGTGTGATGGGGTGGTGGTGGGTGGTGGGGGGTGGAGTGGGATGGAGGATGGTGGTGGTGTGATGGGGTGGAGGGGTGGTGGGGATGGAGTTGGGGATGGTGGTGGTGTGATGGAGGTGGGGGGTGGTGTGATGGGGGTGGAGGATGGTGGTGGTGTGATGGAGGTGGAGGATGGTGGTGGTGTGATGGAGGTGGAGGGTGGGGGTGGTGTGATGGGGTGGAGGATGGTGGTGGTGGTGATGGGGTGGGGTGGTGGTGGTGTGATGGAGGTGGGTGGGGGTGGTGTGGGATGGAGGGTGGAGGATGGTGGTGGTGTGTGTGGAGGTGGAGGGGTGGTGTGATGGAGGTGGAGGTGGGTGGTGGGTGTGATGGAGGTGGAGGTGGTGGTGGGTGATGGAGTGGAGGATGGGGGTGGGTGTGGAGGTGGGGGGTGGTGTGATGGAGGTGGGAGGTGGTGGTGGTGTGATGGAGGTGGGGGTGGTGGTGGTGTGGTGGGGTGGAGGGTGGTGGTGGTGTGATGGAGGTGGAGGGTGGTGGTGGGGTGATGGAGGTGGAGGAGGGTGGTGGTGTGATGGGGTGGGGGGTGGTGTGTGGAGGTGGAGGATGGTGGTGGTGTGGTGGATGGGTGGGGATGGTGGTGGGTGTGGGGGGTGGAGGGGTGGTGTGTGGAGATGGAGGTGGTGGTGGTGTGATGGTGGTGGGGGGGTGGTGTGATGGAGGTGGAGGATGGTGGGGTGTGTGGGGTGTGGGGGGTGGTGTGAGGGTGGGTGGTGGTGGTGGTGGTGGAGGTGTGGGTGTGGTGGTGGTGTGTGGAGGGGAGTGGTGGTGGTGTGATGGAGGTGGAGGGGTGGAGTGGGTGGGACGGATGGAGGGTGGAGGGTGCAGAGTAGAGGGTGTGGGGTGGGTGGGGTGGAGGATGGTGGAGTGGGGTGGAGGTGGGGTGGTTAGGGTTAGAGGTGTGGGGCATTGGGCGTAGGGTGGGTGGAGTGGAGGAGAGGGGTGGTGTGGCGAGATGGAGGGTGGGGGGGTGGTGGGGGGGTGGGGGGTGGTGGAGATGGAGGGTGCGGGTAGTGTGGAAGTGGAGGTGTGATGGTGGAATTGGAGGCGGAGGGGTGGTGGATGGAGGAGTGGTGGGTGGAGGGGTGGAGGTATAGGTGGTGGAGGTGGAGGAGTGGTGGTGGAGGGGTGGAGGTTGGAGGGGTGGAGGTATAGGTGGTGGAGGTGGAGGAGTGGTGGTGGAGGGGTGGAGGTTGGAGGGGTGGAGGTATAGGTGGTGGAGGCGGAGGTATAGGTGGTGGAGGTGGAGGAGTGGTGTAGTGGAGGAGTGGTGTAGTGGAGGGGTGGTGGGTGGAGGGGTGGTGGGTGGAGGGGTGGAGGTATAGGTGGTGGAGGTGTGTTTGAGTGTATGTGTGTGCGTGAGTGAACGAGTGTGTGCAAGTGGGTATGTGCGTGTGTATGTGTGTGCATGAGTGTGTGTGTGAATGTATGTGTGTGCATGTGTGTGCATGTGTGTATGTGCATATGTGTGTGAGTGTATGTGTGTGTGCATGAGTGTATGTGCGTGTGTCTATGTGTATGTGCATGTTTATGTGTGTGCATCTGCGTGTGTGTGTATGTGCATGTTTTTGCATGTGTATGTGTGTATGTGTGTGTACATGTGTGTGTGCGTATGCGTATGGATACTAGTATGTGTGTGTATGTGCATGTGCGTGCATATGTGTGTGTATGTGCATGTATATGTGTGTGTGTATGTGCGTGTGTATGTATGTGCATGTGTGTATGTGCGTGTATGTGTGTAAGTGCATGAGTATATGTGTGTGATTGTAAGTGAGTGTAAGTGCATGTGTAAGTGCATGTGTGTGGGTATGTGTGCGTGTGTGAGTAGATACAGGAGGCGTTGAGGATATTAGTAAACCACTAACGCCTAATTCTGTGGGTATGTGTATGTGTGTATATGTGTCTGTGTATGTGCGTGTGTGTGAGTGTGTGTATGTATGTGTATGTGCATGTGTGTGTATGTGTGTGTGTGGATACAGGATGCGCTGAGGGTACTAGTAAACCACTAACGCCTAATTATGTGTGTATGTGCGTGTGTGTGTATGTGTATGTGTCTATGTGCATGTCTATGTGCATGTGTATGTGTGTATGAGTATGTGCGTGTGTGTATGTATGTGTGTGCATGTGTGTGTGTATGTGCGTGTGTGTGAGTGGATACAGGAGGCGTTGAGAATACTAGTAAACCTTGAACGCCTAATTCTGTGTGTGTGTGTATGTGCATGAGTGTATGTGCATGTGTGTATGTGTGTATGTGCGTGTGTGTATGTGCGTGTGTGTGAGTGGATACAGGAGGCATTGAGGATACTAGTAAACCACTAACGCCGAATTCTGTGTGTATGTGTGTGTATGTGCATATATGTGTGTGTATGTGCGTGTGTGTATGTGCGTGTGTGTATGTGCGTGTGTATGTGCAAGTGTGTACGTGCATATGTGTATGTGCGTGTGCGCGAGTGTGTATGTGCGTGTGTGTGTGTGAGTGGATACAGGGGGCGCTGAGAGTACTAGTACACCACTAACACCTAATTCCTGTTTGTGACGAAGCTGAATCAGTTTACTTCACAGGTGAACTGGGCACTCTTGTTTACTCTCATCGCTTCGGGTTCAGCTTGGTTTATTGGAGGCTTTACGTTCTAGCGTTCTAGCTTAACTTAAGACTATTTACGGCACCTCTAACCTCACGGTCTCTATTCACCTTGTGCAGTTTTTGCCGATTTCAATACGCATTGAGTCTACTTCCAGTACGTGCGTCCGCACTTCCGGTGTATGCACTGCAACTTCCGGTTTATGCACTGCAACTTCCGGTGTATGCACTGCAACTTCCGGTGTATGCACTGCAACTTCCGGTATATGCACCTCATGAGCAGCAACTTCCGGTCCATGCATACAAACTTCTCGCACTTGCAACTACTCATGCCTATCAACTTCCGGTACAGTCATACCGACATCTGGTACATCCGCACAAACTTCCGGTACATCATGCCAACTTCCGGTACATGCGCACCAACTTCCGGTACATCATCCCAACTCCCGGCATGTGTACCAACATCCGGTACACGTGCATCAACTTCCGGTACACGCAACTACTCATGCCCATTAACTTCCGATACAGTCACACCTACATCCGGTACATTCGCACCAACTTCCGGTATATCTTCCCAACTTCCGGTTTATTCGTACCAACTCCCGGTACATGTCTGCCAAATTCCGGTACACGCAACTACTCATGTCCATCAACTTCCTGTACATCCACACCGACATCCGGACCAACTTCCGGTACATCATCCCAACATCCGGCTTATTCGCACTAACTTCCGGTATACGCGACTACTCAATACCCACCAACTTCCGGTACATAATCCAACTTCCGGTTTATTTGTATTAACTTCCGGTATACACAATTATTCATTAGCCATCAACTTCCCATACATCATCCCAACTTTCTGTTTATTTGTATCAACTTCCGGTATACACAACAACTCATGAGCCATCAACTTCCGGCCACACCATTCCCAATGCCCCTTTCGGATATGAGCGCATGAAACAATTACCTTAATGTCTTTTCAATATTTGATGCTGCTATAACAACAGTAAGCAGACACCAACGCTCAATGCCCGTGCGTGTGTCGACTCGGCTGTGGCCGCGTGTCACATTCGCTGTGTAATATCAAAGACAACGTACGACAAGACGCACCACTCAGCGCTTTCCCGTGAAATACAGATACAGTGGCGCCATCCCACAGCAAACAAGGTGCGCATTAAATAGCAATCGAGATGTTATATTTACACAGTCTATATCTCCTGCTCGTCTCGCATACTAGTTCACTGATTGTGGAAATTTATTTTCAATACACTATAAAAAATAATACCATTTTCATTATTAATATTAGGAGATAATACATTATAATTATCGTACATTGTCTTTCATGGTACAGCAGTCAGGGTGGGCTAGGGAACCTGTCCCCTTGTTTCAATGGTACAGCAGTCAGGCTGGGCTAGGGGACCTGTCTAATTGCTTTGTTCGCCATTGGGTGGCAGCACTGCATGATTATGACAGAAATTCCTATATGAAAACGCCGAGTGGCACGTCTTGTCGTACATCGTCTTTGGTAATATGCGCGTTCGTATTGACACAGGCGGGTAGTTGTATCATGCAAACTGAGTTCACAACATCTGACATTTCAAGGGGCGCTCTTCGTGATATCCCAGAGTCACATCCAGGCCCCGTCACGTGATCAACAAAAAAAGGCCTTTTTTTTAAATGATTGTTTATTGGAGCTTTTTTTGTGAATAGAAATATTCTAAACATTACCTTGTCAGTGCTGGCACACTATGCATAGTCAGTCTGCCATAGCCCGTATACATGTGAATGAATGTTATACCCCTGTCACACTTCGACGTAACGAGCAAACGTGAGCCTAACGTGGTGATTTTTCGTCATTACATTGACGTACATTGGATTATGTTTTGATGACGTCAGAATGACGTTAGACTGACGTCGAGCTACGTCACATTACGTCGTGTTACGTTGAGTTACGTTGAGGTTTTGGACATGTTCAAAACTTTTGACGTAGCTCGAACGTAAGGGTTTACGTTTGTCGTACGTTCTGTTCACGTTCAGCGAACGTCATGGCTAAACGGATGTTAGGCAAACGCTGCTCACTACGTTCAACTACATTCCACTACGTTGACCCACATTAAACCGAGTGGAAATGCCCACGCAGCGTAATGGGAACATCAGGAGAACGTCAGGAGAACGTACATTCAAAGTACGTTCAATGTCTCATGACATATGTAACATCACATAACGTTCTTCTGGCGATGGAATAACGTTCATAACGTTCCGTGAGCGTAATGACGTTGTCCTCTCTCGTTGAATGACGGTATCACTACGCTTTACCAACGTTACGCTCTCATCCACTACGCTGCATCCACGTTCAACTTGTGCCCAAATTTGCATACTACACCGAGAAGTTCAACGTTCTTCACGTTCTCCCTACGTTGATGTCGTTATGTCGTAGTGTGACAGGGCCTTAACATAACATGGCTGGAAGACCAGTGGCTCGGCGCTGAAAAAATACCTTTATTCGCTGAATAAAATGATCATTTACCCACCCCCCAAAAAGGTTGTGGCTGACAATGCGCATGCGCAGTACCCGCTTTTGTCCATTGCACATGCACCTGGTAAATATTACAATTCCCCACCCACCCACCCCCACCACCCAATCGGGCGACATTAAACCGGAAATGACGGGTCTGGCTGCGCGCGCCGACAGGTGTCACCTGTGGCCTGGCGGGGGGGGGGGGGGGGGGGGGGGAAGCATTGTCGGCGACAATGGACACCGGAAGTGTACTGCGCAGTCGCAGGAGCCTTAAAGAGGATAAGGAAACAAAAGGTCGCACTGCGCAAAAACACCCGCGGTTCCCATTTTAATGGCGGCCGCCGGAAGTAGGCCTGGTGGACTGCGCAGCGGCGCATGCGCAGTGGGGCATGCAGCGCTGTCGTCTCAAGAGCAGCTCCCAGTGCCAGGTTGACTCGCGTCTGGAGTTCAGGTGTGCTTGTTTGTTCATTTGTTTGTTTGTTAGGGTTTTACAGCCTGGCAACATCTAAGGTCATATCAGGATGGGTACCAACTTGTGACAGTGCACATTCATGGTGACTTTATAGTGCTGCCCCACTGACACTCTCATCCTAATATCAAGCAAACCAGTCCTTGCCATATCCTATTAATGCCGAGTGCCGGGCTAGGTGGTGACAAGTATCAATTCTATAAGTCATTTGTTTGATGAAGTTTGAACCCGGTGTCACAGGTTCCACCGTCCGCCAGTTTCCGCAGTACGCCTACCCTCAAATGTATTGTCAATGGCTGTGAGCAATCTTCATACAGAAAAAGTGAAATATCTCTAAAACCACACCACCTAGAAACAAATCACTTGGTACAGATACAGAAAACATCTTTACCAACAAGATTATATCAAATTTATAAGTTTAGGGTTCTTGATTTCTATTAATTTTGAATAAAACTAATGTTTTGCACTGCGCGTACCATCAAACTCAAGGCATTGTCAATGGTCGTGAGCAATCTTCAGACCGAAAATACAGAAAAAGTGAAATATCTCTAAAACCACACCACCTAGAAACAAATCGCTTGGTACACATATAGAAAATATCTGTACCAAAAAGATTATATTAAATTGATAAGGTTAGTGACGATGCTGTTCGATTTTGACGCATGCGAAGAAGCGATGCGTACCGCTGAAACTGGTGGACGGCAGAAACTGCGACACTGGCCGAGGTTTGTGCCCATGACCGCCTGTGTAAGAACCCAGCCACCGCTCTTCCTGATTCGGCCATCCTCTCTGGTATGGTGTCCAGGTGCTTCTCTAATTGATATTACCGCTGTTCAATATGTGAGTCCCGCAACCACATAGTGGTGTTTCCGCTGCACTGACCCTCACATAGTCAAAAGGAGCAGGAGGTGGCTTGTTGCTGGTTGTTGTTGTTGTTTTGCATCCTAGCAACATCTAAGGTCATATCAAGATGGGTACCAACTTGTGACAGTGTGCACTCATAGTGATGTTATAGTGCTGCCCCCTGGGAAATCAGCTGGCACCATGACCCAATATCCCACTCAGACACATTATCCTGACACTGAGCCAACCATTCCTTGCCCTTAATGCCAAGTGCCAGGCTAGGAAGCGACAAGTATCAATTTTATAAGTCATTGGTTTGACTCGACTGGGAACTGACCTCCCAATCTCCCGCACGCGAGTCCCACGCTCTATCGATTCGGCCGGTATTGGTGACAAATTGTCGCGGTGTCCGGCGGGCATGAGACACGTGAGACTAATTTAGCTGCAGGCAGTGATTCAGTAGTCGCATACAGGTGACTTTGTTCGATTGGATTATGGCATGTCGGGAGCGACTGGAGATGTAGGAATGAACTTTCTATTTATAGTCGCAGGAAGGCATACCACGTGACTAGACGGAGCGAATCAGCGCAGTCAACGGGTTCTGACTTGTCCACCGCCTCGTGTCGCTGTATTAATACATCCCCACAGCAGGACACCACCTGCATTACTGTATCCCCATAGCAGGACACCACCTGCATTACTGTATTCCCACAGCAGGACACCACCTGCATTACTGTATCCCCACAGCAGGACACAGCCGGTTTTAATGTATCCCCACATCAGGACACCACCTGCATCAATGTATCCCCACAGTAGGACACCACCTGCATTACTGTATCCCCACTGCAGGACACAACCAGCATTAATGCATTCCCACAGCAGGACACAACCTGCCTTAATGTGTCCCCACAGCAGGACACAGCCAGTATTAATACATCCCCACTGCAGGACACCACCTGCATTACTGTATCCCCACAGCAGGACACCACCTGCATCACTGTATCTCCACAGCAGGACACAACCTGCATTACTGTATCCCCACATCAGGACACCACCAGTATTAATGTATCCCCACAGCAGGACACCACCTGCATTACTGTATCCCCACAGCAGGACACCACCTGCATCAATGTATCCCCACAGCAGTACACCACCTGTATTGATGTATCCTCACAGCACGATGCAGCATTAACTATTGCACCCCCACAGCAGGACACCACTGTATTACTGTATCCTCACAGCACGATGCAGCATTAACTAATGCATCCCCACAGCAGGACGCCGCCTTCATTAATACACCCCCACAGCAGGACACCACTGTATTAATGTATCCTCACAGCACGATGCAGCATTAACTAATGCATCCCCACAGCAGGACACCACCTCCATTAATACACCCCCACAGCAGGACACCACTGTATTAATGTATCCTCACAGCACGATGCAGCATTAACTAATGCATCCCCACAGCAGGACGCCGCCTGCATTAATACACCCCCACAGCAGGACACCACTGTATTAATGTATCCTCACAACACGATGCAGCATTAACTAATGCATCCCCACAGCAGGACGCCGCCTTCATTAATACACCCCCACAGCAGGACACCACTGTATTAATGTATCCTCACAGCACGATGCAGCATTAACTAATGCATCCCCACAGCAGGACGCCGCCTCCATTAAAGCATTGCGCCTTGCACTTCGCCCCTCCCTCCCCCTCCGCGCCTTGCACTCCGCCCCTCCCTCCCCCCTCCGCGTTGTTCCACGAGGTGCCACCCGCTCAGCACACTGGTCAAACACGCCCAGTAACCACCCACCGGCAACCAGCCCCTGCCCTTTCCCACAACCAGCTCCCCACAACCGGCCGCGTCTCATCAGGCCGTCACTGATTGGCCCGCACTGCCGGACCGGAGCTGATCGCTGATTGGTCGGCGTCAAAGGCGTCCCCTGACCATTCAGCGCCGTGGACACAGCAGAGAGCGGCGCTTAGCGAGGAGTGGACGCCGGGAAGTGAAAACGCCCCCCACTCCCATACCCCCACACCCCCACACTCATCCCCCTCACATTCGCCGCAGTCATAGTTCGCGGCCCTGCCACCGGGGGGCGCCACGGATAACACGCCGTAGCCCATAGACTACATCGCCATTCCAGCCGCGCAGTGCATTGTCGGATGCGTGGAAGAAAACCAAACCCTCGCGAAGCACATGGCTAATGCTAATTAATACACTGGGTGAAGCTATGAAATGTGCTAGTTTCAGCTCATCTCAGCTCTTCTTTGAAACATAGAATCATCATCATCATGCTGTCGGTCACGATGCGACAAAGTAGGTAGTGGCTAAACTGATAGTTGCTAAATAGTAATATGCTAAAATGGTAGTGGTTGATATGCTAACAGGCTAACATGCTAGTTGCTAACAGGTTAAGATGCTACTTGCTAACAGGCCAACATGCTAGTTGCTAACAGGCTACTATGGTAGTGGCTAATACTAATAGTAATAGGGTAACATATTTACTTGAGTGAGCTTTGTGCAATCCTGTTTGACCCATCAGACCTATTGAAGTGTCACGTCATCGTAGCAACTTCTGTGTGAGTCACCTCTGAGACGTCTTTTTGGTCAATGTGCGTTCATTGCCTCGGAGTCGACTCCGAGATGTCACACATTTCAGGTAGGAGGCAAAAATGCCTCCATAATATCTGTGGGTTTCAGTGGTTTCAGCCAATCAGAGCTGTTATTTTCAATTGCAAATGGCTGCACCCTATTGAGGCCACCATTTTTGAGGCACCTAATAGCTAAAGTCGTTCAGACTAGCGCCACATCTGTAATTTCTCTGAGGTGCACCCTGACCGCGGCCCAGCTACTTAGTTCGAACACTGCACATGCTAGTATATCCAGCATCCCGGGATTCAGGACCCAGGATTGGTTGGTTGGTTGTTGGAGTTTTATGTCCTGGCAACATCTTAGGTTATATCAGGATGGGTACTGACTTGTGACAGTGTGCAGTCATGGTGACTTTACAGTGCTACACCACTAGAAAATCAGGCTGTTGACACCATGACCCGATATCCCACTCAATCACATTATCCTGACACTGAGCTAACCAGTCATTGCTTTAGCCTATCAATGCCAAGAGCCAAGCTAGGTAGCGATAAGTATGAATTTTGTAAGTCATTGCCTTGACTCAGCCAGTAATTGAACTCCCGATCTTCCGCACGGGAGGCCTGCGCTCTACCGATTCGGCCAGCTCGCCCGGTGAAGGCCCAGGAGCAGGAGCCAATCAACGGGAACCAGCCGGTTACTGGTGGGTGGGTGTTAGGAGCGAGCATAAATTTTCGGCGGTAAGTGAGTAGGATAATGAGCAGGCGAGCGGTGGCACCACGTCGGAACTGAGGCGAGTAGGCCTGAGCAGTAGATGAGTAGTCCCAGACTTAACCACCCGATTACTGGTGGGTGGGTGTTAGGAGCGAGTATAGAATTCCAGGTTATTATACTCGTATAAATCTTATACAGCATATATTCTACTGTAGAATGGCCAAGTTCTTTCTACCAGTGTCACACCAGATGCGATGGCCTAATCAGTAGAGCGCAGGCTTCCCATGCGGAAAGTTGGGAGTTCGAATCCCAGCTGAGTCAAACCAATGACTTACAAAATTGACACTTGTCGCTACCTAACCTGGCGCTAGATATTATTGGGATACGGCAAAGACTGGTTAGTGTCAGGATAATATGACTAAGTGTGAAATGAGGTCCTGGTACTGGCAGCCTGGTCTCCCATTGGAGTCGCCATGAGTGTGCAGTCACAAGTTGGCACCCGTCTGAATATGACCTTGGATGTAAAATTTAAATTAGTTAAAGAGAAGACAAGAACCAGGGTCGCTGAGTGGCAACCAGACACAAGCCTTCTCGCAGGCCCCGTCCGTAGTGGGGGTGGGGGTGTATGGTGGGTGGGGGGGTGAGGTGGGGGGGGGGGGTATCTGTCTACCAGACACGCATGCGCGCATGCGCGGTGACAGTGTGCAAAGTCCAAATATAACGTGCCCACTGAGGGCACCAGGTAGTACCTGCAACAGGCCACAGTGGCAGGCACAGTAGGCACATGCATAGTAGGCACATGCATAGTAGGCACATGCATAGTAGGCACATGCATAGTAGGCACATGCATAATAGGCACATGCATAGTAGGCACATGCATAGTAGGCTCAGGCATAGTAGGCACATGCATAGTATGCACAGGCACAGTAGGCTCAGGCACAGTAGGCACAGGCATAGTAGGCACATGCATAGTAGGCAAATGCCTAATAGTAGGCACATGCCTAATAGTAGGCACAGGCATAGTAGGCACATGCCTAATAGTAGGCGCATGCATAGTAGGTGCATGCATAGTAGGCACATGCATAGTAGGCACAGGCATAGTAGGCACATGCATAGTAGGCACATGCATAGTAGGCACATGCATAGTAGGCACAGGCATAGTAGGCACAGGCATAGTAGGCACATGCATAGTAGGCACATGCATAGTAGGCACATGCATAGTAGGCACAGGCATAATAGGCACATGCATAGTAGGCACATGCATAGTAGGCTCAGGCATAGTAGGCACATGCATAGTATGCACAGGCACAGTAGGCTCAGGCACAGTAGGCACAGGCATAGTAGGCACATGCATAGTAGGCACATGCATATTAGGCACATGCATAGTAGGCACATGCATAGTAGGCACAGGCATAGTAGGCACATGCATAGTAGGCACAGGCATAGTAGGCACATGCATAGTAGGCACATGCATAGTAGGCACAGGCATAATAGGCACATGCATAGTAGGCACATGCATAGTAGGCTCAGGCATAGTAGGCACATGCATAGTATGCACAGGCACAGTAGGCTCAGGCACAGTAGGCACAGGCATAGTAGGCACATGCATAGTAGGCAAATGCCTAATAGTAGGCACATGCCTAATAGTAGGCACAGGCATAGTAGGCACATGCCTAATAGTAGGCGCATGCATAGTAGGCGCATGCATAGTAGGCACATGCATAGTAGGCACAGGCATAGTAGGCACATGCATAGTAGGCACATGCATAGTAGGCACATGCATAGTAGGCACATGCATAGTAGGCACATGCATAGTAGGCACATGCATAGTAGGCACAGGCACAGTAGGCACATGCACAGTAGGCACATGCATAGTGGGCACATGCATAGTAGGCACAGGCATAGTAGGCAAATGCCTAATAGTAGGCACAGGGATAGTAGGCACATGCCTAATAGTAGGCACATGCATAGTAGGTGCATGCATAGTAGGCACATGCATAGTAGGCACAGGCATAGTAGGCACAGGCATAGGAGGGCTACACTGGTATAGGTTGTGTACATCTAGCCAGCACAGGCATAACAAGCTACCACTGATTGATGGGTGGTTTCTTTGCGCCGGTGTAGTAAGTTCAAAACACTACCCCACAATAACACTACGGTAGTGTTTTCAACCTAGGTTCAAAACACTACGGTAGTGTTTTCAACCTAGGTTCAAAACACTATGGTAGTGTTTTGAACGTAGGTTCAAAACACTACGGTAGTGTTTTCAACCTAGTTGAATGTAGGTTCAAAACACTACTGTGGCCAAGTTCAAAACACTACCGTTAAGTTCAAAACACTAGTCTAAAAAAAGTTCTAATTGTGGTATGTATTAGATGGGGCAGTATGTAGTAGGGTGGGCTAGTGCGCAGTAGGGTAGGGCGGGGCAGTATTTAATAGGGTGGGGCAATAGGCAGTAGGGTGGGGCTGTAGGCCGTACGGCGGGGAAGAATGCAGTAAGGCGGGGCAGTGTGCAGTAGGTTGTTAAGCGCCGCAGCACTATCAGTATCAGCATATACTAATATGTGGTGCAGACACCGGAGCGCTATCAGTGTAGTGGTCTGCGCTGACCTCTCAGGCAAGTAACCACATAGACAGGTAGGCATGGGTAGTGTGTTGATATCAGGGAGCTTAGGTGGTGTAATGGTTAGCACACTGGCCCGGAATGCAAAGAGATGTGGGTTCCAGTCCCGCTCTAGGCGCAATATTTCCCATTTTCATCACCCCCATGACACTACTAATACGTTGTTAAACGCCACAGCACTATAAGCGTATACTACGTGGTGCACTAAGGTGTGGCAGTATGCAATAAGCTGGGGCAGTATGCAGTAAGGGGGTGCAGTATGCAGTAAGGTGGAGCACAAAGAATACAGTAGGTTACATTTTGCGGCACTACAACCCCCCACTGGCACTGCTGTTTTATGATAGGGTTTTGAACTTGGGTAGTGTTTTGAACGTACGTAGGGGTAGTGTTTTGAACCTGAGAGTAGTGTTTTGAAATTAAGTTCAAAATTAAGTAGTGTTTTGAACGGGGTAGTGTTTTGAACGTCCTACACCGGGTCTGCGACATAGGTCCTATTCACGGCTAGACTAGCACTGAGGAGCCTGTCCTGGCAGTGGTTTACCTGCCCAATACACACCAGTTCATCATGTCTGCAATCAGTGCCGATAGCACAGTCCTGATGGCGATATCGACTACACCGCACGGTTACACATGTGTGTGAATTTCACCCGCTATGCATCCCGCACAGATTATGGCAGCATTGCTTGTTTGTCTGAGTTTTACATCCTGGCAACATCTAAGGTCATATCAGGACGGGTACCGACTTGTGACAACGCACACTCTTGGCGACTTTCTAGTGCTGCTCCACTGGGAGACCAGACCACCAGAACCATGACCCGAATTCCCATTCAGTCACAATATTCTGATACTGAGCCAACCTGTCCTTGCCCGATCGTAGTAATGCCAAGCACCAGGCTAGGTAGCGACAAGTATCAATTTAGTAAGACATTGGATTGACTCGGCTGGCGTATATAACTCCCGATCTTCCACCACGGGAAGCCTGTACTATATCAACTTGGCCACCGCATCTGGTTGGCAGCACTGTGCAGACACCGGTTCATCGTGACCGGTAAAGTTTCTTTTTATAAGTCAGTTTAGCGGTGTGTAGATTAGGAAGCCTCCCACCCCACCACCACCATCCCCCGCAGCAGCAGCAACAGCAGGCGTTGACAGTGCGCAGGTCTCACTACTAGCGGAAGTAGTCAAATAAAAAATATATATATATAAATATTTAAAAAAACACTATTCAGATTTGCCTTTCTAATATCCAGGGATGAAAGTGGTCTATGGCAAAAAAAACCCCAATAAAATCAAGCCGTGATTGTTACACCGACAGCAAATAACCCCATTGAAATCAAGCCGTGATTATTACACCGACAGCAAAAAAAAACCATTGAAATCAAGCCGTGATTATTACTCCGACAGCAAAAAACCCCATTGAAATCAAGCCGTGATTGTTACACCGACAGCAAAAAACACCATTGAAATCAAGCCGTGATTATTACACTGACAGCAAAAAAAAACATTGAAATCAAGCCGTGATTATTACACCGACAGCAAAAAACCCCATTGAAATCAAGCCGTGATTATTACACCAACAGCAAAAAACCCCATTGAAATCAAGCCGTGATTATTACTCCGACAGCAAAAAAAACCATTGAAATCGAGCCGTGATTATTACACCGACAGCAAAAAAAACCATTGAAATCAAGCCGTGATTATTACACCGACAGCAAAAAACACCATTGAAATCAAGCCGTGATTATTACACCGACAGCAAATTTTCCCGAAAACGTGGATTTTCCCCCTAGGAATTAGCACTGTTAGGGAAATGTGGGAAAATGACGGAAGTCAGGTTAGAACTATCCTTGTTGTGGCTATATTATCGCTCATACCTAACTCTTTTGTGCTTGGGTTTCATGTTCTAGCAAACTGTAAGGTCATATAAGAATGGGATTCAAACTACCCAATTCTTGTCATGTACATCCTGATTCCTTGCCATTTCGTTTAACGTTAATCGGTTTAAAAAAAAATTAAATATTGAACTGGAAGTGGAGATCGCGCGAGATCTTTCACCCTTGAATTATTCATTTCAATGTGTAGGATAGTGACCTCTGGATAACCAGTCCATCACTGTCAGAGACTGACACAACTGACATATGGCATCTGTAATAAAAAATATATAAATTCTAAAGAAATTCTAAAAAGGCGGGATGGCCGAATGATTTGAGCGTCTGCCTGCCATTTTGGTAGATCGCGGGATTTAAACCCACGGGATCGAACCCTGGTCGAGTCAAACCGATTGTAAAATATTCCGATATTCGGCATGGGGGGGGATGCACATTTTCTTTTACTGATCGGTGTATGTGACCAGGCGGATGTATGTATATATATATGTAAGTGCTGGTGGTGCCTGAGTGGGATGTAAATAGACATAGTGGTGCTGGCAGGTCTGGGTGGGGGTACACTCAGGGCCTACCCCCTCTGCTGGGATATGGATCACCACACTCAAAGGTCAAGGTTGGTGTTGGCCATGGGGCCATACAGCTTGGTGGTGGTGGGCAGACCACTGGTATCCATGGGGACAAGGAATGCTGGATCCCTATTGGTAGGGCAAATAATGCTTGTTTCCCATTGGGGGAAAGGGGTGGGGTGATACTCTACAATGAACCCATGTAACTATATAAGCAATAAACCAGAGGGCTGGACTCTCTCTTCTTCCTTACACTTTATACTCTTTCTTTCTCTTTGTCTATTGTCAAGCATTGGACTTTACAGTGTGTGTGTATATATATATATATATATATATATATATATATATATATATATATATATATATATATATATATATATATGTGCTCTATAATCTATTATGGGTATATAAACAAGGACACTACCACTTATCAGTTATCTTCATTTAATTATGACCTACTATCCTACTGTCATAGGAGTTAGTTCCTGCTTCTGCCACTATGGCGCCACCTGTGAGTGGCTCCTGGCAATCCTGATACCAGCTGCGTCTGGTCACTACCACCTCCAGACACATGTCGTTCTGCAAACACAGACTACAAAAGAACTCACCCAAGTACCTGAAGCTGACACATTAACGAAGAAATAATTTCTAATTTTAATTTAAAACAACAAAAACTTCACAGCCGAAGCAGACCAACCTGGGACGAAGCTTCCAGTCGTCTTATTTATACGCAGGTCACGACCGCGGAACTCACCTGAAAGCAAATAAGACGTGTTAAACCACATGTAAAAAGGCGCTTCGCTAGTTACTGGCACCGGACGTGGTGGCCGATTCAGTTAGAACACAGGCTTCCGGAGTGGAAGGTCGGGAGTTTGAATCTCAGCTGAGTCAAAGCAATGACTTACCAAATTTATACTTGTCGTTACCTAGCCTGGCACTCGGAATTATTAGGATAAGGCAAGGACTGGTTAGCTCAGTATCAGGATAATGTGACTGCATGGGAAATGAGGTCATAGTGCCAGCGGCCTGGTGGGGCAGTAAGTACTACAAAGTTGCCATGAGTGTGCACTGTCACAAGTCGCTACCCATCTAGGTAAAAGATTCACCCCATAAAATAGCCTGAGTAGGGGTGAAGAATAACCTTATATACAATCGAGCAAAACTTACCTACATGCTGGGTAAATAAAATGAGCAGATTAATTCTTAATTTAACTAGCAAAATATTTTCTTCACATTTATCTTAATATTTACCCGCTACTTTTTATTTGAAAAATATAATAAAACATGTAGCTTAATAGACTTTAAATGGCAAATCGACCTCATTCGATGTTGTTGTTGAAGATTTATACTGCCTATCATGGATAAGCCTGAATAGGCTTGTTTTCACCATTAGACAGATTGTCGATAGAAAGCCCGAGCCTACACTTTTACCGACCCAAGGGATTTTTAACCTCCCACACCATATAGACATGGTATGAGAGCAACTGGCCTTTGATGTCGCTGTAAGTTATCCACAGCGGTGGAAATCCAAATTGGCAGAGATGGGGGCACGGGGAATCGAACCACCAACCTTCAGATTAGGAGTCCGACCTAGAAAAAAGTCAGACACTCTAACCACTCCGCCAGAGAGAACACCACCATCTTGTCTTTTTACATTCTCTCCCATTTCACCAACTGTGTGCCGATATAAGTAGCCATTGGAACTGGTGAATTCCACTTCCTGTTCCATACTAAAGCAATTTTCACGTGTTTTTAGACTACGTGGTCATTCACCCCTACTGCAAGTACGGGGTGAATCTTTTTATCTACTACCCATCCTGATATGACCTGAGATGTTGCCAGGACTTTGAACTCAA
The DNA here is from genome assembly GCA_030323885.1 of Branchipolynoe longqiensis. Lineage (NCBI taxonomy): Eukaryota > Metazoa > Annelida > Polychaeta > Phyllodocida > Polynoidae > Branchipolynoe > Branchipolynoe longqiensis. The sequence continues at coordinate 115,399,249 of CM059189.1, forward strand.
ACAAACAAACAAAGAAACTGGTTACTGGCAAGAAAACAAATAAACTGGTTACCGGATCGAGTCCTTCCCCGGCCTCCTTCGGAATGAATCCAACTGGATGACCGAATGAGTTAGAGTGTTTGTCTCCCGTGCTGGTAGATCATGGGATCGTGGTTTCGAACCCTGGTCGAGTCAAACCAATGACTTAAAAATGTATACTTGTCGCCTCCTAGCCAGGCACTCTGCATTATTAGGATACGGCAAGGAGCAGTGGAATGAGGAAGACCAATTGGCCGCGATTGAAATTTCCCCTGCTTATACAACTAACGTACAACAACAAAAAGAAAGGGAAAAAAAGCATCGAGTGCTAACAATGTTTGCGTGCCGATACTCCTGTTACCAGCCATGTTTGGTGTCGGTTATGGGAGGTCAAGTGAAAGGCCGCATGCGTGTAGCAGCACCTGAATGTGCACGGGTCACGTGGTCACTTCTGTCTAGTCATCGTGGGGCCAGTAAGCTGCACGCATGGTGACGGAGATGTTCCTTATAAGGGCATGAGGTGTGGCATGACGCCACATTGTAGTCAGTCACTCCACAACTTACATCATGTTGGGGGGGGGGGGGGCCGGACGTCCATCAAATAATCTTAAAAAAATTAATTTATTAAAGATTTATACTGCCTATCAGGGATAAGTCTGAATAGACTTGTTTTCACCATTAGACAGTTTGTCGGTAGAAATCCTGAGCCTACAATTTTACCGACCCAAGGGATTTTTAACCTCCCACACCATATAGACATGGTATGAGAGCAACTGGCCTTTGATAATGCTGTAAATTATACACAGCGGTGGAAATCCAAATTGGCAGAGGTGATCGCATGGGGCAAAATCACTGCAATGGTAACCGATTAAATAATATATGTAACGCTAAATAAATACAAAACAACAAGGAGACCAGACGGGATGGCCGAATGAGTTGAGTGTCTGTCTCCTGTTTTGGTAGATCGTGGGATTCGAACCCACGGGTTCGAAACCTTGCCTGAGTCATACTAATGACTTAAAAATTCATATTTGTCGCTTCCTAGCCAGGCGCTCGGTATTAATATGATAGGGCAAGGACTGGTTGGCTTAGTGTTAGCATAATATACGAGCGAGCAGAACATGGCATCATGGTGCCGCCAGCATGGTATCTCAGTGAGGCAGCACTGTAAAGCCACAAGAAGTGGACAGCTGGGAGTAGGACTGATATGACCTCAGGTTCAGGACATAACACCCCAATCACTCATTTTTATAATTACTCATCACATTGCCATTACCCGTGTTTACCAATAAAGCTGCATAGTCCGATGAAATGTCAAATTTTCAAAAACCAAACCAATTATCTAGATTTGATTTGACATATCCAACTTAGATACTGATGCACTTATTAAGCATTTGTGTCTGTGTAGAAGGCAATACTGAGTCAATTTAACAGAACCTGTTACTGCAGAAGTCTATGGTGTTGTCGTGGGGGTGACGAAACTGGGAAATATTGTGCCTAGAGTGGGACTCGAACCCACATCTCTTTGCATTCCGGGCCAGTGTGCTAACCATTATACCACCTAGGCTCCCTGATATCAAGACACTCCCCACGCCTACCTGTCTATGTGGTTCCTTGCCTGAGAGGTCAGTGCAGACCACTACAGTGTCATAGTTTTGGCAAGCATGCCAAAACTAATTTTCCATGTTTGCACTCAAAATATCTCAAAAGTTTACCATTTAAAATAAAAGTAACTTTGAACTAATGTAAAGTAGATACTAGTGATCGATCTAATATATTTATCTCAGAAAAAATACAGAAATTCAAACCATCGGACTACGCAACTCTAACAATACATTACATGACATATGACCTGCTTTCAGAAATACCACGAGTATATGAGGATGTTCCAAGATCCAACATCCCATAAAAGGAACAAATCCAACATGGCGGAGACAGACTTCGGCTATGAAGAGGAGTTGGTGAAGGGGAGTGGCGGGATCACATTGATGGATTGATGTGGTTGTCGGCCTCGCCGCTCACTGAGAGCTGAGGACACAAGCCAGACAGGATGGGTTCTCACGGGCGGCGTCAACGGGTATTTCCAATCCGCACATTGTCTCGGTTCGTCAGCCGATGGACACTGCGCCGGGGTGAGGCGGGTGGGTGATGAACCAAATTGCCTCCGTCCCCCGGAGTGCAAACACACATGTGATGTGGTTCACTGACAAACCAACCGTGGTTCCCGCTCGCAATTGATCGTCAACGTCAAGTTTGCGTATATATAACCGAGGGAATTGTTCTCGATTCGTACCCGAGGGCATAGCCCGAGGAGAGGAAGGTAAAATTCTTTGTTCCAAAAATGGATTGTTAATTTAAGGCAGAATTGTTATGTTTAATCGAGTTATATATGTGAATGCGCTTCCAAGTGTAATATTAAAGATTTGACCAAACTTTCCAAAATCACCAACTATTTCTCTCCGGCAGCAAATGCCGTCACAGACCGAGCCTGAATTCCCCCATAAGGCACATTAAAACATATCGCTGTTTAGCAATTCTACTGCTCTGTCTCCTACTCGTGCCGGTGTAGGACGTTCAAAACACTACCCTGTTCAAAACACTACGGTAGTGTTTTGAACCTAAGTAATGTTTTGAGCTTAAGTTCAAAACACTACTGTTAAGTTCAAAACACTACCCCTATGTACATCCAAAACACTACCCAATTTCAAAACACTATCACGATACGGCATTGGGGAAGGTAGTGCCACAAAATGTAATCTACTGGTACATATTGGCATACGCTGACCGTGCTGTGGCGTTTGAAGCACATACTAGTTGGTTTGGTTGTTGGGAGTTTTATGTCCTGGCAACATCTAAGGTCATATCAGGATGCATGTACTAGTAGTATGCGCTGATAGCGCTGTGGCCTCTGCTCCTCGTATTAGTATACGCTGCTAGTGCTGCGGCATTTAACAACGTGTCAGTAGAAATCACTGATGGTGCTGCGGCATTTGAAGAACATATTCGTAGTATATGCTGCATACTTCCCTACTGCATACTTCCCTACCTTATTGCATACAGCCCCACCCTACTGCCTACTGCAACACCGGGTGCGGTGGCCTAATTGGTAGAGCATGGGCATCGCATGCGGAAGGTCGGGAGTTCGGTTCCCAGTCGAGTCAAACCAATGACTTTAAAATTGATACTTGTCGCTTCCTAGCCTGGCACCCGGCATTAATAGCATAGGGCAAGGACTAGTTAGCTCAGTGTCAGGATAATGTGACTGAGTGGGGTATTTGGACATGATGCCGGTGGCCTGATTTCCCAATGGGGCAGCACTATAAAGTTGCCATGAGTGTGCACTATCAGTATCACAAGTCGCTACCCGTCCTAATATGACCTTGGATGTTGCTAGGATATAAAACAACAACTAACAACAACAACCCTTACTGCCTCACCCTACTGCACACTTCCTCACCCTACTGCATTCAGCCCCACCTCAATTAACACAGCCCCACCCTACTGCCTTCAGCCCCACCTCAATTAACACAGCCCCACCCTACTGCCTTCAGCCCAACCTCAATTAACACAGCCCCACCCTACTGCATTCAGCCCCACCTCAATTAACACAGCCCCACCCTACTGCATTCAGCCCCACCTCAATTAACAAAGCCCCACCCTACTGCATTCTTCCCCACCTCAATTAACACAGCCCCATCCTACTGCATTCAGCCCCACCTCAATTAACACAGCCCCACCTCAATTAACACAGCCCTACCCTACTGCATTCAGTCCCACCTCAATTAACACAGCCCCACCATACTGCCTTCAGCCCCACCTCAATTAACACAGCCCCACCCTACTGCATTCTTCCCCACCTCAATTAACACAGCCCCACTCTACTGCCTTCAGCCCCACCTCAATTAACACAGCCCCCACCACGCTTCACCCACCTCTTCGCCCACCCACTGCACAGCCCCACCTCTACAGCCCACCTACTGCATTCAGCCCCACCTCAATTAAACACAGCCCCACCCTAACTGCCATTCAGCCCCACCTCAATTAACACAGCCCACCCACTGCCTTCCCCACCTCAAAAAGCCCCACCCTACTGCCTTCAGCCCCACCTCAATTAACACAGCCCCACCCTACTGCATTCTTCCCCACCTCAATTAACACAGCCCCACCCTACTGCATTCTGCCCCACCTCAATTAACACAGCCCCACCCTACTGCCTTCAGCCCCACCTCAATTAACACAGCCCCACCCTACTGCCTTCAGCCCCACCTCAATTAACACAGCCCCACCCTACTGCCTTCAGCCCCACCTCAATTAAACACAGCCCCACCCTACTGCCTTCAGCCCCACCTCAATTAACACAGCCCCACCGTACTGCCTTCAGCCCCACCTCAATTAACACAGCCCCACCCTACTGCCTTCAGCCCCACCTCAATTAACACAGCCCCACCCTACTGCCTTCAGCCCCACCTCAATTAACACAGCCCCACCCTACTGCATTCCTCCCCACCTCAATTAACACAGCCCCACCCTACTGCCTTCAGCCCCACCTCAATTAACACAGCCCCACCCTACTGCCTTCAGCCCCACCTCAATTAACACAGCCCCACCCTACTGCCTTCAGCCCCACCTCAATTAACACAGCCCCACCCTACTGCATTCTTCCCCACCTCAATTAACACAGCCCCACCCTACTGCCTTCAGCCCCACCTCAATTAACACAGCCCCACCCTACTGCCTTCAGCCCCACCTCAATTAACACAGCCCCACCCTACTGCCTTCAGCCCCACCTCAATTAACACAGCCCCCACCATACTGCATTCAGCCCCACCTCAATTAACACAGCCCCACCCTACTGCATTCAGCCCCACCTCAATTAACACAGCCCCACCCTACTGCCTTCAGCCCCACCTCAATTAACACAGCCCCACCCTACTGCATTCTTCACCACCTCAATTAACACAGCCCCACCCTACTGCCTTCAGCCCCACCTCAATTAACACAGCCCCACCCTACTGCATTCTTCCCCACCTCAATTAACACAGCCCCACCCTACTGCCTTCAGCCCCACCTCAATTAACACAGCCCCACCCTACTGCCTTCAGCCCCACCTCAATTAACACAGCCCCACCTACTGCCTTCAGCCCCACCTCAATTAACACAGCCCCACCTACTGCCTTCAGCCCCACCTCAATTAACACAGCCCCACCCTACTGCCTTCAGCCCCACCTCAATTAACACAGCCCCACCCTACTGCCTTCAGCCCCACCTCAATTAACACAGCCCCACCCTACTGCATTCAGCCCCACCTCAATTACACAGCCCCCCAGCCTCCACCTCAATTAACACAGCCCCACCCTACTGCCTTCAGCCCCACCTCAATTAACACAGCCCCACCCTACTGCCTTCAGCCCCACCTCAATTAACACAGCCCCACCCTACTGCCTTCAGCCCCACCTCAATTAACACAGCCCCACCCTACTGCCTTCAGCCCCACCTCAATTAACACAGCCCCACCCTACTGCCTTCAGCCCACCTCAATTAACACAGCCCCACCCTACTGCACTCTTCAGCGCCCCACCTCAATTAACACAGCCCCCACCCTACTGCACTTCAGCCCCACCTCAATTAACACAGCCCCACCCTACTGCCTTCAGCCCCACCTCAATTAACACAGCCCCACCCTACTGCATTCTATGCCCCACCTCAATTAACACAGCCCCCACCCTACTAGCCTTCAGCCCCACCTCAATTAACACAGCCCCACCCTACTGCCTTCAGCCCCACCTCAATTAACACAGCCCCACCCTACTGCCTTCAGCCCCACCTCAATTAACACAGCCCCACCCTACTGCATTCAGCCCCACCTCAATTAACACAGCCCTACCCTACTGCCTTCAGCCCCACCTCAATTAACACAGCCCCACCCTACTGCCTTCAGCCCCACCTCAATTAACACAGCCCCACCCTACTGCCTTCAGCCCCACCTCAATTAACACAGCCCCACCCTACTGCCTTCAGCCCCACCTCAATTAACACAGCCCCACCCTACTGCCTTCAGCCCCACCTCAATTAACACAGCCCCACCCTACTGCCTTCAGCCCCACCTCAATTAACACAGCCCCACCCTACTGCCTTCAGCCCACCTCAATTAACAGCTAGCCCCACCTCAATTAACACAGCCCCATCCTACTGCATTCTTCACCCCACCTCAATTAACACAGCCCCACCCTACTGCCTTCAGCCCCACCTCAATTAACACAGCCCCACCTCAATTAACACAGCCCCACCCTACTGCATTCTTCCCCACCTCAATTAACACAGCCCCCACCCTACTGCCTTCAGCCCCACCTCAATTAACACACCCCAGCTCCCCACCTCAATTAACACAGCCCACCCTACTGCTTCAGCCCCACCTCAATTAACACAGCCCCACCCTACTGCATTCAGCCCCACCTCAATTAACACAGCCCCACCCTACTGCATTCAGCCCCACCTCAATTAACACAGCCCCACCCTACTGCATTCTTCCCCACCTCAATTAACACAGCCCCACCCTACTGCCTTCAGCCCCACCTCAATTAACACAGCCCCACCCTACTGCATTCTTCCCCACCTCAATTAACACAGCCCCACCCTACTGCATTCTTCCCCACCTCAATTAACACAGCCCACCTCAATTAACACAGCCCCACCCTACTGCATTCAGCCCCACCTCTCACAGCCCCACCTCAATTAACACAGCCCCCACCATACTGCATTCTTCCCCACCTCAATTAACACAGCCCCACCCTACTTCATGTTGAAAACACTACCGTAGTGTTTTTGTGGGGTAGTTTTTTTAACTTACTACACTTGTCTTTGAAAGGCATGCACACGTCCCATCATCGTCGCAGTAATTGCTGATAAAACACCCTGGAACCACAATTGACGCAAATGCTGGTCGCACCTTCCGGTCTCCTCCCGCTGGTCACGTGAACCAATCAGCAGCAGGCTCGTCGGCGGAAGGACCGCGCCCGATGCGCTACCAGCGCCCGGAACCCAGAGGCCGGGAGTACCGGTGTCGTGGTTTCAGATCTCTGCCAGTTTCAGATCTCCACATCGCTTCTGCGCATGCGTCAAAATCGAACAGCATCGTCAAGGCATTGTCAATGATTGTGAGCAATCTTCATGCAGAAAAAGTGAAATAGCTCTAAAACCACACCACCTAGAAACAAATCGCTTGGTACACATATAGAAAACATGTTTGCCAAAAAGATTATATTAAATTGATATGGTTAGGGTTCTGGATTTCTATTAATTTTGAATAATGCTTTGCACTGTGCGTACCGGCAAACTCAAGGCATTGTCAATGGTCGTGAGCAATCTTCATGCAGTAAAAGTGAAATATCCCTAAAACCACACCACCTAGAAACAAATCGCTTTGTACACATATAGAAAACATGTTTACCGAAAAGATTATATTAAATGTATAAGGTTAGTGACACTGACACTATAGTGACAGTATGAGTGCAGCGATTTGCGGCGATCGGCGACGGCTTGAATCTGGCTCGATGTTGACAATGACACATGCGCAGACGATGCTGTTCGATTTTGAAGCATGCGCAGAAGTACCGGCACTCAAAGGCCGGCACCCACACGCCGGGAGGGTCGGCACCCACAGGCCCGGAAGGCCGGTCCCGTCACGGACACCGCCCCCGACCCGCAGCCCGCCCCGACCCGCGGCCGGCTCCAGTTCCGGGCGCGGCCCCACACTCACAGGGCGTCGTGCAAAGTCTATTTCCCCAACCAAATATTGGGGCTGACATGTGAAAGCGGGATTACCATCACCCAGCAATCCCCTCACACACGGCGCACCCCCCCCCCCCCGCCACCCCTCCTCCCCCGTATAGGCGAGGTGAGGGGGGGGGGGGGGGGAGGCCGAGGGCGATGTCAGGGGAGGGGGGTACAGGTGGTGGACGGGGCTGTGTCCAGAGTCGCCAACATTGGAAAATGAAAAACCAGTAGATCTTAAGGGATGTTATAACTTATATTGGGGAGTTCTGGGGTTACCCCCCCCCCCATCCCCCTCCAGAAATCAATTAAAATCGTATATGCTCTGTGGTCAATTTTGGATACAATAATCTGTCAGATATATATAATTATTACTATATTTACGGTATTGCAGAGTGAGCAACATTGGAAAATGAACAACCGGAAGATCGTCGTAAGGTGATGATGGGGACATAAAATATTGTACACCCTGGCCGTAATCGATTAACCCGACCCGGGCGACTCGGGTCACCCGAGTCGTCAGAATTTCAAATAGAACACCGCGAGTGGAGTCGACAAATACATGTGCCATGTGCAAAACAACCCGACCCCAGTAACCCACCTCTTGGCTGGGGTTTGCAAGGAGCAATGACATCACATTTGTGCTGGTACCATCCTGCAGGATAACAGCCACCGGTACCAGTCATACATTTTTTAAATTTTATAATAACATAGATTAATGAAATGGAAACATCACTAAACTATGTCATCATAAAAATATTTAAATCATATTTTGCTATTATATCGGCTATTAAAAAACAAATAAAAGGGCCACCATTTTTGCTACCCCGAGCGTGGAGAAGCGTATTTGATTATTCGACCCGAGTCTGCAGGATGTGTGCATGCGCTAAAAAGTCGCTCGGGTGACCAGAGTCGATTACTCGATTACGCCCCTTATGGCAAAAACGTAAAGGTTGGCAACCCTGAGTGTGGCAGGGTGGTGTAAGTCAGGCGGCCGGGGGTGGGTGGGGGGTAAGTGTGTGTGTGTGTGGGGGGGGGAGGGGGGGTAAGTGTGTGTGTGGGTGGGGGGTAAGTGTGTGTGTGGGTGGGGGGGGGGTAAGTGTGTGTGGTGGGGGGGTAAGTGTGTGTGGGGGGGTAAGTGTGTGTGGGGGGGGGTAAGTGTGTGTGTGTGGGGGGGTAAGTGTGTGTGTGTGGGGGGGTAAGTGTGTGTGTGGGGGGGGGGGGGGGGTAAGTGTGTGTGTGTGGGGGGGGGGGGTAAGTGTGTGTGGGGGGGTGGGGTGGGGGGGGTAAGTGTGTGGGGGGGGGGGGGGGTAAGTGTGTGGGGGGGGGGGGTAAGTGTGTGTGTGGGGGGGGGGGGTTTGTAAGTGAGAAGGGTCGGCTACAAGAGACGCCACAACAATGTCCAGGCAGATGCAGGGTTTCGCTGAACGACACTGACAAAGCTGGCCCAGAGGTCAGCTACAGAGGGCAGGCTACAGAGGGCAGTCAGCCTACAGAGGTTAGACTACAGAGGGAAGCATACAGAGGGTATACTAGAGGTCAGCTACAGAGGGCAGGCTACAGAGGTCAGCCACAGAGGGTAGACTACAGAGGTCAGGTACAGAGGTCAACATATAGAGGTCAGCATACAGAGGGTAGACTACAGAGGCCAGCTACAGAGGTCAACCTATAGAGGGCAGCCTACAGAGGTCAGCATACAGAGGGTAGACCTCAGAGGTCAGCTACAGAGGTCACCCTACAGAAGTCACCCTACAGAGGTCAGCTACAGAGGTCAGCTACAGAGGTCACCCTACAAGTCACCCTACAGAGGTCAGCTACAGAGGGTAGACTACAGAGGGCAGGCTACAGAGGTCAGTCAGGGCAATGAGGGGGCATAAATCTGACCTGCAGTAAATTTTCCATTTGAAAAGAACAGGTGTGACTGAAGAGAACATCAGGGAATGGACAGACCTGGAGTTTGGCAACTCCCAGAGGGCAGTGGAGAACAGGTAAAACTGGAGAAAACCGGTTGCAAAGTCATTTGTGGTACCCCAACAACCCTCGCAATTAAGACATTGATGACGATGGCGATGATGATGATGATGATGCAATTTTACACAATTCTTTGCCAGTGTCAAGCCTATGAATATGAGATGCTATCCATACTGTCACAAGAAGTTGCAGAAATCAGCGAAACTTAGAAATCTTTCATACACGCATATATATATGTGATGTATAAGCATTATGCGAGTATAAAGGTGTGGAAGGGGATTTATTATTATTATCCATTGTTATCCATTTATTATCCATGTATTACCAATTACTACTCGCAATGTATTTGCTCCGCCGGTCCTTCCATCCTGGGTCCGGTGGCGCCACCACCAGCGCAAACCCTAACTACTGGAACACACATTGTAATTCGCGCCTGCGAATTTATATATTTATAATAATTCTTCCTTTAGTGGAGATATATGAAACATTGTAGAAATTACCCACTCCGTGTGGTCACTAGTTTGCACAGTCTAATGCTCGGATCTGGTGCTGTGTACGTAGGCTATGAGGAAAACAATACAGACAAAGAGAATGGAAGAGAGTAAAGTGTAAGAGAGAGTCCAGCCCTCTGGTTTATTCTTATATAGTTATATGGGTTCTTGGTAGAGTATCATACCAACTCCTTCCACCAATGGGAATCGAGAATTCCTGGTCCTGGGGTGGGGGGCACTCCAGATCTTATTACACACGATAACTGTCTTATCAATATCCATATATATATGTGCTCTATAATCCATTATGGGAATATAAACAAGGACACTATCTATCTTCATTTCCCTATGTAATAGTATATCACTGTATCCTATCTAACTGACCCTGTGTAGTACAGTATTGGCCACACTGGCGCCACCTGTGAGGGGCTCTAGGCACTGTATGCCAGCTGCATCTGGCCGTTATCGCCTTTAGGTCCCTCAGGACGGTCAAATTCTAACTTATAAAGTTATATATATATATATATTTACATATACATACATATATATATAGATATATACACCAATTCCAGCACACACAGAGATCTATGACCAGCCTATAATGAGAAAGTGGCACCAAAAGCAATATGACCCGAGCCTGAAGCAGGCGACTCTTTGCACACGCAGCTCTCTCAGCATCCCATTCCTACCCACATGAGTCACGTGACTGCATCCTTTGCTCGCCTGTTCCAATACGAGGCTGGTTCTACTCCGCACCCCTAAAGCCAAGATGCCATTAACATACGTCATGCGCCATGTGACATAGGTCAGGCTACGTGCGTCATCCGACGTATGGCATTGTCCCATTATAAACGGCTGAGTCACACTATTGTGCATGCCACACTAAAGCGCCAGTCACACTTCAGTTTGCAATCGCTTGTGACCACTTTGCGACAAATTTGGACCAAAGAACCCACCTCCTTGCAACCTCCTTGTGACCAAAGCAATGGTCGCCAACCTCTTGGCGACCATTTTGGTCACAGTCGCTGCAACCTCCTTGCAACCAAAATATTTGCAAGGAAGTCGGTGACCACTGAAGACCACTTAGGACCACTTTTTGACCACTTGCGGACATTTTGTGACCTCTTTGCAACCATCCCTTTTTTGTGGTCGCAAAGTGCTCACAAGTAGTAGTGTGACTCGGGTATCAGGCAGGATTCTGCTTTTTGATGTACCGGACACGGTGGCCGAATCGATAGCGCAGGCCTCCCGTGTGGAAAGTCGGGAGTTCAATTCCCAGTCGCGTCAAACCAATGACTTCCAAAATGGATACATGTAGCTTCCTAGCCAGACACTCGGCACTATTAGGATAGCGCAAGGATTGGTTGACTGGGTATCAGGATAATGTGACTGAGTGGGATATCAGATCATGGTGCCAGCAGCCTAGTCTCTCAGTGAGGCAGCACTATAAAGTCACTATAAGTGTGCACTGTCACAAGTCAGTACCCATCCTGATATGATAAAACTTCAACAACCAACCAAGCCTTTCGATACTCGCCCAGCGCTTCCCGACCTACCCGCGGGGAGGCGCTGCAAGGCGGATTCTCGGGGCGCCCCCTAGCGGGGTCGGCCGGCGCCGTAAGACGTGCCATGTTTGATTCTGTCAGGTGCAGAGTTGTGTTTGCGGCATGCAATAAAGGGCGCAATCCACTTAGACGCACAGAGCATCAGCCAGCCCGCATCCTGCACCCCACATCCTGCACCCCGCATCCTGCACCCCGCATCCCAATCCTGCATCCTGCACCCCACATCCTGCACCCCGCATCGTGCAGCCCACATCATGTATCCTGCACCCCACATCCTGCACCCCGCAGCCCACATCCTGCACCCCGCATCCCACATCCTGCACCCCGCATCCTGCACCCCGCAGCCCAATCCTGCATCCTGTACCCCGCATCCTGCACCCCGCATCTATCAGGCTCACCCCGCATCCCATATCCTCCACCCTTCAGTCTCACCCCGCATCCTGCACCCCACATCCTGCACCCCGCATCCTGCACCCCACATCATGTATCCTGTACACCGCATCCTGCACCCCGCATCCTGCACCCCGCATCCTGCACCCCACATCATGCACCCCGCAGCTCAATCCTGCATCCTGTACCCCGCATCCTGCGCCCCGCATCCATCAGGCTCACCCCGCATCCCACATCCTCCACCCTTCAGTCTCACCCCGCATCCTGCGCCCCGCATCCTGCACCCCGCATCCCACGTCCTGCATCCATCTGTTTCACCTCCCACCCTGCATCCCGCATCCAGCAGCCTCACCCTGCACCCCGCATCCTGCATTCCACATCCTGCATTCCAAACCCCGCATCCTGCACCCCACTTTGCACACCCCGCATCACGCTACCCGCACTCCACACCTTACACACGTGTACAGCGGGCGTTTCACTACAGTGGCCATATGGCCCCCATCTGTATATTACAATACATCAACCCAACAACTCACCAGGACGCTGTAATATCTCTACACATAAATAATAACCACGTGACCTATGTATACTTGATGGAATCAGGGATTAGGTTCCCAGAGGATGTCACAAATGCGACATCTCTGGACAAATTATAATCTGTTCTCGAGACTCGTGGTTTAAAGGGGCTGTCACACTACAACATATGGCCTTAGCGTATGCCGACGTATGTGATTTTCGACCAACACATCAGCATATATCATCATACGTTATGTGTACATTGTGCATACGTCGGGTATGCTTGGGATACGGTGTCATAGGTCGTCTTACGTCGGCGTGCTTCGAGGCGCTCAAAAATCTTTGTGCATGTTCAAAATTTTCAACATATGTCAACATACGGCTCATACATTCCTCATACGCTATGTGTACGCTAGGTGTACATCGGCATACGTTAGGAGCAGGTATGGGGTAGGTCGGGGTACGTTGGGACACATTAGTCGAACGCTCAGCCTGTTGGGAACATGCAGTCCACATACAGCCAACGAATGCATAATGTACTCCTAACGTACTTCGAACGTATGGCTGCCGTATCTCCAGCATACTTAACGTATATGCCATACTTCTAGCGATGAAGTAACATACATAACATTGGTCAGCGTACTGCGAGCGTATGAGAGTATTTTGCGAGGCACATGAACGCTCTCATACGCTAGCAATAGGTCAGAGATACGTTATGTACGTTGTGTGTACGCCGATTTTTATCCCCCCCGCCCCTGAAAAGTTCGACGAATGCCGACGTGTTGCCAAATTGCTGTACGTTGGGCATGCGCTGACGCCATACATCGTAGTGTGACAGGCTCTTTATGTAGCTTTCTAGAGGACATGAAATTTCTCTGTCCTCCAATTGTTGTAGCCAAATTGTAAATATGTCATATTATGGGACAGCGCCCTAGAATGGCTCCTGATAGTGAGGGTGCCCTATTAAACTTATATTGTTATCATTATTGTTGTTACTATTATTGCTATTATTACCGCTATTGTTAGTTGGTTGGTTATGGAGTGCTACGTCGTGGCAACATCTAAGGTCATATCAGGATGGGCACCGATTTGTTACAGTGCACACTCGTGGTGACTTTATAGTGCAGCCCCACTGGGAAACCCGGCCGCCAGCACAATGACCTCTTATCCCACTCACATTATCAACCAGTTCCTTGCCCTATCCTGATAATGCCGGGTGCCTGGCTAGGAAGCGACAAGTATAAATTTATAAATCATTGGTTTGATTCGCCCAAGATTCGAACCCACAAACTCATGGGTTTGGATCCTCCAATCTCCCAAAACAGGAGACTGACGCTCAACTCATTTGTCCATACCATCTGGTGTTTAAACTGACATTGTTATTGTTATTGTTAATATTACAGTAATTGTTATGCAGTGTGGTGATAGCTAGGGTTATGAATGGCTTATGGCGGTAGATACCCATAATAATATCATTTTCTCGTTTCTACGTTGTGTCGCGTAATTAACTTAACGCCCTCACCTGCTGCCTTTGTGTAGATTCCCCATTACTCGGAGGGTGATGAGAAAGCAACATGGCGGGTTGTGAAATTGCTAACACACATTATCAACAAAAATCTACAGAATTAATTGAATATTCCCAGAAATCCTAAGATGTGATATATATATTTTTTAATATTTATTTTCTGAGAATAAAGTGCCTCTCAATTATACATGTTAGGTTCACTGTGAAGTAACGACGTGGGGACAGTCGGTCAGATTGAGGATGCATAGGCGGCCCGGCCCATGAGTGGATTATCAAAGAGATCAGACACAGTAAAGCCAGATGAATGCGATTGTGAACTTTAGAGATCTGTGAATCTGAATAGAATTCAGGCAACTCCGCGTCCTGCATTAATTGTGCCTACACAGAAGCAGTCGGTTAAAATCAAACCAGGCTGCTGTCGACGCAACGTGTTCAATTGAGAGCCACTCTGTTTTCTACTTTTTAAGGAAAACTTTTATGGGGAGGAGAATACCACAGCAGGAGATACATGTGTATGTGTGTATGTGTGTGTGCATGTGTGTGAGTGTGTGTGACTGTGTGATTGTGTATGTGAGTGTGTGCATGTGTGTGTGAGTGTATATCAGTGTGTGAGTGTGTATGAGTGTGAGTGTGTGTGCATGTGTGTGTGAGTGTATGCGTGTGTATGAGTGTGTATGTGGGTGTGGGTGTGTGAGTGTATGTAGGTGTGTATCTGTGTATGAGTGTGTGAGTGTGTAGGTGTGTGTATATGTGTGTATGAGTGTGTATGAGTGTCTATGAGTGTGTGTAAGTGTGTTTGAGTGTATATGAGTGTCTATGAGTGTGTGTGTGTGAGTGTGTATGAGTGTGTGTGTGAGTATGTATGTGTATGAGTGTGTGAGTGTGTATGAGTGTGTGTGTGAGTATGCATGTGTATGAGTGTGAGTGTGCATGCGTAAGTGTGAGTGTGCGTTAAAGCGAGCCTTGAGTGTTGCTGCAGAGAATGGTAAATGTACTTTTCTAGAGTACAATGCTACACTTTCCGCTCTTTGACTCACACATCTCTAGTTACACGGCGACTATGTAATGTAACAGTGAGCACACTCGCCTCACATCAGCCAAGTATGGGATGGCCGAATGAGTCCATCTTCTGCGTTGGTAGATCGTGGGATTGAACCCTGGTCGAGTCAAACCGATGACTTAAAAATTGATACTCGTCGCTTCCTAGCCTGGCGCTCGGCATTCTTAGGATAGGGTAAGGAGCAGTGGAATGAGGAAGACCAATCGTCTGCGATTGAAATTTCTCCTGCTTAATCAACTAATGTACAAAAAAAGAACAACAAAAAAGTGTAGGTTCGAATCCTGCTCCTGTGCTCCCTATTTTCACCCCCCGCATCGATGTGCAGCACAATAAAGTATATTTCATTATGTCTATATTGTAGTACTAGTGGTCTGCACTGACCTGTCTAAGGCAAGGAGCCACATAGACAGGTAGACATGGATATGGGGAGTGCAATAGACGTAGTGCAATGGTTAGCACACTAGCTAAGGAATGGCAAGAAGTGTGGGTTCGAAACCTGCATTAGATTCCCTATTTTCATCACTCCACTGACATCCGTGTATAGAATAACAAAGTGTATTCCATTATGTCTATATTAGTACAAAGGCACATCACGGTTTGAAACTGATCAGATATCTCAAGCGAAGCAAAAGCGTCAGCAGAGGAAAGATCGTCTCCTTCACCCACCAGACTCTCCGACTGCAGCTACACACACACGGACAACGCGCCAGCCCACATTCCGAGCACAAATTGGACTCATCAGTCACGAGTTCACAAAAAATGATGAGTAGGTAGGGGAGGGGGAGGGGTAGGGGAGGGGGAGGAGGAGGGGAGGAGGGAGGAGGGAGGAGGAGGGGAGGGGGAGGAGGAGGGGAGAAGGGGAGAGGGAAGGGGGAGGGGAGAAGGGGGAGATGCAGGGGATGGGGAGGAGGGGAAGGGGGGAGGCGGAAGTTGGGGGGGAAGGGGAGGGAAGTTGGGGGGAGGGAGGGAAGTGGGGGGAGGGAAGTTGGGGGGGAAGGGGAGGGAAGTTGGGGGGAGGGAAGTGGGGGGAGGGAAGTGGGGGGGGGGGAAGGGAGGGAAGTGTCTGGGGGAGGGAGGGAAGTGTGTGGGGGATTTCCCCACGTTGACGCTGATAAACTGCAAAACGCGCCGCCAAATCAGGCTATCTGCGCGATTAACAACCAAGATAAGCAAGCGTTTACCACATGCACAGAACCAGCGCGCCTATTCTGGTACCGACCAATAAAAGGGCCCTTATCGCGCAGATTGCCTTGGGAACATTGAGTACCTGGGGTTTTTCATCCTAGACACACCTGAAGTCATATCAGGATCGCTGCAGAACTTTGACAACGCGCGCTATTGGAGGTTCCACAACGATACTGTAGGAGTCTGCACTGACCTCTGACCTCTGACCTCTGAGGCAAGGAGCCAAATAGAGAGGGAGGCGTGGATATGGTGATGATATCAGGGAGTGTAGGTGGTTTAATGGTTTGAATACATGTATCTGGGTCAAAAACAATTATGGAAAGAGTAGAGGAGGTATTTTCTTGATAGAATTGGTATTCTTACACTTTGGAGAGATAGATATGACAAAATTAAGGTCTAATGTGACATAGTAAAAAAAAAGCCAACATCTTCCTTCCAAAAATTTGGTGTTTTAAAGGCATGAATTTGTATACTTTTCTACAGCCTACTAGACATTTATTTTGCAAAGAATATTACCTGTTAGTCTATGAAATAATAAAAGGAGACTCTTACTGGAAATAAATGTTCCTTTTTCATGCATATATATTTTTTTTATATCTAATATTCCATGGTGATTAAAATGGTTCTAGATGTAACTGTTGTGTCCCCTGCTTGTTTCCTGATTGCTTAGTCAGGGAATATGCTATTCTATGAATATCAGAGGTTCAACAAGAAAACCCTTGGTACTGTTGCATGTGCAAGCATATCTTGGAGTACCATGACTAGTAATATAATTTTCCTAAGCTGTATGAAAAAAATTGAAATTGAAGTCCCGTATTATTGTTGGTGTCCCCTTCTATTCTGTTACGCCCACAACTCAAAATTGGGAGGAAAATAATCATTCGATGCAAATTTCTCTACAGTCCATTTCAATACTTAAGGGGAGCGCAACATAAAAATGAATTGTTTCATGCAATAAATTTTCTTAAATATACTCGTTGATTAATAAGTCCACACTTGGGGCTGGATACTCAATTAGTTCTTGTTTTTCTGACAAAATGGTAACCTCAACTATCTTTTCCTTCATATTACCAGTATATATATGGACAAGAGTTGGCTACTCGGCGAAAAGATTAGGAAAATACACAAAAAATATTTGTGCAAAATAAAAACTGGGAACCCCAACTGAACTGCACCACAAGGGGGCAGGTGATATGTCACGGCCCACCAACTGGACAGCCCAGGGCGGGATAACCGGAAATATAAAAGCCAGATAACATACCCAACAACAATATAAATCAAATCAAATTCAAGCAAACATAACTCAACCACCAATTACGTACAGGCCTATGGACATGTAAATAAAATAGGCTAGTATAGAATTAAGTAGAAAAAAGCGGAAAACTCTTCCCAAGAAAACCCCAAAACACTAACATAGAACCCTAAGAAAACAACTAACATAGTAATAAGAATAGAACAAAAATTCAATGCCAAGAGGGCCCAAAAAAACTAACATAGGCTACTAAACGTACCAACAGACTATCTATCTGCTACTGAAATGCAGACAATCAAATAACTTATCAGCAGCTACTGCTTGGTAAGACAACACCAACACTACAGCTGGCAAGCATTGACAACAAGCCTGGATACCCGGGCTTACATGCTATGGACAGTATAAATACAGCCTCAATAAAAATAAAAAAAATTTTAAACTATTCATTTTTGAACCTCGGGTCACACTTTGGCCCCATTTACCATGAAACTGATACGCACTCAATTTGAATACTGCCCCCAATGTCCTCACAATTTGAATACAGCCCATTGATACTGCCTCCCAATTTGAATACTGCACACCATTGATCAGTCCAATTTGAATACTGCCCCCATGCGCATCTCCAATTTGACTGCCACCTATACTGCCATCTCCAATTTGAATACAGCCATCTCCAATTTGAATACTGCCATCCCCAATTTGAATACAGCCATCTCCAATTTGAATACTGCCATCCCCAATTTGAATACTGCCATCACCAATTTGAATACAGCCATCTCCAATTTGAATACTGCCATCACCAATTTGAATACAGCCATCTCCAATTTGAATACTGCCATCCCCAATTTGAATACTGCCATCTCCAATTTGAATACTGTCATCTTCAATTTGAATACTACCATCTTCAATTTGAATACTGCCATCTCCAATTTGAATAATTTGAAAGTAAATAATCAAAAATGGCTTTTTCTAAAGATAAGATCTTCGTGACAAAAATCATGGCCATAAAAATTGATAAATCTATGATACGGCCATACTTTGATTATGAAGACAATCTCTATGGGAGGCAGCAAAACACTAATAACCAAACTACAAAGGCTACAGAATAAGGCACTGGAAATCTGTCTAAACATAGAAAATAGACATGCTACATCTGACCTCATAGACAACCAACATCGACAACACTAGCTATCGGAAATGGCTGCCAATGTGTGGAATG
The DNA here is from genome assembly GCA_030323885.1 of Branchipolynoe longqiensis. Taxonomy (NCBI): domain Eukaryota; kingdom Metazoa; phylum Annelida; class Polychaeta; order Phyllodocida; family Polynoidae; genus Branchipolynoe; species Branchipolynoe longqiensis. The sequence continues at coordinate 115,418,211 of CM059189.1, forward strand.
CCCAAACGGTAAAGGAATGACAAATTCCTGACCTAAAAACTTACAACAAATATCTGTGCCAATTAGGCTAGGAAACCCCCACTAAGCTGCACTGCAAAGGGGCATGTCATATGTCACGGCCCACCAGCGGGATGCCCAATGGAAGGTAACGATGCCAAAAGTAGCCAGATAACACACCACACAGCTACGTACAAGCCTATGATATGTAAATAGGAGTAGGCTAGTCTAGTAATAAGAGTAGAACAAAATAAAATACATACATGGCAAGAAAATCCAAAAAAACTAACATAGGCTACTAACCATACCAACCAACTATCTATCTGCTACTGAAATGCATGCAATCAAATAACTTATCAACAGCTACTGTGTGGTAAGATAACACCAACACTACAGCTGGCCAGCATTGAAAACAAGCCTGGGTACCCGGGTTTATATGCTATGGACAGTATAAATACAGCCTCAATAACAAAAAAAGAAAAAAAGAAGAAAAAAAGATAAAGAGACTAACACCTAAAAGTTATGGCATTTGCCGACAGTAGAGACACAACATATATTCATAAAGCAACAAGAAATGCCTGAAGAAATGATGCGCCTATAATAACCCGGAGCAGACCTAGCTCTGACAGAAGCATCATATCTATGACAGCACACGTCGGGAATGAACAACCAAACATAACCAGAAACATAAAATCCATTGAAGCATGCAAAAGACATATACATAAAACAAAACGACGTACCCCAGACATATATGAGAACATAGCCATTATAGTTTCGGTATGTTGACATATTACCCATCAAGAATGGTAATTGTGGACCAGGAAGCTCCTAGGGAGCTCCAAGATAAATACGCTGGCAAATATTACCAACAAATCATTCAAGACAATCGACCTAATGACTAAAGCTGTTCAGCATTGAAGACAAGTTCCATCATGAACTTATGTTATGCAACGGGGAAAGAACCGATCATTAATTTTGTTTTTATACACTGGCATCTCCAATTTGAATACTGGAATCTTTTCAAATTGAATACTAGAATCTCCTCAATTTGAATACAACCATCTCCAATTTGAATACTGTCATCCCCAATTTGAATACAGCCATGTCCTATTTGAATGCAGCCATCTCCAATTTGAATACCGCCACATCCAATTTGAATACTGACATCTCCAATTTGAATACAACCATGTCTAATTTGAATACAGCCATTTCTAATTTGAATACTGCCATTACCTATTTGAATACTGTAATTTCCTATTTGAATACAGCCATCTCCTATTTGAATACAGCCATCTCCAATTTGAATACAGCCATCTCCATTTTGAATACAACCATCTCTAATTTGAATTCAGCCATCTCTAATTTGAATACTGCCATTTCGTATTTGAATACTGTAATTTCCTAATTGAATACAGCCATCTCCTATTTGAATATAGCCATCTCCAATTTGAATTCAGCTATTTCCAATTTGAATACAGCCATCTCCAATTTGAATACTGCCATCTCCAATTTGAATACAGCCATCACCAATTTGAATGCAGCCATCTCAAATTTGAATTCAGCCATCTCCAATTTGATACAGCCATCTCCAATTTGAATACTGCCATCTCCATTTTGAATATGGCCATCTCCTATTTGAATACTGCCACCTCCATGTTGAATACATCCATCTCCAATTTGAATACTGCCATCTCCTATTTGAATACTGCCATCTCCAATTTGAATACTGCCATCTCCTATTTGAATACTGCCATCTCCAATTTGAATACTGCCATCTCCAATTTGAATACTGCCAGCTCCAATTTGAATACTGCCATCTCCTATTTGAATGACCAGACGGGATGGCCGAATGAGTTAGACAGACGGTCTCCCGTGCTGGTAGATCGTGGGGTAATGGGTTCGAACCCTGGTCAAGTCAAACCAATGACTTAACAATTGATACTTGTTGCTTCCTAGCCAGGCGCTCGGCATTATTAGGACAGGACAAGGACTGGTGTGCTCAGTGTCAGGATAATGTGACTGAGTGGGATACCAGGTCATGGTGCCGGTGGTCTGGTTTCCCAGTGAGAGAGCACTATAAAGTCGCCCTGAGTGTGCATTGTCACAAGTCGGTAGATGTCCTGATATGACCTTAGATGTTGCTAGGACGTAAAACAACAACAAGCAAACAAAAACCTATTTGAATACTGCAGAGCGCTATCTTGACGTGCAGGCTGATACTGACCACCAGACATATTCTCTCAATCAGGGATGAAAGTGGTCTCCAGCAAAAGAAGCGGAAATCAAGCCGAGATTATTACATTTACACCAATGGCGAATTTCCAGGAAAACGCGGATCTTCTCCCGTAGATTTAGCATTGTCAGGGAAGCGCGAAAAAATGTCGGAAGTCAGGTTTCAACTATCCTTTTTGCACCTATATTATCGCCCATACCTAACTCGTTCTTGTTTGGGTTTTATGTTCTAGCAAAATGTAAGGTGATATAAGAACGGGATTAAAACTAACCAATTGTTGCCACATCCTGATTCCTTGGAATTTTGTTTAACATTAATCGGTTTAAAATTTTTTTTTTTAAATGGCAGAGATTTTTCATTCCTGTCTCATCACCATCAGGCATTTTTACCTCGGTGTTCTCACTGTCAATTTATCCCTGGGTCCTTGGTTAGTTGCTGAGCTAATTATACACAAAGTTGTTAATGGTCCAAAGGGCACTGTCTCGATGCTGGGACCCGATAGCTAATTAGCAGTGCCTGACGTGCTGGATGGCTGACACAGCCCCACACTCTCTGCCACCAGCATAACCCAGACAGGAAGTAAACCGGTCTGAAAGCGGCACAATCTGATAAAACTACATTTTCTAAGCGAAAGAACTTGCACTGATTTGATCCTGGAAGCGGGACATAGCTCAGGCGGTAGAGTGTCCACCTGTGAAGTTGTCAGTCATCTGATCGATCCTGCTCAGTGGACCCATTTGCAGTTTGGGTTATTTTCCGTTCCAACCAGTGGTCCATAACTGGTTCATCAAAGGCTATGATATGTGCTGTCCTGTCTGTGGGAAAGTGCATATAAAAGACCCCTTGCTGCTTATCGGAAAGAGTAGCCTATGTGGCAGCAGCTGGTTTCCTCTTAAGAAATATGTCAGGACGACCATATGTTTAACGTCCAATAGATGATAAAAAAAAATCAATCCGCTCTAGAGGTGTCGTTAAATAAATCAAAATGTCCTTACTTACGCACTTATTAAACATGTATTGTTGTAAACAGCCAGAGTGTGCAAATCGATGGCTGGTCTCTACAGCCACACAAGAGGATGTTCCTCAACCAACTCTACAGGCGCTACTCCATAGTCTGCGAGACTGAAGGATGCCAACAAGAATGTTTGCATAGATTGGTTGGTTGTTGACTTTTACGTCCTGGCAACATTTAAGGCAATATTAGGACGTGTACCAACTTGTGATTGTGCACACTCATCATGGCTTTATAGTGCTGTCCCACTGGGAGACCAGGCCACCAGCACCATGACCTAACATCCCACTCAGGCACATTATCCTGACACTGAGCTAACCAGTCCTTGTGCTATCCTATCAAAACCAAGTGCCAAGCTAGTTATCGACAAGTATCAATTGACTTGGTTGGGATTCAAAGCGCACAACCTTCCTTCCACATGGGAAGCCAGCCAGCGTTTCTATCAGGTTTAGCCATCTCGATCGGTTAGGTAGGATTGAATCTAGGTAGGTTAGGTGTTTTGGTTTTGATAATTTAATACTTTCAGTTTCATCGAGCTATGCGGCTTTAAGAACCTCCTTCCAATTAGCAGCTCCTTTAATTGGCAGGTCTCAAACTGCACACCCAAACACCCACCCACCCACAAACCCACCCCCACCCCCACCGCCACACCCACCCCAAGCAGTGGTCCACAACTGGTTCAGCAAAGGCTGTCCTGTCTGTGGGGAAGTGCATATAAAAGAGCCTTGCTGCTTATCGGAAAGAGTTCCTATGTGACGGCAGCGGGTTTCCTTCAAAGAAGTATGTCAGAATGACCATATGTTTGATGGCCAATAGCCGATGATACGAAAATCAATGTTCTCTAGAAGCATTGTTAAATAAAACAAGCTTTACTTCATTTTACACCCACCCACCCACCCACCCACCCCGCCGCCCACCCACAACCATCCCTCCACCCACCCAGACACCCAGGGGTAGTTAGCCCCTGGACGATAGAGGGCGCTGCGATGGACACAGCCAGACACCCCCACCGACAGGCTCAGAGGTCATCCATAAACTATGCCAAGTGGCGTCACGTGCGCCAAAACAGAGCCGGTGTCGGGGTTTATATTCTCCGTGGGTTTAGAGTCTACACTCGGGGTTCTCCACATGCGTCAAAATCGAACGGCATTTCACCGTATTTGATTAATCAACTCGGGTGACCCTAGTGACCTTTTGACGCACAAATGTGATATCATCGCTCCTAGCCAACCTCAGCCAAGAGGTGGGTAAAACTTTTTGAACAAGGCACATGTTTTTGTCAACTCCACTCTCAGTGTTCTATTTGAATTTCTACCAACTTGTGTGATCCGAGTCGCTCGGGTCGTGTTAATCGAATAGGCACATGCGCCTAACCCCGAGCATAGACTCTAAACCCACTGAGAATCTAAACCACGACACCGGGACAGGAAGATGCCAGGCACGCAGTTTATTAACAGCATCCCGGTAAGAACGCCAAGAGGACCGTCCTCACACCTCCCCCTCACACTTCCCCCTCACACCTCCCCCTGACACCTGCCCCTCACACAGGTGGGGACGCAGGGAATCGAACCACCGACCTTCAGATTAGGAGTCCGACCTCGAAAAAAATATCAGAGACTCTAACCACTCTGCCACAGAGAACACCACAAAGGTGCCCATACAGTACTGCAGATTTGCAGCCTTCAGCGCACCAATGCGACTGAAAACTCCCCAAAAACAAACTCTCACCTCCCCCTCACACCTCGGGAGTTCAATTATCGGTTGAGTCAAACCAGTGACATACCAAATTGATGCTTGTCGTTACCTAGCCTAGTGCTTGGCATTATTAGGATAGGGTAAGGACTGGTTGGCTCAGCATCAGGATAATGTGCCTGATTTCCCAGTGGGGCAGCACTATAAATGCTGTCATGAGTGCGCACTGTCAGAAGTCGGTACCCGTTCTGATATGACCTTAGATGTTGCCAGGATGTAAAGCTTCAACAAATATACAAACAAATCAGATGGCAGGTTGGTGGTGGAAATCCTCTATAAAGTATAAGACCTTTTCCACAGAGCATGGCGCATGCCAGCAGCAAACACCATATTCGCAGCCAAAATTATTGTCTCTTTGGTTTCACGAATAAAATGTGTTTATCACATTTACATGCTTACATTAAAATTCAAACGACATTCGGAAATTGGCGTTAAACTTTGCTGTCATCTGACACAAATAATTGGACAGAATATAAACAGCGCTTATTATGCAGAGAGCGAAGTGTCGGCCACACTGCAGATCTCCTCTGAAGCTGGCAATAATCGCGCTGGAGACTTGCGACGCGCCGCGACAAATCTGCGCCTGGGCCCGGCGATAGGACACCGTGACGTGACTGGCGATAACGAGGCGCCAACCGTCTGCGCATGTGCGACGTTAGCATCCGGCGCAGACCAGTCAGGCACCGCCGGTCTGCTCTCTGGCCGCGCCAGTGAGTGAGTGAGTGAGTGAGTGAGTGAGTGAGTGAGTGAGTGAGTGAGTGAGTGAGTGAGTGACTACTGGTTGACTGACTGACTGGTTGACTGACTGACTGACTGAGTGGTTTACTGACTGACTGGTTGACTGACTGACTGGTTGACTGACTGCCTGGTTGACTGACTGACTGACTGACTGACTGGCTGACTGACTCTGCTGGGATTCGAACGCCCGACTCCTTGCTGCTTATTGGAAAGAGTAGCCTATGTGGCAGCAGAGGGTTTCTTCGAAAGAAATATGTCAGAATGACCAAATGTTTGATGTCCAATAGCCGATGATAAAAATCAATATTCTCTAGAAGTGTCATTAAATAAAACAAACTTTCAAACAAACTTCCCTTGACATCAGGACGAGCACTGACTTGTGACAGTGTGCACTCATGGCGACTTTAATAGTGCTGTCCAACTGAGTCACCGGACCATCAGCATCATAATTCAATATCCCACTCAGTCACATCATCTTGATACTAAGAAAACCTGTCTTGTCCTATCCTATTAATGCTGAGCGCCAGGCTAGGTAGCGACAAGTATCAAATTTATAAGTCATTGGTTTGATTCGCTCTGGGTCTCCCACACGAGAAGCGAGCCAGCGCTCTTACGGATTCGGCCATCCTGCCCAGTCTATTAATATTCCTTCCACGAACCAATAAAGCGGTAATAAGTACACCGGTGTCTATTGGCATCAAATGGGGCGAGTAATCTTATGGCTTCATCGCATTATGCATAATGTATATATTGTTTGTTTGTTTGTTGTTGTTTTACGTCCTAGCAACATCTAAGGTCATATCAGGACGGGTACCGACTTGTGACAGTGCGCACTCATGCGACTTTATAGTGCTGCCCCACTGGAAGACCAGGCCGCCAGCACCATGACCTGATATCCCACTCAGTCACATTATCCTGACACTGAGCAAACCAGTCCTTGCCCTATCCTAATAATGCCGGGCACCTGCCTAGGAAGCAACAAGTATCAATGTTTAAGTCATTGGTTTGACTCGACCAGGGTTCGAACCCACGACCTACCAACACGGGAGACGGACGCTCTAACTCATTCGGCCATCCCGTCTGGTCATAATGTATATAAATGGTTCTAACTTAACACATTCACAGCGCCACCTATCAGTTCACCGCCGTGTTATGGCCGCCACTTGCTTCACCCACACTATTCCAGAGGGCACCACTATCACACAACATAATCATTTTGCAGCGTTTCCTTAGTTACACACTTGACAATGCACATTTAATGTCCGATTTCCCCCCCCCCCCCCTATGAGTTCCCTGAGCTATTTTATATTTCCAACTTTTATGAATAATATCACTGCAAGATAGATAAACTGCCTTCGTCCTGTCTTGTCATTAATGAAGACGTGACTTGTAACGATGCATTAATGCAGACACATCTTGTAGGGTTAAATTAATGAAGGTGCGTCTTGTACTAATTGTAGGGTTGAATTAATGATGGTACGTCTGTTTGTTTGTTTGTTGTTTTACATCCTAGCAACATCTAAGGTCATATCAGGACGGGTACCGACTTGTGACTGCACGCTCATGGCTATTTTATAGTGCTGCCCCACTGGGAAATCAGGCCGCCAACACCATGACCCAATATCCCACTCAGTCGCATTATCCTGACACTAAGCTAACCAGTCCTTGCCATATCCTATTAATGCCGAGCACCAGGCTAGGAAGCGACAAGTATAAATTTTGTACGTCATTGGTTTGACTTGACCGGGAACCAAACTCCTGACCTCCCGCATGTGAAGCTCGCACTCTGCGGATTAGCCCACCTTGCCCGGTAAGGTACGTCTAGGAGTGTATTTATGAAGGCGCCTGTGACCTATTTAACCATTACTACATAACAATGGAGAAACAGACAACTGCAGACCACAAACAGTCCAATTCCCCGCTTCATATTACACATCCCCATCATTTGACGGGAAATACACATGCCCACATGTCGCAAATAGACCTTAAGTGGGCATGTGGTACATGGGTGAACATGGTTTCATAACCCGCTCTAGGGTTGCTGCCGCCCTGGGCAGGCTGAACATCAACGCCCTTACAATACAAGTATAATTCTTTCGAGAAATTATATGTGGCGCCCCCTAGTGTAAGGCGCCGCGTTGCCGGTAGCTTCAGTGGGGCCCACACGGTAGACAACATACACCCGGCACAACGCGGGGCCAGACGCGGTTCCGGTGCTCCACGCGAAAGCATAACAAAAAAAAGAATCCACACATTTTAACGGTTACCTTAAAACAGTTACTCTCTCCCCGTCCGCAATAAAACAAGCGGCCGCAAAAATAACACTCACAAAAACATGCCAATTAAGCAGCCCCTTAATATAAAACCGCCGCGAGACCAGCGCGCCGACCGTTAAAAAGGGAAAAAGAGAGAAACGAAGAAGAAAACACAGACAAATCCCAACAAGACAGACAGAGAAGCCATATCCAGAGCTGAGCTGCATCTTTATTGTCCGTTCTGAAGTGACTGGGGTTTCCGTCCTAGCTAGATTTGCGGGGTCCTACCCTGTAAGGATGTGTATCCATAGACTGTTCCCTTGTGGCGTGTTTGCTTGTGACCTTGTGACGCGTCACACAGACAATTAAACATGTTCATTCTCTATGTTCCCGGTCAGTACGTCACATGTGCTGTGCACAAGGCCATACGGTCCCTGGGTCCAACCTATGGGAATGGCCACTAAGCAAAACACAGGTTCATTGTCTGTGTGGCGCGTCACAAGGTCACAAGTGAACACAGAACAAGGGAACATGTCACAAGGAAGAGTCTGAATGCACAGCCTAAGAAGGGGAGATGCACTGTCTGAGTGACGTCACGGGTGGGATTCCCTCATCACGTCACGGGTGGGATTCCCTCATCACGTGACCTTGTATTATATATATATATTATATACATTATATGCATTATATATATTATATAAACTCCATGTCACTTATACTGCTTGGACATAAAACAATATCCATACCCTGTCCTGATATGACCTCAGATGTTGCTAGGACGTAAACCAACAAAACCAACAAACAAATATCCATATTGTTGTAGTGTGAGAACGCTGCACACACACCGTCAGAAAATCTCCCTTATTAGGCATGATGACGTCATGAGGTACCCTACTTAAGTATTCCACGAATTCTCATCATACGCTGATGACTGAACCAGCCGAGAGGGTCAGTGGCAACTGGAATCATAGCCGATTCATTGATTTAATCAGGTAGAACTTGTCATTTCTGACCAAATTTGAGTTTAATTTAGATATCGCTAGTACATCCAGAACACACTGATCAGTCAATCATACCTATTGATGAATCACAGCTTTAAAAAAAAGAAGTAATTGTTGGCAACTTTAATCCAACTTTTATGTGTGGTCTACTCTAATGTATGGGGCAGAGACATGGACAATCTCTAAGAAAATGTACAAACGTTTAGCAGCATTTGAGATGTGGACTTATCGAAGGATGATGAAAATATCATGGACAAAGAAGATCACCAACAAAGAAGTTCTCAGAAAAATTAAAAATAAGAAAAGCTTGTTTGCCACTATACAGATGTAATGGCCCACGGCCCTCCGACTCTCTCACACTCACGGAAGAACACCAAGATTCAATTAAGTGTACGCTTCACCCTTGGTTTATTGAACCATCTGCTCTTCACGGCGTCAGTAGTTGTCTGACCCGCCCCCTGACTCGCCAGATCCCACATCGACTCTATAGGTGTGTGTGGGGGGGTGGGTCAACCACACGCAGTAGAGGTCAGCCCGGCTAGGGTCTGACCGGTGGTGACCCGTGCCGCCATCTAGCGCAGTGTAGTGGTACTGCGCTGATGGCGTCGTAGTCTCCGCTGCTACCGCGTGATAGTAGAGCTCATGTTCAGACTACTACACAGACAAAGAAACTTATTTATTTTGGCCACATCATTCGTCAGAGTTCAATATACCGTACATTGTTGGAAGGGAAGGTGAATGGCAGCAGAGGGAGAGGGAGACCAAGAACATCATGGTTTACAAATATTTCACAGTGGACAGGCTTGAATTATTCACAGTCTATCAGAACAGCACAACATCGGGACAAGTGGAGAACCATTGCATCCAACCCTCGACTAGAGGATGGAACTGTTGATTGATTGATTAATCCACCACAGAAATCCTGCGTTTTGAGTCTGTGACGAAGGAGTGCAGGGTTTCAAAGTGCATAATGATAAATGGTTCCTGGAAGAGGGTAGGGAAAAATGATTCCAGGACTAGCAGCTAAGTGATGTTTGTTATAACAGCACCACCTGGTGTTAAAAGATGAAAATATAATATTAGAATGATGAGTCAGTTTAATAGAACCTGTCACTGTTGAAGCTTATGCAATAATAATAAGATTAAATAAGATTAAATAAAGTAATACATGGCAGGACTATAGGGGCACAATAGTAATAATAATAAAACAATTATAACAAGAAACAATTGCTGGAACTTCATTTGTGCGTTAATAATGGACATTGTGGTGTTCTCTGTGGCGGAGTGGTTAGAGTGTCTGACTTTTTTCTAGGTCGGACTCCTAATCTGAAGGTCGGTGGTTCGATTCCCCGTGCCCCCCATCTCTGCCAATTTGGATTTCCACCACTGTGTATAACTTACAGCGTCATCAAAGGCCAGTTGCTCTCATACCATGTCTATGTGGTGTGGGAGGTTAAAAATCCCTTGGGTCGGAAAAAGTGTAGGCTCGGGCTTTCTATCGACAAACTGTCTAATGGTGAAAACAAGGCTATTCAGGCTTATCCATGATAGGCAATATAAATCTTCAACAACAAAATACAACAACAACAAATCCTAATAATAAGATTAAATGAATAACAAATGCCACAATAATAAATACAACTATGAACATAAATAAATGTTCTGACTTAATTATAATAACGCTAATAACAACATTAAATACAAATAATAAATGTCAGGAGCATAGGTGCATAATAATAATAATAATAATAATAATAATAATGGCAATTATAACAATAAATGCTTGGACTTAATTTTCACAATAATAGCACTAATAACATTAACTAACATGATACATGTCAAGAGCATATGTGCACAATAATAATGAAATGATGGGCCTTAATAACAATATAAACAAATGTCAGTCATACATGCGCATAATACTAATACAAATAATAATGATAATAATAAAAATCATAATACAAAATAAATGATGGAACTTCATATACAAAATAATAAATGTCAGTCATACATGTGCATACTAATAATACTAAAACTAATAATAATGATTGATTGATTGATTGGTGGTTGCTTTACGCCGTGTCGGCAGCATAGGCCATATTCATGGCGAGAAATGTTTGTTTTTGTTCAAACCATCGCTTTTACATGTAAAAGCATACAATCAATTTTGTGTCAATGGACACTCAGGAATTTTGTAAACTCACAATCATAATAGCTAAAGAAAAGTCTAAATGATAATAATAAAAATCATAATAAATAAATGATGGGACTTGATATAGAAAATAATAAATGTCAGGCATACATGTGCATAATAAACTAATAATAATGATAATAATAAGAATATTCAAATAATATTGTTTAGTGAAAAGAAACAACAAAAACCAATAACAAATATTTAAATAACAACAGAGAGTACAAATAATGGGCGAGCCACAGTTGTGTCAGGCCTATCTACAATCTAGACTGTCTGACCTGAGGAGAAGCAATGCACCCTTGCTGTGTGGCTGCTGACACTTACCCTCACAACTGCTTAGCTAATCACCCAATGCAGGCACCTGCAGCTTCGGCTTTCACTGTGCAAGGTTGGAGGTAATGATCTATTCAACGCACCCCCACCCTCCCTCATTGCAACACTCCGCAGTGCGCAGTGGCATTAAAAACGACCAGGCAGGCGCAAACACAGTTTGTCAATAATATCCCTCCAAAATAACGCAAGCAACACGCTTAAAGACCAACCAGGCAAATGCAAATATAATCATATAGAGATAACCTGTTAGTCGTCACGGTGTGCTCGAGATGTCAGAAATCATGAGTTCTATCTAATTGAAAAAGATAAATCAAATAAGATTCCAGCAGCTGACGCCAGTCACCGAGCGCCCTCGGTGACATTCCAGTCATCAGTGTGTGAAGGGCATGAGTAGGGCTACAGAATAGCAATGACGGCTTACGTCGGTCATGTATGCAGCGCAATCCCATGAGCACATTCATGTCTCGAAAGCAGACAGACACCTTCCTTATAAGGGGCATGAGAATAATCGATTCTCAGCTAATTCACTTGGGCTTGGTTTACTGGGGTCATATGCACCAATCGGTGATAGGCTTAGCCGGAGTTAGGGCGCTAGCTCCAGTTAGCTACCTCAGGGTAGCGGCGGGTTGGAGAAATAGGTCAAGTGGTATGCACCAATGTCTTAGCCGGGGCGGATAGCTCACCGTGAAGTTATTTATAGATGTGGGAACTCCCTCGAGTCGACAATATCAATAACGCCGCCAATGTGGTGGCGGCGTTAATGTCGGTTCGAATTTAGGGTTAAATTGATAAGATTTCACTTATTGCGTATGTAATTCTGTTATATATGACAGCATTGAATAGATTTGGGTGTAATATATTGCCGCCGATGCGGCAGTGGCCATTTTTAGTTGACATTCGACAGTATGGATATCGACGTCGACGCGGCGATTTGTTTACTTTACATTCGTCGATTCGACAATATGAATAACGCCACCAAGGTGACGGCAGAGTTAATATCTGCTTTGAATTTAGGGTTAATTTGATCAAATTTCACTTATTGAGTGTGTAAATCTGTTAAATATGATCGCATTGAATAGATTTGGCACTAATATATCGGCGGCCGCCACACTAACCGGACCGGGTAGCCCGTTACACCAAATCTGAAAGTGGTTTAGCTTAGCCTAGGCTAAATTCTGCGGCTTGCGCTGGCACCAATTGATGCATACCGATTCTCCACAGTTAGCCGTGGGGAGCTAGCCAAACCGCGGCTACGGCCCTATCACCGATTGGTGCATACGGCCCCTGGAGTCTTAAGCCCTGGTCACATACACGTTAGTGGACGTAGGATAGATTAACGTGGGTCAAACGTGGTATAAGTACGTTAAACTATGTTGAAATACGTTAAGGTATGGCAGGTATTGGTGTGGATAAATACGTTACGGTACGGATAAACACGTTATGGTATGGATAAATACGTTACGGTACGGATGCCGGTACGTTCAACTATGTTGAACTACATTAGCCTCCACTACGTTCACCTACATCCACTAACGGCTATGTGACCAGGGTTATATCCAAGTATGCTAGAACATGCTAGAGTAAGCTAGAGTACATTATGATCACAGATGCAAATTCAGCCTCTAACGTAGTGCTCTTTTCAACATGTCCAAAAATTAAATCAGAACTCACGGCCCACCTACATTATTACCAAGTTAGCATGATGGAGAACTGCGGATGCCACTACTTTCAACTACGTTCAACTATGTTCAACTATGTTCAACTACGTTCAACTACGTTCAACTACATTAGTGAACGTAATTGAACGTAGGATAGATTAACGTGGGTCAAACGTGGTGTAAGTACATTAAACTATGTTGAAATACGGAACGGTACGGCAGGTCTTGGTATGGATAAATACGTCACGGTACGGATAAATACGTTATGGTACGGATGCCGGTACGTTAGCCTCCACTACGTTCACCTACATCCACTAACCGCTATATGACCAGGGCTATGTCCAAGTATGCTAGAACATGCTAGAGTATGCTAGAGTATGCTAGATTATGCTAGGGTATGCTAGAGTATGCTAGAGTATGCTAGATTACGCTACAGTACATTAGCATCACAGATGCAAATTCAGCCTCTAACTTAGTGCTCTTTTGAACATGTCCAAAAATTAAATCGGAACTCAAGGCCCACCCACATTATTACCAAGTTAGCATGACGGATAACTACGGATGTCGGTACGATCAACTACGTTAGCCTCCACTACGCTAAACTACGTCCACTAACGGTTACATGACCGGGCCTTTACACCCTAACAACATCTAAGGTCACACCAGGGCTACACACCAGAGGGAGTCTGGAACAAAGGTATACATGTTCGGTATTTCACTGTCAATGTTCAAACAACTGCAATAAAATATTGCAATGATGGAATTGTAGTAGTTTGCATGGCCCTCTCAGGCAAGGAGCCATCCACATAGACAGGTAGTCGTTTATAGGGTGGTGATATCGGGGAGCCTAGGTTGTGTAATGGTTAGCACACAGGCCCGGAATGCAGGAGATGTGGGTTCGATTCCCCCTCTAGGCGCAATATTTCCCATATTCATCACCCCAATGTCACTGGTTGCCATGACCAGGATCCTATACAAGCTACGCGCTGCATGGTTGTTCAACCTGCCCCGTGTATGTACACGTAAGTGCATTGCATCTATGTATGTAATTGTAAGTGTTAAATGACCATTTAAAAGACTTACAATTCCGGGGGGATGAGTGTAGTAGTCTGCACTGACCTCTCAGGCAAGGAGGCATACACATAGACAGGTGGGCATGGATAGGATGGTGACATCAGGGAGCCTAGGTGGTGTAATGGTTAGCACACTGGCCGGAAAGCAAGAGATGTGGGTTCGAAATCCCGATCTAGGTGCAATATTTCCTTTTTTCATCATCCCCGCGACAGTACTAAAGGATATGATGGAATTAAAGTTACGACTCGAGTGAGTAAAGATTTGCATGTTTCGATTGACACAAACCTCTGGTCTACTAAGGGAATCTCGGTGGAATCTCGGTGGAACCTCGGCGAACCTGAGAAGCTATTGGTTCTGGACATACACGGTAGCTGAACCAGATCTCTCATGGACACCCGTCCTGATATGACCTTAGGACGTAAAACCCCAACAAACGATCCAAACTCATGACCATTTCACCGGAGACCTCTCAACGCATTGAGGATCACTGGGGTCTCACACCTTAGCAACATGTCAGATGATATCAAAATACGCGACTCGCCTCTGCTGCTTGTTTTATAGTGCTGTCAAACTTAGATACCGCACCACTGGCACCATGACCCGATATCCCTATTCAGTAACATTTTTCTGACGCTGAATAAACGAGTCCTTCAAACCCTGGTCGAGTCAAACCAGGAGTGGCTTTAAAATTGATACTTGTTGCTTCCTAGCCTGGCGCTCAGCATTAATAGGATAGGGCAAGGACTGGTTAGCTCAGTGTCAGGGTAATGTGACGGAGTGGGATATCAAGTCATGGTGCCGGTGGCCTGATTTCACCATGGGGCAGCACTATAAAGTCACCATGAGTGTGCACTGTCGCAAGTCGGTACCTGTCCTGATATGACCTTAGATGTTGCCAGGACGTAAAACTGGAACAACCAACCAAAGCCAACCCACTACCTCCTACTCCCCCCGCACCCTCCCGCCATTACCGAGCCCCCGGAAGGAGGGGCGGGAAGTGTGTGTGGGGGTGGGGTGAGGGTGGGGGTGTGTGGGTCGGTAAACCTGTAGTGAAATGTACACAGGCACGGCGCAGTGGTCATTGCCTAGCACTGCGGACGGTTTGTTTGTTTGTTGTTTTACGTCCTAGCAACATCTAAGGTCATATAAGGACGGATACCGACTTGAGACAGTGCACACACATCGCAGCTTTATAGAGCTGTCCCACTGGGAGACCACCATGACCTGATATCCCACTCAGTCACATTATCCTGACACTGAGCCAACCAGTCCTTGCCCTATCCTAATAATGCTGAGCGCTTGGCTAGGAATCGACAAGTAGCAATTTGTTTAAGTCATTGGTTTGACTCGACCAGGGTTCGAACCCACGATCTACCAACACGGGAGACGGCCGATCTACCTCATTTGGCCATGCCGTGTGGTTCGCTGCGGAGGGAATCCTCTTGTTACAATGTTAGCGGAGCAGGTAGTAAGTAGTAGAGAAATGTCCGCCTGCCTCAGGTGCTCAATTAGACACCGCCTCCCCAGCCTGCGCGTGCTTGCGTTGCGTAATGCGCAGGCCGTCCCACTGCGCACGCGCAGGTACGAAAAGGTGACATGGGGTTTAGGAAGACACTTAAACAAACAAAAATATTTAAACGATTATATTTTGTTGGCATATTGCATTAAGAGTTACATTAAAGTACCCACGTGACTTGGATTGGATGGTTGGTTGTTGGAGTTTTACGTTATGGCAACATCTAAGGTCATATCATGACGTGTACTGACTTGTGACAGTGCACACTTATCATGACTATATAGTGCTGTTCCACCGGAAAATCAGGCCACTAGCACCATGACCTGATATCAAGCTCAGTCACATTATCCTGACACTGAGCCAACCAGTCCTTGCCCTATCCTAATAATGCCGAGCAATTGGCTAGGAAGCGACAAGTATCATTTTTATAAGTCATTGGTTTGACTCGACCAGGTATTGAACTCCCCATCTCCCGCATGGGAGGCCTACACTCTACCGATTCGGCCACCACGCCCAGTTGGAGAATCAAGTCAGCCCACCCCTGCAGGCCACTCGACCATGTCTGAGGACTGGATTTAAATCAAGCGCGAACGGCTTCTAACCGCGCATGGCTTGCAGGAGACTCATTCCTGCGCTACGTTGAGTGCATGTGCTGTATACTATACAGCGTAGGCTGCTCCCCCACTTTTAATGTTCAGAATGGGGTGTGCTGCACACAATGCAGCACATTTCACTTCCTGATCACCATGTACAAACCAAATGTGATCGCTTCAAAGGCTGGAAGACCAGTGCCTCAGCACTGAAAAAATGTGTTCAGTTGAATCAAATATTTACCCAAAAAATAATTTTAAAATATCATGGCATATATATACGATTGTGATTCTCGTTCTGACCACTGTTTGTGAAAAATCTGCATTAGCGACAAAGTCAGATCTGTTCTGAAAGCACCCCTAACCAATAACCACCACCAATCAGATTGCGTGTTATAAAACTAGCGGTGATTAAACCTGGTGACAAACGCCTAATCCCCTTGATTTAATTGCTATCGAAAACTAACGCTGGATGAATTGACGCGCTGGCTAAGCTTCTATGTGAGTGGTTGGAAGTGTGTTCTGGTTCAAGTCCGGTGCCTGTGAGTTTCTGACATATCTTTCACGTAAGTATTTTAGGTTGGTCCTTATAATTTACCTGAGTTTAGTGCGAAGTAACTTATTTTTAAGATAAATATGTTAGGTTGATTGTTATAATCTACCATAGTGAAGTAGCTTTTATTTTAAATGGCTAACTTTGGAGATATTTGAAGTGAAAACATGATAAATTAATTTTAGCATGCAGATACAATCCTTGACAGCATAGGCTTCAGCAGTAATACTAACAGGTTCAATTAAATTGACGTATCATTTATTCCTTCCAATCCCCCACAAAAGCTTAATAAGCGCACCAGTATCTAGGTTGGACATGTAGAATCAAATCTAGGTCAGTGCTTTGGGTTTGAAAATTTGATGTTTTCATCGGACTGTGCACCTTTAAAGTCGCCAGCTATCCGCCGCGTGGAAAACAAACGAACTCGGAAATAGTTCAGATTTGTGCCACTTGGTGGCCTAATGCACCGGCGGCGGAGGCGATTTGTATAGACTCGGGTTGAATAAAGGAATACGCTCGTGGCTTCTGCGCATGCGCGGATTTTCGAACGTTGCCGCGAGCACTGCTATTTGTTTTGTTTACACTCGGCGATTCGACGCTGATCGAGCTGCTACGTTAATATCGCTTGGAATTTAAGGTTAATTTAATTAAATTTCATTATTTGAGTATGTAATTCTGTTAAATATGATCGCATTCAATAGATTTCGGCGTAATCGGTCCCTAACACTAGTGGTGCTCGCCGGCAACAGGCTCAGGGCGATCTGCTGAGCCTGTTACCGGCGAGGGGTATTAATATCACGTCGATTTTTGGTTTAATTTAACCAAATTTCGGCGGCGGTGTTAATATTGCTTCAAGTTTGTGGTTAATTTGACCAAATTTGACTTTTTGGGCATGTAATTCTGTTAAATACGAGAGCTTTGAAAAGATTTGGGTCTAATATATTGCCGCCGATACTGGGAACCAGCGACACTTGTTACTGTGTGAGCCTGTTGCCGGCACAATTTCAGCCAATCACAGCACAGCTTTTCCATTGCAAATGGCCGCCACCTATGGGGGTGGCCATTTTGGAGACAACAAACTTCCTTTGCAGTTCAGACTAGCATGGCCCTGGTCCCCTACTCTCCCCACACATACTTGGTTCATTTAAACATAAAAACTAAACAAGGTTGTGCTTGGAGAGCATTTGTCGGAGTACGGTTCCCGTCGCCAGCGACCTATATCTGGTCCCTTTAATGTTTGTTTTGTTTGTTTGTTGTTTATGTCCTAGCAACATCTAAGGTCATATCAGGATGGGTACCGACTGGTGACAGTGCACACTCATGGCAACTTTATAGTGCTGCCCCACTGGGAGAGCAGGCTGCCAGCACCATGATGTAATATCCCACTCAGTCACATTATCCTGACACTTAGCCAACCAGTCCTTGCCCTATCTTAATAATGCTGAGCGCCTGGCTAGGAAGTGACAAGTATACATTTTTAAGTCATTGGTTTGACTTTACCAGGGTTCACGAACCCATGACTGCATGGGTTCGGATCCCCCGATCTCCCAAAACAGGAGACAGACGCTCACCTCATTCGGCCACCCTGTCTAATATTGTTACAATCTGCGCGGATTACTCACTGACGTTTTATAGGAGCCTCAGAGAGTTATTACGGAAGTTGAAACAATGCGCACAATGTCAAATTGGAAAACTGAATAAAATGTCAAATAGGAAATCTTCATAAACTATCAAATTGAAAAGAAAACCTGCATAACTGTCAAATTGGAAAACTGAATAAAATGTCAAATAGGAAATCTCCATAAACTATCAAATTGAAAAAAAAACCTGCATAACTGTCAAATTGGAAAACTGAATAAAATGTCAAATTGGAAATCTCCATAAACTATCAAATTGAAAAAAAAAACCTGCATAACTGTCAAATTGGAAAATCGCATAAACTATTGTACTAGTCTGTACTGAGCCCCCACTACCACCCAATGATGGTAGCTAATACGCTCACCCCTGATTGCTAAGAAGTAGCACCAGATGGCAGTATGCCAGCAGGAACAGTCCTTAAGCTAAGATTCCTTATACGCGGTATGCGGCATGTGGCATGCGAATGTTGTATATGCGGCATAGATATATGCCAACCCCCAAATTTATTGGGGTTTTTCCTCCAAATTTGTGAAGGAACAGTATTGTTCTCTATGGCAAACGCAGCAGTATTCGTATTCGAATTCGCACCGATCGGTCCATGGGTCGATCCATTTGCCACATTTGCATTCGCATTTGCATTTGCATTTGCATTCGCGTTCATATTCGCATTCGGACGTATGGAAGCACCACTATTCATTTACATGCTTTTCGATATTTATTCGCATTCGCATGCCTCATACCACGTATAAGGAATCTTAGCTTTAGGGTGGACTGTTCCAGCTACTGCTAGCGCCCACTCTCGAACGGAGGTTACACGCTACCCAGCTTGGCGGTGACAGGTCACGTCTCTATTCTGATCTCGACAGAAAAAAACAGGGAGTGCGCTGGGGTTCGAAGCTATCTCAGTGTTTCTCCTTTTATTCCTCAAGCGGATTAAGACACGGTCCATCACACAATCAACTACTTAAAGTGTCAAATTAGAAAACTGTGCAAATTGGAAAATTGTGCGAGCTGTCAGATTGGAAAATCTGTGTAAACACGTCACCTGAACTGTTGGGACAATTTGAAGCCGGCATGCCCCGAACCACCCTTTCCTGCACCACGAGCAACTCAACTACCAGCAACTCCCCAATGACCTGCTCAGTAATGACCTGCTCCCCAATGACCTGCTCAGTAATGACATGCTCCCCAATGACTTACTCAACAATGACCAACTCAGTAATGACCTGCTCAGTAATGACCTGCTCAGTAATGACCAACTCAGTAATGACCAACTCAGTAATGACCTGCTCAGTAATGACCTGCTCAGTAATGACCAACTCAGTAATGACCAACTCAGTAATGACCAACTCAGTAATGACCTGCTCAGTAATGACCTGCTCAGTAATGACCTGCTCAGTAATGACCTGCTCAGTAATGACCTGCTCAGTAATGACCAACTCAGTAATGACCTGCTCAGTAATGACCTGCTCAGTAATGACCAACTCCCCAATGACCTGCTCCCGAATGATCTGCTCAGTAATGACATGCTCCCGAATGATCTGCTCAGTAATGACATGCTCCCCAATGACCTACTCCGTAATGACCTGCTCAGTAATGACCTGCTCAGTAATGACCTGCTCAGTAATGACCTGCTCAGTAATGACCTGCTCAGTAATGATTTACCAGACGCGGTGGCCGAATCGGTAGAGCGCAGGCATCCTGTGTGGAAGGTCAGGAGTTCAATTCTCGGTTGAGTCAAACCAATGACTTACAAAATTGATACTTCTCACTTCCTAGCCAGATGCTAGGCATTTTTAGGACAGGGCAAAGACTAGTTGGCTCCGCGTCAGGATGTGACTGAGTGAGATATCAGGTCATGGTGATGGAGGCCTGGTCTCCCCCAACCACCACACACCACCACTCACCCGCCTGTAACCACCCCCCACCCCACCCCCACCACCAGCATCAGAAAGCACCAATACATAACTAGTGGCTTGCAGGACGACTGAAGCCATAGGTAAAGCTCACACCCACGGCTTCAGTCCCCAGGTTTCCTGGTCCTGCGTAGGCAGCTCAATAGACGGGTCTTTCTTCATCGGTGACAGAGCACAGCTTATGCAGGCTTTTAAACGCAACTACATGAGGGGCAGTGGCCTGCGTAGACGGGTGAATAGACTAGTTCTTTCTTCATTCGTGAAAGAGTATGGCTTATGCAGGATTGTAAACGCAACTACATGAGTGTATTGGCCTGCGTAGATGGGTGAATAGACAAGTTCTTTCTTCATTCGTGAAAGAGTATGGCTTATGCAGGATTGTAAACGCAACTACATGAGTGTATTGGCCTGCATAGACGGGTGAATAGACAAGTTCTTTCTTCATTCGTGAAAGAGTATGGCTTATGCAGGCTTGTAAACGCAACTACATGAGGGTATTCGCCTGCATAGACGGGTGAATAGACGTGTCCTTTCTTCATCGGTGACAGAGCACAGCTTATGCAGTGTTGTAAATGCAACCACACAAGCCGTAGTGCCGTTCACAGTATTCCGCAAGCCAGTCGCTCCAACAGCTGACCAAGGGACAGCACTGGATTTATTTGGTCGGTACTGACCAGGGAACAACAGTTTTCTTATTTATTTATTTATTTATTTATTTATTGGAGTTTTACATCTAGAAACAACTGAAGTCACAGCAGGACAAATATCAACTTGTGATAGGGAGCCCGATATTTCCTTCAGTCGTATTATTGTAGTAATCCTCACATAAGCCTCACCACCACGCGGTGGGGGCAGGAACTACGCAACAGGTAGCAGCAGGCTACCCAGAGGCCGTCCCCGGGTGGGCTGGCCCCTGTGATTGGCTAGCGGCTAGCGGCCACCCCCCCCCCCCCCCCCCCCCCCCCCCGCACGTGAGAGGTTAGCTGCGACCTGCCTGGCCAGTGGACAGGTCACTTGTGTCGTGTGACTGGTCAGACACGGAGGAATAAATCATTTAAAGAAGCTATTTCGGAGTGTTCCCCATTAGTGCTACGTTACACAAAGGATATGTTCACAGTCTATCACATTATCTAGACTCGGACAAACAGCCGTGGCACTGCCACAGTGACACTGCACCACCAGACAAAGGGCTGTCGATTCTGTAAGTGTCTGGCTTGGCTCGCCAAGGGACCTGTATGAATAGGAGACAATAGCCCATTGTGAACTACTCATTAGGTGGGGGAAGTCTCGAGTTAATGCCCCAATTACACGCCCACTGAAGCTGCACTTATTGGTTGTTTGTTGTTGTTTTACGTCCTAGCAACATTTAAGGTCATATCAGGACTGGAGGCTGCACAGCTCACCGCCACACATTACTTCAGTTCTTAAAATTGCAACGTCCAATGATTTTTAGCTTTGATCATATTCTGAGATATTTATTAGGTTGATCGTTATAATCTATCTTACTTTAGTTTGAATTAACCTTTATTTTAAATGGCTAATTTTTTAGATATGATATTTGAAGTGCAAACATGCTAAATTAATTTTGGGCAAGCACGCCCAAACTCTGACACCGTAATTATGCTTCTGCAGTGACAGGTTCTATCAAATTGACTCAGTATTCCCTTCTATGTGGCAACAACAAATGCGTAATAAGTGCATCAGTATCGAAGTTGGATCCATAGAATCAAATCTAGATCAGCGTTTTGGTTTTATTTAAATGTGACACTTTCATCAGACTGTGCCGCTTTAAGTACCAGGTCACGTGACCCTACTTTTCATCTTTTACAATTGAATGATTATTATTTATTATTAATGAGAGATAACACCTAAAAGGGAGAACCGGACGCAGTGGCTGAACTGGTAGAGCGCAGGCTTCCAATGCGGAAGGTCAGGACTTTGAATCCCAACCGAGTCAAAGCGATGGCTTACCAAATTGATACTTTTCGATAATGAGCCTGGTGCTCGGCTTTAATAGGATTAAAATGGTTAACACAGTATCAGGATAATGTGACTGTGCAGGATATCGCGTCATGGTGCTCCTGGCCTGGTCTCCCAGTGGGGCAGCACTATGAAGTCACCATGAGTGCACACTGTCACAAGTCGGTGCCCATTCTAATATGACCTTAGATTGTTGCTAGAACGTAAAACCTCAGCAAACAAATACAACCTAAGTTGGATGTGTGAAATCAAATCTAGGTAAGTGCTTTGCGTTTGGGAACATCATGCTTTCATCGGGCTAGGCAGCTTAACAGTGGCGAAGAACAGCCTCGGTTTGTTTGTTGGGGTTTTACGTCCTAGCAATATCAAGTCATACCAGGACAGGCACCGACTTGTGACAGTGCGCATTCATGGCAAACTTTATAGTGCTGCCCAACTTGAAGATCAGGCCACCAGGACCATGACCCGATATCCCACTCAGTCACATTATCCTGACACTGAGCCAACCTGTCTCAAGGTGAAGTGAAATAGGTTATAATGATGAACCTACTATATAAAAAAACAACATATAGGAGACATTCAAGAGAATTGGACTGTGCAACTCTAAAAAGCATTGCAAGCTTCTTCACAAAGTCGATGGGCAACTACACAAGGCGCGATGACCTAATCGCCAGAGCGCGGGCCTCGAGTTTGGAAGGTCGGGAGTTCGGTTCCCGGTCGAGTCAAACCAATGACTTTAAAATTGATAATTGTCGCTTCCTAGCCTGACGCTCAGCATTAATAGGATGGGGCAAGGAATGGTTAGCTCAGTGTCAGGATAATGTCACTGTGTCAGGACAATGTGACTGAGTGGGATATCGAGTCATGGTGCCAGGAGCCTGATTTCCCAGTGGGGAAATACTATAAAGTCGCAATGAGGGTACACTGTCACAAGTCGCTACCCGTCCTGATATGACCTTAGATGTTGCCAGGACATAAGACTCCCACAAACAAACAACTCTTCACAAAGTGGTTTGATTATACTATAGGTCAACCCCACGCCAGCCCCGTCCACACACACACACTTACTCACTCACTCACTCACTCACTACACTCACACACACACCATCACTCACACACATCTCACACACACACACACTCACAAACACACTCAGACATACACTCACACACACACTCACATACACACTCACGTCCTAAGTCTGCCTAAATCCCCCTGCACACACAGAGTGCTCCCCAACCTAATTACCTACAAACACACTCAGACATACACACACACACTCACAAACACACTCAGACAGACACACACACTTACACTCACACACACTCACGTCCTAAGTCTGCCTAAATCCCCCTGCACACACAGAGTGCTCGCCAACCTAATTACCTACAAATACACTCAGACATACACACACACACTCACAAACACACACTCAGACAGACACACACACTCACACACACTCACGTCCTAAGTCTGCCTAAATCCCCCTGCACACACAGAGTGCTCCCCAACCTAATTACCTACAACATATTTACCGCGTCTCAATCATATTACTGTGTCCCTGCGGGTGGCTGGCTGGCACCCCGGCCAGCCCACGCCTCCTGGCGGGCCCTCACGGAACACTCCATCCCGGGCGGGAACGTCGAGTAGGTACAGCGCCCGCGTCTAATAGTTTGTTTGTTTGTCTGTTTAATCCCCCCCCCCCTTTCGTCCCCAGCACAAAAAGTAAATATGGCTATTGAGAGGGGGGGGGGGTCATGTCATACCGTGGTTAAACATATTTGACAAAAAAATTACATTTCAAACAGGCAAAATAGAGCATAGAAATGTGTGCCGAAAGAGCATACAACTGTGGTAAAATCACATTTACAAAAACTGTTCAAATTAAAAATGGAAAAATACTGGTTATAATACTATTAATAGTTAAAGGATAGATACCACAAAAAAAAGCTGCAGTAAACAGGCGAGCCAGATTAGATTTGCTGTCCAGAAATGCTGCTTTTCTTAATCCTCTGGCAACCTATTCAATAACGTGGGACGTACCACACAGAAGTCACAAGCGTCAAAGGAAAGTTTGTTTTATTTAACGACGCCTGAAGAGCACATTGATTTTTATCATCAGCTATTTTCTTTAGAGGAAACCCGCTTCCGCCTCATAGGCTACTCTTTGCGATAAGCAGCAAGGGGTCTTTTATATGCACTTTCCCACAGACAGGACAGAACATTCAACATCCTTTGGTGAACCAGTTGTGGACCACTGGTTGGGACGGAAAATAACCTAAACTGCAAATGGGTCCACTGAGCAGGATCGATTGGATGACCGACACCTTCACAGTTGGCACAAGCGTCTAATGTGTGTTTGAACCTAGACACAGGGACATGTAACAGTAACCGACCGGGTCTGAGAGTTCATGACGATTCTTTGAGTGATGGAAGATTGCACTCATATTCCAATTTCTGATGATCTGTTGTGACACAATTATATTTGCGAATATTATTAGTTATTGTGCGAGCCTGAATCTGTCACAGGTATGTTTGTTCGTTGTATTAAATCCTTGCAACATTTAAGGTCAGTGCACACTCATGGCAACTTTATAATGCTGCCCACTGATAGATCAGGCCACTGGCACCATGACCCGATATCCCACACAATCATATTATCCTGATACTGAGCGAACCAGTCCGTGTCCTATCCTATTGATGCTGAACGCCAGGCTAGGTAGCGACAAGCATAAATTTGATAAGTCATTGTTTTGACTCGGCTGGGATTACAACTCCCCACCTTCCGCACAGGAAGCCTGCGCTTTAACGATTAGGCCACTGCGTCCGGTGTGCATACTGGGTGTCGTGTTGTAGTTGGCCTGAAGAAAATGCAATTAGCATACTGAGTCAAGAGAAATACCATGTTGGTGGAAAATAGCAAAGGCAACGACCAGAAGGGAGGGCCATATGAGTTTAGCACCATCTGTTCAGTGTAGCACTAGCAGTAGGTACTCCAAAGTGGGCGTATACGGTGTCCACAGCGCGAAATTTGACATATTTTAACCCTTTTTAAAACACTTCAATCTCCACTAATTCTGCTTCGTTTGAAATAGGATTTATATGAAATTAAAGCTTATCCTTTTGTCTTTTAGGGTATCTGATTTTTAGTTAGCATTATGAAATAAATTAGAGTCAATGGAAACTTGTTTGGGGGTACCATCAGCAGCTCTGTGCATGCTCGCCGAGTTTGTTTTTATCCAGTCTGAGCTACTCCCTTCCCTAAAATTGATACCTTGGTGAGCACAGTGACCTGAGCTAAAAATAACCACCAATGAAAGACAGAGAAGAAACTAGGCTTCATTAGGATATCAAGCATGCCTGTTTTTAAGTTGGAAATTTGATTGAACTGAAGGATTGAAAACATTAAGAGATCAATCCTCCTTGGAAATTGATCAGGATCGTGCTGAAAATTATATCATCAGAAAGCTCAAGTCTTCCTCTGCCTAACCAGAACAATATTTGGTTGAGATTTATATCATGCTCATCATGGTTGGTCTGGGAAGTGACTGTGTATTCCCATCTCTGCACTGGAGCAACGAATATGGCATCGATTGAAGCTACCGTGTCGACAGAAAACATGTACGATCATATAGAGCTTTTGATTTTGATTATTTTAGAATAAAAACTAGAGTGATAGTGTAAGTAGAAAAGAAGTTATGATGTTTTCAAGAATTTATCATTGACCCTGCTGATATTCAGTAGAAATTAAGGAATTTAGCAAGTTTAGCATGAAATATCTGAAAGAATAACAAGATAATGGCCTGAAAAAAAATGAACCTGCTATTTGTGCTATAGAGAGTGAGATTATTTAATATTGGACAAATTATATGCAACATAGCTTCTGGGCTGGGGCCTTAAAATCCCCGATTTGCCTAATTTGGAAATGTGCACAAATAAGTGCAAAAAAATGAATGTTTAAAACCTCAAAATTTCAGAACTTATCAAGATATCTATATAAATTTTATATATCTGGAATCGGATTTAAAAGATCTATACACCTATATAATTTTAAACACTGAAACAATAAAATAAAAAGTCACTTTGGAGTACCTACTAGCAGGTCATGGCATTCAAACAGCGAGTTTGAACTCTGGCCGAGTCAAACCAATGACATCAAAATGTATTCATGTCGCTACCTAGCCTGGCGCTCAACATTACTGGGATAGGGCAAGGAGCAGCGAAATGAGGAAGACCAATTGTCCGTGATTGAAATTGAACCTGCTTAATCAACAATTATGTGCTATGTAATTTATTATATGAATATAAAGCGGCGAGGTTTATATATCCTTTTTATCATACTTTAATTAATCCCTCCCTATTTATTATGTACATCTTATTTATTTGTATATATATTTGCTGCGGGCCGGAACCCGCTCCGCCTGGCTGGTGCCACGTCCATGTAGCCATAGCCCAGCCAGCTGTCTCGTCTCAATATTTTATCCTCTGGAGTCGTACCCTATTTTATAATATACATTTTAATGAATTTGTAGGATACAGGACATAGCTCAGGTGGTAGAGTGTCCACCTGTGAAGGTGTCGGTCATCCTACTCTACTGATCCTGACTGCTCAGTGGACACATTTGCAGTTTGGGCTATTTTCCATTCCAACCAATGGTCCACAACTGGTTCATCAAAGTCTGTGGTATGTGCTGTCCTGTCTGTGGGAAAGTGCATATAAAAGACCCCTTCCTGATTGTCAGAAAGAGTAGCCTTTGTGGCAGCAGTGGGTTTTCTCCAAAGAAACATATCAGAGTGACCATATGTTTGACGTTCAATAGCCGATGATATGAAAATTAATGTGCTCTAGAGGCGTCGTTAAATAAAACACACTTTACTTTCTACAAGGAATGAGGAAAGCCTATTCAAAGATTTAAACAAATTATCATCATAGCCTAAAACACAAAGCTAAAACATGTTTAAATTTCTTTTGTATCTTATTTAAAAGCATAATGTTGGTGTGCTCATTAAAAGTAAATCGAAAAAAATCTGATTAAAATCTGATTCGTTGAATTCCTGAATACAAGATTGCTTTTGTTTATTTCTTGAGGTTTTACCTCAGAGCACCATTGAAGGTCATATCAGGACGGGTATCGAAATCTGATAATGCACACTCAGTGCTGCCCCATTGTGAGATCGGGCTGGTGTCCTATCCCACTCAGTCACAGTATCTTGACGCTGAGGAAACCAGTTCTTGCGATAGATTGCCTATTAATTTCAAGCGCCAGGTTAGATAGCGACAAATTTCATTTATGTAAGTCATTGATTTTCCCAAGTTGGGGTTTCGAACCCACCACCTCTAACCTGAGAAACCGGACAGCGCTCTTGCCTGTCCGGCGATAAAGATGGTCAGTCTCTGGTGTATTATTTAACTCCTACGTTACAGAGATAAGACAAAGCACGATTTGGATGAGAAGTTGTCTGGCTGGCATCTACGAAAAGGCCCTACCCTTTATTTAAAATCGACATTTGAATGACAAGTGGTGAGCAGCAGTGGGAAAGTGGTGCGTGTGTGCTGCTGCACTCCCTGGGGCCGAGTGGTTGCAGCCAGGCAGCGGACCGGGGGCTGGTTATGCAAAACAGCTACTCCAACACACAGGGTGGGAGGGAGCAAACGAAGACCGCAGAAGATAACATGAAATATATAGGAACAACGTACATTAAGTGGTACAGTTGGATACTTGTGTGTCCATAACATAGATACGAGCATGGTACTGACGTTTGTTTGTTTGTTGTTTTACGTCCTAGCAACATCTAAGCTCATATCAGGATGGGTACCGACTTGTGAAAATGCGCATTCATGGCGACTTTATACTGCTGTCCCGCTGGAAGACCAGGCCGCCAGCACCATGACCTGATATCCCACTCAGTCACATTATTCTGACACTGAGCCAACCAGTCCTTGTCCTATCCTAATAATGACGAGCGCCAGGCTAGGAAGCAACAAGTATCAATTTTTAAGTCATTGGTTTGACTCGACCAGGGTTCGAACCCACGACCCCACGATCTACCAACAGGGGAGACGGACGCTCTAACTCATTCGGCCATCCCGTCATGGTACTGAAAAACGTACAGTTGAATATGTGCATTTCCCAATAATTATAAAATAATACTCGCTTAATAAATTATACAACATGATTCGGGACCGACCAGTGTGTGCGTGGCATGTCTCTGACTGTCGCCGACTGGGCCCCGAGTCGGGCAGTGTATGCATGCCTTTACTGCGCACACAGACTGGTTTGGGAGTCTACAGTTCACGCCCGGCACGGTTCAGGATTAACGAAGAAGGCCTTCCGGTACACAGCGGGCAGAGCAGACTGAGAAGGTTAATCCAGGAGACACCAGAATACTAGAGCGGCAAAGAGCAAAGCCGATATTTAAATGCACTTCTCCAGGAAAGCACAAAACTAGCCATGTTTGATTTCAAGATGGCTGCCAACCAGTTGGTGCTATTTTTGGGAGTCCATTTTCTTTTTAAATGATCCTTATGTATCATAGTGTAAAATATTCTGATAATCGGCAGAGTGGGGAAATGGAAATCCTCTATCATTATTCTTTGTGGCCGGCCAAGTTTGTGTGTATATGTATGTTCTGTATATATATCTGGCTTGGCCCATGCTTGAGGGCAGGTAATTATGGAATTAGGGATGATTGGCAGGTCTGGGTGAGTGCACTCAGGGCCTGGCTCTCTGCTGAGTTAGGGGGTCAATGCACACAGGGGTCAAGGTTGGTGGTGGCCACAGGTCAACCAACTCTGGTGGTGGGCAGACCACTGGTGGTCATGGTAACCAGAAATGTTGAGTCCCTATTGGAGGAACTTGGAATGCTGCTTCCGTATGGCATGATCCTATACCAAGAATCCATGTACTATATATAATAAACCAGAGGGGCTTGGACTCTTTCTTACACTCTTACTTTTGCTTTACTTTCTCTCTTTCTCTCCGTCTGTATTGTTTTTCACTTTAGCCTACCTACATAGCCACAGACTCGAACACCGACCCTACAATAGTGCCATGGTGGGAAGAGTCGTGCTTTCCTGGAGACGTGTGCAATTATTCGGCTTTGCACTTTGCCGCTCTATTATTCCTGTGTCTCCTGGATTAACCTTCTCAGCCTCCTCTGCCCATTGTGTATGCGTACCCTCACTGCACACACAGACTTGTTTGGGAGTCTACAGTTCACACCTGGCGCGGAACAGGATTAACGAAGACCTTCTGGCACACAGCGGGCAAAGGAGGCTGAGCAGGTTAATCCAGGAGACACCAGGACAGTACAGCGGCAAAGGAGAATAATCACGCACTTCTTCAGGAAAGCACGAAACTTCCCACAACGGTACCATAATACATAAGGATCGTTAAAAAAGAAAATGGACCCCCCCCAGAAATAGCACCCTCTGCTGACAGCCATCTTGAAATCTTGAAATTACCACCCACCCCCACCTCCACCAGGACCACCTCCACCCCCACCCCTCCACCCCACCCCTACCACCACCACCTCCACCACTACCACCACCACCTCCACCCCCACCACGACCACCCCACCCCACCCCACCCCTAAAAGGTGCTTACCAGCAGAGATCGACCTGATAATTTCCAACCAGGTTACTTTTATGGTCGTCTTCTGGGAAAAAAAACCATTGGAATGTTTACCTCTGTGAATATTCAGTTTGTTGTTTTACATCCTAGCTACATCTAAGGTCATATCAGGACGGGTACTGACTTGTAACAGTGCGCCCTCATGGCGACTTTATAGTGCTCCTCCACTGGGAGACCAGGCCACTAGCACCACGTCCTGATAATCCACTCAGTCACATTATCCTGATACTCAGCCAACCAGTCCTTGCCCTATCCTATTAATGCCGAGCGCCTGGCTAGGAAGCGACAAGTATCAATTTTTAAGTCATTGGTTTGACTCGACCAGGGTTCGAACCCACTGGTTCGAATCCCACGATCTACCAAAATGGGAGGCGGACGCTCAACTCATTCAGCCATCCATCCCGTCTGGTTAGTGAATATTCAGCACAACCTGCCCTGCTGAAGTGCTTTGTTCTTTCTGGAATGAACCTGGATTTGTGATGAGGTCAGGGTAATGCTTAGATAAAAGATTCACCCGATACTTGTAGTACACAGGTGAACGACAACGTACTGTAAATACTCGCGAAAATAGCTTTAGTATGGAACAGCAAGTAGAATGCCTGCCTCCAAATGGTTACTTATATCGGCATAGAGTTGGTGAAATGGGAGAGAATGCAAAAAGACAAGATGGCGGCCGCAGAACGCCATCGATTTCACTTTTAAATCTTATTAAACTAGATATTATATTATATTTTTCAACTCAAAGGTAGCGGGCTATCAATAAGACATATGTAAAGAATAATTGTTGCTTCTTAGATTGTGAAATTAGGCTCTCAATTCATTAACCCACTTTTTCGACCGTTTTTATATAGGGTTGGTATTCACCTGTGTACTGCGAGTACCAGGTGAATCCTTTATCTAGGCAATGCTGTGTCGTACATTGGCACTTACCAGCCTGGAGGCGCACTCTGGAACTAGTATGTCACACAGCCAATACAGCCCGCTATAAATGACATAGTTAGTATCAGTATAATCTAATTAGATTCAGTCTTAAATTATTGAGAAGATGCTGAGCAAGCAGCGTCTGTAATTGGGCACAGCTGAGTAACTGTCGCATTGCAGCTGTAACCGCTGTAAGGCCACACGCTGTACACTGGGTGAGTGTAAGCGACACACAGGGTGGTGTGTTACCGACACACAGGGTGGTGTGTTAGTGACACAAAGAGTAGTGTGTTAGTGACACACAGGGTGGTGTGTTAGTGACATACAGGGTGGTGTGTTAGTGATGCACAGGGTGGTGTGTTAGTGACACACGGGGTGGTGTGTTAGTGACACACATAGTAGTGTGTTAGTGACACACAGGGTGGTGTGTTACTGACACACAGGGTGGTGTGGTAGCGACACACAGGGTAGTGTGGTAGCGACACACGGGGTGGTGTGTTAGTGACACACGGGGTGTTGTGTTAGCGACACACGGGGTGGTGTGTTAGCGACACACGGGGTGTTGTGTTAGCGACATACGGGGTGGCGTGTTAGTGACATACAGAGTGGTGTGTTAGTGACATACAGGGTGGTGTGTTAGTGACACAAAGGGTGGTGTCTAAGTGACACACAGGGTGGTGTGTTATTGACACACAGGGTGGTGTGGTACTGACACACAGGGTGTTGTGTTAGCGACACACAGGGTGTTGTGTTAGCGACACACGGGGTGGTGTGTTAGCAACACACAGGGTGTTGTGTTAGCGACACCCGGGGTGTTGTGTTAGCGACACACGGGGTGGTGTGTTAGTGACACACGGGGTGGTGTGTTAGTGACACATGGGGTGGTGTGTTAGCGACAGTCAGGGTGGTGTGTTAGTGACACACATGGTGGTGTGTTAGTGACCGACAGGGTGGTGTGTTAACGACATACAGGGTGGTGTGTTAGTGACACACAGGGTGGTGTGTTAGTGACACACAGTGTGGTGTGTTAGTGACACACAGGGTGGTGTGTTAGTGACACACAAGCCAAGGTGGTGTGTTGATAACACACAGCCTGGTGTGTAGGTAACACACCTCCGGTGTCGGACCACACTGCCTCTCTGTTAGTCCTCACCCACATCACCCCCCACACATCACCCCCCCCCCCCACACACACACACCCACATCCTCCCATATATCCCACTTCACAGGCTTCTGTCATCAGTGCCACCGAATCCCGCTAGGGGCAGTGCAGACCCGGTGTGGTGGTTTCAGCGGGTTCCCGTGCTCAGAGGTGTCCCTCGCTTCTGCGCTGCTTCTGCGCATGCGCGGATTTCGCATCAACTCGGGTCACCTGAGCCACTTATTGGCGCATGCGCACATCCTACAAACTCGGGTCGAATAATCGAATACGCTTCTCCGCGCTCGGGTGGACAATCTTTTTTTTTTTTTTTTAATAACCGATAAAAATACAGCAAAATAGGATTTAAAGTATTTTATGATGGCCCAGTTTACCTATATTTCCATTTAATTAATCTAAGTTATTCTTTTTATGCACATGGCACGTGTATTTGTCGACTCCACTCGCCGTGTTCTATTTGAATTTCTGACGACTCGGATGACCCGAGTCGCACGGGTCGTGTTAATCGATTACGGCCCGTTGATGCGAAATCCGCGCATGCGCAGAAGCAGCGCAGAAGCGAGGGACACCTCTGAGCACGGGAACCCGCTGAAACCACCACACCGGCTCGCCAGGGGACCCGCGAGAAGCCCTAATGGTGGCGCCATCAGCGGCCGAGCGGCACATCCGCCAGGCCGGCGTCTCGGCTGCCATCTTGTACCAGCAGAGCGCAGTAATCTCCCGGCAAAAATAGCAGACGTGACTCGGATGTATGTCAGAGGCTGCGAGGGGAATCTCACTAAAACCAACTGGAGTCTTTTTGGGGGGTTTTGTTTGTTGTTTTACGTTCTAGCAACATCTAAGGTCATATCAGGATGGGTACCGATTTGTGACAATGTGCACTATTGGCAACTTTATAGTGCTGCCCCACTGGCAAATCAGACCGCTGGTACCATGACCCAATATCCCACTCAGTAAGTAAGTAAGTAACATTATCCCGACACTGAGCTAACCAGTCCTTGCCCTATCCTATTAATGACAAGCGCCAGGCTAAGAAGCGACAAGTATCAATTTGATAAGTCATTGGTTTGACTCAACCAGGAACCAAACTCCCGACCTTCCACATGTGAGGCCCACACTCTACCAATTCGGCCACCACGGCCACCACGCCCGGTTCAGCTGTAGTCTGTGAACAGTTCTGATCCTTCCCCCTCAACACCAATCACACCCCTCACGCACACCCACACCCACACCATCACTGTATACATACACCTCCAACTAACACCACACACCAACTCCACCTCACAGACACCCACACACCCACCCCCATACCTACACCTAGCCATACTTAAACCACACTCCACCCACAACCCCCCATACCTAAACCCAACCATACTTAAACCACACTCCGCCCCACCCCCCCCCACCCCCCATACCTACACCTAACCATACTTAAACCACACACCTCCACACATTCA
Source organism: Branchipolynoe longqiensis (assembly GCA_030323885.1). Classification (NCBI taxonomy): domain Eukaryota; kingdom Metazoa; phylum Annelida; class Polychaeta; order Phyllodocida; family Polynoidae; genus Branchipolynoe; species Branchipolynoe longqiensis. The sequence goes on from CM059189.1 coordinate 115,451,820, forward strand.
CCCCCCGCCAAACTTACCCCACTTACACCCCCCTCCCCCACACACACACATGGAATGCACCAGACTTACCTACCCACCCACACACCCACCACGCGCTTGTGTTCGTTGGAGTTTTACATCCTAGCAACATCTAATGTCACATTTGAAGGGGCACAAACTTGTGACAGTGGACACTCATGACAACTTTATAGTGCTGCCCCACTGGGAGACCAGGCCACTGACACCATGACCCAATTTCCCACTTAGTCACATAATCCTGATACTGAGCTAACCAGTGCGTTCCCTATCCCCGTACATAATGCCCAGTGCCAGGCCAGGTAGCGACAAGTATCAATTTGGTAAGTAATCGGCTTGACTCGACCGGAATTCAAACCTCGGACCTTCCACATGGGAAAACTGCACTCCACCGAGTGGGCCGCTACTTCCGGTGCAGTTCCCCGGTCCAGGAGCAGCTCGCTCTATTCTACTTCCGGTCGCGCCTAACTAGGCCTCGATTTGCATTTAGACACGCACTCATGGCTGAGCGCATTACTCAGAGCCGAGCCTATTCCTCATTAGTGCCCTAAAGTCACCGCCAGTCGGCGCCACTTGGCACATGGTCCGTGTATGAAAACTAAAACTGGGACGCAAGAAAAGCAACATAACTGGAATTAAAATCAGGACTACTCTGTTTAAAGCTGCATAGTCCGATGAAGCATAAACTCTTCTAAACCAAAACAATCTAAATGTCATTCTATATATCTAACTTAGATACTGATGCACTTATTATTAAGCATTTGTTGCCAAATGAAAGGGAATACTGAGTCAATTTAATCAGATCTGTTATTGCGGGAGCCTATGGTGTCAGAGTTTTGGCATACCTGCCAAAATTAATGTTGAATGTTTGCACTCCAAATATCTACAAAGTTAGCCTTTTAAAATGAAACTCGTTTCAAACTAAAGCAAGTTAGATTATATATTTATAACCATCAACCTAATATAGTTATCTCAGAAAACGTAAGAAAAGCAGCATCGCTGGAATTTAAATCTGTACGGAAGACTATGTTTAATGTAGAGCTTAAAGCTGCATAGTCCGATAAAATATCAAATTTTCAAAACCAAACCAATTATCTAGATTAGATTCTACAAATCTAACTTAGATACTGATGCGCTTATTAAGCATTTGTTTCTGCGCAGAAGGCAATACTGAGTCAATTTAACAGAACCTGTTACTGCAGAAGTCTATGGTGTCCGAGTTTTGGCAAGCTTGCCAAAACTAATTTTTCATGTTTGCACTCAAAATATCTCAAAAGTTTACCATTTAAAATAAAGGTAACTTTGAAATAATGTAAAGTAGATACTAGTGATCGATCTAATATATTTATCTCAGAAAAAATACAGAAATTCAAAACCATCGGACTATGCAACTTTAATGTAAAACCATGCTTTGTGACTATTGTTGGTTGTTGGTTGGTTGTTGGGGTTTTACGTCCTCGCAACATCTAAGGTCATATCAGGACGGTGGTCTGTGCAATGAAAACAAGGACGTAAGAAAAGCAGCATCGCTGGAATTTAAATCTGTCCTCAAAACTCTCTGTTTAAGTTGATTGTTGGAGTTTTACATCCTGGCAACATCAGGACAGATACCGACTTGTGATAGTGTGCAGTCATGGCGACTTTATAGTGCTGCCCCAATAGGAAATCAGGCTGCTGGCACAATGACCTGATATCCCCCTCAGTCACATTATCCTGACACTGTGCAAACCAGCCCGTTCCTTATCCTAGTAATGTCGAGCGCCAGCCTAGGTACCGACTAGTATCAATTTTATAAGTCATCATCTGTTTAATGTAGCGTTTAATGGTAAATGAAATTTCTTCTACCTCCAACTATTGAAACCAAGTTGTAAATAGGTCATATAAGAATTGCACTGCACATAGTAAAGCTTGTTTTATTTAAAGTTGCTTAGTCCGATGGTTTTGAGTTTATATAATTTTTATGAGCTAAATAGATTGTACTTATTATCATAACCTACCTTACTTTAGCTTGAAGTAACTTTTATTTGAAATGGCTAACGTTTGAGATATTTGAAGTATCAACATCTCAAATTTGTTTTGGCAAGCACGCCAAAACTCTGACACCATAGGCTTCAGCAGTAACAGATTCTATTGAATTGACTTAGTGTTACCTTCTGTGTGGCAACAGATTAATAAGTGCACCGGTATCTAAGCTGGATATGTAGGATGAACTGTAGGTAATTGTTTTGGTTTTGAAAATGTGATGCTTTATCACACTATGCAACTTTAAATTTACATTATAATTAAATTTACATTATAATTAAATTTACATTATAATTAAATTTACATTATAATTAAATTTACATTATAATTAAATTTACATTATAATTAAATTTACATTATAATTAAATTTACATTATAATTAAATTTACATTATAATTAAATTTACATTGTTCAAATTTGCATTATCATCATCATCACCACCATCATCATTACCACCACCACCATCACCATCTTCATCTACATCTAAAGGGTTGCAGGTCCATGAGGACCATTCAATAGACCTGGATTGACACAGTGAACAATCAAATCGTGCCAGGTAGTGTTTGATGAGTTTCTGTCCACAACTTCATGCACATGGTGTAGTAGGTAGTCTGCATTGACCTTTCAGACCAAAGGCGAAATAGCCAGGTAATGGTGGATATGGTGATTGCATCAGGGAGTCTAGATAGTCTAATGGTTAGGACACTAGCTCGGGATAGTCAAGAAGTGTGTGTTTGATTGCTGCTTTATGCGCAATATTTCCTCTTTTCATCACCCCGTCCCACACCGCTTGTTGCGGTGACCATGATTCTGTACAACCTACATGCGACCGGACATGGTGGCTGAGTTGGTAGAGCACAAGCTTCCGATGTTGAAGGTCGAGGAATTCGAATCCCAGCCGAGTCAAATCAAGGACTTATAACAGTGATACTTGTCGCTACCTAGCCTGGTGCTCGGCATTAATGGGATAGGACAAGGACTGGTTATCACAGTATCAGGTTCGAATATGTGTTGGTAACACACTATATGTGGGTTCGAATCCTGATTTGGCATAATACTTCCATCAGATAGCCTAGATAGCCTATTGGGTAGGACGACAGCCCTGCCTGGAATGGCAAGAAGTGTGGGTTCGAATCCTGCTCTGGGGGCAATATTTCCCATTTGCAAGACTCCTCACAAGAGTAGTCTAAGAGAGTAGGAGTTGAAAGCAGGCACTGAGTACCACAGATGTTGCCGCTTTGGTTGTAATGCGAAGCATTACGTTTGATGCGAGGAAAGGAAGAGACCCTCCCCCTCGGCTGTCGCGCTGCGCTCTCACCTCACCCGACGCCGCCGCGCGCCGCTCCCTCCCCCGCCCCCCCTGTCGCGCAGCATTCGCGCCTCACCCGACGCCCGGTGCTCACCGCCTCTCGCCCTCCCCCGGGCCGGCAGCTTTCACACCTCACCTGCTGTCGCCCGTCCCCCTCCCCTTATAAGGCCGCCCGCCGGCCTCCGTCAGGCACTCGCCTTCCTGCCTGGGGCCATTTGACTCTGCCTGAACTCTCTTATTTTGTCCCTGTACATTTCCCTGTTGCTCCTCATGAGCCCTATCATCGCATTGCTCCTTATGAGCCCCTTTATTGTTGCTCCTCATGAGCCCTTTCATTGCATTGCTCCTCATGAGCCTGTTCTCTTCCTCTGTATACTCTGTTGTTGAGGCGTCAATAAACGCCTTTCTTTCCACCCCCGCCTTCCCTTCTTCCTTTTCGCGCATCAACAGTCTGCATATTGCATCTGGGTCACTCTCCTGAAAACTGGTCAGCATGGGATGGGATTTTAAAACATCAATAAAAAAACTTCCCACTTATTTTTGTCCTTATACTTTTCATATTAATGTTCAGATTTGATGTAAGAAATAAGGGAAATAAAATAAACTGTGTGCAATGTTGGTCCTTTTAGTTATGAAGTGTTTTTGTACAAAAGAAATACCATTTTACAGTCAGCCATTTGTAACATGACATATGGGACATGGTTGAATCCCTACTAACATCTTGTTATATCAAACAAAACAGTTCCCAAATCAAAAAGGAAGTATTTATTAACATGTATGCTTGCTTAAATCTTAAAAAGATTATTTGATGTCTTCAGAAATAACATTACAAATTTCAGTCACAGATGCAACCAGTGGTGTCTGGATGCCACACAAATATTGTACACTAATTATTCAGTGAATAAAGCATGGCTGGGAATTACTTCTTTTTGTTTGATCAATATAAGCACTACATACTTCTGTATATTATGCCATGATTAATATGCTTCTAAGTAAGAAATTATTTAATTTTGCTTAGATTTTTATTAAGCAGACTGTGTGGTGTCCTAAACATGTGTTACATCTGAGCAACACATGTTATACTGCCATAAGACACACCTTTATTTTTTATCTCATCAATTTATATTTTACATAGATGTAAAGGGGAGATTTCCAGCTTTGATTTGCAACCAACAAATATTTTAAATCCAAATATTAGATTTTAACTCTCCATGTGAAACTTCTGGCCAGTTTTCAGGAGAGTGACCCATCTACATAATGTCTTGTTCTAATAGTAATACAACATAATAGTTATATTGAAATTCAGAATTATACAAAGCAGATTGAATTCTTTCAGGAACTATTTAAAATTAATTTTTAGTTGTTACATTCATTGATTTAAGGGGGGGGGGGGAAATTTCAATCGTGGACAATTGGTCTTCCTCATTCCACCGCTCCTTGCCCTTTCCTAGTGTAAATTTGTAATCCATTAGTTTCACTCAACCAGGGATCGAACATCCAGTTCGAATGCCATGACGTGCCACATGGGAAGTAGGCGGTCAACTCATGTGAACATCCCATCTGGTCGTCACTATCTGATACATCAGTGGCGATATTTGGGCAGAATCTACCGTTGTTTGTAAGTAATGTTTTGTTTCTTTCTTTCTTTGTGATGAATTTATTTCACCTTTTCATAATGGATAAGTGTGTTAATACTTGTTTTCACTACTGGGCAGCACTAGTCCAATTTGATTCAAATCTTTGGAATTTAGTTTTAGTAATAATTTAGGTTTTCTTCCTTCTTGTTTATGGCTTGTGACTGTTTGTAGATTGCAAACAGTCCAACATCCAGCTTTCACTATACTTTGTGTTAATCCATTTAAACATCATCTGTATTTCTAGGTTACATTATGTTTTAGTAGTTTCTTAAACACTGATATGTTTTCTGCATTTCGTGTTGCAGTAATAGTATGTGTATTCAACGTGTCTTTTCAGGGCTCACCCCCATGTGATCCATGCAGGTTCCCTGGGACGGCGAGGTATCAGGATGTAGGAGCCGCTAAGGTACTAGGATGTAGGGGACACCGAGGTACCAGGATGTAGGAGACGCTAAGGTACTAGAATGTAGGGGACTCTGAGGTACCAGGATGTAGGAGACGCTAAGGTACTAGAATGTAGGGGACACTGAGGTACCAGGATGAAGAAGGTGCTGAGGTACCAGGATGTAGGAGACACTGAGGTACCAGGATGTAGGGGACGCTGAGGTACCAGGATGTAGGGAACACTGAGGTACCAGGATGTAGGAGACACTGAGGTACCAGGATGTAGGGATGCTGAGGTACCAGGATGTAGGAGACGCTTTTTTTTTTTTTTCTTTTTTTTTTGGGTCCATTAGTTGTTTAAGCAGGGGAAATTTCAGTCATAGACGACTGGTCTTCCTCATTCCACTGCTGGTCGATAGAAAGCCCGAGCCTACACTTTTACCGACCCAAGGGATTTTTAACCTCCCACACCACATAGACATGGTATGAGAGCAACCGGCCTTTGATGACGCTGTAAGTTATACACAGCGGTGGAAATCCAAATTGGCAGAGCTGGGGGCACGGGGAATCGAACCGCCGACCCTCAGATTAGGAGTCTGACCTAGAAAAAAGTCAGACACTCTAACCACTCCGCCACAGAGAATGCCACACTGAGATACCAGGATGTAGGAGACGCTAAGGTACCAGGATGTAGGAGACACTGAGGTACCAGGATGTAGGAGACACTGAGGTACCAGGATGTAGGAGATGCTAAGGTACCAGGATGTAGGAGACACTGAGGTACCAGGATGTAGGAGATGCTGAGGTACCAGGATGTAGGAGATGCTAAGGTACCAGGATGTAGGAGGTGCTGAGGTACCAGGATGTAAGAGGTGCTGAGGTACCACGATGTAGGAGACACTGAGGTACCAGGATCTAGGGTACACTGAGGTACCAGGATGTACGAGGTGCTGAGGTACAAGGATGTAAGGGACACTGAGGTACCAGGATGTAGGAGGAACTGAGGTACCAGGATGTAGGGGACACTGAGGTACCATGGTGTAGGAGGTGATGAAGTACCAGGATGTAGGAGGTGCTGAGGTACCAGGATGTAGGAGACACTAAGGTACCAGGATGTAGGAGACACTGAGGTACCAGGATGTAGGAGACGCTGAGGTACCAGGATGTAGGAGACGCTAAGGTACCAGGATGTAGGAGGTGCTGAGGTACCAGGATGTAGGAGGTGCTGAGATACCAGGATGTAGGGGATGCTGAGGTACCAGGATGTAGGAGGAACTGAGGTACCAGGATGTAGGAGGAACTGAGGTACCAGGATGTAGGAGGAACTGAGGTACCAGGATGTAGGAGGAACTGAGGTACCAGGATGTAGGAGGAACTGAGGTACCAGGATGTAGGAGACACTGAGGTACCAGGATGTAGGAGACACTGATGTACCAGGATGTAGGAGGTGCTGAGGTACCAGGATGTAGGAGATGCTGAGGTACCAGGATGTAGGAGGTGCTGAGGTACCAGGATGTAGGGGATGCTGAGGTACCAGGATGTAGGAGACACTGAGGTACCAGGATGTAGGAGACACTGAGGTACCAGGATGTAGGAGGAACTGAGGTACCAGGATGTAGGAGACACTGAGGTACCAGGATGTAGGAGACACTGAGGTACCAGGATGTAGGAGACACTGATGTACCAGGATGTATGAGGTGCTGAGGTACCAGGATGTAGGGGACACTGAGGTACCAGGATGTAGGAGACACTGAGGTACCAGGATGTAGGAGGTGCTGAGGTACCAGGATGTAGGGGACACTGAGGTACCAGGATGTAGGACACTAAGGTACCAGGATGTAGGGGACACTGAGGTGCCAGGATTTAGGAGATGCTAAAGTACCAGGATGTAGGAGGTCCCGAGGAACCAGGATATACGGGATACACATGCGCCTTTCCTACCGACTGTTTAATTCTATGCCTGCTCCAACGGCAATTTGGCTAACCTGAGCCTTTTTACCCTCATTTGAGCTGGGCCTACTCCCCAAAACAGTGAGCGCTTTATTACAGCTCTCTCAAGCGCTTGCATTTGTGCAGCGGGAGGCAGTTTCATGGGATCTTCTTCAATTCCAGAACTTATTCAGAAGTTTTCGGATTTAAGAAAATCAATAAAGGATGGCTGAGGAGGCCTTTTATGACCTTTAAATCAGCAACCGCGAAGCGGCATCTGGATCTGAAGCAGGACTTACTGCATCCACAGTGGTAACCATGGTGATCCACAGTGGTAACCATGGTAATGTTTGCATAATAAATTACGCGATATGGCTACAGTGGCGCTTGGTTCATATTCGTAGAAGCCAGACTGGGGGCCGTAACCATGGTGATGTTTGCATAACAGATTGCATGATATGGGAAGAGATGGCTTTTAGCTCACATCCTTAAAGGCCAGACTGGGAATAGTAACCGTAGTGTACTAGTAGTCTGCAATGACCTCAAGGCAAGGAGCCACATTGACAGGTGCGCGTGGATATAGTGATTGCCTGAGGAAGCCTAGGTGTGTAACATCTAGGACGCGAGCCCCAAAATGGTAAGAAGTGTGGATTTGAACCATACTCCCTTTGCTTGCATCACCCTGACGATGCTCGTCGCAGTGTCATGCAGATTAGGACAGTAACTTTTTTTCGCACTTGCCCAATAGGGCAAGTGACTGAATTTTCTACTTGTCCGATTGGCAAAACTACTTGCCCAAGGCCAAGTCAGCCAATTGAAACTGAAATCTGCTACTGCAGATCACAAAAATAATGACTTGCACGTTTGGGCAGGTCACCGAGAACTTCACCTGCCCGACCGCGTAAACTAGGTGCTCCAGGTAACTGGACAATCCTTATTGTCCTACCCTGAGTCCTGGATCCTACACAAGCTATGTGCCGTATAGTTGATGAACCTACTCTGTGTATGTATGTGTAAGTGCATTGCCTGTATGTAAAGTTTGGTAAGCGGTAAACAACTTATGGAAGTAAACCATTTAAAAGAAACAATTCCAGGGTAACCGAGAGTAGTAGCTCGCACTCACCTCTCAGCCCTACTATGCGGAAGGTCAGGAGTTCAATTCCCGGTCAAGTCAAACCAATGGCTTATAAAATTGATACTTGTCACTTCCTAGCCAGGCGCTCGGCATTATTAGGATAGGGCAAGGACTGGTTGGCTCAGTATCAGGATAATGTGACTGAGTGGGATATCAGGTCATGGTGCTGGTGGCCTAGTCTCCCAGTTGGACTGCACTATAAAGTCGCCATAAACGCGCACTGTCACACCCAAGTCGATAGCTGTCCTGATATGACCTCAGATGTTACCAGTACGTAAAACTCCAACCAACCAACCCATCATTTGGGTAAATGTTAAAGGCAATTTTCTAAGTGGAATGTTGCGCGGCCCCCTAGCGGGAGTCAATGATACTCGGACAGTCACGTCGCAGACAGTTTTGATGAATAACCACATTAGTATTCACCCTCTCCCCCACACACTGTCGGGGCACTAGCGCCACCTGCAGGGCATTCCAGTAGTATCTCCAGGGGACACTATGACTGATTGATTGATTGGGTCATCCTAAGTCACAGCCAACCAATGAGTCATCCTGACAACGCTTGTGAGTCATCCTGAGTCATTGCCAGTCATTGTGAGTCATCCTGAGTCATTGCCAGTCATTGTGAGTTATCCTAAGTCACAGTCAACCATTGTGAGTCATCCTGAGTCACAGCCACCCATTGTGAGTCATCCCGAGTTTTGATTCAACCTGAGTCAATGACAACCATAGCCCACTCTGTCAACCAGTGCAAATTGAACAGGATGCAGGCTGATTTTCTCCATATTGTCATGAGTCATTGTAAAATGACCTTTTAAAAAAAAAAATTGGCAAAAGGTTGTGTAAGTAAGCCATTACTATCTATTAAGTATTAGTAATATACAACATTGAAATATGGCCCAGTCATGAGACCAAAGCATCGGCGTAGAAAACAGCTTGCGAGTCATTGAATAGTAACGTGAGTCATTGTGGGCTATCACATGACATTGTAGTCTATTTAAGCTCATTGTAAGGCATTCCAATAAGTTCAATGGTGATTAGAAAGAAGGCGGTGCGTCTAACATGCCTCAAGACCAGATGGCCACCCACAAGGCCCCACTGACAACCGGGATCTATCATTCCTACACCAAACACTGCATGCCTTTCAAAAGCGCCCCAGACCGGTCGAGGTGGCCGAATCGGCAGAGCGCATGCCTCGCATGTGGAAGGTTGGGAGTTCGGTTCCCAGTCGAGTCAAAGCAATGACATACAAAATTGATACTTGTCACTTCCTAGCTTGGCATTTTGCGTTAATAGGATAGGTGGCTGGGGCTCAGTGTCAGGATAATGTGACTGAGTGGAATATTGTGTCATTGCACTGGCGGCTTGATTTCCCAGTGGGGCAGCACTATAAAGTCACCATGAGTGTGCAATGTCACAAGTCTGTACCCGTCCTGATATGACCTTGATTAATTCATTGGTGGTTTCTTTACGTCGTGTCTGCAGCATAGACCATATTCACAGCGTTGGCAGGACGTAAAACCCCAACAACCAACCATCCAACCAACCAACCAACCAACCAACCAACCAACCAACTAACTAACCAACTAACCAGCCATCCAACCATCCAACCAACTCCATTAATGCATGCATTCTACAACTCTGTTTACAGCTTAGGTGGCTGGGTGCTCTACCTGAGCATGTCATCTGGATGTAAATTTACCCAGATTTGGACTCCGCAGTCATGGCCAATTTGCTATTAATGGACTTGCACTTCTATAAATAAATCAGTTAGACAACATCAAAATCACATCTCGCTGACATTCCTTATTAACAAGTCCAAGGCATCGTCAGGCACTAGATCCAGCTGTGAGATGTTGGTATCAATGACTTGCTATGCTGTTGGTCATTGTAATCCAGGATGAGTCATTGCCCAGAGGGGAGTCATTGTGTAAACCACCATGAGTTCTCGTTAGTAGGTGTCATTGCAAACCACTACAAGTTATCGCCCAGAGGTGTGAGTCATTATAAGCCACGATGAGTTCCCGTTAGCAGGGGTCATTGTAAGCCACCATGAGTCATCACCAAGATGTGTGAGTAATTATAAGCCACGATGATTTCTCGTTAGTAGGTGTCATTGTAAGCCACCATGAGTCATCACAAAGAGGGGTGAGTCATAAGCTAGGATGAGTTCTCGTTCGCAGTGGTCATTTTAAGCTACCATGAGTCATAACCAAGAGGTTTGAGTCATTATTAGACAGTACGAGTTCTCGTCAGTAGATGAGAATCATTTGCGAGCCACCATAAGTCGAGAGTATGTGCGTCATTGCAGGCCACCATGAGTCATCATCAGGTGTGAGTCATTGTAGCCTGCACAATGAACAGCAACAAAATAAGTTGCATGCCACTATGAGTCACTACATGGAATCATCATTCATGACATTTCGCTATGACTGTATGAGTCTTAACATGGTATCACGGATCAACCCGTAGCAATATGAGTCACTGCATTCCACCACGAGTCATTATGTGCTGCTATGAGTCATTATGCACTCATTTGAGTCCTAGCATGTCACTATGAGTCACTATGTGCTGCAGTGAGTCATGTAATGTCACTATGAGTCATGATGTGCTGCCATGAGTCCCGCAATGTCACTGTGAATCACTATGTTCCCCCCCTGGTCGTTATGAGTCCATGTGAAGGCATGAGTCCTGCAATGTCACTATGAGTTATCATGTGCTGCATGAGTCCTGCCTTGTCTCTATGATTCATGATGTACTGGCACAAGTCCCACCATGTCCCTATGAGTCAGTATGTGCTGAGTCATTATGTGCTGCCATGAGTCCCAACATGTCGCTATGAGGCATTATTATTCACTGGCATGAGTACTGACATATCGTTATGAATCATGCTGTACTGGCACAAGTCCCACCATGTCGCTATGAGTCATTATGTGCCAAGTCATTATGTGCTGCCATGAGTCCCACCGTGTCGCTATGAGTCATTATTATTCACTGGCATGAGTACTGATATATCACTATGAATCATGATGTACTGCCATGAGCCCCACCTTGTCACTACAAGTCATTATGTGCTGAGTCATCATGTACTGCCCTGAGCCCACCATGTCGCCAAGAGTCATTATGTATTGCCATAAGTCCCACCATGTCGCTATGAGTCATTAGGTGCTGTCATGAGTCTCACCATGTCGCTATGAGTCAATAGGTGCTGTCATGAATCCCACCATGTCGCTATGAGTCATTAGGTGCTGTCATGAGTCCCACCATGTCGCTATGAGTCATTAGGTGCTGCCATGAGTCCCACCATGTCGCTGTGAGTCAGTAGGTGCTGCCATGAGTCTCACCATGTCGCTGTGAGTCATTAGGTGCTGCCATGAGTGCATGTGAAGGCACCTCGACTGCCCGTCACTTCGGCTACATCTCGGCAGGGGGCGCCACCCAGCCCCTCAACCCGGGCCCGTAAATAACACAGCGGCATGTCAGGAGGCCGGTCCCCGGTGTACCGTGTACCGTGTACCGTGTAGACAAACGGGATCAATTATTAACAACAAAAACAAACAATAACAAACAAAAACCACGTGACTGCCGCGCATGCGGGTCACGTGTCCGGATCGATGGCGTGTTTGGCTAACAATTCGTCGCACACAACTCCCGGCGCCAGCCAATGGACGGCTTGCTAGACGGTCACGTGACTACGCTGTGGTAGACAGTCCCCCCAACGGGTAACGCTGGGCTCTCTCCTATCCACATCCATCTAGCGGAAATCCCCCCCTCTAAACCCCCCCCCCCCCCAGACACACCTCATCCCCCCCCCCCCCCCCATCGTCCACCCTCCTCCATTTGACAGCCCGTCCCGCCCCCTCGCCCATCGCCCCCGCCCGCGCATCTGCCCAATCTCAGCCAGTTTGTAGCTGCCATATTCCCACGATTGCCCACCTTGGCCGTTACTTACTTCTAGTATACCCTACCAGGTACCCGGCGCGGTGGCCAAATCAGTAGAGCGCAGGCTTCCCGTGCGGAAGGTCGGGAGTTCAACTCCCGGTCGAGTCAACCCAACGACTTAGAAAAATGATACTTGTCGCTTCCTACTAGCCTAGGGCTCGGCACTAATAGGATAGGACAAGGACTGGTTAGCTTCGTGTCAGGATAATGTGACTGAGTGGGATATTGAGTCATGGTGCCGGCGACCTGATTTCCAAGCCTCTCCATAGCTGGATGAGGGGCGAGGGGTTGCGGAGAGGGTTGTGGAGAGGGTGAGGGTTGTGGAGAGGGTGAGGGTTGTGGAGAGGCCAGACAGGGTGAGGTATCGACTAACCCAGGCCCCAGCTCTCCCCTCCTTCTCCGCCCCCCCCCCCCCCCACACCTCCCGGTGTGCTGTGGCCGGTCCAGGCGCCCAGTGACCAGGCGGAGTGTGATGGAGAGTGTGAGGGTTGCGGAGGGGGCGAGGGAGAGGGTGAGGGTTGTGGTGAGGGTTGTGGTGAGGGTAAGGGTCGCGGAGAGGCTGAGAGTTATGGAGAGGCCAGACAGGGTGAAGCCCTAACCCAGGCCCCAGCGCCAGCTCCACTACCCCCCCCCCCTGCCCCCCCTGCCCCTCCGCGTGCTGTGGCCGGGGCAGCGTCCCCCCACGTACCCCCACCCTGCTCGTCACCCGCCGTCACTCGCCGGTCACCCACCCGTCACTCACCGGTCCCCCGTCCGTCACCCGCGGTCACTCACCCGTCACCCACCCATCACCGGACCAATGGGCTCCGCGCATTTGTCAGCCCGACGAAGCAGGCTGGCATGGACATCCGGTCACGTGATTTAAGCGCACGTTATTTCTTACGCGAATATGTAGAATATAATATATTATATATATATAAATAGGTGGAGTTTCCCCAACTCGTATTTAATTGTTATTTAATTATTATTGCCATATTCTCTCATTTATTCTCCAATGTAGCACAAACGCATGGCGAAGGAGGTCCAGGCGTTAGAAATAGAAGACGAACAAGCAGAGCTAGAGGAATACAAAAGTAGACTTCTAGCGAAAAGGGAGACTCGGCGACAGCAGACTCGCACGGAGAGCCGACAAGATGGCGCAGATGCCATCCTGTATGCCCGTAGGGGTGCCACCGGTGACGCACAGGACACTGCACCATACGTGGATGCGACTTTCGGCGGGAAGCAGGAGGACGGATACTGTGCGGAGGATGGAGAGTGAAGGAGAGTGGAGCGAAGGGTATGGGAGTGGGGGGAGGGAAGGGGAGGGGAGGAGAGGAGAGGAGAGGGGAGGGCAGTGGAGTGGAGTGGAGTGGAGTGGAGTGGAGGACTATATGACACAAGATATGTCAATACAAATTTTCAAAGGTATGGTACTCCCCTACTTTGATTATGGGGATGTAATCTACATGGGTGCTATAAAAGAGCTACTAAAAAAATTGCAAATACTGCAAAATAGAGCTGTAAAAATCTGCCTAAGAGTAGAGAAACTATGATTTAGACAAAAGAACTAAAGTAAAACCACTAGAAAACAGAAGAATGTGGATATAGCCATGGCATTAAGCATCTAACCCAACCACTAAGAAACACCCGAGCAAACAATGCACCACTAGTAAGGCATACCAGAAGCCAAATCAAAGCCCATGAAAGGAGCACACTGGAAATGGCTGCCAAAGTATGGAATGCACAAGTGGTGAAGGAAAAACAAATTCCTGACCTAAAAACATACAAAAAATATCTGTGCAAAATAAAACCAGGAAACCCCAACTAAGCTGCACCACAAGGGGGCATGTGATATGTCACGGCCCACCAGCTGGACAGCCCATGACAGGAAACCCAGAAATATAAAAGCCAGATAACACATACACCAACAATATAATGAAATCTAAAAAAACATAACCCAACCACCTACTTACTACGTACAAGCCTATAACATGTAAATAGAGTAGGCTAGTATAGAATTAAGTAGACAAAAAGTGGAAAACTCTTCCCAAGAAAACGCAAAAATACTAACATAGATCACTGACCCAATATATCACTTTAAGAAACACAAAACTATAACTGCCCAGCATTGAAAACAAGCTCGATCAGCCCAAACTTACATGCTATGGACAACATAAACACTGACAAACACCCCATAAAAAAACAAACTAACTCAGAGGAAACTATGAGACCATTAACTCAGGGGCAACTATGACTAGAGACCATTCACTCAGGGGCAACTATGAGACCATTAACTCAGGGGCAACTATGACTAGAGACCATTCACTCAGGGGCAACTATGAGACCATTAACTCAGGGGCAACTATGACTAGAGACAATTCACTCAGGGGCAACTATGAGACCATTAACTCAGGGGCAACTATGACTAGAGACCATTCACTCAGGGGCAACTATGAGACCATTAACTCAGGGGCATCTATGACTAGAGACCATTCACTCAGGGGCAACTATGAGACCATTAACTCAGGGGCAACTATGACTAGAGACCATTCACTCAGGGGCAACTATGAGACCATTCACTCAGGGGCAACTATGAGACCATTCACTCAGGGGCAACTATGAGACCATTAACTCAGGGGCAACTATGACTAGAGACCATTCACTCAGGGACAACTATGAGACCATTCACACAGGGGCAACTATGACTAAAGACCATTCACTCAGGGGCAACTATGAGACCATTAACTCAGGGGCAACTATGACTAGAGACCATTCACTCAGGGGCAACTATGAGACCATTCACTCAGGGGCAACTATGAGACCATTAACGGAGTGGCAACTATGAGACCATTCATTCAGGGGTAACCAGTTTAAACCCAGTGCACTGCTTGTTGGTGATTGACGATAAAAGGATCCTTCACAATTATCAACATTTTCACTGGTGTATGCAACTGGGAGATCAAACCACCGACAGACACCATGACCCGATACCCCACTCACTCACTTTATCCGCATACTGAGCTAACCAGTCCTTGCCCTATTCTAGCAATATCAAGAACCAGGCTAGGTAATGAGAAGAAGCAATTTTGTTAAGTCATTGGTTTGACTCGGCTGGGATTCGAACTCCTAACCTTCCGCACGGGAAGCTTCGCTCTATCGACTGGGCTACTGGGTCCGGTTAAAATGTTGATAATTTCCAATTGATTTGATCCGAAATACAACACCGAGTTCAGCTAGAAATAGATTTGTCGAAACCTGAATGTTGCAGTGTTCTCACGTGTACTATAGCACGGATCAGAGACAAGTGCATTGGGTTATGCAGCTTTAATTTGACTGAAATTTAAACAAACAAAATTTAGAAGCGTATGGTGGGTCTTAACCCCCCGCCCCTCCTCCGCAATGTGCAGTTTATATGCTTGTGAAAATATTGATAATAGTTCAACTGGAAACTACCCGACTAGAGTAGTTCCAGATTCTGCCGACAGATGTCACTAGCTTAACTGGAGGGGTGTAATACATGAAGAGAGCGGCGGTGAAGAAGGAAACCACAATATAATTGTCTTTTTTTTAAATATAGATATATTACAAGGATAAGTGCTTGAATTCTGTTGCGATATGAATATCTGAATATAATGAGGCATTATATTATTTTTCCTAGCATTCTTTACGAAGATATAGCATGTGAAATCACATGACGAGAGTAGTTGTTCCAGATGCTGCCGATAGATGTCACTAGCTTAAATGGCGGGGTCTATTGTGACGAACCCTGAACTGAAACAGGTATTTACCTCCAGGGCCCTGATAAGAACTGTCCCAGTGAGAGACTGATGAGTGGCTTCAACCAAGCGGAAGGGCGGGAATTCGGTTCCCGGTCGAGTCAAACCGATGACGTATAAAATGTATACTTGTCGCTTCTTCGCCTGCCACTCAGCATTAATAGGATAGGCCAAGGACTGGTTAGCTGGTTAGCTCAACATCAGGATAATGTGACTCGGTGGGATATCAGGTCATGGTGGTGGCGGCCTGGTCTTCCAGTGGGGCAGCACTATAAAGTCACCATGAGTGTGCACTGTCACAAGCCGGTGTTATGACCTTACATGTTGCCAGGACGTAAAACTCCAACAACCAACTAATCAAGCTGCGCTGTACCGATTCGGCCACCGCGCCCGGTCCAATTCAAAAGGAGCATGGGACTTGCTGACTCAGCTATTAGTAATACACTCCAGTTAAAGGAGTGCAACTACCAGCACTGCTCCTTTAATTGGAATCAACAGTGGCTTCAATGCAATCCACAGACAACCCAAGACACTGCGCTTGTCTGTTGGCGTTATTTATGGCCTAATGTGGTCATGTGACCTCTGAGGTCAGACTGTGAGGGTCCGCCGGGCGCATTGACCTTCAGAGCGACAATCTAGTAGAGTGATGTAGAGAGAACACTCAAGCAGATTGCTCAGCTTCCTCTATAAAGTAGCATCGAACCAGCTTTATAAACAGCTGACTTTACATCCTGGCAACATCTAAGGTCATATCAGGACGGATACCGACTTGTGACAGTGCGCACTCATAGCGACTTTATACAGCTGCCCCACTGAGTCAGTCATATTATCCTGACACTGTGCCAACCAGTCCTTGCACTATTCTAATAATGCCGAGTGCCTGGCTAGGAAGCGAAAAGTATCAATTTCTAAGTCATTGGTTTGACTCGACCAGGGTTCGAACCCATGGGTTCGAATCCCATGATCTATCAAAACCCGAGACTCAACTCATTCAGCCATGCCATCTGGCCATTTACTTAAAGTTGCATAGTCCGATGGTTTTGAATTTCTGTATTTTTTCTGAGATAAATATATTAGTATTATTAGATCGATCACTAGTATCTACTTTACATTAGTTCCAGGTTACTTTTATTTTAAATGGTAAACTTTTGAGATATTTTGAGTGCGAACATGGAAAATTAGTTTCGGCAAGCTTGCCAAAACTCCCGACACCATAGACTTCTTCAGCAACAGGTTCTGTTAAATTAACTCAGTATTGCCTTCTATGCAGAAACAAATGCTTAATAAGTGCATCAGTATCAAAGTTAGATTTGTAAAATCAAATCTAGATAATTGGTTCGGTTTTGAAATTTTGATATTTCATCGGACTATGCAGCTTTAAAGTGATACTAGGGTTTTAATTATGTTTCAAGTGTGTAACAATAACATTCCCCAGCCTACATCACTGAGGTCACTCATTCAGGCTGAATAATAACAATTTGACCACATAGAGCTTCAGACTATGGTTGGGCCCTAAATTACTTATAACAAACAGGCTGTTTCAAGCCATGTCAATTATAACATATTTGATAATTGTGTCGTGGGGGTGATGAAAATGGGAAATATTGCGCCTAGAGCGGGACTCGAACCCACATCTCTTTGCATTCCGGGCCAGTGTGCTAACCATTACACCACCTAGGCTCCCTGATATCAATACACTCCCCACGCCTACCTGTCTATGTGGTTACTTGCCTGAGAGGTCAGTGCAGACCACTACACTCGTCCTCCTGGAATTGTAAGTCTTGTAATGCTTACAATTACATACATACAGGCAATGCACTAACACATTCATACACAGGGTAGGTTCAACAACCATACAGCGCAAAGCTTGTACAGATCCTGATCACGGCAACCAGTGTCGTGGGGGTGATGAAAATGGGAAATATTGCGCCTAGAGCGGGACTCGAACCCACATCTCTTTGCATTGCGGGCCAGTGTGCTAACCATTACACCACCTAGGCTCCCTGATATCAATACACTCCCCACGCCTACCTGTCTATGTGGTTACTTGCCTGAGAGGTCAGTGCAGACCACTACACTCGTCCCCCTGGAATTGTAAGTCTTGTAATGCTTACAATTACATACATACAGGCAATGCACTAACACATACATACACAGGGTAGGTTCAACAACCATACAGCGCAAAGCTTGTACAGGATCCTGATCACGGCAACCAGTGTCGTGGGGGTGATGAAAATGGGAAATATTGCGCCTAGAGCGGGACTCGAACCCACATCTCTTTGCATTCCGGGCCAGTGTGCTAACCATTACACCACCTAGGCTCCCTGATATCAATACACTCCCCACGCCTACCTGTCTATGTGGTTACTTGCCTGAGAGGTCAGTGCAGACCACTACACTCGTCCCCCTGGAATTGTAAGTCTTGTAATGCTTACAATTACATACATACAGGCAATGCACTAACACATACATACACAGGGTAGGTTCAACAACCATACAGCGCAAAGCTTGTACAGGATCCTGATCACGGCAACCAGTGTCGTGGGGGTGATGACAATGGGAAATATTGCGCCTAGAGCGGGACTCGAACCCACAGCTCTTTGCATTCCGGGCCAGTGTGCTAACCATTACACCACCTAGGCTCCCTGATATCAATACACTCCCCACGCCTACCTGTCTATGTGGTTACTTGCCTGAGAGGTCAGTGCAGACCACTACACTCGTCCCCCTGGAATTGTAAGTCTTGTAATGCTTACAATTACATACATACAGGCAATGCACTAACACATTCATACACAGGGTAGGTTCAACAACCATACAGCGCAAAGCTTGTACAGGATCCTGATCACGGCAACCAGTGTCGTGGGGGTGATGACAATGGGAAATATTGCGCCTAGAGCGGGACTCGAACCCACAGCTCTTTGCATTCCGGGCCAGTGTGCTAACCATTACACCACCTAGGCTCCCTGATATCAATACACTCCCCACGCCTACCTGTCTATGTGGTTACTTGCCTGAGAGGTCAGTGCAGACCACTACACTCGTCCCCCTGGAATTGTAAGTCTTGTAATGCTTACAATTACATACATACAGGCAAGGCACTAACACATTCATACACAGGGTAGGTTCAACAACCATACAGCGCAAAGCTTGTACAGGATCCTGATCACGGCAACCAGTGTCGTGGGGGTGATGAAAATGGGAAATATTGCGCCTAGAGCGGGACTCGAACCCACATCTCTTTGCATTCCGGGCCAGTGTGCTAACCATTACACCACCTAGGCTCCCTGATATCAACACACTCCCCACGCCTACCTGTCTATGTGGTTACTTGCCTGAGAGGTCAGTGCAGACCACTACAATTGCGAAGAAGTACAGTTGTTTTGGTCATTTTATTTAGCCCTTTAAATCCCCCGCCCCAAATCTTGGCTAATAATAACGTAGTGTTTGTATATTTGTTAGTTGGGGTTTTACGTCCTAGCAACATCTATGGTCACAACAGGATGGGATAGTGTAGTGAGTTGTATTGACTTACCCAGGTGAAATGGCACGTACACAAGTAGGCGTGGGTAGGTGGCTTGTATCAGGGAACTGAGACAGTCTAATAGTTAGGACCTGATTATGACCTGGTTATGACCTGGTTAGGCCCTGGTTATGACCTGGTTATGACCTGGTTAGGCCCTGGTTATGCCCTGGTTATGCCCTGGTTATGACCTGGTTATGACCTGGTTATGATCTGGTTAGGCCCTGGTTAGGCCCTGGTTAGGACCTGGTTATGACCTGGTTATGACCTGGTTATGACCTGGTTAGGCCCTGGTTAGGACCTGGTTAGGACCTTTCACAGTAATTTAAACCACATAGACCCTTTTTAAAGAGATCCGGTATAGGCGGCTGAGACTGGAGCTGTACTCCGACAAATGCTCTCCAAGCACACCTGCGCTTAGTTTTTCAGTTTATGCAACCACGTATGTCAGGGGAGAGGGCACTGAGGTCTGTGCTCCTGTTTAATGCGTGACTGACATCGCGGGTCAGATTCCCTTGGATTTTTGCATTCGTTAACCACACTTTAAAGCAAAAGGGGTTCCCTATTTTTGGGGGAATCCCTCAAGGTCATGTGATAGGGAATTCTATCCGCGACATCATTCATATATTACATTCGGAGTTCATTAATGGACTATACCGGGTGACTTTAAAAGCCGGACTCACAGATAACAGGCGGGCTGTCCGAATCGGTAGACAGCGGGCCTTGCGTGCGGGAGATCGGGAGTTCGGGTGACTTAGAAAATTGACACTTGTCACTTCCTAACCAGGCACTCGGCATTAATAGGATAGGGCAAAGACTGGTTAACTCAGGATAATGTGACTGAGTGGGATATCGGGTCATGGTGCCAGCGGCTTGATTTCCCATTGGGGCAGCACTATAAAGTCATCATGAGTGCGCACTGTCACAAGTCGGCACATGTCCTGATATGACCTTAGATGTTGCCAGGACTTAAACCTGTTAGTTCCTCCTTACTTTTCTGGACCACCCACACCTCTTCTTCCGTGAGGTGATCTACTTGAGTGAGACATGCGACTCTGCTGTTAAGGCCCTGTCACACTAAGACGTAACGACGTCAACGTAGAGAGAACGTGAAGAACGTTGAACCTTTTGGCGTAGTATGCAAATTTGGGCACAAGTTGAACGTGGATGCAGCGTAGTGGACGAGAGCATAACGTCGGTAAAGCGTAGTGATACCGTCATTCAATGAGAGAGGACAACGTCATTAAGCTAACGGAACGTTATGAACGTTATTCCATTGCCAGAAGAACGTTACATACGTCATGAGACGTGGAACGTAGTTGAACGTAGTGAGCAGTGTTGGAATAACGTCCGTTTAACATCATTGACGTTCACTGTACGTGAACAGAACGTACGGCGAACGTAAACCCTTACGTTCGAGCTACGTCAACATTTTTGAACAGGTTCAAAACTTTGACGCGTGCCAACGTAACACGACGTAACGTGACGTAGCTCGACATCAGTCTAACGTCATTCTGACGTCACCCAACGTACGTCAACGTAATGACAAAACGTGATCACGTCAGGCTTACGTTTGCTCGTTAAGTCGTAGTGTGACAAGGGTATTAGTGCTGATGTTTATAGCCTAGCCCTGTCTGTCACTTGTCAGGGCTGAGATTAGACGCTTATTTACTCACCCTGCGTGCCTACTTGCGGAGCGATGAGGGATTGTTGCCATGGCGATAAACCTTTCAATTACTGGCTCCAACAAAAGTAAAGCTTGTTTTATTTAACGACGCCTCTAGAGCATATTGAGTTTTATCATCGGCTATTGGACGTCAAACATATAACAAAAAATATTAAAGTTTGTTTTATTTAACGACCCCTCTAGAGAATATTGATTGTTATCATCGGCTATTGGATGTCAAATATACTGTCATTCTGACATTTCTTTGGATGAAACCTGCTGGTTTCCTCCAAAGAAATATGTCAGAATGACCATATGTTTGACAGTCAATAGCCGATGATAAATATCAATGTGCTCTAGAGGAGTCATTAAATAAAGCAAGCTTTACTTTAAATCTTCAATGGAGTGTATTAAAACAAATGAGCCATTATACATTGGGAACTTGAATTGACGTGACATACTCTATGCGTGTCCACTTATTAATTTCAGGGCACTGCCTTCTCAAGACAACCCTTCTCTGATCCCTCACTCTGATCTGAAACCACTAATAGCCACCCACATAAAATCCAAATGGCAACATGAGCAGATGAGTGGGATGAAAACATTAATAAACTTAAAGAAATTGAACCATCTGTGGGAAAACCACCACAGACTCATGCGGGAGGTCGGCGGGACCAAGTGGTCCTTAGCCGCTGCCGTATTGGCCACTCGTGGCTTACACATGCTTTTCTGCTCAAGGGGGAACCTCCCCCTGAATGTATTGGGTGTCAGTCCCCGCTGACACTCAAACACATTTGACTAGGTTGCGTTGATTTTTTTTGGCCCTGCAGCAACAATTCTACACTGCAGAGAGTAAGCATGACCTTGTAACTAAAGTAAAACAAGAAAACATTTTAGCCTTTTTGAGGGCAGCTGGAATGTACCACCTCATATAGTTTACTAAATAAATTCTATCAATTATTAATCAAACTTTTCTTTTTCTATGGGAATTTCTTTCCATTGACCACAAATATATGATTGTGAGCTTTCTAATTCAATGAGTGTCTATTGGCACATAATTGATTGTCTGCTTTTACATGTAATAACTAAAAGCGATGGTTTGAACAAAAAACAAACATTTCTCGCCGTGAATATGGCCTATGCTGCCGACACGGCGTAAAACAACCACCAATCAATCAATCAATCTCAAGACAACTACCCCAGCTCACTACACTTTTACCTTAAACCCGCAAAAACATGGCCACCTCCTGCTTCATTACAGAGATGTTCTCAGAGGACAATTCAAATACATATAATTCACAGCACCTGTTGCCAGGGAAATGACTTTGCACAACAAACAACGCAGACATGTTGTCAAAGCAAACAGCATCATTGCGAAATTCCGTCCTAGTAAAGATTATTGACCTTCTTTTAAAAGCTGCATAGTCCGATGAAAACATCAAATTTTCATAACCAAAACAATTATCTAGATCTGATTCTACATATCTTACTTATATAATTATGTATTTATTAACCATTTGTTGCCACGTACTGAGGCGGAGAAGAGGAGGAGGAGGAGGAGGGGGAGGAGAAGGAGGAGAGGAGGAGGAGGAGGAGGAGGAGGAGGAGGAGGAGGAGGAGGAGGAGAAGGAGGAGGAGGAGGAGGAGGAGGAGGAGGAGGAGAGGAGGAGGAGGAGGAGAGGAGGAGGAGGAGGAGAGGAGGAGGAGGAGGAGGAGGAGGAGGAGGAGGAGGAGGAGAGGAGAGGAGGAGGAGAGAAGGAGGAGAAGAGGAGGAGGAGGAGTAGGAGGAGGAGGAGGAGGAGAGGAGGAGGAGGAGGAGAGGAGGAGGAGGAGGAGAGGAGGAGGAGGAGGAGGAGAGGAGGAGGAGGAGGAAGAGGGGAAAAAGAAGCAATTAAAGTAGTTTGAGTAGCAAGCAGCAGTTTGACAGCATCCATCAGGACGTTACTGCTCTGAGTTACACGAAAGCCAAGACCAGCCCATAACAGTGCACTTTTATCTGGCACCATGAATATCTTATCGCCTGGTGGATGCACGTGCATCACAGTCGAGAAGCAGCTTCAGTATGAGGTCACCTGGTCGCAGCGCTCAGTCAGTGCACAGAGGGACACCTGGTTGTTTAGTTGTCGGAGTTTTACGTCCTGGCAGCATCGAAGGTCATATCACGACGGGTACCCGCTTGTGACAGTGCGCACTCATGACGACTTTATAGTGCTGCCCCACTGGGAGACAAGGCCATCAGCACCATGACTTGATATCCCACTCAGTCACATTATCCTGACACTGAGCTAACCAGTCCTTGCCATATCCTATTAATGCCGAGCGCCTGGCTAGAAGTTGACAAGTATCAATTTCTAAGTCATTGCCAATCACTTAAAAAATGATACTTGTCGACATTGGTTTGACTCGATCAGCATTCGAACCCGTGAGTACGAATCCCACGATCTACCAAAATGGTAGACGGACGCTCAACTCATTCGGCCATCCCATCTGGTTCATCTTAAAGGTGACCAAAAACCACTGCATCATCACAACGTATGTGGTGAGTGCTGCCTGTATGCATCTGCCTGACAACAATGGACTTATCCATGTGGATGAACCGGAAATGGGCGCAGGAGGCAGCCGGAAAAACACCACCAAAACGTTGTAGCGGGTACTGATTGCGTGCGGTCCTGTTTTACCAAGTGTTAAAACATGACGCTGAGAAAAAATTTCGATGGTGTTTTGGTGTTATGGCTTAACGCTGCATAGGACTGCGGGTTTGAGTTCCGGCCGTTGGTTGTTGGAGTTTTATGTCCTGGCAACATCTAAGGTCGTATCAGGATGGTCACCAAGTCGTGACAGTGCACACTCATGATGTCTTTATATTGCTGCCCCACTGGGAAATAAGGCCATCAGCACAAGGACCAGATATCCCACTCAGTCACATTATCCTGACACTGAGCAAACCAGTCCTTGTCCTATTCTATTAATGTCAAGCGCCAGGAGAGGAAGCTATAAGTATCAATTTAGTAAATCATTGGTTTGACTGGACCGGGAATTGAACTTCCCATCTCCCGCAGGGAGGCCTGAGATCTACCGATTGGGCCACCGCGCCCGGTGCCTGTCATGCTTAGCATATCAATATACAGGTCCGCAATCCCATATCGATTTTTCTGAAATCAGGAAAACTCTGAAAAGCGAAGGATTTATCTTCATACAGGATATAAATAAACTACTACCATTTCTAGTCTCTATTTATCCCATTTAGTGGCAATATTCAGCTGTTTTGAGTGCAGTATTAATGTTTGATTAGGGGGTGCTGCCAGACTCCACTGTGTATCAGTCCACGTTCAAATGAAAACACGCGAAATTAATGTTGGCGGGAATGTCAAAATGTTGAACATCACCAGCTTGCGATAAATGTTGGATGACTGCATCCAGCCATATATATATAAGTTGGATACGTAGGTAAGTGGCTTTATTTTGAAAAGTTGCTGCATTCATCGGACTATGTGGCTTTAAGGAATCAGTGACTTTGTTCTGATCAATTTGGCAAAACCCCATCTGGTAAATAACATGTCGGTAGTCTATACCGGCTTCTTGGATGGTCAGCACCACAGCAACACCACCACCACCACCACCACCACCACCACACAGGTAGTTAAAATTCACTTGTATTGTCTGCACTGAGTGTCTGCACTGAGTCCATGTAATGGGGCTGTCACACTACGACGTAACGACGTCAACGTAGGGAGAACGTGAAGAACGTTGAACTTTTCGGCGTAGTATGCAAATTTGGGCACAAGTTGAACGTGGATGCAGCGTAGTGGACGAGAACGTAACGTTGGTAAAGCGTAGTGATACCGTCAGTCACGAGAGAGGACAACGTCACTACGCTCACGGAACGTTATGAACGTTATTCCATCGCCAGAAGAACGTTACATGACGTTAGCTATGTAATGAGACGTTGAACGTACGTTGAATGCACGTTCTCCTGACGTTCTCCTGACGTTTTCCTGACGTTCTCCTGACGTTCCCATTAAGCCTCGTAGGCTTTTGCACTTGGTTTAATGTGGGTCAACGTAGTGGAACATAGTGGAACGTAGTTGAACGTAGTGAGCAGCGTTGAAATAACGTCCGTTTAACGTCATTGACGTTCACTGAACGTGAACAGAACGTACGGCGAACGTAAACCCTTACGTTCGACCTACGTCCAAAGTTTTGAACATGTCCAAAACCTTGACGTAACTCGACGTAACACGACGTAATGTGACGTAGCTCGACGTCATTCTAACGTCATTTTGACGTCATCATGACGTAACCCAACGTCATGACGAAAAATGATCACGTTAGGCTCACGTTGGCTCGTCACGTCGTAGTGTGACAGGGGTATAAGGACAACAAGTGAACGCCACGACGACCAGGACACAAGTGGTTTATTATTAGTTCCTCTCTCCGCGCTTCACGTGACCCTCACTCGGGCTACCTACCCTATCGCCGACACGCGACATCTGGTATTACATATATTACATCTCCCCTTTTTTATATAGAGAGAAAGAGAGAGAACATGTGTGTCAATTAACAATCAATATTATTCTTATTATACTAACACAATAATAATAGAATATAGTCATAATTACAACTCATGCCGCATTTTCCAATTGTCCTCAAGTCTGCTATCTGGGCGCCACCTACAGTCAGTGATGTTGGGAGCTGATAGGGGCGCCACCTACGGTCAGTGATGTTGGGAGCTGATAGGGGCGCCACCTACGGTCAGTGAGGTTGGGAGCTGATAGGGGCACCACCTACAGTCAGTGAGGTTGGGAGCTGATAGGGGCGCCACCTACAGTCAGTGAGGTTGGGAGCTGATAGGGGCGCCACCTACGGTCAGTGAGGTTGGGAGCTGATAGGGGCACCACCTACAGTCAGTGAGGTTGGGAGCTGATAGGGGCACCACCTACACAGTCAGTGGTGTAGGGAGCCAATAGGGGTGCCACCTACAGTCAGTGATGTTGGGAGCTGATAGGGGCGCCACATACAGTCAATGAGGTTGGGAGCTGATAGGGGCACCACCTACAGTCAGTGAGGTTGGGAGCTGATAGGGGCGCCACCTACAATCAGTGAGGTTGGGAGCTGATAGGGGCACCACCTACAGTCAGTGAGGTTGGGAGCTGATAGGGGCGCCACCTACAGTCAGTGAGGTTGGGAGCTGATAGGGGCACCACCTACAGTCAGTGAGGTTGGGAGCTGATAGGGGCGCCACCTACAGTCAGTGAGGTTGGGAGCTGATAGGGGCACCACCTACAGTCAGTGAGGTTGGGAGCTGATAGGGGCACCACCTACAGTCAGTGAGGTTGGGAGCTGATAGGGGCGCCACCTACAGTCAGTGAGGTTGGGAGCTGATAGGGGCACCACCTACAGTCAGTGAGGTTGGGAGCTGATAGGGGCACCACCTACAGTCAGTGAGGTTGGGAGCTGATAGGGGCACCACCTACAGTCAGTGAGGTTGGGAGCTGATAGGGGCGCCACCTACAATCAGTGATGTTGGGAGCTGATAGGGGCGCCACCTACGGTCAGTGAGGTTGGGAGCTGATAGGGGCGCCACCTACAGTCAGTGAGGTTGGGAGCTGATAGGGGCACCACCTACAGTCAGTGAGGTTGGGAGCTGATAGGGGAGCCACCTACGGTCAGTGAGGTTGGGAGCTGATAGGGGCGCCACCTACAGTCAGTGATGTTGGGAGCCGATAGGGGTGTAACCTACAATCAATGAGGTTGGGAGCTGATAGGGGTGCCACCTACAGTCAATGAGGTTGGGAGCTGATAGGGGCACCACCTACAGTCAGTGAGGTTGGGAGCTGATAGGGGCGCCACCTACAGTCAGTGATGTTGGGAGCCGATAGGGGTGTAACCTACAATCAATGAGGTTGGGAGCTGATAGGGGTGCCACCTACAGTCAATGAGGTTGGGAGCCGATAGGGGCGCCACCTACAGTCAGTGAGGTTGGGAGCTGATAGGGGCACCACCTACAGTGAGTGATGTTGGGAGCTGATAGGGGAGCCACCTACGGTCAGTGAGGTTGGGAGCTGATAGGGGCGCCACCTACAATCAGTGATGTTGGGAGCCAATAGGGGAGCCACCTATGGTCAGTGATGTTGGGAGCTGATAGGGGCACCACCTACAATCAGTGATGTTGGGAGCTGATAGGGGCACCACCTACAGTCAGTGAGGTGGGAGCCAATAGGGGTGCCACCTACGGTCAGTGATGTTGGGAGCCAATAGGGGCACCCCCTATGGTCAGTGATGTTGGGAGCTGATAGGGGTGTCACCTACAGTCAGTGATGTTGGGAGCTGATAGGGGTGCCACCTACAGTCAGTGATGTTGGGAGCTGATAGGGGCGCCACCTACGGTCAGTTTGTTTGTTTGTTGTTGTTTTACGTCCTAGCAACATCTAAGGTCATATCAGGACGGGTACCGACTTGTGACAGTGCGCACTCATGGTGACTTTATAGTGCTGTCCCACTAGGAAACCAGGCCGCTGGCACCATGACCTGGTATCCCACTCAGTCACATTATCCTGACATTGAGCACACCAGTCCTTGCCATATCCTAATAATGCCGAGCACCTGGCAAGGAAGCGACAAGTATCAATCTTAAAGTCATTGGTTTGACTCGACCGGGACTCGAACCCACGACCTACCAGCACGGGAGACGGACGCTCTAACTCATTCGGCCATCCCGTCTGGTCACCTACGGTCAGTGATGTTGGGAGCCGATAGGGGTGTCACCTACAGTCAGTGATGTTGGGAGCTGATAGGGGCACCACCTAGTCAGTGATGTTGGGAGTCGATAGGGGTGCCACCTAGTCAGTGATGTTGGGAGCCGATAGGGGTGCCACCTAGTCAGTGATGTTGGGAGCCGATAGGGGTGCCACCTACGGTCAGTGATGTTGGGAGCCGATAGGGGTGTCACCTACAGTCATTGAGGTTGGGAGCCGATAGGAGCGCCACCTACAGAGTCAGTGACGTTGGGAGCCAATAGGGGTGTCACCTACAGTCAGTGATGTTGGGAGCCGATAGGGGTGCCACCTAGTCAGTGATGTTCGGAGCGAGGGGCACTAGTCGGAGTTGGAGCGAGGGGCACCTACAGTCAGTGATGTTGGGAGCCAGGGTGCCCGAGAGTACGGAGTAGGCGGGCGTAGGGCCTACAGTCAGTGACGTTGGGAGCCGATAGGGGTGTCACCTACAGTCAGTGTTGATGGTGGTGCCATGTATAGTCAGTGAGGTTGGGTGTTGATGGTGGCACCACCTATAGTCAGTGAGGTTGTGGGTTGATGATGGCGCCACCTATAGTCAGTGACGTTAGGAGCTGATGGGGCCGCCACCAGCACACAACATGTAGTCAGTTAATACAACGGTTGGCAATAAAACAGGATTGCGAGAACCTTCCATCATTTATACTTGCATATTGGATTATGCAACACACACATATAATGACATGGTGTCACTGAATAAACATGCTACAAGCCTCGTTTTCAATTATGCATTGATTAAATTTGCGTGGACTTGAGTTATTGTGATTCATAGTGGGTTGGAATAACTATTATTAAAAATAGCCAACTTTGAACATATTGGAAGTGAAAACATGTAGAATAATGTCGTTCTGCATAGAGCCCCTTCAATGAATATAAACATTGTGTATGCACGTGCACTTTGGCTGCAGAACGAAGGCACACTGCCATTGAGTTTGCCGATACACGCAGTGCAAAACGTCAGTTTTATTCAAAATTGATAGAAATGCAGAACCATAACCTTATAAATTTAATATAATCTGTTTGTTTTACATGTTATCTGTTTGTGTGCCAAGTGGTTTGTTTCTAGATGGTGTGGTTTTAGAGATATTTCACTTTTTCTGTAGGAAGATTGCTCACGGCCATTGACAATGCATTGAGTTTGGTGATACACGCAGTGCAAAACGTCAATTTTATTCAAAATTAATAGAAATGCAGAACGCTAATTTAATATAATCTGGTTGGTAAGCATGTTATCTGTTTGTCTGCCAAGCAGTTTGTTTCTAAGTTGTGTGGTTTTAGAGATATTTCACTTTTATTGTTGGAAGATTGCTCATAGCCATTGAGTTTGCAGTGTGACCGTTTGTCGTCCTGCAGCCAAGCTGAATGCGCACTGACCTAAATACCGATGCTGACATCATATGAAATAGGCCTATATCGAAACACTGGGCATCACAGGTGTGTATGCAGCAATACATATTTTAATAAATGCACCAGTATTTAAGTTAGGCATGGAGGGTGCTTTGGCTTAGAAAATGTTGTAGTTTCATCAGCTATTTTTTTTTATATATTTATTTATAATTTTTATTAGTACAATAGTTGAGTAAGCAGGGGAACTTTCAATCACTGACAATTGGTCTTCCTCATTCCACAGCTCCTTGCCCTATCCTAGTAATGCCGAGCACCAGGCTGGGTCGGGACAAGTATCAAGTTTTAAGTCATTGGTTTGATATTTCAGCCAGGTTTCGAACCCGCGCCCATGACCTACCAAAATGTGAGATGGAGGCTCAACTCATTGGGCTATCCCGTCTTATGCAGCTTGAAGATCTATAAAAGTGTTGACTCACCGTACTGTGGTTGTGTGCCATTAAGAGTACGCGTTGTACACTTACCTGCAAACAAAAGCACAAACAAATGTCAGATATCACTCATTATAAAAACTAAAATGGAGGGCAGAGTCACTGAGCGCCGTCAGACAAGTTACACCGTTTGAAAGCAGGGGGCGACACAATCGGCCCTGTTGCATAATAAATGAATGGAATGGAAGATCCAGCACACAACAGGCGGTATACTGTGATATATACCAGCCAATATAGAATGGTAAACAGCACCACTAGTGGTCGAGTGTTTTGTACATACACACACAGACACAAACACGGACATACACACACATATACGCATTCACATGTACACACACATATAATGTTGTATACCAGACAATATAGAACGGTAAACAGCACCACTAGTTTGATAGATTTACTCAGACACTGTACATACTGTTAGATAGATCCAGACAGACACTGTACAGACTGTTAAATAGATCCACACAGACACTGTACAGACTGTTAAATAGATCCACACAGACACTGTGCCCGTTGTTTGATAGATCTGTGCAAACAGCGCCACATACACATGAACCTGTGCCACCTGGACACACATGTCTATTACACTTAAATTAGCTAAGGACGCTTTTAATTAACAGTCAGCTTGCCGCAACTAATTGCTTTACTCCGCAATCCTTATTACTCCCAGGAACAGATGCGCACTCCAACACTATACAGCTATACACACCACAAGAAGCCGAATTGCTAGAACGCGGGCCTCAAGTACAGAAGGTCGGGAGTTTGGTTCTCGGCAGAGTCAAATCAATGACTTATCAAATTTATACTTGTCGCTTCCTAGCCTGCCACTCAGCATTATTAGGATAGGGAAAGGACTGGTTTAGCTAATGCGACTGAGTGGGATATTAGGTCATGGTGTTGACGGCCTGATTTCCCAATGGGGCAGTATTATAAAGTTGCCATGAGTGTGCACTGTCACAAGCCGGTACCCATCCATATACGACCTTACATGTTGCCAGGACATAAAACTCCAACGACCAACCACAAGAAGGAAGAAGCTGCCCGTAAGCCTTTCGCACTGCCACACAGCGGATCACACGGCACAACACAACGCCGCTAGTACACAGCAACGCCGCTAGCTGGCGCCACTAGTGCACTATGTTGGAAAAGCTGGAAATGGTTTTCTTGCTTTCATTGTGGTTTATTTGTCCATTTCTGATTTTATCCACATTATGTCTGAAAATGCTGCTAACAAATAATGCATATACGCTGCTTCGTTTTCTTAATTGAGGTTTTACGCCCTGGCAACAGCTAAGGTCATACATACCAAGACAGCGTAAGTTCACACGTTGGTTGTCTTCATCAAGAAAATAATAATCTTACTAGCTCACACATCTCCCGCTTCAAGTTGCATAGCTGGTTTCAGCTTTTTAATAAAATTAGATAAATATATATTCTGTTGTAAAAATAGTTTATTCATTGAATGAAGTGTTGTGTCACTGTCATGTCACTGTTTTTTTTCCCCCTGACCATGGTTATTTACAGTATATGCATTCTGTTATGACCTCATATATCGCCAGGATATAAAACCCCAACAAACCGTTCTCTAATATTGCCATCAGGAGATAGTACATGTGAGTTGAGATGGCAATATTATTTTATTATCAATTCAAGACTTTTTTTTTCTTGAAGATTTATACTGCCTGTCATGGATAAGTCTGAATAGGCTTGTTTTCACCAGTAGACAGTTTTTCGATAGAATGCCCGAGCCTACACTTTTACCGACCCAAGGGATTTTTAACATCCCACACCACATATACATGGTATTAGAGCAACTGGCCTTTGATGACGCTGTAAGTTATACACAGCGGTGGAAATCCAAATTGGCAGAGGTGGGGGTACAGGGAATCGAACCACTGACCTTCAGATTAGGAGTCCGACCTAGAAAAAAGTCAGACACTCTAACCAGTCCACCACAGAGAACACCACTTACACATGGTATAATTTGAAAACGTCCATATGGGATAGTAATACATGTAATATTTACTTGCGGCTCCTTGCCTGAGAGGTCAGTGAAGACCACTACACAAGTCCTGATATGACCTTAGATGTTGCTAGGACGTGAAACAACAACAAACAAACAAACTAGCATCATGCTCAATTTCGGAATAACTGATGTGTACCAATAACACTCAGCCATGGCCGTGTGTTTAAAACTGCATAGTCCGATGAAATATCAAATTTCCAAAACCAAACCAATTATCTAGATTTGATTTGACATATCTAACTTAGGTACTGATGCACTTATTAAGCATTTGTTTCTGCATAGAAGGCAATACATACAGAGTCAATTTAACAGAACCTGGTACTGCAGAAGCCTGTGGTGTCAGAGTTTTGGCAAGCAGTGATTGGTGACTCACTGTCCACTTGGCTGCAGCCATGCGCCAAAGAGGCCTATTATCGCCCCACATCGACGCACACGTTAAAGGAGCCTGGTATTAGTTGGTTGGTTGTTGGAGCTTTATGTCCTGGCAACATCTAAGCTCATATCAGGACTGGTACCGACTTTTGACAGTGCACACTCATGGTGACTTTATAGTGCTGCTCCACTGGGAAATCAGGCTGCCAGCAACATGACCCGATATCCCACTCAGTCATTATTATCCTGACACTGAGCAAACCAGTCCTTGCCATATCCTATTAATGCCGAGTGCCAGGCTAGGAAACGACAAGTATCAGTTTTTAAGTCATTGGTTTGACTTGACTAGGGTTCGAACCCACAAACCCATTGGTTCGGATCCCCCGATTTCCCAAAACAGGAGACGGACACTCAACTCATTCAGCCATCCCGTCTGGTCTGACAATGGGTGTGTTTCAGGCTATGACTTGCCATAACGCATGTTTCACATGTGACGCAAAGTTTTTGCTGCACTTTTAATGCATTTTAAGAAATAATCCATCAACCTTTGTGTTCAGATCTCACCATCAATACTATGCTATTTAGAGCAGTAGTGTTTCCCCCAACTTGCATTGCTTGACCATGTGAAAATTGAGAATGAATGAGTGTTTCATGGTATGACGCCAAAAGAAACATGCATTATGCTCACTCTCAACAATCATTGTTCTACACAGACGTATTTAACAGTCCTAAAGTAAGCTTTCTGACAATTTTGCAAACTAGCAATATTGGAATATTTCATCGGCTACGAAGTAGCTTCCAACACAAGCAGTAGGGTATTGCCATTCCCATTTTTGCATGCCATATTTGTGTGACACGAGAATCTATTTTACCAATAAAAAATAAACGAAATTGTTGTTCCCACTGCATTGCTCCCACTGCGTCTTGGGCGTGTAACAAAAGGAATGTTCTCCATCTGGTATAAAAATGGGAATTGCTTTAAAAGAAAACGGCTACAATCTAAGGGACCAACCAATTAGGACCAGCATTGAAAGAACCCGTGGAGCAGTGTGTCGTGCTGCAGTGTGTTTAAGCCCCCCCCCCCCTCCACCACCCCCCACACCAAGCACCGCCAGAGGTCCTACCAGTGGCTGAGGTGACAGCAACATTGGTATTGTGGGGGGGTGGGGTGGGGGGGGGGTGATGAAAATGGGAAATATTGTGCCCAGACCAGGAATCGAATCTACATCTCTTGCATTCTGGGCCAATCTGCTAACCACTACACCACCTAGGCCCCCTGATGTCACCACACTACCCACACCTACCTGTCTATGCGGCTCCTTCCCTGAGAGGTTAGTGCAGACTACAACGCTTGTCTCCCTGGAATTGTACATCTGTTAATGCTTACTATTAAATACCTACAGGCAATGACCTGACACATACATACACAGGGTAGGTTCAACAACTATACAGCGCGTAGCTTGTACAGGATCATGGTCATGGCAACCAGTGTCGTGAGGGAGTGATTAAAATGGGAAATATTGCACCATGAGCAGGAACCGAACCCAGATCTCTTGCATTCCGGGCCAGTTTACTCACCATTAAACCACCTAGGCTCCCTGATGTCACCACCCTATCTACGCCTACCTGTCTATGCGGCTCCTTTCCCGAGAGATCAGTGCAGACTACTAGTACTACAGTATCTTGAAAGTTATCAATTGCTCTCCAGCAGATCTTTGCAGAACTTCCTTGCCTACATAATCAAACATGTGCTTGGAGAGTTGGTTAGAAGTACAAAGGCGTTCCCACACTGTGCTGACGGCTTAGTAAAGGCTTTTCAGGTGTTCCTTTGATTGCGCTTTGATGGATGAACATCTCACGGTTAACTTGGTGTTCAAACACAAAGTGTCGCTGACAGGTTTCGGAACCATTGAGTTCTCAATAAGAAACATTGGAACCGATTATATGTTTGGCTATGTCGTTTTGTGCAATTAACTGACACCAGCTATACACACAATGCTCGAGAGCATTCGTCAGTTATACACACCTGATCATCAATTTCTTTTAAAGTTTCCTAATCCCATGGTTTTGAGTTTCGCCATATTTGTTTAGATCAATATATTACTATTATTAGGTTGACCGTTTTCATCGAGCATACTTTAGTTTGAAGGCCTAACCCTGCACTCGCCTCCCCTGTACCGACTTGTGACAGTGCACACTTATGCCGACTTTATCATGCTGCCCCACTGGGAGACCAGGCCACCTGCACCATGACCTGATATCCCACTCAGTCAAATTATCCTGACACTGAGCCAACCAGCCCTCTCCCTATCCTATTCATGCTGAGTGCCTGGCTAGGAAGTGACAAGTATAACATTTTAAGTCATTGGTTTGACTCGACCAGGGTTCAAACCCACAAACCCGTGGGTTCGGATCCCCCAATCTCCCAAAACAGGAGACGGACGCTCAACTCATTCGGCCATCCCGTCTGGTCCGCACATAGACACATCTAGATAGGAACAATGTGTAATGCACAGCACTAAAGCCCACATCACACCTACCCGGACGAGCCCCGGATTTTTAGCCGGACCACCCCCGGACAGTCCCAGATAAAATCGCTATTTTGGTCGCTTTTGGGCTCACAGTCACACCTACCCGGACCACCCACGGATTACACCCGGATGATGCCGGATCGAGCCCGGATTGCAATATTCCCCAAATCGCCCCAGATGTTTTAAACATTTTAAAACATCCTCGGCCCACCCCGGATGAGGCCGGACCAGCCAAGGATCATCAAGGACCAGCCACGGATGAGCCACGGATCACGCCGGATCGCCACGGACCACGCCAGATCATGGTCCGGGCCTCGTCCGGCCCCTGATCCGGGTAGGTGTGACCTAGGTTTAGGGATATTTGCAAATAACATACTGATACAATAATTCACAGTAGCGCCGCCCTCCCCCCGGACTGGTATCGATTTGTGTTATTGCGACTATAATAATACAAGTGCTCCGTCGCCAATAATATTCGCATAATAAATTATACAACACAACACAGCTGAGGGGGTCCAGTGGACAGGATGCCCCCCCCCCCCCCCCGCTCCCCCCGCTCCACCCTAGAATGGAAAGAATTCCAGTTCAAGACCACACAGGATGCACTAGGCCGCCATGACAGTCAGGCCAAAAAGACAAATATTCATGTTTCTGGTTGCCGGGGAAAAGCCTTTTGGGTCGGTAGGTAGTTTGTGTGGTGTTTTTTTTTTTAATTGTCACTATTATCATTTCAGTGCTATTAATATTACTGGTTTATGCTGGCATATTAAAGTCTGGTTGGTTGTTGGGGTCTAAAGCTGCATAGTTTGATGAAATATCAACTTTTCAAAACCAAACCAATTATCTAGATTTGATTTTACATATCTAACTTAGATACTGATGCACTTATTAAGCATTTGTTTCTGCGTAGAAGGCAATACTGAGTCAATTTAACAGAACCTGTTACTGCGGAAGTCTATGGTGTCAGAGTGCCAAAACTAATTGTCCATGTTTGCACTCAAAATATCTCAAAAGTTTACCATTTAAAACAAAAGTGACTTTGAACTAATGTAAATTAGATACTAGTGATCGATCAAACATATTTATCTCCGAAAAAAATACAGAAATTCAAAACCATCGGACTGTGCAACTTTAATGTCTTGGCAACATCTATGGTCATACAGTACAACCCTATTAAACCAACTTGAAGGGACCCTAGAAATCTGTTTGGATTAACCGATCATTGGTTTAACCGAACTTTGGCTTCGACTTTGACATGGCTTTGGCAAAAACGTGGGTGCATTATGAATTACTAAACATATATTGTTCTGTTGTTGTTTTACGTCCTAGCAACATCTAAGGTCATATCAGGACGGGTACCGACTTGTGACAGTGCACACTCATGGTGACTTTATAGTGCTGCCCCACTGTAAGATCAGGCCATCAGCACCATGACCTGATATCCCACTCAAGTCACATTATCCTGACATTGAGCCAACCAGTCCTTGCCCTATCTTAATAATGCCAAGCGCCAGGCTAGGAAGCAACAATTTTTAAATCATTGGTTTGACTCGACCAGGGTTCGAACCCACGACCCCACGATCTACCAACAAGGGAGACAGACGCTCTAACTCATTCGGCCATCCCGTCTGGTAGCATATATTGCACATGTAATATACAATATTGTTTTTTAATATATATACATGTATTAGTAAGCTTTAATGGCATTGTACTTGTCCTCCATTGACTTTGCTTCATGTTTCCTTTTACTTGTAGCTGATGTGGACATGTTGGCGATGTGGAGAAGTGAAGGATTTACGCAAACAGCACCCACAATTAATATATAAACAACTCTCACAACTCATAGGTATGCAGATGTCGGAGGACCCTTGCAGCTGATTGCATAAGCGGCTAATTGAATAAGCACCCCCATGTAGGCTTCCTGGGCTAACACTTATTCAAACGAGCGTGGTGTAAGTAGCACTGGGGACTCAGATGACCGTACAACCACATGAAAGAGGTGGTGGGGTGTCAGAGTTTGGTTTAACTGTACCGGAAGTGGTCTTGGACCGCCAATTTTGTTTGGATTAACCGATACTTTGGATTAACCGACTTCGGTTTAACTAACTTTTTTATATGATAAATGGTAGTATTTTAACGGGCCGCCGAACAAAGTTTAGATTAACCGATCGTTTGGTTTAACCGAGCTTGGTTTAATGGGGTTGTACTGTATCAGGACAGGTACTGACTTGTGACAGTCCGCACTCATAGCGACTTTATAGTGTTGCCCCACCAGCACCATGACCTTATATCCCACTCAGTCACATTATCCTGACGCTGAGCCAACCAGTCCTTGCCATATCTTAATAATGCCGAGTGCCAGGCTATGAAGCGACAAGAATCAATTTGATACGTCATTGGTTTGACTCGACCGGGAACAGAACTCCCGACCTTCCGCAGGCGAGGCATGCGCTCTACCGTAAGGCATATTAAAGCAAGTTGGACACTATTCAGTTCAGTGTTCCAACGATAAGCATGCCCTCTGTCAAACTGTATCGATACTATCAGATCTGAAATCAACGACCCCACGTAAGAGGGTCTTTTCTTTTTCTTTCCAAGAGCAGGGACAAAAATCGAGTCGGGGTTGGGTTCTAACAGGGTCGCTTGACAACCGGAAACATCGACTTTTTTTTCTCTTAGGCCTAATTAGCAGGCACTAGGTGGCGCGCTCATAGCACTGGGGTTGCGACCGTGCTGTTTTATGCCAAACACCGGTAAATATGCACAAACACACAGACCAAGCAGACAATTGTCTGCCAATTGTCTGTGTAGCAGCGTTGTACGTGGGGCCGGGCGGGCAGTGAATGTGACGCTGATTGCCATCAATAGCGCTAACCATAATGCCATTTGGGACATTGCGCGCAGTCCCGACACCCAGCGACGCATTCTCGGAAGCTGGACCTTGTTGGCGCTGAAGGCCTCTTTCCACCCACCATGCTAATATCTCCATGGAAATGTGTTTATTCCCTTCTTCAGGTTCAGTTCCGAAGAAGGCTGCGGATATCATTGATTATAATGACATAATATATAATATACTAACTAAAAAGCAGCAAACAAAGCTCCAAACTATACAAAACAGAGGGTTGCGCACAGTATTTAAAGGAAAAACACTACATGCCACTGAGATGCACAATAAGGCTAAACTAGCTGCCCTAAATATTGGCAGAGACAAGCACCTATTAGGCCTAATGTACCACCACGCGAAAGACCCATATTACATAGACACACCTACACAAGCCACACGTGCAGCACAAGCCACCCTCCTGAAAGTGCCGCATGTTAAAACTAGTAAAATGAAAAAGTCACCGGTTGTTCTGGGGGGAGCACTGTGGAACCAACTACCAGCACGTGTCAGGAACAGTGATTGTTACAAAACTTTCAAGATAAACCTCCATGCACATTTAAATCAACCAGCCTAGGCCAAAGCAGATCAATGCCATTCCTTTCCCTTCCCCCCCTCCCAAACAAACATAACCAGTTGCGGCCAACTAGACCAAAAATCCCATCTACAACGGAATGAGCTGGAAATGATTCTAGTTGGATCCTACTGAGGTACATGATTAATCAATATTAACCTACTTACTAACTCAATAGGCCCCACCTGAGATTACCATGAACACAAATTCAATCACAAAGGCCCACCCTACATCCAACCCCAGCCATCACCCTTTCAATGAATGTTACGACTAGAAAGATAATCAATTAAGGGCGCATTCCATATACGCGTAATGCGTAATGCGGTATGCGTTACGCGTTATGCGTTATGCGAATGCCAGCATTCCATATATGCGTAATGCGTATTGCGTTATGCGTTATGCAGTGAAGTATATAAAAAGTATATAAAGAGTGTGTGTGACTCTGTGTCTCTGTGTGTGTCTCTATGTGTGTGTCTGTGTCTCCGTGTCTCCGTGTGTGTCTGTGTCTGTGTCTGTGTGTGTGTGACTGTGTCTCTGTGTGTGTGTCTGTGTCTCTGTGTCTCTGACAAAGAGACACACACAGACACACATACACACAGAGACACACACAGAGACACACACACAGACATAGATACACAGACAGATACACAGACAGAGACACACACAGAGACACAACACAGAGACACACACAGAGACACACACAGACACAGAGACACACACAGAGACACAGATACACACACACAGACACACACAGAGACACACACACAGACACAGAGACACAACACACAGACACACACACAGACACACACACACAGACACACACAGAAACACAGAGACACACACAGAGACACACACACAGCAACAGAGACACAGACACAGACACAGACAGAGACACAACACAGAGACACACACAGAGACACACACACAGACACACACACACAGACACAACACAGAGACACACACGCACAGACACACACAGAGACACACACACAGAATGGGACGGTCCAAACATGGCTCAGTTTAGCTTGCTTTGAGGGATGTTAGGACCGTCCCAAATATGAAGACTGCTTCCTAACAGGTCCGCTGCATAAACCTACATGTTTGCACTGTCCCCTTCTCCATACTGCTCTGTATATGACCAAATATTGCATTTATATCTATGTAACTTTTTGTACGTCACATGGGGGTTCCTACCTTTATTATAACCAAATTATAGATAAGTATTCATATTTTTTTGGCTCTGGTAGCATTTTTACCAACCCGAACCCCCACCACCCTTGAAGACTGCTTTCTAACAGGTCCGCCGCATAAACCTACATGTTTGCACCGTCCCTTCTCCATACTGCTCTGTATATGACCAAATATTGCATTTATATCTATGTAACTTTTTGTACGTCACATGGGGGTTCCTACCTTTATTATAACCAAATTATAGATAAGTATTCATATTTTTGTGGCTCTGGTAGCATTTTTACCAACCCGAACCCCCACCACCCTTGAAGACTGCTTTCTAACAGGTCCGCCGCATAAACCTACATGTTTGCACTGTCCCCTTCTCCATACTGCTCTGTATATGACCAAATATTGCATTTATATCTATGTAACTTTGTGTACGTCACATGGGGGTTCCTACCTTTATTATAACCAAATTATAGATAAGTATTCATATTTCTGTGCATATGGTAGCATTTTTAGCTTTCCCATAACCGTCAGTCTCCCGATTGGGACGGTCCTAACATCCTAAACTGAGTCATGTTAGGACCGTCCTTTTTGTTCAACAAAACGGCTGTCCATAATTATCAGTCGCCTCCTCCAGCCTTATATCAATGGAGAAATGCGACTGATGCTTTTCTATTCGCACGGCCTTTACGCATTACGCATTACGCACCGATAATGAATTTCTGACGCATTCGCATTCGCATTACGCATTACGCGTATATGGAATGTACCTCATAGGTTTCAAGGCATTTCGATTTTTTGTCGCATTCGCATTCGCATTCGCATTACGCATTACGCGTATATGGAATGCGCCCTTTATGTCCCACCCCCTACTAACGCTTACCATACTAGTCTAACGTAGTTACCTCCCCGTATATGTTTCTTTTTTCTCTTCTCTTGTTCTTTACCTACCATTCATGTGCTGATGTTTTGCTTATTTCCCTGTAATTGCCGATCTATATATTATTGTAGATTTGTTTACTGTGTAGAGGCAATTGTCATTAGGGCTGGAAGACCAGTGCATTAGCACTGACAACATGTTATTCAGAGGAATAAAAACACTTGAACAAACGAAAACAAAAAGATATGGGAAGCACCCCCCCCCCCCCACCCAACCACCGTCCTTGCATGATCGCATGTTCTAGCCACAAATCAGGAACTAGTACTGGTAGTAGTACGCGCGCTGTACGATGGTGGCGCTGTGTGCAGACAAATAGGCACATCTCAGCGGCCTCGTTCCGGGTGGAGCCGGTTTCAGCCGTGTCCCGTGCTCAGCCGTGTCCCGTTGCTTCTGCGCATGCGCGGATTTCGCATCAACTCGGGGCATGCGCACATGCTACAAACTCGGGTCGGATAATCGAATACGCTTCTCCGCGCTCGGGTGGACAATTTTTTCTTTTTTTTTTAATAACCGATAAAACTACAGCAAAATAGGATTTAAAGTATTGTAGTGGTCTGCACTGACCTCTCAGGCAAGTAACCACATAGACAGGTAGGCGTGGGGAGTGTATTGATATCAGGGAGCCTAGGTGGTGTAATGGTTAGCACACTGGCCCGGAATGCAAAGAGATGCGGGTTTGAGTCCCGCTCTAGGCACGGTATTTCCCATTTTCATCACCCCCATGACACTGGTTGCCGTGACCAGGATCCTGTACAAGCTTTGCGCTGTATGGTTGTTGAACCTACCCTGTGTATGTATGTTTTAGTGCATTGCCTGTATGTATGTAATTGTAAGCATTACAAGACTTACAATTCCAGGGGGACGAGTGTAGTGGTCTGCACTGACCTCTCAGGCAAGGAGCCGCATAGACAGGTAGGCGTGGGGAGTGTATTGATATCAGGGAGCCTAGGTGGTGTAATGGTTAGCACACTGGCCCGGAATGCAAAGAGATGTGGGTTCGAGTCCTGCTCTAGGCGCAATAATTCTCATTTTCATCACCCCCATGACACTGGTTGCCGTGACCATGATCCTATACAATCTAAGCGCTGTATGGTTGTTGAACCTACCCTATGTATGAATGTGTTAGTGCATTGCCTGTATGTATGTAATTGTAAGCATTAAAAGACTTACAATTCCAGGGGGACGAGTGTAGTGGTCTGCACTGACCTCTCAGGCAAGTAACCAGATAGACAGGTAGGCGTGGGGAGTGTATTGATATCAGGGAGCCTAGGTGGTGTAATGGTTAGCACACTGGCCCAGAATGCAGAGAGATGTGGGTTCGAGTCCTGCTCTAGGCGCAATAATTCTCATTTTCATCACCCCCATGACACTGGTTGCCGTGACCATGATCCTATACAATCTAAGCGCTGTATGGTTGTTGAACCTACCCTATGTATGAATGTGTTAGTGCATTGCCTGTATGTATGTAATTGTAAGCATTAAAAG
Source organism: Branchipolynoe longqiensis (assembly GCA_030323885.1). NCBI lineage: Eukaryota > Metazoa > Annelida > Polychaeta > Phyllodocida > Polynoidae > Branchipolynoe > Branchipolynoe longqiensis. The sequence continues at coordinate 115,493,754 of CM059189.1, forward strand.
ACTTACAATTCCAGGGGGACGAGTGTAGTGGTCTGCACTGACCTCTCAGGCAAGTAACCAGATAGACAGGTAGGCGTGGGGAGTGTATTGATATCAGGGAGCCTAGGTGGTGTAATGGTTAGCACACTGGCCCAGAATGCAGAGAGATGTGGGTTCGAGTCCTGCTCTAGGCGCAATAATTCTCATTTTCATCACCCCCATGACACTGGTTGCCGTGACCATGATCCTATACAATCTAAGCGCTGTATGGTTGTTGAACCTACCCTATGTATGTATGTGTTAGTGCATTGCCTGTATGTATGTAATTGTAAGCATTAAAAGACTTACAATTCCAGGGGGACGAGTGTAGTGGTCTGCACTGACCTCTCAGGCAAGTAACCAGATAGACAGGTAGGCGTGGGGAGTGTATTGATATCAGGGAGCCTAGGTGGTGTAATGGTTAGCACACTGGCCCAGAATGCAGAGAGATGTGGGTTCGAGTCCTGCTCTAGGCGCAATAATTCTCATTTTCATCACCCCCATGACACTGGTTGCCGTGACCATGATCCTATACAATCTAAGCGCTGTATGGTTGTTGAACCTACCCTATGTATGTATGTGTTAGTGCATTGCCTGTATGTATGTAATTGTAAGCATTAAAAGACTTACAATTCCAGGGGGACGAGTGTAGTGGTCTGCACTGACCTCTCAGGCAAGTAACCAGATAGACAGGTAGGCGTGGGGAGTGTATTGATATCAGGGAGCCTAGGTGGTGTAATGGTTAGCACACTGGCCCGGAATGCAAAGAGATGCGGGTTCGAGTCCCGCTCTAGGCGCAGTATTTCCCATTTTCATCACCCCCATGACACTGGTGCCGTGACCAGGATCCTGTACAAGCTTTGCGCTGTATGGTTGTTGAACCTACCCTGTGTATGTATGTGTTAGTGCATTGCCTGTATGTATGTAATTGTAAGTGTAGTGGTCTGCACTGACCTCTCAGGCAAGTAACCACATAGACAGGTAGGCGTGGGGAGTGTATTGATATCAGGGAGCCTAGGTGGTGTAATGGTTAGCACACTGGCCCGGAATGCAAAGAGATGCGGGTTCAAGTCCCGCTCTAGGCGCAGTATTTCCCATTTTCATCACCCCCACGACACTGGTTGCCGTGATCAGGATCCTGTACAAGCTTTGCGCTGTATGGTTGTTGAACCTACCCTGTGTATGTATGTGTTAGTGCATTGCCTGTATGTATGTAATTGTAAGCATTACAAGACTTACAATTCCAGGGGGACGAGTGTAGTGGTCTGCACTGACCTCTCAGGCAAGTAACCACATAGACAGGTAGGCGTGGGGAGTGTATTGATATCAGGGAGCCTAGGTGGTGTAATGGTTAGCACACTGGCCCGGAATGCAAAGAGATGTGGGTTCAAGTCCCGCTCTAGGCGCAGTATTTCCCATTTTCATCACCCCCACGACATAAGCATTACAAGACTTACAATTCCAGGGGGACGAGTGTAGTGGTCTGCACTGACCTCTCAGGCAAGTAACCACATAGACAGGTAGGCGTGGGTAGTGTGTTGATATCAGGGAGCCTAGGTGGTGTAATGGTTAGCACACTGGCCCGGAATGCAAAGAGATGCGGGTTCGAGTCCCGCTCTAGGCGCAGTATTTCCCATTTTCATCACCCCCATGACAGTATTTTATGATGGCCTAGTTTAGCTATAGTTCCATTTCATTAATCTAAGTTATTCTTTTTTTGCACACGGCACGTGTATTTGTCGACTCCACTCGCCGTGTTCTATTTGAAATTCTGACGACTCGGATGACCCGAGTCGCCCGGGTAGTGTTAATCGATTACGGCCATGCTTATTAGTAGGTACTCCAAAGTGATTTCTATTTTCAACAGGTCAGTATTACATCTTATATATCTGTACAGATCTTATAAATTGGATCTCAATGATATAAAAATCATTTAGATCGATTGAATAGCTGCAAAGTTATGAGTGTTTAAAGATTGATTTTTTTGCCCCGATTTGTGCACATTTCCAAATTAGCCAAATCTTGGATTTTAGGGTCCCACCTGGAAGCTATTTTGCATATGATCTGTCCAATATTAAAGAATCTCATTCTCTATAGTACAAATAAGAAGCTCAATTTTTTACAGACCATCACTGTTAGTATTCTTTCTGAAATTTCATGTCAAACTTGCTAAATTCCTTAATTTCCAGCAACCACCAATAATAAATTCAGTAAAATATAGAAAAATAGCATAACTCCCATTCTAATTGTCCTTTCACAGCAATCTTTATACCAAAATAACCAGAATCAAAAACTCTACATGATGACATAATTTTCTAACTGATCAGAGAAAGAAAGACAATATTCAATTTTAGGCAATGCGAGCTGACAATAAAATTAAGGAAAATAGCATAACTCCCATTCTAATTGTCCGATCACTGCACTCTTTATACCAAAATAACCAGAATTAAAAGCTCTACATGATGACATCATTTTCTAACTGATGAGAGAGAGAAAGAAAGACAACATTCACTTAAGCATCGCGAGCTGACAATAGCCAAATTCTTGCAGCAGTCACTTCTCAGACCAAGCTTGATGCGTATGATATAAATCTCAACCAAATATTGTTCTGGTTAGGTAGAGGAAGACTTAAGCTTTCTGATGATATCATTTTCAAAACGATCCTGATCAATTTTCAATGAGGATTAATGTCTTAATGTTTTCACTCCTTCAGTTCAATCAAATTTCCCACTCAGAAACACTCATGCTTGATATGCTAATGAAGCCTAGATTCTTCTCTATCTTTTATTGGTGGTTATTTTTAGCTCAGGTCAATGTACTCACCAAGCCATCAAGTTTAGGGAAGGGAGTAGCTCAGACTGGATGAAAACAAAATCGGCGAGCATGCTCAGAGCTGCCGATGGTACCCGCCAACAAGTGTCCATTGACTGTGATTTCTTTTATAATGATGATTAAAAATCAGACATCCTAAGAGGCAAAAGAACAAGCTTTAATTTGATATAATTTTTATTTCAAACCAAGCAGAAGTAGTGGAGATTCAAGCCTTTTTAAAACGGTTAAAATAGGTCAAATTTTGCGCTGCGGACACCGTATATGCCGACTTTGGAGTACCTATTATTAGATTCTGACGCATGCGCAGAAGCAATGGACACGGCTGAGCACGGGAGACGGCTGAAACCGCCACACCGGGTCGGATAAATCTACACCGTGCACTATTTGGTGGTTTATCAACAAGTCATCGATCCAAACTCCAGGGATCACTTTGCTGACTAAAGCTAAGATTCCATATATGCGGTGTGCGGCATGACATTCACATTTGCTTTCACACCAATCGGTGCATTGAGCGATCCACTTTGCCATTCACGCATTCGCAACCAGACATATGGAAGCACCACTGCGCGTTTACATGCTTTTCCAGTTTTTGTCGCATTCGCATTCGGATACCAATCCCAGAATCCCACTTTTCCCCCACAATCTCAGAAACCCACTTTTTCCCTCTCAATACCAGCATCCCTCTCTCCCGCGAAGGCAGCCATTAAACAAATTAGCTTGCTCTCCTGCTGACGGGATCTGCGTTATAGCAGTGATTGGTGCATGTTAATGAGGCCTCCGGCCGCCATCTGAACCACTTCCGGTCGCCTCCCCTGGGGTCCGTGGCCGTGTGAAGGGACCCCTCCACACGGCCACGGAGCCCGGGGTCTGCACAGTCATTCAGAACAGTGTTAAAGCTGCACAGTGATTCAGAACAGTGTTAAAGCTGCAGTCATTCAGAACAGTGTTAAAGCTGCAGTCATTCAGAACAGTGTTAAAGCTGCAGTCATTCAGAACAGTGTTAAAGCTGCAGTCATTCAGAACAGTGTTAAAGCTGCAGTCATTCAGAACAGTGTTAAAGCTGCAGTCATTCAGAACAGTGTTAAAGCTGCACAGTGATTCAGAACAGTGTTAAAGCTGCAGTCATTCAGAACAGTGTTAAAGCTGTACAGTCAATCAGAACAGTGTTAAAGCTGCACAGTCAATCAGAACAGTGTTAAAGCTGCAGTCATTCAGAACAGTGTTAAAGCTGCAGTCATTCAGAACAGTGTTAAAGCTGCAGTCATTCAGAACAGTGTTAAAGCTGCACAGTCATTCAGAACAGTGTTAAAGCTGTACAGTCAATCAGAACAGTGTTAAAGCTGCAGTCAATCAGAACAGTGTTAAAGCTGCACAGTCATTCAGAACAGTGTTAAAGCTGCACAGTCAATCAGAACAGTGTTAAAGCTGCACAGTCATACAGAACAGTGTTAAAGCTGCACAGTCATTCAGAACAGTGTTAAAGCTGCAGTCATTCAGAACAGTGTTAAAGCTGCACAGTCAATCAGAACAGTGTTAAAGCTGCACAGTCAATCAGAACAGTGTTAAAGCTGCAGTCATTCAGAACAGTGTTAAAGCTGTACAGTCAATCAGAACAGTGTTAAAGCTGCAGTCATTCAGAACAGTGTTAAAGCTGCAGTCATTCAGAACAGTGTTAAAGCTGCAGTCATTCAGAACAGTGTTGGTCGTAATGCGAAGCATTACGTTTGATGCCAGGAGAGGAAGAGACCCTCCCCCCGCCCCGCGCTGTCGCGCTGCTTTCTCACCTCGGCAGACGGCGCGGCGCGCCGCCCCCTCCCCCGCCCTCCGCGTCGCGCGGCGCTCACGCCTCACCCGACGCCGCTGCTCGCCACCTGTCGCCCTCCCCCGGGCCGGCAGCTTTCACACTCACCTGCTGTCGCCCCTCCCTCTCCCCTTATAAGGCCGCCCCCTGGCCTCCCTCAGGCACTCGCCCTCCTGCCGTCTCCCAGCTCTCTCCTTTCTTCAACTTGGCTACTCCACCTCGGACCTCTGCCCCAGCTCAGCCTCAGGATGCCTCGAGGAAAAGGACGACGGAAGGGATCCCGGGCCGCCCCCGGCACCCCGGGGCCCTCTCCAGCAGCCGGCCGTGGCGACTCCCCGGCCTACGCCCCGGCGTCCCCCGCGGCGCCCTCGGGCCGCACCTCGGGCCCCGAGATGTCGACACTGCTGGAGGCGCTTCACCGTATGCAGCTCGACCAACAGCACTCCGCCGCCGAGGCGCGCCAGGCGACGGCCGACCTCCACGCCCGGATCGACTCCCTGGAGACCGGGGGGACCCGCCCGGGGACCCCCTCATCTCCCCCGAGGCGCCAGGCCGCCCCGACGCCTCGGGCACCTACCGCCACCGCAGCCCGGCCCCCGCCGCCGCCTCAGGCGACCCTCCCCGGAGCCGCGCACCTGGAGTACGAGAGGTACCATCACCTCTCCAGTCAACCACCACCCGCCACCTCGCCGGCCTACCCCGAGGAGGCCATCCGCCACAGCCCCGCCTCCACGGCCGACGCCGTCCGGGAGATACTGGCATCCGCCGAGGCCCGCCACTCAGTGAGGCGCCAAGGGATCCCGGCCAACTACATCTTCCCCTCGGACCTGGTGAAACGAGGGGCCGAGAGAAAGCCGGTGAAGAGGGGAGAGGCGACAAAGGACGAATATACCCTCGCCCTCCTCACCCTCATCGACCATCCCGACTTCCCCGCCCACACCGCCCAGGGACTCCACCACCACCACCTAGCAGTCTGCCGGGACAACCTCGTCTACCCCTGGGCAACCGTCCGCCGGTACTCAGAGACCCTGTTTACCGCCATCGCGGACGGAACCCTCCCCCAGGGCTGGCATGACCCGGTAGCCCTCAACCTCATGAGGCTAGACTGCCTGGCCATGCCCGAGGACCAAGCCACCGCCGCCCCTGCCCGCCTACCCGACCCTCTCCACCGAGGCGCCCACCTCCCCCGACCCCAAGCTGACGCCCGCACCACCTACGACAGGGAGACCCACGGGGCCCCCTGCCCGGCCTGGAACCGCGCCCCCGCCTCGTGCGATCGGGCCCGCCTCGGGGAGGCCCACGGTGAGGCGGGGGACATGCGCCGTCACGTCTGCGCATACTGCGCCAATGTGAGGCGCCTCCTCACCATGCACAGCGAGGCCGACTGCATCACGAAACAAACCCGTGAGCGCCAGACCCCCCCCCGCCACCTCGGCGGATTTTTGATCCGCCGGCCTCCCCCCGGCCGGCCCGGGGGGACCCCTCCGGCGCCTCACCCTCACCACTGCCGACAGCCCCGCAAGCCCCGCCGACAACCTCCCAGCGACCATCGACCGCAGCGCCGCCAAGTCCCAGCCGAGGATCATCACCTCGGGCATCACACCTCGGACCGCATCCCAGCCCAGCCTCAGGAGGAACCCTCTGCCACCGATCCTCACGACACCGCCTTCAACACCGCCGCCCAGACCCCGACCACCACCCCATCCAGCCCCGAGGACTTCGCTGCCCCCCTGCTCGACCCTCGTCGGACCTCCTCACCGGATCCCGCCAAGGAGCGGGCCTCCCCCTTTTTGGCCGCCCGCTCCCTGTCGACGCAGGCCCCGGACACTCCCCGCCCCGAGAGGGAGCCTGACCCCCGACACGGCCCACCTCTCGGCCGGCCCGCCCCACCTGCTCCGCCTCGGGCGCGCCGCCAGCCCTCTCCGCCCAGACCTCCACCTCCGGACCCCCGCCTCGGGCGCCCCGGCCCCCCGCCTCGGGCGCGCCTCGAGCCCTCCCCTACTTTTGGTGGAGGGCTCCTAGGCACCCCCTCACTCCACTGACATTTGAACTCTGTTTCTATATTTACTCCGCTCTTCATTTATTTTATCCATTGTTCATTTTTACCTCTATTCCTTTACCCTGTATGCCCTGTATGCTTTCTGAGGCGAAAATAAAACCTTTTATTTCCACCCCCGCCTCCTCTCTTCCTTTTCGTGCATCGGTCGTAATGCGAAGCATTACGTTTGATGCGAGGAGAGGAAGAGACCCTCCCCCCGCCCCGCGCTGTCGCGCTGCTTTCTCACCTCGGCACACGGCGCGCCGCGCCGCCCCCTCCCCCGCCCTCCGCGTCGCGCGGCGCTCACGCCTCACCCGACGCCGCTGCTCGCCACCTGTCGCCCTCCCCCGGGCCGGCAGCTTTCACACTCACCTGCTGTCGCCCCTCCCTCTCCCCTTATAAGGCCGCCCCCTGGCCTCCCTCAGGCACTCGCCCTCCTGCCGTCTCCCAGCTCTCTCCTTTCTTCACCACCCACCCACCCTACACTCCTCCTACTGTCTCTTCCTCCGGTGGAGGGCTCCTCGGCACCCCCTCACTCCACTGACATTTGAACTCTGTTTCTATATTTACTCCGCTCTTCATTTATTTTATCCATTGTTCATTTTTACCTCTATTCCTTTACCCTGTATGCCCTGTATGCTTTCTGAGGCGAAAATAAAACCTTTTATTTCCACCCCCGCCTCCTCTCTTCCTTTTCGCGCATCAAAGCTGCACAGTCATTCAGAACAGTGTTAAAGCTGCACAGTCAATCAGAACAGTGTTAAAGCTGCACAGTCATACAGAACAGTGTTAAAGCTGCACAGTCAATCAGAACAGTGTTAAAGCTGCAGTCATTCAGAACAGTGTTAAAGCTGTACAGTCAATCAGAACAGTGTTAAAGCTGCACAGTCATTCAGAACAGTGTTAAAGCTGCACAGTCATTCAGAACAGTGTTAAAGCTGCAGTCATTCAGAACAGTGTTAAAGCTGTACAGTCAATCAGAACAGTGTTAAAGCTGCACAGTCATTCAGAACAGTGTTAAAGCTGCACAGTCATTCAGAACAGTGTTAAAGCTGCAGTCATTCAGAACAGTGTTAAAGCTGCACAGTCAATCAGAACAGTGTTAAAGCTGTACAATCATTCAGAACAGTGTTAAAGCTGCAGTCATTCAGAACAGTGTTAAAGCTGCAGTCATTCAGAACAGTGTTAAAGCTGTACAGTAATTCAGAACAGTGTTAAAGCTGCACAGTCATTCAGAACAGTGTTAAAGCTGCACAGTCATTCAGAACAGTGTTAAAGCTGCAGTCATTCAGAACAGTGTTAAAGCTGTACAGTCAATCAGAACAGTGTTAAAGCTGCACAGTCATTCAGAACAGTGTTAAAGCTGCACAGTCATTCAGAACAGTGTTAAAGCTGCAGTCATTCAGAACAGTGTTAAAGCTGCACAGTCAATCAGAACAGTGTTAAAGCTGTACAATCATTCAGAACAGTGTTAAAGCTGCAGTCATTCAGAACAGTGTTAAAGCTGCAGTCATTCAGAACAGTGTTAAAGCTGCACAGTCATTCAGAACAGTGTTAAAGCTGCACAGTCATTCAGAACAGTGTTAAAGCTGCACAGTCATTCAGAACAGTGTTAAAGCTGCACAGTCATACAGAACAGTGTTAAAGCTGCAGTCATTCAGAACAGTGTTAAAGCTGCAGTCATTCAGAACAGTGTTAAAGCTGCAGTCATTCAGAACAGTGTTAAAGCTGCACAGTCATTCAGAACAGTGTTAAAGCTGCACAGTCATACAGAACAGTGTTAAAGCTGCAGTCATTCAGAACAGTGTTAAAGCTGCAGTCATTCAGAACAGTGTTAAAGCTGCAGTCATTCAGAACAGTGTTAAAGCTGCACAGTCATTCAGAACGGTGTTAAAGCTGTACAATCATTCAGAACAGTTTTAAGTGCTCCTGATCCTTTGGAGCGACTGTACGAGACCTGCTGTGATGTCAGAGAGTCTCGGTGTCCCATGTGGGAAGATTCATTCAGGACGTGACAGGTGAGGATGCTGCGGGCAAACAAATCTGGGCCACTCGCAAATTCTAAGCCATAAACATGGCGGCGGCGGGACTGAGAATCCGAGAAGCAGTCAGCGGAGGTCATCTTAACCACTTCAGTATTCTGTTACCCGGGGCCAACTTGAAAGTGAGCAGAGTGACAGTTGGCTCACGGTGTAGAGGAGGTGGGGAGGAGAGAATGCCTGCTCCGCAGTGAATAATGGAGGTTAAAGTGGTTAGAAAGAAACATTAAGGGGCTGCCGTTATTCATATCCATATAATAAATTATATAGTACAAATATATATATAAATAAATTAGTCCATTAACTTGGAAATGAGACAATAGTAGATGCGGTATGAGGTGACCAAACCAACCCCATTTACTAAAACAGATTTCGGAGTGGATATAGAGTGGTGGTATGTGGATGGTTTTTGGAGTTTTATGTCCTGGCAACATCTAAGATTATATCAGGATGGGTACCGACTTGTAACAGTGTGCACTCATGATGACTTTATAGTGCTGCCCGACTAGGAAATCAAGCCACCAGCACCATGACCCGATATCTCACTCAGTCACATTATCCTGACACGGATCTAACCAGTCCTTGCCCTATCCTATTAATGTTGACTACCAGGCTAGGAAGCGACAAGTATAAATTTAAAAGTCATTGGTTTGACTTGACCGGGAACCAACCAAATTCCACACTTTCCGCATGTGAGGCATGTGCTCTACCAATTATGGAGATGGGCGGAAAGAACCGCAGAGAATGCCGCGAAGACCTCCCCACCACCACACACCCCTACAAGGGGGTGAGAAGCAGTGCCGTGGAAGCGAATAGCGCCTCCAGAATTATTACCCGCAGTAACGAGGTTATCACCGTCCACACAGATATATCTGTGTATATGTGCCGTATAATGACTTATGCGAATATAAATCACGCAAGTTACTCTGCCATTTATTACCGATTATTCAGCGACACTATCGGTAACGCCTCCACTACGTGTCCAAACTAACACACAAACACACATATATGTGATGAATAAGCAGTTATGCAAGTATAAAGGCATGGACGGGAATTATCATATTATTCTTCTTTATTACACTTATTCACCGCCATTCTTTTGTCTGGCCCTTTCCCCCCATGTGACCGGTGGTGGCGCCACTGGTACAAATCCAAACCAGGGGCCGTATGCAGGAGTCGGTGGTATTCGGTGTTAGCGAGCCAAAACGGTGTTTGGCAGGAATTTCCCGGTTAGCGGCGAAAAATGGTATGCACGAGGCGGTGATAGGCCTAACACCAAAGCCTTAACCGGTGTTACCTTACCCCTGATAGATAGGAGGTTTAGTGAGTTCATTATGCCCAAATCTATTCAATGCTGTCATATTTAACAGAATTACATACGCAATAAGTGAAATTTGATCAATTTAACCCTAAATTCGAAGCGTTATTAAGGCTACCGCCGCATTGGCGGCCATAGTAATACTTATATTTTCGAATCGACGAACGTACAGTAAACAAACCGCCGCCGCCGCCAGTAGGGAAAGCGACGTCGATGTGGCGACGGCGGCGATTTGTTTACTTTACGTTCGCCGATTCGAAAATATAAGTATTAATATCGCCGCCAATGCGGCGGTAGCCTTAATAACGCTTCGAATTTAGGGTTAAATTGATCAAATTTCACTTATTGCGTATGTAATTCTGTTAAATATGATCGCATTCAATAGATTTGAGCCTAATATATGGGTACAGACGCAGAGGGATTTCCCAAATCTATAAATAACTTCACATTTAACTATAATGAAAGTGTTACGCGCTCCTGCATACGACTTGACACAGGTCCCGACTTTGGTGATAGCTAAACGGTAACAGGCTCTAACACCAAACCCCGCTAACACTGACTCCTGCATATGGCCCCAGGACGCTCTACTGTGCCATTCGCGCCTGATTTTTTTTAGTATGATATAACATGTTATGCATATATTATTAAATATGGAGTTTCTTGTCTCTTTGCAATCCTTATCTATTATGGGACTAAGGTGGCTTGAGCAGCATGGGGAGCGGGTATCTGCATTAAGGCAGGTCAAGTTAGGCCAGCTGCACTTCCGGTCCTGCTCCGGATCCATTCACTCCTCCCCATTTGTCCTAAACTGTGCCTTAAAGCTGCACAATCCGATGAAAGCATCAAATTGTCAAAACCAAAACACTGACCTAGATTTGATTCTACATATCCAACTTAGATACGGATGCACTTATTAAGCATTTGCTGCCACATGGAAGGGGAAACTGAGGCAATTTAATAGAACCTGTTAACGCTAAAGCCGATGGTGTTACAGAGTTTTGGTGTGCTTGCCAAAATTAACTTGAAATGTTTAGACTTTGAATATCTCAAAACTTAGCCATTTAAAATAAGTCATTTCAGAATAATGCATGGTAGATAAGAACGATCAAATTAGTATATTTATCTCAACAAATACAATCGGACTATGCAACTTTAATCAAACGCAGCGGTGGGTTTGTTGGGACCAGCCGGAGATGCAGGCTCATCGAACCAATGTCTGTTGTTGTCCTCACTGAGCAATATCTTAGCATATATAATAATTACTATTTTCTTGTTTCACTTTTCACTTAAAGGGGCTGCAACATGATCAAAATATTTATACTTATCCACCGTCCCTGGGTGCGCGAGATCGGGAGTTCGATTCCCGGTCGAGTCCAACCAATGACTTATACAATTTATACTTGTCGCTTCCTAGCCTGGCGCTCAGCATTAATAGGATAAGGGCAAGGACTGGTTGGCTTGATGTTAGGATAGTATGACTGAGTGGGATATCAGATCAAGGTGCTGGTGGCCTGGTCTCGCAGTGGGATGGCATTATAAAGTTGCCATGAGTGCACACCGTCACAAGTCGGTACCTCTCCTGATATGACCTTAGATGGTGTCAGGACGTAAACGTCCAACAATCAACCAACAATTTATTCTCTATGAGTATGAGGTATTTAGGGCCCCACCTTGATCTCAGGGTCAAGGTGTGGCTACCCGTCATGGTATGACCTTAGATGTTGCTAGGACGTTAAACAACAAAAAGACAAGCTGTGGCTATTAGTGTCATTCAACCCTAATGACTCCTCAGTGACGTAGGCTAAGGAAGATGTCTTGAGTAAGCCTTATAACTGAGGTAAGTTTTGTTTGTTTGTTGTTTTACGTCCTAGAAACATCGACGGTCACATCAGGACGGGCACCGACTTGTGACAGCGTGAACTCATGGCAACTTTATAGTGTTACCCCACTGGGAGACCAGGCCACCACAACCATGGCCTGATATCCCACTCAGTCACATTATCCTGACACTGAGCCAACCAGTCCTTGCACTATCCTCACAAGGCCGAGCACCAGGCTAGGAAGTAACAAGTATCAATTTTTAAGTCATCGGTTTGACTCGACTAGGGTTCGAACCCATGGGTTCGGATACCCCGATCTCCCAAAACAGTAGACGGAAGCTCAACTCATTCGGCCATCCCATCTGGTCCTTAGGTAAGTACACCCTGTGTGACGTCACAGAACTAATAACAATCATTGGGTACTCAAGAGTCGAATGGCTTCGACCTACTGGTTTCAAGCTCAAATACTCCATCTTTCATTAAAGTTGCATAGTCCGATGGTTTAGAATTTCTGCCATTTTTCTGAGATAAATATATTTAATTGGTTGTTATAACCTACCTTACTTTAGTTTGAAGTAACTTTCATTTTGAATGGCTAACTTTTGAGATATTTGAAGTGCAAACATCCTAAATTGATTTTGGCAAGCATACCAAAACTCTCACCATAGGCTTATGCAGTAACAGATTCTGTTAAATTGACTCAGTATGCCTGTCTATGTGGCATCAAATGTTTAATAAGTGCACCAATATCTAAGTTTGATATGTAGAGTAAAATCTAGGTGAATGTTTTTATTTTGGAAATTTGATGCTTCGTCGGAGTATGCAGCTTTAAAGTTGCATAGTCCGATGGTTTTGAATTTCTGACATTATCTGAGATTAGGTTGATCGTTATAATCTACTTTACTTTAGCTTGAAGTGACTTTTATTTTAAATGGCTAACTCTGGAGATATTTGAAGTGCAACCATGCACAATTAATTTTGGCAAGCTTGCCAAAACTCTGACACCATAAGCCTTCTACAGTAACAGGTTCTATTCAATTGCGCCAGCATTCCCTTCTGTGTGGCATCAAGTGTTTAATAACTGCACTAATATCTAAGTTAGATATGTGGAATCAAATTGAGATAATTGCTTTGGTTTTTGAAAATTTGAAGTCCAATATGCAGCTTTAAAGCTATATAGAAAAGTCATATTTTGAAAAAAATAGTAAAATCAAGTGACCAGATCTTTAAATAAATAACAACAACTATTACAAGTCTGCACAGACTTACCCTTGCGGTGGCTGAGGTTGGTGACCAGTGCGCTTTGCGGTGTGGTGAGCAGTTCGCTGGTGCCTGGTCAGCGGCTGGCTGTGTCATCGACTGTGCCGCACATTCATCCTACCCGAGCTTCGGGGTGTAGGAACTCCTTATGTTCGCGTGTAATTTTAGTGCGAAGATCACCACAGAACCAACACGAAGGGGCTGAACAGGAGTGTGTGCCTTGTGTATCCTGGCGGGTATACAGCTAGCACATGTAGCCGCAGCTAACCACGTGATATCCGCTTACACGAAGCGCATCCCAGAGGAGCGTCAAACTTATCGCAATCTATGTGTAAGCTGGCATCAATGATCATGTGTAAAGTGTATTTGCACCATGCACGAATATTGCCAGTTTATTATATATCATATATATATGATTATATTGTACAAACTCGCTATGTAACATGCAATATAATAATCTATTATGTGAGTATAAGTTATCCGGGTTGTGATGTAGATTATTCAGTAGTTTGCACGAAACTATCGTATGCACTATACAAGTTTTTATGTGAATATAAAGTATCCAGGTTATGTCAACTATTCAGTAGTTTGTATGAAACTATTGTATGCAGTATATAAGTTATTATATTGTATGCAGTATATAAGTTATTATGTGAGTATAAAGTATCTGGGTTTCTATGTCCACTAATCAGTAGTTAATACCACTGTAACTCTATACGAAACCGCTGCAGCTAGTGGCTTGCTACTCATGCACCAGTGGCGCCACCTAGTGGTAATCAGCGTATACCAATCAGCGATATCGAAGTGCTCTCTCAGCCACTCTCCTGGCGCTCACCACACCCTGATGGTGTGGGATCTGGTTTGTTTGTTTCTTGTTGTCTTACGCCCTAGCAACATCTAAGGTCAGTGGGATCTGGTTATCAGGTCAGTTATCTACGTGTATCTGCCAGAGCACAGCAGCGTCTAGTGATAGCGGCAAATGTCAGATGGCGCCTTCCCATGTCCGGTGCCCTTTACTCCACCAGGCACCATCAGCCACTCGACATCCTGGCTGTGTGAGGATCTGGCGCAGTAAGTAGGGTCTAAGGACACACAGACAGACACATTTAGCGTATATGTAAATATATCTACTCGCCTTCGCTATATTCAGTTATATAAGCGTCAATCAGTTACTAGTTGGTACAAGCTCGTCACCATCGCACCGATGGACAACCAAGCGTTCGTTACTAGTTCTTGGCATGTGGCCAGCTCATGGAGTACAAGGATAACGCTCCACACCAGAATCCTTTTGTAACTGAACTGGAAGTAAAGGGAGCCGGCGTGTTTCAACGCAGATATTAGGTGATAAGTGATAGCGGCTACAAGCGTCCAGTTAGCGGAGCAGCGCAATGCTTCAAAGCCAGCAACAAGGCGTGAGGGTCCTGATAGTGGACTCGGGCTGCCGCAACTTTGAATGGCATTAACTGGCGCGGGCGGAGGTGATTTATGTTCTGTGCAGAGACCCGGGGTCAATGGATCAGCACATTGTAATCTGTAATCGGGGTCAACAGATCAGCGCACTGTAATCTGTAAACTGAGTCAACAGATCGGCACAATCTGTAATCGGTCAACATATCAGCACACTGTAATCTGTAATCGGACAACAGATCAGCGCACTGTAATCTGTAAACTGAGACAACAGATCGGCACACTGTAATATGTAATAGGTCAACAGATCAGCACACTGTAATCTGTAATATGTCAACAGATCAGCACACTGTAATCTGTAAACTGAGTCAACAGATCGGCACACTGTAATCTGTCAACAGATCAGCACACTGTAATCTGTAATCGGGGTCAACAGATCAACGCACTGTAATCTGAGTCAACAGATCAGCCCACTGTAATCTGTAATCGGGGTCATCAGATCAAAACACTATAATCTGTATTCGAGGTCAATTGGTCGGCACACTGTAATCTGCAATCGGAGGCAACAGATCAGCACACTGTAATCTGTAATCAGGGTCAACAGATCAGCCCACTGTACTCTGAAATCGGGGTCAACATATCAGCACACTGTAATCTGGGTCAACAGATCAGCACACTGTAATCTGTAATCGATGCCAATATATCAGCAGACTGTAATATGTAACAGATCAGCATACTGTAATCTGTGCATCAGATCAATGCACTGTAATCTGTAATCGGGGTCAGCAGATCAGCCCAGTGTAATCTGTAATCGGGGTCAACAGATCAGAACACTGTAATCTGTATTCGAGGTCAATGGATCAACACACTGTGTGGTCAGACAAATCTGTCTCCAACCACGCTCTGGGCAGTCACCGACCAACACGCCGCCAACACGCCGGGACCAGGGTTCCACTCCTACCGGAGTTATTAGAGCAGCTCCCGTCAGCCGAGTCACTCGGGGGGGGGGGGGGGGGAGTCTCGGACTGCGGCGGTGGTGGCGGTGGCAGTGGTAGTAGTACTAATAGTAGTAGACCATTGTGGTGGTAGTGATACTAATTGTAGTAGGAAGCGGGTGGAGATAGTGGTGGTGGTGGTAGTAGTAGTAGTAACAGTGGTAGTAGTACTAATAGTAGTAGACCATTGTGGTGGTAGTGATACTAATTGTAGTAGGAAGCGGGTGGAGATAGTGGTGGTGGTGGTAGTAGTAGTAGTAACAGTGGTAGTAGTAGTAGTAACAGTAGTAGAAGTAGTTGTAGTAGTGGTAGTAGTAGGGGTTATGGTGTGGTGGTTGTGGTGGTTGTGGTGGCGGCGGCGGTGATGATGATGATGATGGTGGTGGTGGTGGTGGAAGTAGAACTAGTAGTAATAATATTCTACTTCACAGTGTTGTATGGCAGAATGTATTCTAATTCATAGCATTGTATGGTAGTGTGTTCTACTTCACAGTGTAGTGTGGCACAGTGTTCTACTTCACAGTGTTGTATGGCAGAGTGTGTTCTACTTCACAGTGTTGTATGGCAGTGTGTTCTACTTCACAGTGTTGTATGGCAGAGTGTTCTACTTGGCAGTGTTGTATGGCAGAGTGCGTTCTACTTCGCAGTGTTGTATGGCAGTATTCTACCTCACACTGTTGTATGGCAGAGTGTCTTCTACTTCACAGTGTTGTATGGGAGAGTGTTCTACTTCACAGTGTTGTATGGCAGTGTGTTGTACCTCACAGTGTTGTATGGCAGTGTGTTCTACATCACCGTGTTGTATGGCAGAGTGTGTTCTACTTCACAGTGTTGTATGGCAGAGTGTGTTCTACTTTGCAGTGTTGTATGGCAGTATTCTACCTCACACTGTTGTATGGCAGAGTGTTCTACTTCACATCATTGTATGGCAGAGTGTGTTCCACCTCAGAGTGTTGTATGGCAGAGTGTGTTCTACTTCACAGTGTTGTATGGCAGAGTGTTGTACCTCACACTGTTGTATGGCAGTATGTTCTACATCATAGTGTTGCATGGCAGAGTGTGTTCTACATCACAGTGGTGTATGGCAGAGTGTGTTCTACTTCACATCATTGTATGGCATAGTGTGTTCTACTTCACAGTGTTGTATGGTAGTGTTCTACTTTACAGCGTTGTATGGCAGTGTGTTTCACTTCACAGTGTTGTATGGCAGTGTGTTCTACTTCACAGTGTTGTATGGTGGAGTGTGTTCCACCTCACAGTGTTGTATGGCAGAGTGTTGTACCTCACAGTGTTGTATGGCGGAGTGTGTTCCACCTCACTTGTTGTATGGCAGAGTGTTGTACCTCACAGTGTTGTATGGCAGTATGTTCTACATCACAGTGTTGTATGGCAGTGTGTGTTCTACTTCAGTGTTGTATGGCAGAGTGTGTTCCACCTCACAGTGTTGTATGGTAGTGTGTTCTACTTCACAGTGTTGTATGGCAGTGTGTTTCACTTCACAGTATTGTATGGCAGTGTGTTCTATTTCACAGTGTAGTATGGCAGAGTGTGTTCTACTTCACAGTGTTGTATGGCAGTGTGTTTCACTTCACAGTATTGTATGGCAGAGTGTTCTACTTCACATTGTTGTATGGCAGAGTGTGTTCTACTTCACAGTGTTGTATGGCAGAGTGTGTTCTACTTCACAGTGTTGTATGGCAGAGTGTGTTCTACTTCACAGTGTTGTATGGCAGAGTGTGTTCTACTTCACAGTGTTGTATGGCAGTGTGTTCTACTTCACAGTGTTGTATGGCAGAGTGTGTTCTACTTCACAGAGGTGTATGGCAGAGTGTGTTCTACTTCACAGTGTTGTATGGCAGAGTGTGTTCCACCTCAGTGTTGTATGGCAGAGTGTGTTCTACTTCACAGTGTTGAATGGCAGAGTGTGTTCTACTTCACAGTGTTGTATGGCAGAGTGTGTTCTACTTCACAGTGTTGTATGGCAGAGTGTGTTCTACTTCACAGTGTTGTATGGCAGAGTGTTCTACTTCACAGTGTTGTATGGCAGAGTGTGTTCTACTTCGCAGTGTTGTATGGCAGTATTCTACCTCACACTGTTGTATGGCAGAGTGTGTTCTACTTCACAGTGTTGTATGGCAGAGTGTTCTACTTCACAGTGTTGTATGGCAGAGTGTGTTCTATTTCACAGTGTTGTATGGCAGAGTGTGTTCTACTTCACAGTGTTGTATGCCAGAGTGTCTTCTATCTCACAGTGTTGTACGGCAGTGTGTTCTACTTCAGGGTTGTATGGCAGAGTGTGTTCTACTTCACAGTGTTGTATGGCAGAGTGTGTTCTACTTCACAGTGTTGTATGCCAGAGTGTCTTCTATCTCACAGTGTTGTACGGGAGTGTGTTCTACTTCAGGGTTGTATGGTGGAGTGTTCTACTTCACACTGTTGTATGGCAGAGTGTGTTCTACTTCACAGTGTTGTATGGCGGAGTGTTGTACCTCACAGTGTTGTATGGCAGAGTGTGTTCTATCACGTAGCATGTTCCATTGCACAGTGTCTTATACGTATGTTCCATTGCATACTGTGCTTTATTACAGAGCATGTTCCATTGCACAGTGCTTTATCACAGAACATGTTCCATTGCACAGTGTTTTATTACAGAGCATGTTCCATTGCACGGTATGCTTTATCACATGGGGTGTTCTACTGCAGTGTTCCATTGCATACGTTGCATTACACACTACGTTCCATTGCATACATTGCATTACACACTACGTTCCATTGCATACGTTGCATTACACCATGTGTTTTATCACACACCATGTTCTATGGCACCATGTGTTCTTTTTGCACAGAATATTGTACAGCACGGTGCTCTACATTACAGCATTGTATTGCACAGTAGTGTTCTACATTACAGTGTTGTATTACACAACATGATTCTGTACATTGCAGTGTCATACTGAACAGTAGCATGTTCTACATTACAGCGTTGTATTGCCCAGTAGAGTGTCCTACAACACAATGTCATATTGCCCAGTAGAGTGCTCCATGTTACAGCGTTGTCTTACAGAGCATGATTCTCTGCATTACAGTGTCGTACTGAACAGTAGCCTGTTCTACATTACAGCATTGTATTGCCCAGTAGTGTTCTACATGACAGTGTTGTATTGCCCAGTAGAGTGTTCTACATTACAGTGTCGTATTGACCAGTAGAGTGCTTTACATTACAGTGTCATGTTGCCCAGTAGAGTGTTCTACATGTCAGTGTTGTATTACACAGCATGATTCTCTACATTGTAGGGGTGTACTACACAGTAGAGCTCTCTACATTAGTCTTGTATTACATAGCATGGTACTCTGCATTACAGGGTTGTGTCACACAGTGTATTCTAACTGTTCAATGTGCATGGCATTCAACGCTGTGTTCTATTGCACAGTTTAATGCTCTACAGTAGTCTTGCGTGACACAGCGCACTCCAACTGCTCAGTGCGCATGGTCCTCAACGCTGTGTTATATTGCAGAGTACAGTGCTCTACATTACAACATTGCATTGCACAGTAGAGTGCTCTACATTACAGTTGTGTCACACAGCGCAGCACTCTACATTAGTCATGTCACCCCACGCAGTGCTCTACATTACAGTCGTGTGTCACACAGCACAGTGCTCTACATTACAGTCGTGTTTCACACAGTGTGGTACTCTACATTAGTCGTGTGACACACAGCGCAGAGCTCTACATTACAGTTGTGTGTCGCACAGCGCGGTGCTCTACATTACAGTTGTGTGTCACAGAGTGCAGTGCTCTACATTACAGGCGTACGTCACACAGCACGGTGCTCTACATTAGTGGTGTGTCACACAGCGGGGTGCTCTACATTACACTGGTGTGCTACACAGCGTACTTTAACTGCGCCCGGCCTTTGACGCTGTGCCCTCTGGCACCTCACAGCGCAGTGTGCCGAGCTACAACACCGACACAACACTCACGTCCCCAGGCCCCGGACCCTGCCCCGCCCCTCTAGGACCGGTGTCGGACGGTGGAGCCCCGGGCGGGCACGGCGGGGGCGCCGGCCGGTCCGGTGCCGGTGCCAGTGCCGGTGGAGGCGGTGCTGGTGGCGGCGGACAGTTTGAGCCACTGGTGCACGGAGACGCCGTACAGCGAGGTGGAGATGCGCAGGTGCAGCAGGCACCAGACGGCATCACGGTGCAGCAGGAACGGGGAGCACCCGTCTGGACCCATAGTGCAGGGAGCAGCCGCCAGGGGGGGGGGGGAGCTGCTGGAGGGGAGCTGCTGAAGAGAGCTGCCAGGGGGAGCCTCAGGGGGCAGCTGCTGGAATGAGCTGCAGGAGGGAGCCGCCAAGGGGAGCCACAGGAGGGAGCCGCCAGGGGGAGCTGCTGGAGGGAGCTGCCAGGGGGAGCGGCAGTAGGGATTTCCTGGTTAAAGAGTTGTTCACCGCTCAGTGAGTAGAAGCGCGCTGCTGCACAAAACAGTTCACCGCTCAGTTAGTAGAAGCGTGTTGTTGTACCAAACAGTTCACCACTCAATGAGTAAAACTTAGTGTGCTGCTGTACCAAACAGTTCAATGTTCAGTGAGTAGAAGTGTGGTGCTGAAAAATGCAGTTCACCGCTCAGTGCGTAGAAGCGGAGTATTAGGTAGTTCAACACTTAGTGCATAGAAGCGCAGTATTAGGTAGTTCACCGCTCTGTGGTAGTTCAGCGCTTAGGTAGTTCAGCGCTTAGTGTGTAGAAGCGCAGTATTAGGTAGTTCACCGCTCAGTGCTTAGAAGCGCAGTATTAGGTAGTTTTAGGTAGTTCAAGTCGCCAGTATGAGCTGTTCACATAGCAGGCAGTGTCTCAGGCCAGATCAATGATAGGTCCAGCAGACAGTCGCATCCGGTTGCGTAGCACCACAACCGCCTGCAGCAAGCATGCCCAGCACAATTCAACTTGCGTTTGCTGGATAGCAAGCTTGATGCAGTGTCAAAACTGCCTGGTGGTCGAAGGAGGAATGGATCTGCAGCTTAGTTGCCTGATAGTTGCACAATGAGCTGCTTAGAGTGACTTAGTTGTCTGATGGTTGCATACTGACCTGCTGAGACTGATCCAGTTGCCTGATAGTTGCAGTGAGCTGCTCAGAGTGGCTCAGTTGCCTGATGGTTGCACAATGAGCTGCTCAGAGTGACTCAGTTGCCTGATGGTTGCACAATGAGCTTCTCAGTTACTCAGTTGCCTGATGGTTGTAGTGAGGTGCTCAGAGTGGGTCAGTTGCCTGATGGTTGCACAATGAGCTGCTCTGTTATTCAGTTGCCTGATGGTTGCCGTGAGTTGCTCAGAGTGGCTCAGTTGCCTGATGGTTGCACAATGAGCTGCTCAGCTACTCAGTTGCCTGATGGTTGCCGTGAGCTGCTCAGAGTGGCTCAGTTGCCTGATGGTTGCACAATGATCTGCGCAATGCCTCTCCAAATTCTTGTTGGCAACCTAATGTTCCATCGACTGCTTCTGGCCAATCCACACAGTGCACCGCTAACCACTCAGCGGGCCTTCTTTTTTGCAGTGGGTAAACTATCGGGCTCCGCTTCGTGTGGCGGACTAGTCAACGACAACAAATGATCAAGCAATCAAACTGGCCCTATGCACGCGATGCCCAGGCACAATCCGCACTCACCACCACGCGTATAGGGAGGCGGGGCCTGGGAGCTGCATTCCTCTCCACGTGAGAGGCGGTGTCCGCCACACGGGGAGGAGTCACTTCCGGTACGAGTATCAGACCGCCACCAACTCACACTGGTGATGTAGTTGCGGTGCCGCACAGTGCTCCGCTGCGGAGAACAGGGCTATCCCGGACACAGCGGTACACTGGCTGCAGAGCCTGCGCAGGCGGTAGTGAAGCAAAAGGGGGAGTTAGTTGACAGAGGAGGAGGCGGGCGGTGGTGAAACAGATGGGCTTGCCTCAGTTTGAAGTGTGCTGCAGATCTCTCCGCACACCGCTTCCCCCTGCACACTGCGCCGCGTCCCGGTGTTCCTATGTGAGGTCGGAGAGAGGCCGGGGTGAGGCCGGGACAGGGGCTGCCAGTCAGTCCGTCACCTGCCGGGTACTGCCGGGTGCTCGCTGGTTCCCGCTGGTGTCAGTGAGAGCTGCTCACAGCCGCTGCCGCTGCTGCTGCTGCTGCCGCTGCTGCTGCCGCCGCTGTGTGGTGGTGGCGGCGGTGGATGTAACAATTCGACTCGCTCGGCCCCTACCCCCCCCGCCCGCACCCTCACCCCCCCATCCACACGCCATACCGCTGGTTTCCCGCGATCAATACCCTGCTGCATATACTACTACCCCACCCACGTACCAGCTCGCAGCCCCCCCCCCCCCCGCCCTCTCCCCTCCCCGCGCTTGCCCCTGCTCCGACCCCCCAGCCCCTCACTTCCCCGCCCCCGCCCCACACACTCCCACTGCCCCCCCCCCCCTCTGCCCCCTTATATTCTAGGGACCTATTGCGGAGCAGCTGAACCGTTCCCGTCCTGAGTGACCTGTTCGTCTGCTGGGGCGTGAAGTTGGCCGTGTTGTCGCAAGGTGGCGCCACTGGGGGCGTCACAGTCGGAGGGTCGGGAGAGGCGCTGTGTGTGCGCGCGTGTGTGGGCGCGTGTGTGGGAGAGTGAGTGAGAGAGGGAGAAAGAGACTAGGTGTTTGTGATGTGTGGATGTGCGAGTCGGTTTGTGTTTATTGTATGTATATATATATATATATATATGTGTGTGTGTGTGTGTGTGTGTGTGTGTGTGTTATATGTGGATGCGCGTGTGTATCATAGTGTCAGTGGGTTTTATTGCATGTGGGTGGGAGCGTGTGTTTGTGGGAGGTGTGTGTGTTACTGTTGGTGGTATTTAGTATTGGTGGATGTGCGTGTGTTGTTGAGAATGTATTCTATGTTGATGTGCGTGTGTGTGTGATGTGCGTGCATGTGTGTGTGTGTGTGTGTGTATTTGTGGGATGGGCATATGCGTGTGTGTGATGTGTGTGTGTGAGTGGGATGTATGTGTGGGGATGGGTGTGTGTGTGTACTTACTAATGGCACTCCTGTACTTAGGCCTGCTGCTTCACTTGGATGTGTGTGTGTGGGGGGGGGGGGATGTGTGTGTGGGGGGATGTGTGGGTTTGTGTGTACTGACTAGTGGCAGTCCTGTACTTAGGGCTGCTGCTTCACTTGGATGTGCGTGTTTGTTGGTGGCATGTGTGTGTGTGCGGGATATGTGTGTGGGGGATGTGTGTGTGTGGGATGTGTGTGTGTGATGTGTGTGTGTGTGTACTTACTACTGGTACTCCTGTACTTAGGCCTGCTGCTTCACTTGGATGTGTGTGTGGGGGGGGGGATGTGTGT
Source organism: Branchipolynoe longqiensis (assembly GCA_030323885.1). NCBI lineage: Eukaryota > Metazoa > Annelida > Polychaeta > Phyllodocida > Polynoidae > Branchipolynoe > Branchipolynoe longqiensis. Next base: position 115,516,646 of record CM059189.1, read on the forward strand.
GTGGGGGGATGTGTGTGTCTGTGTGTACTTTCTAGTAGCACTCCTGTACTTCACGTGGAAGCAGCCTTCATCTGACCGTGGTGGCATGTGTGTGTGGGGTGTGGGATGTGTGTGTGTGTGATGTGTGTGTGTCTGTGTGTACTTTCTAGTAGCACTCCTGTACTTCACGTGGAAGCAGCCTTCATCTGACCGTGGTGGCATGTGTGTGTGGGGTGTGGGATGTGTGTGTGTGTGATGTGTGTGTGTCTGTGTGTACTTTCTAGTAGCACTCCTGTACTTCACGTGGAAGCAGCCTTCATCTGACCGTGGTGGCATGTGTGTGTGGGGTGTGGGATGTGTGTGTGTGTGATGTGTGTGTGTCTGTGTGTACTTACTAGTGGCACTCCTGTACTTCACGTGGAAGCAGCCTTCATCTGACCGTGGTGGCATGTGTGTGTGGGGTGTGGGATGTGTGTGTGTGTGATGTGTGTGTGTCTGTGTGTACTTACTAGTGGCACTCCTGTACTTCACGTGGAAGCAGCCTTCATCTGGCCGTGGTGGGATGTGTGTGTGGGGTGTGGGATGTGTGTGTGTGTGATGTGTGTGTCTGTGTGTACTTTCTAGTAGCACTCCTGTACTTCACGTGGAAGCAGCCTTCATCTGACCGTGGTGGGATGTGTGTGTGTGTGATGTGTGTGTGTCTGTGTGTACTTTCTAGTAGCACTCCTGTACTTCACGTGGAAGCAGCCTTCATCTGACCGTGGTGGGATGTGTGTGTGGGGTGTGGGATGTGTGTGTGTGTGATGTGTGTGTGTCTGTGTGTACTTACTAGTGGCACTCCTGTACTTCACGTGGAAGCAGCCTTCATCTGACCGTGGCGTTTAAAGTTGCATGGTCCGATGGCCTTTGAATTTTTGTCTTATTTTTTAGATAAATATATCAAAGTGATCATTATGAGCTACTAATCATTAGTCCCGAGTGATTTTGATTAAAGATGATTAGTTTTGAAGTAATTTGAGCTGAAAGAACCAAAAATAATTTCGACAAGCTTGTCAAAAGTCCTGTGGCTATGACCCAGGGGCCATATGCAGGAGTCAGTGTTAGCGGGGTTTGGTGTTAGAGCCTATTACCGTTTAGCTATCACCGACGTCGGGAACTGTGTCAAGTGGTATGCAGGAGTGCGTAACACGTACATTGTAGCTAAACGTGAATTTATTTATAGATTTGGGAAATCCCTCTGCGTCTGAACCCATATATTAGGCTTAAATCTATTAAATGCTATCATATTTATCATAATTAAATATGCAATAAGTGACCTTTGAGGAAATTAACCCTAAATTCGAAGCAATATTAACCACATGCCCCGCCGTAACGGCGGCGATATAAATATTTATATTTTCGAATCGACGAACGTACAGTAAACAAACCGTCCCCGCTGCCAGTATGGAAAGCGACGTCTATGCGGCGGCGGCAGCGATTTGTTTACTTTACGTCCGTCGATTCGAAAATATAAGTATTAATATCTCCGCCATTACGGCGGCAGCATTAATATTGCTTTGAATTTAGGGTTAATTTAATCATATTTCACTTATTTCGTATCTAATTCTGTTAAATAAGACAGCATTTAATAGATTTGGCCATAACCTTAGGCTAACACCGCCCGTAAACGTCATATGAAACGGGGTTAGTGTCGCGGACCTTAAAGCGCAGTGTTACTGTAACACCGCCTCCTGCATCCCGACTTTTCGGCGCTAAACCAGAAATCCCATTTAAACACATTTTGGCTCGCTAACACTGACTCCTGCATATGGCCCCAGATGGTCATCTCGTGCTGACCACGTGATGTGAGATGACCTACTGATGCGCGGCAAGGAAGGACGAGGAGGCATGAGTGGATAAATGGCATTTTATTGAGAAATGCCGGAATAAACATGGATAAGTACATCAAGCATGAGTATAGGTATATAATGGAAGATAGGCATCAACATGTAATAAGCAGTGATAATCATGAGTATAGGGATATATAGGGTATCATATGTGAGGCATCGTCATGATATGAGGTGTCATGGTTGAAGTGTCAATGTCAATTTGAGCAATGTTATTAGTTGGGCCCGGGAGGTGGATCCGAGGAGCCCTCAACCAAGACAGAGGAGAGGGCTCGAGGGGCCGCCGAGGGGGCGAGGCGGGGCACGTATGCGTGCACCGCCTCAGAGGTCCAAGTCCCCTGGGCCATGATGTCGGAGATGTCGACTCCGGCGGCATGGCAGGCCTGTGCGGAGCCCCGGCGTAGGCTGTGGAGGGTAAAGGCCTCGGCCCCCGGGACGCCTCGGGCGCCTCGCAGGAGGGCAGTTAGGGAGCGCGGGTCGAGGGGCCGGCCCGAGGGCATGATGAAGGCCGGGGCGTCGGGCGGCACAGGACGCTGCCGGGCGGCGGCATTCCAAGCGGTCAGAGGGCAGAGTCCTGGCCTCGGGCAAGCAGGGATGAATAGGGCGACGGCGCCCGCAGGGCCGGATATGGTCTTGGAGGTCCTGACCGTGACCCGGAGGCCCCCGGGGGCCAGGACGACGTCGCCGCGGGTGATGGTGTGAGGGCCGCCCCAGCCCTCGGGACTCGGCGACAACAGGTTCGACTGTCGCAGCATGCCGAAGTACCCGAGGAGGAGGGCGGCCCGAGGGACGAGCGAGGCCGGCCCCGCGAGGGCGAGGTGAGAGATGAGGAGGGCGGCCCGAGGGACGAGCGAGGCCGGCCCCGCGAGGGCGAGGTGAGAGATGACGAGGCCGAGGTGGTGAGGCGTCAGAGGGGGCGCCTGGCGAGGAACGTGGCTGGAGGCGCGCTCGCCTCCTCGGCAGACGTCCCTGGCGAGGGCAGAGTCGAAGGCGGCGGTGGCTCCCCCAGCGGCCTCGACCCAGCTCCGGTGAGGGCGTTCTTGATGGACGCCGGGGCGAGGCCGCGGGCGTAGAGGGAGGCCGTGTAGGCGGCGATCTGGAAGTCGGAGGGGTCGAGGGGGGCGAGCCCTCGGGCAACGATGTAGGCGACGTACTCCCGAGCCTGGCGTCGACGGTTCTTCCATGTCGAAGGGGCGAGGGAGGCGAGGCGTAGGCGGGCGACATCGTCCACCTCGGCCGGGGAGAAACCTGGATCAGAGGCCGGGGTTAAATGGGAAGGCGTCATGTGAGGGGGATATGCGGCGGAGCCCGAGGCGCCCCATGCCGGCCCAGGGCCCGTCGAGGTGGGCGCGGCTGAGGGCGTCGGCGAAGACGAGCTCCGCCCCGGGCTTGTGCAGTATCGTGAGGGTGAAGCAGCCCGTCGCCGCGAGGAGCCAGAGCTCCCGAGCGCATGTCCCGAGGGTGGCATCCCGGACGCGGCCCGAGGTGAGGGAGGCGGCGGAGGCCATATTATCCGTGTTGATGACGACGGTGGCCCCCGCGGCGTCGTCAGGCATGAGGGCGCGGAGGGCGACGACGAGGTTGACGGCCTCAAGCTCATGGATGTCGGGGAACCGACACGGAAGTCCGAGGTGTACCCTCGGGCATAGCAGTGCGTCGCAGAGAAGGCGCCCCCGCCCGTGAGGCACGACTTGCACTCTATGACGTAGGTGCGCCCCGCCGGGGCGCGGACGAGGTGGAGCCCATTGGAGGCGCGGCCGTAGAGGGCGAACCACCTCAGGTCCCGGAGGGCGTCGTTGTCGAGGGTGAGTGAGGCGCAGCCGAAGCAGCCGCGGAGCACCCCGAGGAGGCGACTCATGAACCTCCGGGTGGGGAGGACGCAACTGCCGACATGGTTCAGGCGCCCGAGGAGGCTCTGGAGCTCGCGTCGAGTTATGGCGGGGCTGGTGAGGCGGGCCTCGCAGGAGAGGATGAGATCGTCGACCTTGTCGGGGGCAATGCGGACTGTCATCGCCTCGCTGTTGAGGGCGAACCCCAGCCAGGTGAGGCGGTCAGCGGGGGGATGACATTTCCCGGGCGCCACGTCGAGCCCGAGGGCGGCGGCGAGGGCGAGGAAGGCATCAAAGGCCTTGCAGGCCCTGAGGTATGACGCCTCGCACCCGACAAAGTCGTCGACATAGACAAGGATATGGAAACCGTCGCGCCTCATTATCCAGGCGACGGCGGCCGTCACGCGGACACATGCCGCACCCGAGGAGCGGCAGCCAAATGGGAGGGCGAGGTCAATGTATATCTTTTCGTCGAGGGTGATCCCGTATAGGGGGCAGGCGAGGGGGTCTGCGCGGAGTTGCCGGTAGGCCCGCGAGATGTCGGCTGACCATAAGTATGCGCCGGGGCCCTCTCCCGTGAGGCGGCGGCCGAGGTCAGCGACTGAGGGGAGGGTATAGGTGTGTGGTTTCCCGAGGTATTCCCAGCGGGGGATGCCGGCATTGACACTGGCGCCGGGGGGGGAAGGAGAGGTCGACGATGACCCGCCTCTTGCCCGGGTCGGATTTGGGGTGGGTCATCATCGGGGAGACCTGAGTCCATGGTGTGAAGGGAGGGATGGTGAAAGGGCCCGCGAGGGCGCCGAGGGCGAGCTCTGTCTTAATGAAGCTCTCTATGTGCGGGGCGTGCTCGGGGGGCTCGCGATGGTTGGTGAAGGTTGGGCGGGGAGGTGAGGAGGCGGAGAAGTTGGAAGGGAATCCGAACCTCAAGGAGGTCGAGAAGGGCGGGGGTCGGGGTATTCGCGGAGGCGGTTGCGCCATGCGGGGATGTGGAGGCCAGAGGGAAGGGGGATGCGGGCGGCCAAAAAATTGGGGAGGCCCGCTTCCCTTAATGCGGCGTATGCGCGGGTGAAGGTGGGGTAGCGAGCCCAGGCCTCGCCGGAGGCGTGGGGCCAGATGGCGAGGAGGGTGGGGCGGTATTGTCGAGGGGAGGGGGCCGCAGGAGGGGGCGGCGGGGAGGGTGTCTTGGACGTGAGGGTCGACTACGTCGGTGATATGCTCACTGAGGTCGTGGTGGGGGGAGGAGGAGCGGTGAGGGAGGTTGAGGTGGGCGGCGATGGAGGTGGGGAGGGGGTGGGGGGGGAGGGGGGCGGAGGGGGAGGCCGGGGAGGTGTGTTAGGTAGGCTGTATCGCCGGGGGAGGGTGCGGGGGGGGCGGCGGCGTCTGCGGCGAGGTGGGGGGGTGGGGGAGGGGTGGGGGGGGTTGTGGTGTTGGTAGTGGCCCGCCTGGGTGGCGGGGGGGGGGGGGGGCTGGTCGCTTCCGGGGAAGCGTGGGTGGCGTGAGTGGCGTGAGTGGCCGCCGGGGCGGCCACTTCACAGGCGACCCTGTGGCGAGACCGTGGTGTGCGGTGGCCGGGTGGTCGGCGGAGATGAGAGAGGGGTGGCGGTTGGGTGAAATCTGGCGGTCTGAGGGAGGGTCTGTTGGGTCGCGGCGGGCGGTGAGGTGGTCGCGGGCGGCGGCGGGGGGGGGGGGGCCTTTGAAGCCGGGTGTGGTGTGAGCGGTTTGTGGTTCTGCGGTCAGGGCGCGGGACAGCGGGGAGATGTGAGAGGGCGGGGAGATGTGAAGGGCCGGGGGTGGAGGCGGTGAGTCACGAGGCGGCGAGATGTGAGGAGGGTCAGTTGTGGGTGTGCAGGGGTCGGCGTGGGGGGTTGGGTGGGGCCGGCTGGGTCCCTCCGGGCCGGGCTGGAGGGGGCGGCGTACTAAAAATCCGCCGAGGGGGCGGGGGCCCCCCGGTCGCGGCCTCTCTTGCTGAGGCAGACGGCCTCAGAGTGTATCGTTAAGATTGTTCTCACGTTTGCGCAGTAGGCACAAGCGTGTCGATACCTCGACGCCCCCTCCCCATGGGTCTCGCCGGCCCCCGCCCGGTCGCAGGAGGCCGGGTCACGGTTCTCCCCCGTGACCCAGCCCGGGTCACGGGGGGTCACGGGGGGAACCATATATATATATATATATATATATATGGACCAAAAAATATATATATATTGATCGGCCAATACTGATATATATATATATATAAATTTCAAAATTTAAATTATCCAAATTGACTAAAGTTGCATGGTCCGATGGCGTCTGAGCATAGTTCGAGGGGATCCGCCACAAATACACAGGTTTCCGGTTTTAATGGTATGATGGCAGCAGCCGTTCTGGGTGTGCCTATGCGTTATCGTTTGGACGGGATCCATCGCAAATGCGCCGACCCTGACCGCAACTTCATATCAACCCAGGCCATGATGCCAATAATACTGCCACTGGACATCCTGGAACCTGACTAGGTACTTGGAATGAGGGTCAAGGCTACTGAGGCCATGAAATTGACCTAATTGATTAATGGCTTCCTTGTGTGATGGGTTTCTCAAAGTAGGATAAGGTAGTAAATTGACTGATTATTCTATATATGCTGTCCCAAATCACTTGTTAATACACCAATATCTAAGATGGATATATATAATCAAATTACAATACATGTTTTGGTTTTGAAAAATAAATATTTCATCGGACAAGGCAACTTTAATTATGTTCATAGAATTGACCAAACAGCATTGAATATCCAACATGGAGGGGAGGGGCAACATCCACCTCATTTCCCCTTCCCCTCTATGACCCTGCACAGTAGGCCTACTTGGTTGGGGGGGCTAATTAGGTCGCGAGATTGGCCTAATTGATTAATGGCCTCCCTGCATAATAAGTGTTTCAAACTGAGTGTTCAGAGGGGTGAGGTTATAAATTCACTGGTTATGCTGTATATGCTGTCCCAAATCATTAGCTAATATACCAGTATCTAAGTTAGATATACAGGATCAAACGTAAGTAGTTGTTTTAATTTTGACAAAATTATATTTCATCGGACCATCAACTATAATTACGGGGTGGCTTTCACCAGGGCTAGCTACCATTAGGGGCTGCTTCTTCAATTAGGGTATTATCAATTTAATTAGGGGTGCGGACCTATCGGGTAGAGATTTAAATGAGTGAAATTCAAATTAGTGGACATAACATTAGTTATAAGCACAACTTTAATTGAGGAGGCTGGCATTAGCTATTATATGGGTCCAGGTTTAGCTATGGGTCTAGGTTAAGCTATGGGGTGCAGGTTTAGCTATGGGGTGCCGTTATAAAATAGAGCATAGCTTTAGCTATGGGTGGCCGTTATAACATAGAGTAGTTTTAGCTATGGGGGGGCTGTTATAATATAGAGTAGTTTTAGCTATAGGGCTGTTATAATATAGAGTAGTTTTAGCTATGGGTGGCCATTATAATATATAGCTTTAGCCATGGGTAGCCGTTATAATATAGAGCATAGCTTTAGCTATGGGGGCCATTATAATATAGAGCATAGCTTTAGCTATGGGTGGCCATTATAATATAGAGTAGTTTTAGCTATGGGGGCCGTTATAATATAGAGTATAGCTTTAGCTATGGGTGGCCGTTATAATATAGAGTAGTTTTAGCTATCGGGTGCCGTTATAATATAGAGCATAGATTTACCTATGGGTGGCCGTTATAATATAGAGTAGTTTTAGCTATGGGGTGCCATTATAATATAGAGTATAGCTTTAGCTATGGGTGGCCGTTATAATATAGAGTAGTTTTAGCTATCGGGTGCCATTATAATATAGAGTATAGCTTTAGCTATGGGTAGCTGTTTTAATATAGAGTAGTTTTAGCTATGGGGGCCGTTATAATATATAGTGTAGTAGTCTGCACTGACCTCTCAGGCAAGTAACCACATAGACAGGTAGGCGTGGGTAGTGTGGTAATATCAGGGAGCCTAGGTGGTGTAATGGTTAGCACACTGGCCCGGAATGCAACGAGATGTTGGTTCGAGTCCTGCTCTAGGCGCAATATTTCCCATTTTCATCCCCCCCCCCATGACACTGGTTGCTGTGACCAGGATCCTGTACAAGCTACGCGCTGTATGGTTGTTGAACCTACCCTGTGTATGTATGTGCTAGTGCATTGCCTGTATGTATGTAATTGTAAGCATTAAAAGACTTACAATTCCAGGGAGACGAGTGTAGTGGTCTGCACTGACCTTTCAGGTAAGTAACCACATAGACAGGTAGGCGTGGGTAGTGTGGTGACATCAGGGAGCCTAGGTGCTATAATGGTTAGCACACTGGCCGGGAATGCAACGAGATGTGGGTTCGAGTCCCGTTCTAGGCGCAATATTTCCCATTTTCATCACCTCCATGACAATATAAAGTATAGCTTTAACTATGGGGGGGCCGTTACAATATAGAGTAGTTTTAGCTATGGGGGCCATTATAATATAGAACATCTTTAGCTATGGGGGGGCCATTATAAAATAGAGTAGTTTTAGCTATGGAGGCCGTTATAATATAGAGTACAGCTTTAGCTATGGGGGCCGTTATAATATAGAGTAGTTTTAGCTATGGGGTGCTGCTTCAATTAACACTTACAGTTTTAGCTATGGGGTGCCACTTCACTTAACAATTATAGCTTTAGCTATGGGGTGCCGCTTCAATTAACAATTACAACTTTAGCTATGGGGTGCTGCTTCAATTAACAATTACAACTTTAGCTATGGGGTGCTGCATCAATTAACAATTACAGCTTTAGCTATGGGGTGCTAAGCACCAGCTCCACAATTCACAAGTGGATGCTGGGAAAACAAGCGCCAGCGGCTTTCTGTGAAGATGAGTCAGATTGTGAGGCAGCCTGTGTAAGTGTTACCTTACAGAGCCGTCTGCCAGAATAGATGAAGGATTCATCGCATACTTGCAGTCGGATAGATACAAGATTCATCCCGTACTTGCAGTAGGGGTAAATGACAACATAGTCTAAATACAGGCGAAAACTGCTTTAGTTAAATTAGTATGGAACAGGAAGTGGAATCCCTGATTCCAGTATCAAATGGCTACTTATATTGGCACAGAGTTGGTGAAATGAGAGAGAATGCAAAAGGACAAGATGACAACCATAACAATGCCGTCGATTTTACTTTTATCATCCATTAAACTACATGTATTAATATATTTTTCAAATCAAAAGTAGCAGATAAATATTAAGATATATGTGAAGAATATATTGTGCTTCTTAAATTAAGAATTGATCTGCTCATTTCATTTACCCAGAATCTTTTAACTACTGCTAGAACTGATCACGCACACAGACACTAGACATGTCAACTGCTGCATTCCTGATATGTCCTTAGTTGTTGCCAGGATGTAAAACGTAATCCTACATCCTATCCTACTGCTGCATTGGGATTTCCTGTTACTGCAATATCTATATCCATATCATGCTGGTGACGACTTCTTACATGTGCATTCCTGGTGGCTTTATAGTGCTGCCTAAATGAGATCCCATGTAATCAATGGCGGATTAACTACCACCACGCTCAATTAAACCATTGTTTTTGTATACTCTCGGGCCACCCTTCCTTCCGGACTCCGAGACTGAGCTTTAGTAGGCTCAATTAAACCATTGTTTTTGTATACTCTCAGGCTGCCCTTCCTTCCGGGCCCTGAGACTGAGCTTTAGTATGCTCAATTAAACCATTGTTTTTGTATACTCTCGGGCCACCCTTCCTTCCGGACCCTGAGACTGAGCTTTAGTATGCGCAATTAAACCATTGTTTTTGTATACTCTCGGGCCACCCTTCCTTCCGGACTCCGAGACTGTGCTTTACTATGCTCAATTAAACCATTGTATTTGTATACTCTCGGGCTGCCCTTCCTTCCGGGCCCTGAGACTGAGCTTTAGTATGCGCAATTAAACCATTGTTTTTGTATACTCTCGGGCCACCCTTCCTTCCGGACTCCGAGACTGTGCTTTAGTATGCGCAATTAAACCATTGTTTTTGTATACTCTCGGGCTGCCTTTCCTTCCGGACCCTGAGACTGAGCTTTAGTGTGCTCAATTAAACCATTGTTTTTGTATACTCTCAGGCTGCCCTTCCTTCCGGGCCCTGAGACTGTGCTTTAGTATGCTCAATTAAACCATTGTTTTTGTATACTCTCGGGCTGCCTTTCCTTCCGGGCCCTGAGACTGTGCTTTAGTATGCTCAATTAAACCATTGTTTTTGTATACTCTCAGGCTGCCCTTCCTTCCGGGCCCTGAGACTGAGCTTTAGTATGCGCAATTAAACCATTGTTTTTGTATACTCTCGGGCCACCCTTCCTTCCGGACTCCGAGACTGTGCTTTAGTATGCGCAATTAAACCATTGTTTTTGTATACTCTCGGGCTGCCTTTCCTTCCGGGCCCTGAGACTGAGCTTTAGTATGCTCAATTAAACCATTGTTTTTGTATACTCTCAGGCTGCCCTTCCTTCCGGGCCCTGAGACTGTGCTTTAGTATGCTCAATTAAACCATTGTTTTCGTATACTCTCGGGCTGGCCTTCCTTCTGAGCCCTGAGACTGTGCTTTAGTATGCGCAATTAAACCATTGTTTTTGTTTACTCTCGGGCTGCCCTTCCTTCCAGACCCTGAGACTGTGCTTTAGTATGCACAATTAAACCATTGTTTTTGTATACTCTCAGGCTGACCTTCCTTCCGGACCCTGAGACTGAGCTTTAGTGTGCTCAATTAAACCATTGTTTTTGCATACTCTCGGGCCACCCTTCCTTCCGGACTCCGAGACTGAGCTTTAGTATGCTCAATTAAACCATTGTTTTTGTATACTCTCGGGCTGCCCTTCCTTGCGGACCCTGAGACTGAGCTTTAGTATGCACAATTAAACCATTGTTTTTGTATACTCTCGGGCTGCCCTTCCTTCCGGACCCTGAGACTAAGCTTTAGTATGCGCAATTAAACCATTGTTTTTGTATACTCTCGGGCTGCCCTTCCTTCCGGACCCTGAGACTGAGCTTTAGTATGCGCAATTAAACCATTGTTTTTGTATACTCTCGGGCTGCCCTTCCCTCTGGGCCCCGAGACTGAGCTTTAGTATGCGCAATTAAACCATTGTTTTTGTTTACTCTCGGGCTGCCCTTCCTTCCGGACCTCGAGACTGAGCTTTAGTATGCTCAATTAAACCATTGTTTTTGTATACTCTCGGGCTGCCCTTCCTTCCGGACCCTGAGACTAAGCTCTAGTATGCGCAATTAAACCATTGTTTTTGTATACTCTCGGGCTGCCCTTCCTTCCAGACCCTGAGACTAAGCTCTAGTATGCGCAATTAAACCATTGTTTTTGTTTACTCTCGGGCTGCCCTTCCTTCCGGACCCGAGACTGTGCTTTAGTATGCGCAATTAAACCATTGTTTTTGTATACTCCCAGGCTGCCCTTCCTTCCGGACCCTGAGACTAAGCTCTAGTATACGCAATTAAACCATTGTTTTTGTATACTCTCAGGCTGCCCTTCCTTCCGGACCCTGAGACTGAGCTTTAGTATGCTCAATTAAACCATTGTTTTTGTATACTCTCGGGCTGCCCTTCCTTCCGGACCCTGAGACTAAGCTCTAGTATGCGCAATTAAACCATTGTTTTTGTTTACTCTCGGGCTGCCCTTCCTTCCGGACCCGAGACTGTGCTTTAGTATGCGCAATTAAACCATTGTTTTTGCATACTCTCGTACTGCCCTTCCTTCCGGACCCGAGACTGTGCTTTAGTATGCGCAATTAAACCATTGTTTTTGTATACTCCCAGGCTGCCCTTCCTTCCAGACCCTGAGACTAAGCTCTAGTATGCGCAATTAAAGCATTGTTTTTGTTTACTCTCGGCCTGCCCTTCTTTCCGGGCCCGAGACTGTGCTTTAGTATGCGCAATTAAACCATTGGTTTTGTATACTCTCGGGCCGACCTTCCTTCCGGGCCCCTAGGCTTAAAGCTGCAGTCCGATGAAGCATCAAATTTTTAAAACAAAAACATTCACCTAGATTTTATTCTACATATCTAACTTAGATATTGGTGCACTTATTAAACATTTGTTGCCACATAGAAGGGCATACTGAGTCAATTTAACCGAACCTGTTACTGCATAAGCCTATGGTGAGAGTTTTGGTATGCTTGCCAAAATCAATTTAGGATGTTTGCACTTAAAATATCTGAAAAGTTAGCCATTCAAAATGAAAGTTACTTCAAACTAAAGTAAGGTAGGTTACAACAACCAATTAAATATATTTATCTCAGAAAAATGGCGGAAATTCAAAACCACCGGACTATGCAACTTTAAGCCTATTCAGCCTGATGGTTAATTCGCCACTGCATACAAATATACATCACGTCACAGCATCCAAATTATTCAATCATATTATCCTGACACCAAACAAACCCTTCCTTGCCCTATCCTAGTAACACCTACCACCGGGGAACATAGTGATGATAAGTGCTTATTTCACAGATCTGCAGAAACATAAGCAAATACATCTGAAAAAACTCCACCACTCCACTTTACGCAAAGTCCCACAACCACTAGGTCACATTAAATAACCATGGCAATAAGGCTATCATAATTTAAGCAAAACAGAAAGGATTGATAAACTATCGAGTGCCACAACTTTTCGCAATTTTCTATGCAATTTACTGTCGTGACCCAGAATTTCCATTGCCATCATCAATTCGCCCATACAATAGGTCTTCTCTGTGGAGCGTGCGCAGTGAGTTCCTACCCACAATATTATTAGTTCCTGCCACTCCCGTCAGAAGGTGGGTGGGTGGTGTAAATCCTCTATAAGACCTTTTCCGCAGAGCATGCTGCACTGTGAGCTGCTAACCACAACATTAGTTCTTCCACTGTTGCTAGAGTGAGAAGAGTTGGTGATGGAAGTCATGCATAGTGCAAACCGAACCTGCAGTATTTAAGGTGACAGCTGGTGAACACGTCAAAATGAAATGGATTCAGGTGTAACTCTCTCAGCGTATCTTTAGACGCAAGCCCACCCCCTCCCCCCTTCACCCATACCGTCCCCAATCACAAACCCAATCTCATTTGCAGTAACGGAAGTATTGCGTTCAAATGCTCACCTGGAGTGTACTGGAGGTACAGTACCATGTAGAATGGAGGATCGGGAGGGGAGGGGGGGGGGGGGGAGGGTGAGATGGGAAGCGAGGGGAGGGGAGGGGAGGGGAGAGGAGAGTAGGAGATGGGGGAGGGGAGAGGAGGGGAGGGGGAGGGGAGCGGATGGGAGGGGGGACAGGGGGGGGGGAGGGGAGCGGAGGAGAGGAAGGGAGAGGAAGGGAGAGGAGGGGACGGGAGGATGGGAGGATGGGAGGAGGGGAGAAGGGGAGGAGGGAAGGAGTGGCAGGGGAGGGAGGGGAGGGGAGGGGAGGGGAGGGGAGGGGGTTATCACATCAAATATCTTTTTTTTTTAATTATCCTTTTTTATATAATATTATAATCACATTTACAGTGGAGTACACCATAACACTCAACCTGATATGTGCATGTAAAATAAACACACCAAAAACATGGCATACTTTCAGAAGCATCAGGTTATGCAACAAACAGGGCGCGCTGGTACCACAGACCACACCCCAACCACTGCGCACTTTGCGGGAACCAGGTAAACACGCCCCTGGCTGTGCCCGATCGGAACGCTCTCGGAAATAGACCCCTGGCCACTTCCGGTAGCCCCCCCCCCCCCGCACCGCCCCGCATCCCAGGCCCCGCGGTGACGATCGGGTAACAATGGTATTCAGTTTAATCAATTTGTTCCGCTGTCATTAGGACCAACAATGTTGGAGAGCTGCTCCTGGCGGGGTGTGTGTGTGTGTGTGTGTGTGTGTGTGTGTGTGTGTGTGTGTGTGTGTGTGTGGTTGTGTGTGTGTATGGTTGTGTGTGTGTGTATGGTTGTGTGTGTGTGATGTGTGTGTAGTAACCAGTTGTAAAATTATCCGGATTTCAGGCTTAGATTCAACAGTTATCAAATACGGGTGTAATGTTAAAAGCTATGGAGCACGAGGGATAATTCTGGTATATAGAAAAGGAAAATAAAAGGTAGATTAAGTTAGGCTGGGTAAATAGGAAAGGGTCATGTGTGTAGCAATGAGAAATAATGTAGACCACTGTAAAATACTGTAAAACGGATGTACCGGGTAGTGCATCGGTAGGTGAAATGTGTGTAAGAAGGGCTGCCGGGTGGTAGAGAGTGGAGATAGGCCAAAAGGAGGCTGCTCTACAGCTGGACAGTATCCAAGGTAGGCTGGTGCTGGGAGAGTGGTCAAGCTAGTGTAGTGGTCTGCACTGACCTCTCAGGCAAGTAACCACATAGACAGGTAGGCGTGGGGAGTGTATTGATATCAGGGAGCCTAGGTGGTGTAATGGTTAGCACACTGGCCCGGAATGCAAAGAGATGTGGGTTCGAGTCCCGCTCTAGGCAGAATATTTCCCATTTTCATCACCCCCATGACACTAGATATAGACCCCTTTCAATGTTTACAAACATTGTGTATGCGTGCGCAGCTTGGCTGCAGAACGAAGGCACACTGCCATTGAGTTTGTCAATATGCGCAGTGCAAAACGTTAGTTTTATTCAAAATTAATTGAAATCCAGCTCCCAAACCGTATAAATTTAATATAATCGGTTTGTTAAACATGCTTTCTATATATGTGTTCCAAGTGGTTTGTTTCTAGGTGGTGTGGTTTTAGAGATATTTCACTTTTTCTGTATGAAGATTGCTCACGGTGATTGACAATGCATTGAGTTTTCCAATACGCACAGTGCAAAATATTAGTTTTTATTCCAAATTAATAGAAATCCAGAAGCCGAACCTTATAAATTTAATATAATCTGTTTGTTAAACATGTTATCTGTTTGTCTGGCAAGCGGTTTGTTTCTATGTGGTGTGGTTTACATATATTTCACTTTTTCTGTATGAAGATTGCTCATAGCCATTGAGTTTGCAGTGTGACCATGTGCCATCCTGCAGCCAAGCACCGCGCGCACTGACCTAAATACCCATGCTGACGTCATATTGTAAAAATATACGGATTTTCGGTTAAGAATTATATATTGGCAGAGAGCATTATTATTCTTGGATGCTGGAGTGGGACTGATAGTATGTAAACTAAAAGTAACTAAAGTCAACAGAAGTCCACTCCCATTGTACATGATACTGAGTGAGGTAAACTATATGTTATCCACTGAGAGTGGAGTTGATGGAAATGTACATGATGTTGAATAGAGTAAACTATCTGTTATATATGATGTTTGGAGTTAATGAAAAGAGTTCCTTTGTAAGAAACAGTACATGATGGTTGAAATGTTCTCTTGGTGTTCATAAAGAATACAAAAGAGGAAAAGAATGATTCTACTATATACCCATCTGTAACTGTTTGCAAGATCCTGTCCACCCAAGACCACCGACTGACCCCCCAGCCTCATTAGCATATGTATAGAGTGCACCACCTGCAGATGGCTTGAGTGACAGCCCCTAATGGGGTGGTCACCCACCCAGTCTGTGGGGAGGTGTCTCATTGGCTGGATGGGGAAGGTCTGGTCACCTGACTCCCTTGGCCTATCCTGACCCACACACTAGTCTCAGCTAATTAATTATTCAAGATTTTGCCTCAGACACACTGAAGGAAAATCACTCTCATCCTGGCTCTTGAGTGAGACAGACCAACTTCTGAGCAGGACCCCAGACACTCTGTCTGATGCTATCAAAATTCAGCTATTCTAATTGAGTGTATCCACAGCCATAGGACTCCTGTCCCATGGGTTGTAGGCACTGGTTTAACATACAGGCTAAAGTGACTATGAGACATAGTGTGGGCAGTATATGAGGAGTACAGGTGCTAGGTCACATGAAAGGGGGATGACAGGAGTTGCTGCCAATAAAGCACAACTTATTCACTGTTTATCCTTGTGACTAGTTTTCCTTCCTCTTTCCAGACATGGTTAAATTGATTAGGCTAATTGCATCACAGGTGAAATGAAGGGGGAGAGTATTGTAATCACATAGGGTGCTCACAGCGGCAGAGACCCGTGTTTTTATAACTGGCGACCACGACAGCCAATACAGTGGAGAATCTACCTAAGTAAAATGCAAAATTCTATTGACCTCTCATAATGGGTACAGAGTACAAGGGCTAGTGACCTCATAATGGGTACAGAGTATGAGGGCTAGTGACCTCATAATGGGTACAGAGTACAAGGGCTAGTGACCTCATAATGGGTACAGAGTACAAGGGCTAGTGACCTCATAATGGGTACAGAGTACAAGGGCTAGTGACCTCATAATGGGTACAGAGTACAAGGGCTAGTGACCATAAAGTTTGGGGACGGGCAGGGACGCTGTATAACTTGGGTGGTTATTGACAGGTTTTTCCGAGCTGTTTTTGTAAAAGGGTAATATGTATTACGCAGGTGTATGCACTCTGGTGCGTCTGAACCATAAAAATTGGGGAGGAGCGGGGACATTGTTTAAGTTGCGTAGTTATGTATACGTTTCCGAGCTGTCTATTAAGGGTACAGAGGGTATGCACGTCTCGTGCGTCAGAACCAAATTGAGGGGGATGAGCAGGGACGTTGTATAAATGTCAAGACAGACGGAGTTGCTCATTCCGACATAATTAACGGGTCGAAAGTGACCGAGTTGTATGGTAAATGGAGTGAGAGTTGCTCGGAACCGCTGGAGCTTGCCATCAAAGGATTTCCAGCCACCTACTCCCTAACCCTTCCCAAGCCTTTCGGTCGGGCGACGGATAGCTAACCGGGATCCTGGTAGATGCTCGGGGTAATTGGGAATAACGGGAAATTAGGCTCCCCGCCCAACCCACAATGAACAAGTAAGGGGGGGAGGATTTAATTAAATATTATATGCCTCTCTGATTCCTGCTCGTAAAATACAAGTATAGGGGGGGGAAGCTAGTTATAGCAATTGGTCTTTCCTCGGTTTCCTGCTTGCAAGAAACCCGCAGTCGCGAAGTAAGGGGGGAGGATTTAATGTAACATTATGCGCCTCTCTGATTCCTGCTTGCATAAAACTGGCGTGGTATAGCCATGGGAAGGTCCTAGCGGCCACCTGACCCATCAGGCACAGGTTGAGCCATAGACGAGTTCGCGCCTCGGGCTGCTCCCATGATCGAACCGGACGACGCTGTCCGACAGGGACGAGTCCGCGTGTACGACAATAAGAGATAAGAGAGAAAGACGACCTAGGGTAGGACGGACGCTGCGGTGACGCGCTGTGTGCGCACCGCCTCGCTCCAGGTACACTCGTAGGTTAGTGTGCGGCAGGGACGTAGTCCGAGCACCAGTCAGAATTGTGGAAACCAGGGAGGTGGTTGTTAGATAAGGAAGAAAAGACGGCCTAGGGTAGGACGGACGGTGCGGTGACGCGATGCGTGCCCACTGATTCCCTCCAATTACATGTACTCGTGGGTTAGTGTGCAACAGGGACGGGGTCCAAGCACCAGTCAGACTGTTTTTGGGTTGTGTGTTAAAACCAAGGATGTGATGGTTAGATAAGGGAGAAAGAGACGGCCTAGGGTAGGACGGACGGTGCGGTGACGCGATGCGTGTCCACCGAATCCCTCCAGTAACATGTACTCGTGGGTTAGTGTGCGACAGGGACGTAATCCGAGCACCAGTCAGATGTTGTTTGTGTAAGAATCCAAGGGGGTTTCTGGATAAATACAATAAGTGCAGGCGCTGATCGCGGTACACGTATTGCCATGATTGGGGCCCGGATCCGTTAGTCGCATCCGTGCGTCCAATCGGTGGTATGCGGTGCTGGACAGGCTGCGGACAGGAGTGGGCTCACGACGATGTGCACACCACGGGTGTGGGCATCGGCGGCGGGTGCCGCGTTTGAGTGATTCGGGGCAGTTGATTGATTCGAGTCAGCTGATTGACTCGGGTCGGTTGATTGACCTTCGGGTCCGGAATTGACGGGGTCAATAAGTAGTAGGGTCGATGGACCAGTGAGGGAAGAAAAATGATTGGGTTCATTTGAGGGATTCTAGGCGGTTGATTGATTCGGGTCATCTGATTGATCCGGGTCATTTGATTGAGCTGGGGTCGATGATCGACGGGATCAAATAAGTTAGGAGGGTCAATGGACCATGGAGGGAAGAAAAATGATTGAGTTCATTTGAGGGATTCTAGGCGGTTGATTGATTCGGGTCATCTGATTGATCCGGGTCAGTTGATTGAGCTAGGATCAATGATCGATGGGATCAACAGATTAAGAAGGTCACGGACCATTAAGGGAGGCGAGGATTCAAGTCAGTTGATTGATGCGAGTCATCTGGTTGATTCGGGCCATTCAAGTGATGGAGGATCGATGGACCAAGTGGTCGATGATTGAGGGAAGCAATCATGTCGGAGAAAGAATTGAATTGATTATCGTGTGTGGTAATCGGCATTGGTTGATTGGATCAATCACTGCTTAAGGTATTTGACCGGATTGTCTTACACAAGATCTGCCCCGTCATGGTTCCCTGCTGGTGTCATTATTCTGTCCTGCTTACCCTATTTTTAAAACTAATTCTTTTATTTTTTTTTATCATGAGTTTTAAAGGGGGCATGGGCGCGCAAGAGAATTGTCTGACACAGCCTGGGCAATGACGGGAGGATAAAAGGACATCTGGTTAAATATAAAAACAATATTAATTAAGGGGGAGTAGTACTAGTGTAGATAGGTAGCAAACTAGCCGGGTCAAAGCCACCGTCTACTTTGGGACCACCACTCTAACTGTAGATTTTGGGGCTGTTCTTGTCTAAAAACAATTAGTGTAAACAAGTAGATAGGAATGGTCCTCAAGGTGGTGGAGAACTGGGAAAAAGACAGAAAACTTGAAAGAAAAACTTAACAGTGACTAAGGGAGGAGTAGCCAATACAGTGGAGAATCTACCTAAGTAAAATGCAAAATTCTAGTGACCTCTCATAATGGGTACAGAGTACAAGGGCTAGTGACCTCATAATGGGTACAGAGTACAAGGGCTAGTGACCTCATAATGGGTACAGAGTACAAGGGCTAGTGACCTCATAATGGGTACAGAGTACAAGGGCTAGTGACCTCATAATGGGTACAGAGTACAAGGGCTAGTGACCTCATAATGGTACAGAGTACAAGGGCTAGTGACCTCATAATTGGTACAGAGTACAAGGTCTACTGACAACTCATAATTGGTACCAAGTGCAAGGTCTACTGACAACTCATAAGTGGTACAGAGTACAAGGTCTACTGACAACTCATAATTGGTACCGAGTGCAAGGTCTACTGACAACTCATAAGTGGTACAGAGTACAAGGTCTACTGACAACTCATAATTGGTACCGAGTGCAAGGTCTACTGACAACTCATAATTGGTACAGAGTGCAAGGTCTACTGACAACTACTAATTGGTACAGAAGGTACAAACTCTATGGACAACTCATAATTGCTCCACTGTATGGCACTCGCTCTGGCTTAAAACCGAAAACGACGTAATGTTTAAGGGCTTCCATTTTCCTTGGCCGTTATGCACAAGTAGAAATGGAAGAGGGACGTTGTAAAAATATACGGATTTTCGGTTAAGAATTATATATTGGCAGAGAGCATTATTATTCTTGGATGCTGGAGTGGGACTGATAGTATGTAAACTAAAAGTAACTAAAGTCAACAAAAGTCCACTCCCATTGTACATGATACTGAGTGAGGTAAACTATATGTTATCTACTGAGAGTGGAGTTGATGGAAATGTACATGATGTTGAATAGAGTAAACTATCTGTTATATATGATGTTTGGAGTTAATGAAAAGAGTTCCTTTGTAAGAAACAGTACATGATGGTTGAAATGTTCTCTTGGTGTTCATAAAGAATACAAAAGAGGAAAAGAATGATTCTACTATATACCCATCTGTAACTGTTTGCAAGATCCTGTCCACCCAAGACCACCGACTGACCCCCCAGCCTCATTAGCATATGTATAGAGTGCACCACCTGCAGATGGCTTGAGTGACAGCCCCTAATGGGGTGGTCACCCACCCAGTCTGTGGGGAGGTGTCTCATTGGCTGGTTGGGGAAGGTCTGGTCACCTGACTCCCTTGGCCTATCCTGACCCACACACTAGTCTCAGCTAATTAATTATTCATGAGTTTGCTTCAGACACACTGAAGGAAAATCACTCTCATCCTGGCTCTTGAGTGAGACAGACCAACTTCTGAGCAGGACCCCAGACACTCTGTCTGATGCTATCAAAATTCAGCTATTCTAATTGAGTGTATCCACAGCCATAGGACTCCTGTCCCATGGGTTGTAGGCACTGGTTTAACATACAGGCTAAAGTGACTATGAGACATAGTGTGGGCAGTATAGAGGAGTACAGGTGCTAGGTCACCTGAAAGGGGGATGACAGGAGTTGCTGCCAATAAAGCACAACTTATTCACTGTTTATCCTTGTGACTAGTTTTCCTTCCTCTTTCTAGACATGGTTAAATTGATCAGGCTAAATGGCATCACAGGTGAAATGAAGGGGGAGAGTATTGTAATCACATAGGGTGCTCACAGCGGCAGAGACCCGTGTTTTTATAATATGAAATAGGTATATAAGGCTGGACTGGGGGGGGGGGGGCACACGGGTGAGATAGTCTTTGTATTGGTATTGGTTGAAGAGAGGGGAATTGAGTTGTTTGCATTGTAGTGTATTGTATTGTCCATTTGAAGTATTGCTCAATTCTTGGAAACAAAATAAAACAAAATATCAACTAGTATAATGCTTGTCTGGTATTTCACAGAGGTCCACAACTAGTTCATCAAAGGCTGTGGAATGTGCTATCCTGTCTGTGGGAAAGTGCATATAAAAGACCCATTGCTGCTTATCAGAAAGAGTAGCCTATGTGGCGGCAGTGGGTTTCCTCCAAATAAATATGTCAGAATGACCATATGTTTGACGTCCAATAGCCGGTGATATGAAAATCAATGTGTTCTAGAGGTGTCGTTAAATAAAACAAGCTTTATTTGACTTTGTGTGTGTGTGGCAGTGTGTGTGTGTGTGTGTGTGTGTGTGTGTGTGTGTGTGTGTGTGTGTGTGTGCAGTGTGTGTGTGTGTGTGTGTGTGGCAGTGTGTATGTGTATTTGCGTTGTGTACTCGTATCCATGTGCGTTGCATATGCGCCTTTGTGTGTTGTTTGTTGGTTGGGGTTTTACATCCTAACAACATCCATGGTTATAACCCGATCGGTACCAACGTGTTATTTCTTTATTGTTGTGTTATGTCCTAGCAACATCCATGTTCATATCAGGACGGGGATACCGACTTGTGACAGTGCGCACTCATGGTGACTTTATAGTGCTACCTCACTGGGAAATCAGGCCGGCGACACCATGACCCAATATCCCACTCAGTCACATTACCCTGATACGGAGCTAACCAGATCTTATCCTACCCTAGTAATACTGGGCGACAGGCTTGGTAGCGACATGTATCAATTTTGTAAGTCATAGGTTTGACTCGGTTGGGTTTTCCAAGAATCCCCCAACCTGCACGGGAAGGGAAGCCATCGCTCTTTCCTGATTCGGGCACTGGTTCCGGTCGGCGTGGTTGTGTTTGTTTGTGGACGCATGCCCACGTGGGTGCCGGAAGGTGGGCGCAGATTGTCTCTAAATATTGTAAATAACACAGAAAACACTTCTTACGAGGTTGATGTTTGCTTTGTGTTTTTTCTCCTTCCCAGATGTGACTTTGTCACAATGGATCGAGCCGTGGGTAGTGGCAGGGTAGTGTGTCGAAATAATAACGCGACAATGATTTTGTTTGATTGTTTGTTGTTTTGCGTCATAGCAACATCTAGGATCATGTCAGGATGCGTACCGACTTGTGACAGTGCACACTCATGACGACTTTATAGTGACCCACTGGGAGACCAGGCCACCAGCACCATGGCCCAATATCCCACTCAGTCACATTATCCTGACACTGAGCCAACAAGTCCTTGCCATATCCTAATAAAGCGACAAGTATCAATTTTTAAGTCATTGGTTTGACTCGACCAGGGTTCGACCCCACAAACCCATGGGTTCGGATCCCCCGACCTCCTAAAACAGGAGACGGATGCTCAACTCATTCAGCCATCCCGTCTGGTCCGGCGACAACGAATGAGCCCAGGGAAGTCACTGCGACGAAAGGAGCAAAAACGGCTGACCACTGGGTCATATTGAGCATACCCTTGCAGGATGAGTTTCCCATTCAGTAAGTAGTGATATTGTGTGATTTAAACAGAAATCAATGTAGATAAATTTAAAATATACTTCAAACAATTTAATCTGTGCAAAAGAAACATATATATGTGTAACAATGTCTGAACAAGAAAGTACTAAAAAAATAATGGGATCTTTCCATAATTTGAGCCAATCAGAGCTGTTCATTTCGATTGCAAATGCCCACCCCTTATGGGGGCCGCCATTTGCAATAAAAAAAGAACAACACATGATTATGATAATTGAAATAAATATCATTTTATAGTTATAACAAAGTTAATGTTTATTATCAAGTATTTCTCTTCTATAATCAATCAATAATGCGGAAAACTAATCTACTTCACTGAGTTCTCTTGAAGACGAGAATAGGAAAGTCTATTTACGGCAAGTTCAAACGGGCTCAAACGAGTTCAACCGTGGCTGGTTGGGTCGCACCGTGGCTGGTTGGGTCGCTCTGTATAGCGTTGAATATGCTTATGTCTCGAGTCGAAGCCAGGTTGCTGTCATTGACAGGAACCTCATTCAAACAAACAGGTTATGGAACAGCAAACACAGAGAATGCCGAGTTGGGGCCGCCATGCTTGATATTCTCCGATTAATCGGGCTGACTGTGGAAGCACCCAGAACCAGGATGTAGATGTGTCGGTTCATGGTATATGGGGTCTATGTATTTTCCAGTATGTAATGGTCAAAACCAATTATGGAAAATGTAGAGGAGGTATTTTCTTTATAGAATTGGTATTCTTACACTTTGTAGAGATAGATATGAAAAAATTATGTATGCTGCGGAGGTAACATGTTTAATTCGCGAACGAGGCAAGGTGACCAGCGCAGCACGTGACCCCCCGCCCTCCCCGCTCCTCACTTTTCACCTGACAGTGACACTTGCTCTGTCCACTTTTCTCTCCCTCCCACCCACCCTTTTCTCTAAGTGGTTAAGTGCTGATGCTGTTTATTTGATACCTATCTCTCTTGTGTCCGCATTTGTACTTATCATGTTATCTACTTACACAGAACTTTTGGCATCACCATGACGCCTCCTCTCACCGAACACTGCTTATGATGTACGGAAGCCAGCATTCATCGATTACACTCGCGCCAGTCACACGCATTGCTGAACCAGCCTCATGCCAACCTCACGCAAGGTTATGATTACATATATATATGTAGTAGACCCGATGTCTGCCATTCCACGGTCTTTCACTCGTCCATGCACACACGGAAGAATGCCAAGATTTAGAGACAGTACGCTTCCACTGGTTTATTACTAAACCTCCGCTCCCTGCGGCACAAACAGTCAAGTGACCCGCCCCCTAACTCATTAGGTCCCACATCGCCTCTATAGGTGGGTGGGGTGCTAGCCACACGCAGTAGAGGGCAGCCCAGTCGGGGGCCCTGCCCGGTGGCTAGCATGCCACCACCTAGCGCAGTTCAATATAACTGTGTATGTGTGTGGCGTAGTGTCTGCCACCACTGCATATAGTGGAGCTCATGTACAGACTACTACATATATATAAACTTATATATAAATTCTCTCTGAATAAATATTTGTCTGAATCTCTTCTTGTATCTCCTTTGTCCGAGTGATGCGAATTAAGGCCTAATGTGACATAGTAAAAAAAGCCAACATTTTCATTCCAAAAATATGGTGATATAAAGGCATGAATTTGTTACATGGGAAATGTGGAATTTTCTACAGCCTACTAGACCTTTATTTTGCATAGAATATTACCTATTAGTCAATGAAATAATATAAGGAGACTCTTACTTGAAATAAATGTTCATTTTGCATGCAGATATATTTTTTATATATCTAATATTCCAGGGTGATTAAACTGGTCCTGGACTTAACTGTTGTGTCCCCTGCTTGTCTCCTGCTTGTTAAATTAGGAAATATCTTACCCTGGGAATCAGAGCTTCAGTTAAAAAACAGTTCCATGTGTAAGGCTATTTTCTAATACCATGGCTAGTAATATAATTTTTCTACAGAGTTTTATGGAAAAAAAATTGAAGTTGAAGTTCCATATTATTTGTGGCGTCCCCTTCTATTGTGTTAGGTGGTGGTAGTGTTGGTGATGGTGGTAGTGGTGGTGGTGGAGGTGGTGGTGGTGGTAGTGTTACATCCACAACTCAAAATTAGGAAGAATATAATAATCCTATGCATATTTTTTTACAGTGCATTTCTATACTTAGAGGATCACAATATAACAATTAATTGTTTCATGCAATAAATTTGATTAAATAGTTGCATTGATTAATAAATCCACACTTGGTGATTAATAAGTCCACAATTGGCGCTGGCTACTCAATTAGTTCTTTTTTTTCTGACAAAATGGTAACCTCAACTATCTTTTCCTTCATATTACCAGGATATATATGGACAAGAGTTGGCTACTCAGTGAACAAATTAGGAAAACACACAATATTCATTGTTGACCTGCATGTCACACTTCTGCCCCATTTACCATGAAACCACCCAGATACCTACCAGGAAAAAGCCCAGGTGTCGCATGTCAAGGGACGCCAAATTGACATGGCTGGATTTGGGGATTCGTTTTCCCAGCAGAAAAGCCAGCTAATCAACAAGGTGGTGGTCACAGTCACAGGGCGGTGGTGGAGGTGGTGGTGTAGTGGTGGTTTAGTGGAGGTGTAATGGAGGTGTAGTGGTGGTTTAGTGGAGGTGTAATGGAGGTGTAGTGGTGGTGTAGTGGAGGAGTTGGGGGGGGGGGGTAGTGGAGGGGAGTAGTGGAGGAGGTGGTGTAGTGGTGGTGTAGTGGAGGGGAGTAGTGGAGGAGGTGGTCTAGTGGAGGAGGTGGTGTAGTGGTGGTGTAGTGGAGGAGTTGGGGGGGGTAGTGGAGGGGGGTAGTGGAGGAGGTGGTCTAGTGGAGGTGGTGTAGTGGAGGTGTAGTGGAGGAGTTGGGGGGGGGGGGGGGGGTAGTGGAGGGGGGTAGTGGAGGAGGTGGTGGTAGGGTAGTGGAGGAGGTGGTGGTGGAGGTAGTGTGATGGTGTGTTGGTGATGATGGTGGTTGTGGTAGTAGAGGTGGTGATAATGATCGTGATGATGGTAGTAGTATGATAATGGTGATGGTAGTAGTGATGATGATGATGATGATGATGATGATGATTGTGGTGGCAGTGGTGGTGGTGGCGTTGGAGGGAGGGGTAGTAGTGGTGGGGGTGTGGGTATGGTGGGGGGTGGGGTGGGTGGGTGGGTGGCGGGGGTGGGGGGGGTGGTGGGGTGGGGGAGGGGGGTGGTGGGTGGGGTGGTGGGGTGGGGGGTGGTGGGGGGGTGGGGGTGGGGTGGGTGGGTGGGGTGGGGTGGGGGGGGGTGGGGTGGTGGGGGGGGTGGAGGGGGGTGGGGGTGGTGGGGGTGGGTGGGGGGGTGGTGGGGTGAGGGGTGGTGGGGGGTGGGGGTGGGGGGTGGGGGGGGTGGGGGGGGGGGTGTGGAGGTGGTGGTGAGGTGGTGGGGGAGGTGGGGTGGTGGGGTGGGGGGGGGGTGGGATGGTGGGGGGGGGGTGGGGGGGGAGGGGGGGGTGGTGGGGTGGGTGGTGGGGTGGGGGGGTGGAGGTGGTGGTGGGTAGTGGGGGGGGGTGGTGTGGGTGGTGGTGGGGGGGGGGTGGGGTGGTGGGGAGGTGGTGGGGGGTAGGGGAGGACGGTGGTAGTGTTAGTGGTGGTCGTGGTGGTGGTGGGGGGGGGGGTAGTGGAGGTGGTGGTGAGGTAGTGGAGGAGGTGGTAGTGCTAGTGGTGGTGGTGGTGGTGGTGGTAGTGTTTGTGGTGATAGTAGTGGGGGTGGTGGTGGGGTAGTGGACATGGTGGTGGGGGTGGTAATGGTGGTGGGGGGGTAGTGGAGGTGGTGGTAGCGTTAGTTGTCGTGGTGGTGGTGGGGGGGTAGTGGAGGTGGTGGTAGTGTTAGTTGTCGTGGTGGTGGTGGTGAGGTGTGGAGGAGGGTGGTAGTGTTAGTTGTCATGGTGGTGGGGTGGGGGGTGGGGGGGGGGGGGTAGTGGAGGTGGTGGTAGTGTTAGTTGTCGTGGTGGTGGTGGTGAGGTAGTGGAGGAGGTGGTAGTGTTAGTTGTCATGGTGGTGGTGGTGGGGGGGTAGTGGAGGTGGTGGCAGTGTTAGTTGTCGTGGTGGTGGTGGTAACAAGAAGAGTAACAACATCAACAGGCAGAGGAAAAGTAACAACAGTAACAGCAAACCTAACACTAGTAGTAATAGTAATAGTAGGAGTGGTGGTAGTAGTAGTAGTAGTGGTAGTAGTAGTAGTAACAGTAGTAGCAGTATCAGTAGTAGTAGTGGTAGTAGCAGTAGTTGTGGTAGTAGCATTAGTTGTGGTCATAGTAGTGGTGGTAGTAGTAGCAGTAGTGGTAGTAGTAGTGGTAGTAGCAGAAGTAGTAGTGGCCATAGCAGTAGTAGTAGTGATAGTAGTAGTAGTAGTAGTAGTAATAGTAGTAGTATTAGTAGTAGTAGTTATAGTAGTAGTAGTGGTCATAGTAGTAGTAGCAGTATAAGTGGTAGTAATAGTAGTACTAGTGGTAGCAGTAGTTATAGTAGTAGTATAGTAGTAGTAGTTATAGTAGTAATAGTTATAGTAGTAGTAGTTATAGTAGTAGTTATAGTACTAGTAGTTATAGTAGTAGTTATAATAGTAGTTATAGTAATAGTAGTAGTTATAGTAGTAGTAGTAGTAGTAGCAACAACAACAACAACAACAACAACAACAGCAGCAGCAGTTTGTGGACAGCAGCAGCTGCAATACCACCTTAACGATAATCGAGGTAACCAGCCGAGGTTAACAAACTATGCCACACACAGATCGAGCCTCGTTTTAGTGTCCTTCCTTCTCCTCCCCCCCCCCCCAACACACACACACACTGCACACCCTCATCCGATACAGTGATAGTGTCCAACTAGTGCACTGGAACCCTATCTACCGTTTTGGTAGATCGTGGGAATCAAACCCATGGTTTCAAACCCGGGTCGAGTCAATCCAATGTAAAAATTGTATACTTGTCGCTTCCTAGCCAGGCGCTCGGCATTATTAGGATAGGGCAAGGACTGGTTGACTCAGTGTCAGGATAATGTGACTGAGTGGGATATCAGGTCATGGTGGCCCGGTGTCCCAGTGGGGCAGCATTACGAAGTCGCCTTGAGTGCATAGTCACAAGTCGGTACTCGTCCTGATATGACCTTAGATGTTGCCAGGATGTAAAACCCCAAACACGAACCCTACCTACCAACTGAGTGAGCCTGCAAGTGATTTTAGTTGGATCCTATAGAGGTTTTTTGTTTGTTTTTGTAATTGATATATCAATATCAACCTATTTACACCGACCATAGGCCAACCTGAGATTACGATGAAAATCACTTCAACACCAAAGGCCTGCCTACACCCTAGACGACAACGATTCTAAAAGTACGTAACTTTGCTAAAGATGTCAAACTGCGCCCCCACTAACTATCCTCATGCTAGTCTAACATAGCTCACTCCCCATGCGGGGGGTTTTCTCTCCCTTTTCTCATTCTTTTCCTGTTTAATTCATATCAATGCCTTTCTCTGTACTTTTTTGTAAGTGACATTTATATTGTTATAACTTTGCTTAGTGCGTAATGGTGTTTGCTATTATGGCGAGGAAGACACAGTGCTTCGGCGCTAACAAGTTATTCAGAGGAATAAAAGCACTTGAACAAAACAACATAAAAACAGTGGCAGCAAACAAAACACCATAGTAACAGAAGCAACATCAACAGCAGTTATAAGAATAACCACAGCTACAACAAGAGGAACAGCAACAACAGCAACATCAGTTATAGGAATAGCCACAGCTACAACAAGAGGAACAGCAACAACAGCAACACCAGTTATAGGAATAGCCACAGCTACAACAATAGGAACAGCAACAACCGCAACAGCAGTTATAGGAATAACCACAGCTACAACAAGGGGAACAGCAACAATAGCAACATCAGTTATAGGAATAGCCACAGCTACAAGAGGAACAGCAACAACAGCTGCACGCGGAAAATAAAAGAAATACAAATTTCCAAAACATATTTACAACCAAACACATCAAGAATATATTCAGCAACACTGATTAGGTGTCATCCAAAGTTTCAACATTTACAAGGGAGGACAAAGCGTACTACTTTTCCAGACCCCCCCCCCCCCCCCCTCCCCCCCCCACTGCTCAAAGTAGTGCACATCAACATTTTACTACAGCCCCGGACGAGGTGGCCGAATGAGTTGAGTGCCAGTTTTTGTAGTATAGCCCATGGGATTCAAACCCCGCAGTATCGAACCCTGGTCGAGTCAAACAAATAACTTAAAATGTTATACTTGTCGCTACTTAGCCTGGCATTCGGCATTACTAGGATAAGGCAAGGAGTAGTGGAATGAGGAAGACCACCTCTAGAAAGATAAATAGTTATGCCCCCCTCCCCTACTCTTACTAATGCACCTGTCAGACCTTACCGGACTGAGTACCGGACACCACCGGACAAAGAATTGTCTAGTCTGGTGCTCTCCAGTACACAAAATGTATCGAAATGGAGTGTAATTGGGTCAATTGCCGCCGGAAAACCGGATAAGTACCGTACATGTACCGGATGAGAACCGGACACGTAACGGATGGGTACCGGACATGTACCAGACAAACCGGACACCAAAGGATGGGTACTGGACATGTACGGATGGGTACCAGACACCAACCGGACACCTCAGTCCGGTAGAAGTTTTGTGCATGTTCGAAACTTGTACCAGACACCACCGGACAGTCGGATGGGTACCGGGCATGTACCGGACATCGCCGTACAATACCGGACAGTGTCCAGTTCTCATCCGGTTCCCCAGTCCGGTAAGGTGTGACTGGGCCTTAGCGTTTACCATACTTGGCCAACATAGCTACCTCCCTACATATCTTTTTAATTTTCTTTTATCTTATCTTGTTCTTTACCTGTCATTCTATGGTATGCAAGTATTGCAGGTATAGCAATACCTCAGGGAGTTTGACGCCCCTGCCCTGCAGAGTTGTAAACCACTGTCTTGTGGTACAGGTTCTTGACAGAACCGAAGGCTAAGGGAGCAAACCCTAAACAGAAAACCATGTCACTGTGGCAGCATTAAGGGTGGTTGATGTATGGAACTCCCAACATCTCCCGACCAGCCACTGCAGGGACAAATAGTTTTGCGCCTGTCTTGACATGTTCTTGCCGGTGTGAAACCTCTATTTGCTCCCCGAGAGAGTGCCGCTGGTAACTTGCAAAAGCCAGCAGCACTTCAAAACTTTTGCAGGCAGCTTTCATGAAACCTGAAGCTGAGAGACATTAAGACCGACTCATGGACGCAACTCTCACAGCAGAGAGCTAAATGGAGAGCGGGAGTCAAGTAATGAAAGCAGTCTTTGTCGCATCGCGACTGACAGCATGATGATGATGATGACCTGTCATTGATATTGATACTTTTCTTATTGCCTTATTGTTGCAGGTTTGCTTAGTGTGTAATGGCAATTGTCATGCCATGAGGGCTGGAAACCCATTCCATTATCACTGACATGTTATTTAGAGGAATAAAAACTTTTTTTTTTAAATTGTCCATGATTGAAAATGAATATCGGTACTCAAAGTTTACGAAGTTGAAACTACTCTCAGGAGAT
Organism: Branchipolynoe longqiensis; assembly: GCA_030323885.1. Classification (NCBI taxonomy): domain Eukaryota; kingdom Metazoa; phylum Annelida; class Polychaeta; order Phyllodocida; family Polynoidae; genus Branchipolynoe; species Branchipolynoe longqiensis. The sequence continues at coordinate 115,546,296 of CM059189.1, forward strand.
AATGATTGCCAGATGCAGAATGTGTGTGTGGGGTGTAAGCCAATCTACTGCAGTTGGGAGACCTGTCAAAGAGCCAATTACCTTCCGAATTGAAAACACAAGAGAGAAATGTGGTATGCGCAATAAAGACCCGTCCAATGTGACAGGGCTCTGTTGTGAAAAGCTGACTCAGCATATTGAAGCTCACATGTCACTAAAGCCCCAGTCACACATACCCGGATCAGGGGGCCGGACGAGCCCCGGACGCCATCCGGGGTGATCCGTGGCTCATCCGTGCCAACACCCCCCAATCCGGCCTGATCCGTGGCTCGTCCGGCGCCGTCCGGGCTCAGCCCCGGATGTTTTAAAATGTTTAAAACATCTGGGGTGATCCGGGGGGTTTTGCGGCTATTCCGGGGGTGGTCTGGGGTGGACCGGGCCTGTCCGGGGTCATTTTGAGCCACGGTTTGACCCGGACCATCCTTGGACTGTCCCGGACTACCCCCGGCCTAGCCACGGACCACTCCCGGACAGCCGGGGGTGGTCCGGCCTTGTCCGGGTTAGTCAGGGGCTGGTCCGGCCCAGTCCAGGCTCGTCCGGGGCCGTTCCGGGGGCAGTCCGGGGGTGGTCCGGCCTTTGGTCCGGGGCTCATCCGGGAAAGTGTGACTGCGAGGCAAAAATCGATGAAAACAGTGATTTTATCCGTGACGGTCCGGGACAGTCCGGCCCGTTGGTCCGTGGGTGGTCCGGCTCAAAATCCGGGGCTCGTCCGGCTATGTGTGACTGGGGCTTAACCATTCCCATGTTGACTGACACCTGATATAATCTCCCAGCCATGACACTACACCAGTGCTCACCGAAGCCGGTGGCCGAATCGGTAGAGCGCAGGATTCCGGTGCGGAAGATCTGGAGTTCGATTCCCGGTCGAGTCAAACCAATGATTTACTAAATTGAAACCTGTCGCTTCCTGGCCTGGCGCTAGGCATTAATAGGATAGTGCAAGAACTGGTTGGCACAGTGTCAGGATAATGTGACTGAGTGGGGTAGCAGGGCATGGTGCCCGCTGCCTGGTCTCCCAGTGTTGTTGTTATTGTTTTACGTCCTAGCAACATCTAACTTCTAAGGTCATATCAGGACGGGTACTGACTTGTGATAGTGCGCACTCATGGCAACTTTTATAGTCCTGCCTCACTGGGAGACCAGGCCGCACCAGACCCACCACATACTGTACGATCACACATATCCCAGTGCACAGGAGTTTATCCTGAATAGAACATGTAGATCAGACCAGTTACTGTGGCCCTGATCGACATTTTATCGTAATTGCTGAGCAAGAGCCAAGCAGAGGAGAAGTGACAAGAGTAACTCAATTCTGATACAATCATTATTGGATTGACTCGACCGGGAATTGAACCCGAATCTCCCGCACAGGAAGCCTGCGCTTTACCGATTCAGCCACTGCGTCCAGAATGCCCCCCTGATTGGCATGGAAGTCTCATATCAACACTGGCCAGAAAGCAATATGTCCAGCGGTGTTAGTTGATGAAATGACCGTTAATCTTTTTTTAATCAAGCTTTAAAGGCCTGGGATTTCTAAAGAAGGCTTATTAAGAAGAGCCCAGAAAACCAACATAAATGAAATCCCCAGGGAGTGAAGTCAACCGGTTTGATTTGAATGTGCTGTGTATCGGTGAGGGGTGATGAAAATGGGAAATATTGCACCTAGAGCGGGACTCGAACCCACATCTCTGCATTCAGGGCCAGTGTCCTAACCACTACACCACCCAGGCTCCCCGACACCACCACACTACACATGCCTACCTGTCTATGCAGCTCCCTGCCTGAGAGGCCAGTGCAGGCCACCACAATAGTCAAGTTTGTTTTATTTAACGAACCCTCTAGAGCGCATTGATTTTTGTATCATTTGGCTATTGGACGTCAAACATTCTGACATATTTCTTTGGAGGAAACCCGCTGCCGCCACATAGACTACTCTTTCCGATAAGCAGCAGGGGGACTTTTATATGCACTTTCCCACAGACAGGAGAGCACAAACCACAGCCTTTGTTGAACCCGTTGTGGACCACTGGTTGGAACATAGCCCAAACTGCAAATGTGTCCACTGAGCAGGATCGATAAAATGACTGAAACCTTCATAGGTGGACACTCTACCGGCTGAGCTACGTCCCGCTCCCCTGTCTGCATTCTACAACCTATGTCATTGTTTCGTTTGATTGTTGAAATATTACGTCCTGGAAACATGTATGGTCATATCAGGATGGGCACTGCCTTGTGACAGTACACACTCATGGCGACTTTATAGTGCTGCCTCACTGGGAGACCAGACCACCAGCACCATGACCCAATTTCCCACTCAATCACATTATCCTGATATCGACTTAACCAATCCATGCCTTATCCTAGTAATGCGGAGCGCCAGGATAGGTAGTGACAAGTATAAATGTTGTAAGTCAATGGTTTGAATTGACCGGGATTCAAATTCCCGACCTTCAGTATGGGGAGCCTGCGCTCTACCGATTCTGCCACTGCATCCGGTCAGAACCGATGTGATCCCACAAACGCCACCCTGGATCACATAAGAGAACATGGCATTGTTTGATGGGGCTTTACATCTTAGCAACATCTAATGTCATATCAGGACGGGTACTGACTTGTGCCAATGCACACACATGGCAACTTTTAAATCACAGTGCTTCCCCCATGAACTGATATCCTACTCAGTCTCATTATCCTTGCCGCATCACAGTACTTGCCGCATCATAAAAATGTTGAGCGCCAGGCTTGGTCGCGATAAGTGTCAATTTTGTAAGTCATTAGTTTGATTCAGCTGGGTTTTCGAACCCACAATCTTCAGTATGGGAAGCCAGTGCTTTTCCTGATACGACCAGCGCGCGTCCGGTGAGAATATGAGAAATAGAAGCTACAACCTGAGAGACAAGGCATGACCCACCTGAGAAGGTCGCAGCGGGAAAACGCTGAATATTATCAATAACAAATCTTGTTTGTTTTTGCGATGACTTATTTATTTACCCTGTCCATAATGAATAAGTCGCATCGGCTTGTTTTCTTCACTGAACAGCAATAGTCTCAATTTGGTAGTTGCCTTGTCATCTTAGTTGTTAGGGGCTAGCCTTAATTATGTTACTTTTGTTGGTGCCACGTTTGCAACATTTTGGTGCATACCTACCCCCGCACTAGTGTTAGTAGGGATACCAAATACCCTATAATAATAAGACGGCTCACTCAGCCTGTACTGTGTAATCAAAATGATCAAACCCACCACTTGGTGCGCTGGCTGTTTGTTCTCTTGGTTAAACAGGTGCTATATTATATGTATAAATGTATATATGAATGTGAAAGATGTGTGATGATGGCGATGATGATGATGATGCTGCGTATTTGTTCATAGCAATTTCATATTGATGTGTATTCATACTTACCTATCTCATGTATAATATAATTTTATGTGTTTACATGTGAAACACCAACCAGCAGCCGGGCTGATCAAACCCACCACATGGCGGCACTGCAAAATTTACATTACCATGGGAGAGATAGGGAGTGAGCCGCCTTAGTATTATAGGGTCTTTGGGGATACTCAGTTTATGCTGTGACTTTGTGAGGTCGGGATATGAGGTCATTTGAAGAATTGTGAGGAGGTGGGACTTGAATGACGGTTGTGAGTGCACACAGACTACATCAGACGGCCCCACAGAGTTGGTTCTTAAAAAATTACCTCTAGCCCTAATTTTTAGGTTGGTGTAATTCATAGTCAGTAGAGCTTGACCTCAAATTTGAGGGAATCAGGGTGTTGGTTTGGATTTTAGGTGTTGATGTTGTTGGTGTTGGTTTTTAGGTGTTGTTGGTGTTGGTTTTTAGGTGTTGTTGGTGTTGGTTTTTGGTGTTGGTTTTTAGGTGTTGATGTTGTTGGTGTTGGATTTTAGGTGTTGATGTTGTTGGTGTTGGTTTTTAGGTGTTGTTGGTGTTGGTTTTTTAGGTGTTGTTGGTGTTGGTTTTTAGGTGTTGTTGGTGTTGGTTTTTAGGTGTTGATGTTGTTGGTGTTGGTTTTTAGGTGTTGATGTTGTTGGTGATGGTTTTTAGGTGTTGGTCTTGTTGGTGTTGGCTTTGTTGTAGGGTTTGGTGTCTCAGGTATTGGTGCCATAGTTGTTGGCAGTGTACTTTTTTAGGTATTAGTGGTGCGTTGTTTCATGTGTTCGTTCCAACAGGCACGTCATAGGAAACAATACCCACGGGAAGTTCTGTCTGCAGACAGCTGCTTTCAGACATTCTAATGACTTATAGATTATTTCTCACATTCTGTCCCTGGCGGGTGACTGGTGAACCATTTAGGCGATGTATCCATAGACTGTTCGCTTGTGGCATGTTCCTTTGTTCCGTGTTCACTTGTGACACGCCATACACACCTGTGTTTTACTTCGTGGCCATTCCCATAGGTTGGACCCAGGGACTGTATGGCCCTGTGCACAGCACATGTGACATACTGACTGGGAACATAGAGAATGAGCATGTTCATTGTCTGTGTGGCGCGTCACAAGGTCACAAGCGAACATGGAACAAGGGAACATGCCACAAGGAAACAGACTATGGATAGACTGCTTTAGAGTACTCAGTTAGAACCTCAACGTCCATGTTTGACTTGTCACCTACAAAGGCTATATATAAATGCCATAATCTGGCTTGTCAGTAACAAAAAGGCCCCCCCCCCCCAATGAACATATGTATATTTTTAATATAAAAATCAAGAGGCATGATAACAAACCCACAAAAATCTACTTAAATTCAGAACATCACCGATTAAAGTTCAAGTACATCGGCAAATATAGGCTTTAAAAAATATAGTCGCGATTTTCCATTTCCAGGATTTTCAAGGCTCTTTAGCTTGCAACTTGGAACCCAGTAAAGTGAGCTCTCTGACGTCACACCAACTTGTGCCAGTGTGCATTTCTGGTGACTTTCAAATTGACTTGCCTTTATTTGAGTTTTATCTAACCACAAACTTGTAGTAAGGTAACTGTATGGCTTCCCCAAGGGTTGCTCTTCCAGCCGAGCGACCAATGTTACATTAAATTAAAGTTATATACAAGATACATTGTTAAAACAAATCAGCAATTGGTATTATTTACCTAGAATCAGGTAGGCCCCTGTATGTATACATATCTGTGGCTATTTCACTTGCCTATTATTATATGTGTATGGTCCACAGGACAAGTGATGTCAAAGTTACATAAAATAGTGATTCTAAAAATGAGCCTGTGTTTAAAGTTCCATAGTCCGATAGGTTTTGAGTTTCTGAGATAAACATATTAGGCTGATTGTTCTAATCTACCCTACTTTCATTTGAAGTAACTTTTATTTTAAATAACTAACTTTTGAGATATTTGAAGTGTAAACAAGCTAAATTAGTTTTGGCAAGCTTGCCAAAACTCTGACACCATAGGTTTCTGCAGTAATAGGCTCTATTAAATTGCCTCAGTATTCCCGTCTATGTAGTGACAAATGTTTAACAAGTGCACCAGTATTTAAGTTAGATATGTAGAATCAAATTGAGATACTTGTTTTGGTTTTGAAATTTTGATGCTTCATCGGACTATGCAGCTTTAATTTGTTCCTATTTTAGGAGACATCCGTCACCGTAATTTTCATATTTGGGTCGTTCTCAGAAGCTGTGTACCACTTGAGGTAGTCTACTAGAAATGCATATTTCAAAGAAACCCTTTATTGGAGTGTCAATATTTAGATTTCATCAGTTAGCCAAATAATGTGGGAGATAGTTTAGATCAAAAGTAAATGTTAATATTGTGTATTATGTATCTTATTGGGATGGATGTAGCTAAATACATAGAAAATTACATCACTAATTGTGACATTGTCAACAGCATTGAAAATAAAGTGTCACAAACTTAATGAAAACCTCTGAACAACAGCTCATTTCACTTCAAATGGTCATATACAATGTCTTCATTAAGTTGAAGACATTTATTTCTAAAAAAAAAATTTAAATGATGAAATAGTTAACATTTTCTGGAGTCATTAACATCGTAACATTTCGTTTCCACTTGCAAATACTATGAAACTCTGTATCAAACACTGAGTACAGATACAGTACAGGAATTATTTTCACCATTTGACACTATGCATGGACCCCAGTTATGGTATAGTAAAAGAGAAATCCTGAAATTGCCCCTAAACATTGAAATTTGAGCCGAACATTTGTGTAAAATTGTTTGTTT